>JAGIQG010000014.1:70875192-71475192 GCA_024679065.1 Sphyrna mokarran | reverse complement strand
AACACCCTTCCACTATTACTCTCTGTCTCCTATTACCAAGCCAGTTACTTATCCATCTAGCTACCTGTCCTTGTATCCCATTTGCCTTGACCTTCTCGACTAACCTCCCATGAGGGACTTTGTCAAACGCCTTACTAAAAAAAAGTTGTAGTCTTCTTCATAAAATGGAACATCCTGGCTGGAAATCTCCTGTTTAAGTCCTGCTGCCAGTGCAAACAAGGACAGTGAATTTGGCTCTCAGCCAAACGTCTGTTCACTGCAGCGGGACCAGAGACTCCCACTGGTGTGATTGCCAGAAAATTCCCCCTTGTCTATGTCTATCCTATCAAAATACTTGGCATCTCAAATACCTCTATCATATCACCTCTCTGGTCTTTCCTGATGGATACAACATCTCAGTTCTGGCATAATTTCAGTGAATTTTTTTTGTGTGTAGTACTTATGTCCTTTTTAACACGGGAATCAAAAGTTGTTCTCCATTGTATTGCAGGTATTGATGTGGACATTGATGTGGAGCACAGAGGCCAGCGTTTTAAAGCTACTGAGTGCTCTGTGGAGAGTCAGCCTGGCTCTGCGGATGGCAACACACAACCCCATCCATCATCTGCTGACCAGAAAAAGGGAAGAGCAACCACCAGCTCCAGCCAGGATCAGAATGAGCCTTTGCTGATGGACATGGATCAGCCAGCCACAAACCAGAACTCCTTTGAAGCATTCACCCCAAACAGTGGGGGTTCCAAGGTAAAGAAAATGACTTTGCTTCACTAAAGAATATTGATAAACATTTAATCCACAGCTACTCAAGCTTCTAAATCTGTAAGCCAAGAGTATTTTAACATTCATTCTTAGAATTAGATGTTGCTGGCAAGGCCAGAAGCCATCGGCCATCCTGAGTTGCACTGAGGAATGTGTGACAGTGGGCAGTCATTGGTAGTGGGTTTGATAGAACTGCTAGATCACTTTTTAGGGGGAAATTGAGTCAACAATTTTCATGTTGATGTCATTCTGTATAAATCCAGGTCATGTAAGGACAGCAAGTTTCCTTACATTAAGGATCGTTAGCAAGCCTGTTGAGTTCTAACAATAATCCAACTGCTTCATGGTTGCATTTTTTCATTAAACCTTTTTAAATTGCCATTTATTAAACTTAACTTTTCATGATGGGGATTGGAATTTTCGTTGCTAGGATTATTAGTCCAGTCCTCTGAGTTACTAGATTGAGTAATATAACTGTGGAATGAACTTGATGGGCTGAACTGCCTAGTTTTGCTTCCTATTTCCGATGTTTCTAATTGCTACCTGTGTGCATGTCACGAGAGCTGAGTGCACCAAAGTCGTGAGGCTGCAAAGCGAAGAGAAACATGGCCACCACTGCCCAAATAATGTCAAGTTCAAATGGTAATAGTTCTTTCTGCATTACTCAACTAATCCCAAAGTAAAGGTCCATGTATGTTAAATATTTATCTATCAAATAAACTAGTTAGACATTAACGTGGTGTTGTGAGACTTGACCAATTGGACTATTTACCCCAGTCCAATGCCAGCATCTCCACATCACCAATATTTATGTAACAGTTTACAGGGGGAGGACATTGAGCTTTGGCAGGCTGTTTTACATGCTTGCGTTTGTAATAACAATGGATTCTCATTGTGCCCCCAACGCAAGCTTAAAACCTTGTATGTTTATCACCCTCTCTCCATCTCTGCTTTGGAACTGCTTGATTTTCTCCCAGTTTCTGCAAGTGAAGTTTGTCCAGTATTGGCTTAGACATGCAGTCTAATGGGATCACTCATGATGCTGACAAAACTCTTTGCTATATTGCAGTTCTAATCCTATCATTACAAAGCAAAATTTATATGCCAAAAATGACTGCACTTCATAAGCACCTAACTGCCTTCAGAGAGCTCTCAAGGTTCTGAAAAGTACCACATACATTAACTTTTTAATCAAGAATTTTCTAAAGGTTAAGACTAGCCCAGCCAGAAAAATGAAGTGTTGTTCAATTTTTTTTAGATCTGTGAACCCCATCAATTTCAAAATAACTTGCATCAGTGTTGTTGTGAGATCTTTCTGTGCATAAATTGCCATGTTTATTGTATCACAAGAGGTTTACAGTATTTTGTGTGAACAGCTTTAATACCAAGATCATGAATGAAACAACAGCAAATTGTCTGTCATTTAATTCGGGGTCACTAACTATCAAGGTTAGAAGTTCTATCCCACATTCAAGAACACTGATATCTTATGCATTTAGGGGTAGGGTTAAAATGCATAGTTGAAATCAACTAAATCTACACAATTCAGAGTATATTTTGGATCTGGCTCCCACCTGGACTGACTGGCACCATACCAGCCAGTATGTTGGCCCATTATAGAAGCATCATTCTCTACTTAATGCTTCTTTTTAATATAATAAATGCTTGTTCAGAAATCAACTGTCAAAATGTAAGTGAAAAGTATTAATTGTACAATGTTACCCTCTTTAAAATGAGCTGCGTCCTTTCTTAACAGACACCGAGTGTTGACAATATGGACGAGGAATGGACTCATCTGTCTGACAAAGGGGTTGATCCATCAACTGGTGAACTGCAGTCAATGCGGCAACTTTCTTTGCAGGAATATGAGGAATCTGTAAACCAGCGACAAGACTCCAACTCCTATGAAGTGGGACCCACTGGACTGAGAGAAGCAGCTTTGTACCCTCATCTTCCACAAGGTAAGCAAAAGATTTTTAATAACTAAGGCAACTCTTAAAATCAAACAAAATGCTGGAAATAGTTCACAGGTTTGGCAGCACCTGTGGAGAGGGAGGCAGTTAATGTTTCAGATTGATGGTCTTACTTCCATCTGTAGTAGCATTTTTGCATTTGTTCATGCAATCAGATTAGTTGGTTGAATTTTTAACCATTGACTTGCTGTCAAATTTGTGACCAATTTACACTCCTGTGAAGTACTGACGGGACATTGCCCTGTGGTAAAGAAGCTCTAATTTAAAAAACGCAAATTATGCTTGTCTGTGTAGATCTGGAAGGTTTCAATTTTGCTCTGTGGGAATTAGTTAGTTTCACTGGGCTGTGATGCAACTTCAGACTTTGATTTCTGAGAACCTGACCTTTCCATGCAGTCAGACAACAAGAGAGAGCTTGTCCTTGTTTCTTCAGTATGAGCCTACAATTTAACATAGTGCCAAGATTTAATTTGGTTGTCCACCTGTGTGGCTACCTCATTTGGCACACACTAGGAATGACTAATCCATTCACTCCCTCAATCCTGTTCCACCATTTGTATTCAATCATCCATCCCTTACACCAGTAAACCATAGTTGAATGTGTATCTTGACTCCATGCACCTACCTTGTCTTCATATTCATTTCATCCCCTTTTTAACCAGTTGCTTAAAGTCACAAAATAACTATTACAGGAAAATTGCAGGTTTTATTAAGGACTAATTGTTGGCCAATGTAAAACAAACACAGGCCAGTTTGTGCTCTCTTGCCACTTCCAGATTTTTGAGTCCCTTCTAAGCCCAGCATTTATTGCCCATTTTTTAATTGCCTCAGTGTAGATGATAGTTATCTGCCTTCTTGCACCATTAACATATAAAACTGAGTAAAGGGTCATAATTATAAAACTAAATGTGATGTACAGCACAGAAACAGGCCTTTTGGCCCAACTAACTTGCACTAGCATTTATAATCCATGCCACTGCAACTCTGCCTTGTTTGTGTATAATTACTGCATGAATGCTTATTACCTTTTTGTGGTATTGGATTTTAGAGGATTCTGAAGTAACATCTCTTCTCTTCCAGATGCAGAGCCACGACTGATAGAAGCCTTGTCCCAGATGCTCTCCATGGGATTCAATGATGAAGGGGGTTGGTTGACTCGGCTCTTGCAGACCAAACAGTGTGACATTGGGGCAGCACTGGATGCCATGCAGCCTGCCAAAGGGCCAGCTCACCAATAAACCACTTTGGCAAAGAAAAAAATCCATCAGCAATATCACTTAATATCCTAATTCTTTTTGCAATATTATTGAATTGCTATTCTGTTAATGAATTATAATCTTCTCTTGTAACTGCACTTTTGAAACTGTACTCTTAAAATACTCCATCAGAGCTGAGCAGGTTTATGGTGATGTCTATTTCACTTAGCATCTACATTTTCCCAGGTGATGTGTTTTTGGAAGAAGGTCACAAGTTTGATTGTAAACATACTCAATTACAGTTCACTACCCCCCTCCTCCCCCAACATGCAAAACTGAATTTGTTCTGTTATTGCCTCAACTCAGACTGGGTCATGGTTACTTAATTAAATGGGGATTTGGCTAGGTGTGAAATTCTGTCCTTGTTAAAGCAACATATGAACAGCTGGTCTTTTATTTGCCATTTAACCTGCTGCTCCTATTGTCCAGTAAGCACCATTTTTAAAACAAATTCCATTTGTATGAGGATTATCTACAGAGTAATTGGGACCAAATGTTGGTGTTTTTGTAGGGGAGGGGGAATAAAAAAAAATTCAGTTGCTGCACGTAGAGGACCAAAGTACATAATAAGGCTTGGGATTAATGGACAGACAGATGTGGTCTAGATTAATATCTAATTAGCTCCATTCAAAATACACCTTACTTGGCCTTACTGTAAATGGCAGCCTTTGAATCATGGCCACTGACCACCATTTTGGTAGTGATAACACTAGCAACAAGCTCAAATTGTTTCTTCTATATGATTGTTGGTTTCCCCCCCCCCCCCCGACCTGAGGAACTATCACTAGGCCAAGTGTAAACTTCAAGTTGAGAAAAGGAGGAAAAAAATTAGCACCAAATGAGATGAGAGTTTCCATCCTCAAGCCCATTCTCTTGGTAACAATGCAATAACTCGAATTTGAACTTTTTTAGTCTCTCTCCTCCTACTACTTACCACCAGCCCTTGCCCCCATGAGAGCTCCCTACTATTACGTAAGCTTCAGAACTTTACTGCCCTCGTGGTATAAAACACTTTAAAATGTTATAATTGGGCATTAGAATTTTAGTCTGTACTTATATTAATCTGTGAAATAAAACATGCATTACAAAAAATGTGGCAATGCATTGCAATTACTGCAAAAGCTCACTGAGATTGACTGCACCAGTGTTTGAACGAGTTCAGACATTTAAGACAGCAAAGTGACTGCTATAAACAAACATTCAGTGTTTGAGCCAGAAAACCAATAGTTTGTCTTCTCATACTTCAGTATGTAGGGGAACCAAAAAAAAATGGGAGTGGGTCTAATAGCCCAAGGTATGGACTGGTTTGGTCACCTTGAGGGATATAATTAGTCGTTAGGTGGTTCATTTTTGACCAGTGCAGACAAGATGGGACACAGGGCCTTTTTCTGAATGAATAAAATTCATTCATGGGACGTGGATGTCACTGGCTGGGCTGGTGTTTATTGCCCATTTTTTGACATTTCAGAGTCAACCACATTCCTGTGATTTTGGAGTCGCATGTAGGTTAGACCAAGTAAGGATGGCAGATTTCCTTTCCTAACAGACATTAGGGAACCACATGTTTTTACAATAATTGACAGTGGTTTCAATATTAGACTTTTGATTCCAGATTTTTAGTGAAATAAAATTTCACTAGCTACATGTTGAGATTTGAACCTAGGATACCAGCATTATGCTAGATCTCTAGATTATTAATCTAGTGACAATATCATCTCTCCACTGTCAAAGGGTATGGGAGTAGACAGGAACATAGAGGTCACAATCAGATCAGCCATGATGATGGAGCAGTTTCAGGGACAAATGGCTCATAATTTATATGTAACTGGATTAATCTGGCAAAGACAGTGGGCCATCTGTCATACTATTCTACCATCTTTGCAGCTGCTCACAAGTCAGTTGTTCCAGCTTGTGAATCCTGCGCCAACTCCCAGTGTCAACATTTTTAAAAACCCATGAAATGGCACATCCTGGAGCTTGTGCTTCATAATAGACTTTAAACAGACTGCCAGCCACTAACTTACAGCATACAACAGTCCTAGGTAAAAATCAAAGAGACACAACTCAAAAGCAAGGAAAATTACACTAAACCTTTACAAATCACTGATTAATCCAAGTCTGAACACCACATTTGCAGAAGGGCATCAATGCCCAAGAGAAGGAAGAGTAGGATTTTTATCAAGATCACAAAACTGCATGAGAGATCTGAGGTCTTCAAGATCATAAGGGAGTTAGTAGGGTGGGTCAATAATGAGGTCATGGTTCTAAAATAGGCAAAGGCAAAAGAACAGGGTAAAGGAAAGCAATTTCTACCAACAAAATGCACATATGCATTTGCACAAATGCAGATGGGGAGAGGTGGGATTCACTCACCCCCCGCCACACTAATTTTCCAGTGCAGTGAGATGGGAGAGTCTTGCGGCCAGACATGTGCTGGGACGAACAGCAGTGCAATCAGGGGACCCAGGGGGTGGGTTCAGGTGGTGTTGCCCCCTGGCCATAGGCACCTTGGCAGTGCCAGCCTGGCCCTTCAGGCATGCGGCAATGACAGTGTGTGGCTTGATACAGGCAGGGCCTAAGAATGAATGGTCCCACTGCCGCTCTGCATTTGGATCAATGGGGGCAGGAGAGGAGCCAGCAATCCGGGGTTGGGGCAGGGGTGGGGGGGGGTGCTTGGGATGAGGTGATCTGGAACAGGATCAAGTTGGCCAACAAGCAGGAGGCTAATAGTGTGTCACGATGGTGGCCTCTACGTTGGGAGATTCTAGTCTGAACGCCTACTGAAAAAAACCTATGTGAGCTACTTCAGTTTTCCTGTGAATTGAATACCTTGAATATTTCTGGGAGATATCCAGCCATGGTCTGAAATGTACTTCCTAAGTGCAGGGCAAAAAAATAGACTCCAATGTACCTTTCAAAAGGCATAAATCAAACCTGTATTTGAAGACAGCTAATTTAACTAGGGTAGAATTAAATTAGACAGTTCTGTCAAAGGACTACCGCTGGTACAATGGGCCAAATGAGCTCCTGTGCAAAACCTACATCTGTGTGCCTGGTTTTGTTTTCACTTTCCTCGATTTTAAGAACTATACTGTCAGGCAGGAAAGCCAGTCACACCTAGAAATATTTTAAAATTATTTTACAGATTGCTTCCATTCACTCAACACATGCACCTTTCCCTCCTCAAATTGAAACCATCACTTGGCATTTGAACTAACAGAACCAAATTTTTAAAATTCAAAACTTTCAGTTCAGCATCTTTCACAACCTAGGGACACTCCAAAGCACTTTGCAGCCAAATAAATTAGGTTTTATTTGTGGGCCAATGACATTTGTAAAAAATGCAGTAGTCAATTTGCACACAGAAAACTCCCACATGCAGTAATAGGGTAATGATGTTATAGTCCTGTTGACGGATAAATATCAATCCAGGAAACCAGGAAGAACTTGAACACACTCTGAAACAGTGTCATGCGATCTTTTATATTCTGCTGAGAGGACAGATGGGACCTCTGTTTAACATGGCATTAAAAAGATGCTAAAGTTAAAGTTTGTTATTTAGTCACAAGTAAGCTTACATTAACACTGTAATGAAGTTACTGTGAAAATCCCCCAGTCGCTACATTCTGATGCCTATTCAGGTAACTGAAGGAGGATTTAGCACAGCTGATGCATCTAATCAGCACGTCTTTTGGATTGTGAAAGAAAACCAGAGCACCTGGCAGAAACCTATGCAGAGGGAAAACATATAAACTCTGCACATCGACCCAAGCCAGGAAATGAACACAGGTCTTTGCCACTGTGAAGCAGCAGTGCTAACCACTGTGCGATTGTATACCTCCAAGTACAGTACTCCAAGTGAAGAGCTTTTGGGAGTGTCAGCTAGATTATGCACTCATGTCTCCAAAGTGGGACCTGAACATACAATGCTCTAACTCGAAGGAATGAGTGATACTCACTGAGACATGGCCTACATACCCACAATTTCTCAGCAACAAGCTGCACTTTTGAATCAATCTCCCATTTTACTAAGTACAGTATCACAGATTTACTCCCTGATTTGTTAAAACTCTTCTGCCCTCATCGCTGGACAAAATGATGAATTGGAAATGAATCTGATCTAATTTCAAGGCTGGGAGCAACAGAAGTGGCTTTTTTTCCTCCTGCAACCAAAAGTTGTAATTGAATGCCTGTCTCATCACCCAAAGTAACAGCAATACCAAAAATTGTTGATAGTTAAATCACCAATGTCGTACAAACGAGCAAAGTGTATGGCTGATCCCTGTCCTCAGCTAGTTCTTACAGAGTTGAAACCAATTAACTATAACCAGAACCAACATGAATCTTTTGTCTCTGGTTACAGTTTGAGCACATGCCAGTAATTCTACAGAAGCAAGCATTCTCGTAGCTGGGAGAGATGGGAAGGGATGACTATTCCTCAAATTCTCAATTGCTGCTGTTATACACAATTATTTCAAGTCTGAAATGATCCTCCCATCCACCTTTAATTTGAAGAAGTCCTCAGAGATTAATGCCACAGTAAAAGTGTGCTGATGGATTTAGAGGGACTCTGTGAAAGAGTCACACAGGAACATCACAGGCTGGTGCTGGTTTGATGATGCAACACTGGGTGCCTCCATTTTACATGTCACACAAATCATCAAAATCTTCGTCTGTCTGAAAGAGTGACAGAAAGGAGCTGGGTGTGGCGTGTAATCTGGAGACTGTACTGGGCATCCTGCAAGCTGAGGATTGATTGGCTGTTGGAGAGAGTGGGTTCAAAAAGGATCCTGACTTTAGGCTGGGCAAAACTCCAGGTGCACTACGTGTGGATGTAGGAATGGGATCGTGTGGCAGGATACCTTCAGGCACACATACACCAGTGCTGGCTTCGTGAAGCTCAGGCAAGCCCGGCATTGTCTTGGTTTCCTCAACAAGTTCCAGAGAACTGGGTGCTTGAGTCGCAATTCTCTTTGCGACACTTACACTTCTGGTGATAAGTGGTGAACCTGGCCAGCCATTACTAGCAAATGCTAAATCTTCAGAAAGAGAAGAAACATTGATATCTTTGTCTTGATCTTTGAGTACAAAACGTGTTGTGGGCTGGTCAGTGCAAGGAGAATCCCTCTTCCAAGCTGGATGCCTCTCAACATCATTGGAGTCTGGATCGAAGAATTCATTGTTTTCTGTAGTGGGAGGCAGGAATCGATCCCATCGAGAGCCCTGACTCCTGGCTGAGAAAGTGGCTGCGGCAGGCAGCCTTTCATCTCTCAGCCCGGCTGCTGGCTTAGATTCTAACTGTGACCAGTTTAAAATTTTTGCATCTCCAGACTCTGCTTTTCTGTTTCTGGTCTCACTTGGTGAGGAATTCATACACTTCTGGAACACAGAAAGATACCAGTGTAAATGTGTGAGAAGTTGAGAACAGTTTGAGTGATTCAGGTACTCTAGCTCTTCCATCAAGACTATCCCCTTTTACACCCACACTGTTCATCAAAGGCCATATTGCTGGCACCCTAACTCGATCACCATAGCACCCAGCTATGAACATATGATTGATTATCAAGTCACAGACAGATAAACAAGGCTAACATATTATACATTTCGATAGCATCTTTCATGACTTCGGGATGTCCCAAAGCACTTTGCTATGTTCTGCCACCAAGCACCAGGAAGTATGCTTGCAGTGCAGTCATTCTTGAAACAATGAAAGAAACTCAGTAGCCTATTCACTGACAGCAAGCTTCCATAAAGAGCAAAGTCACCATAACCTGTTTTCTTGTTAAGTTGACTGAGAGATAAATGCTAGCCAAGGCACTGGAGATAATTTTCAGGTTTTTCGTCAAAATGGCAGCATGGCATCTTCTACAGCCACTCGAGAGAGCGGACAGACCCTCGGGTTAAGGCTCCACGTGAAAGACAGCACTCTGATGGTACACCACTCCCTCAGTGTCCATGAAGAGTCAGCCTTGGTTCTGGAGTACAATAAGAGTGCTACCCACTGAGCCGTGCTGATACTGGGGAAGCAGATGATTTCAAATATCAGTTTTTGAGTAAAACACAGAATCCAACCACTGATTTCCAATAAATCTTTCATGAATTTAAATCAAAATTTACTTGTTCCACCCTCAGCTTATTTGGAATACTTTGGTTTTGATCATTTGGTCATAAATGAGGCTCTCTAATTGGAGCATCAGAGACAATAAAATCATCAGTCAGGGGAGAAGAAAGGAGGAATTTCTTTACACAGAATAGAGTACTGTGTTACAGGGTGTGTTTGAGGCAAAGACCATTGCATCTGTTAAAGGACAGTCTGTTTCCCCTGGCAGGGTAAGCTACCTATTCCCCGTTTGTGAGGAGCAGTTGTAAAGCCCGCTGGAATGAATTACTCCTGGCAGGGAGGCGGGGGAGGAGATGATAGCAGGCCCAGAGACTTCAGTTCTGGGCACACTAATGATATGCTAATGAGAATTTAAATATTGAGATCAGCTCCATGGAGCCCAGCACAAAGCTGCAGAACAGCCTCCCGTTGATGTCGCCTGACCCATTGCGCTCCTACAGCAGCACAGTGGCCTTGGGAGAATCACCCATCGCATCCCCACCCCGCGCGCCACCGCTTCCCCCAACCATATCGTCTCCCTATCATACTGCCTCCCCATGTCTTGTTTCTGGTTTGATTGACACCTGGAGCAATTGAACGAGAGCAACTGCTTTTAATAAATGTATTTATTTATCAGGGGGTTTCCAGCAAGAATCACGAGGCTTCTAACTGTTCACCTTAGTTTGGCTAAGATCAAGTGTAATCTTTGATCCTACACTTGATAGCACTCAATGAGGTTACACACAGGCTTCATTTGAAGGTACTTTTAAGAACACCATCTCGGCCTTTTGGCTCAGATGCAAATGAGGTGCAGCACTGGAAGGGGTGAAATGCTTGCTCCTATCAGCTTGGATCACATAAATCGAGTCCAGGACAGGAAATAGGGAGCCTGTCTTGTCAGCTTGGATCTATCATGTCTCTCTAGTAGGGACTTTGATTGGAAATAACTAAAAAAAAAATCAGTTAAACTCTCACCAGGTAACTTTTCATGTTCTGCTGGGAAGACTCCTTTGTATCACTATCAGTACGGGTATGACGGTACTTGGAATCATTGTGTAATCCTTTCTTACGTTTCCTAAGAATGAAGAGAGAAAATAATTCCAACATATTTTCCTCAACAATGTTTGAATTGACTGATTCTCAGTAGTGAAGGCATTGCAATCAGGTTAGCTCCCACCCTGTCAGCTTGCTGCATAGCTTCCGGTACAGGAACCTTAACTCCTCAAGCCACCTCCGAACCTAAGCAGTTTCCCCACCTCCTCCTCCAAGGTCAAACGAGGGGTCGGCCCAACCAGTACAAATGAAAGGTGCACTATGTGGCCTAACAGAACTGTTACAGTATTCCACCTCGCAAAATCTGACCTTCGATCCCTGCTGGCATTCCTCATGCTTGCTTGGAAATGCTGGCGGTCCATGCACACAATCCCTCCATCTGCTCCCTCATCCTCTGAAACTTCTTCAATAGGCTTCTGGTCCAAATAAACATTCCAGCGGCTGCTGGCTGGTCTTTCAATCTGAATCAATAAGCAGCAAAAAATAAAAGAGTAACATTAAATAACTGATACACTTCCAAAACAAAGATATTGTCACTTTATAAAGCTTATTAGAAATAGGAACAGCAGTAGGCCCAACAAGCCTGCTTTGCCATTCAGTAAGGTTTTGTTTATTAATGAAACATGGGCGTTGCTGGGTGGCCAGCATTTATTGCTCAGCCCTAGTTGCCCTTCAGAAGGTGATAGTGAGCTGCCTTTTTGAATTGCTGCAGTCTATGTGCTGTGGGTTGACCCACAATCTGGTAAGGAGCGAATTCCAGGATTTTGACCAGTGACTGCAAAGGAATAGCAATGTATTTCCAAGTCAGGATGATGAGTGATTTGAAGGAAAACTTGCAAGTGGTGATATTTTCAAGTATTTGCTGCCCTTGTCCTTGTAGATCCTGGCTGATATGATTGTGATCTTAACTCCACTTCCTTGCCACCCCCTCTCTCTCCCTTGTAGATCAAAAATCTGAGTACCCAGCCACCACTTTGAAAGAATTTCAAAGATTAATGAACCTATGAGAGAAGAAATTTCTCTGCACTCTATCTTAAATGGGAGATCCTTATTGTGTCCCTGAGTTCTCGATTTCCCATGAGCAGAAACATCTCTCAGCATCTACCCTTTTGAAATCCCTCTTGACTTTTAGTAATGTCATTTCTCTTTTGAAATTCCTCTAAATTCTAATGAGTATAGGCCCAAGCTGTTTGCCAGGAGTAATCCAGAAGCCAGGCTGATGTTCTATAGTAATGGGTAGCAGCAGCTTTTGGAATTTGAATTAATTTATACGGAATGTAAAGCTAGGCACAATAATGAACAAGGATTGCCATAAAAACCCATCTCGTTCTCTACTGTCCCTTACGGAAGGAAATCTACCTTCCTTATCTTTCTTGGTCTGGCCTACACGTGACTGCAGATTCTTAACTGCTGACTCTTAACTGCCTTCTGAAATGAGCAAGCCATTTAGTTCAAGGACAATGAGGGATAAGCCACAAATGTTTTGTCTTTCCATTGACACCATATTCTATGAAAAACAACTCTTTCTAATTGAATGCAGTGCAATTAAGTATTACAGTTTTACCAGCTAAAATATTAACTGTCAGTGAAAAATCATTTCTAACTGATATTCAAGTGTTAGACACGCAGCATGACTCAGGAATTGATTTGGCAAAAGTTCATTATCATCTTTAATCCATTAAGATAGAGATTTAATGATTTTAGCCTCCCCTCAGTTTTCACCTCTCTCACCTGGTCATTCAGCGTGCAAAACCTTCTGGAATCGCAGCCAGTACTTGGAATCGTTGGCTCCTTGATGGATCTGCCATAGAACAGGAAAGAGAATCTCCACAATAAACAAAACAAATGAGGTAGAAGCAAAGGTTGCCAAGGGCTAGCAACCCAGAAGTATAAACCCAGCCAAAGGTTGTGAAATTGAATTCAGTAAATCTGGCGATTTAAAATGTTGGATAAACTCAGCAGGTCTGGCAGCATCTGCGGAGGGAGAAGTGCACTTCCCACTCTCTTGTGAAAAAATTGCCCCTCTGGACACTTTTGTATCTCTCTCCTCTCACTTAAATCTATGCCCTCTAGTTTTAGACTCCTGTACCTTTGGGAAAAGATATTGACTGTCTGCCTTGTCTATGCCCCTCATTATATTATAAACCTCTACAAGGTCACCCCTCAGTGTCCTACACTCCAAAGAAAAAAATCCCAATCTATCCAGCCTCTCCTTATAACTCAAACCATCAAGTCCCAGTAGTATCTTAGTTTTGAGTCTGAATGACTTCTTCAGAGAGTCAGAGAAATCTGGTGATTTGTTTGATTGTATCAGGTAAAACAAAAGCTGCCAAATTTCTTTAAAAACACTACTTATCTTTAACTTTTTTTAACTTTACTTTTCTGGCTAGGAAAGCGCTTATTGCCCATTCCTTACTTGCTACAATTACCCAGTCTAGTCCAGATTCTCCTTTACTCTATAATCAGAGCATCGATTATAGTTCCCCATGCTGAGAGGTCAATTATCAGGCAGGAATAGACTTAAAGTAGAACAACCTGAGAGTTGAAATTTTCAGGCTGCTCCTATCGACAGGATCTTCCAGTACACCAACTCTCTGCCGTAGGCTCTCCTGGCAAAGGAGTGTGTGAACATTGGGAAAACCCGCTGACAGCAGTGGGACTGGAAGATCCCATCATCAGCCAATGGCAGGCCAGCCTGGCAAAACGTGCCACCTGGATAGTGGGAGTGAAAATTTCTCCCGAGAAAAGATGCTCTCATTGGGAGGGGGAGAGCATCTGCTCTAATTAGTGGTCACGGCGGAAATGTTCAACACACTTAACAGATACACAGATCTGCACCTGAAGTAACCTGTAAGAATACAGACCGGGTGCTGCAAAGTGGGATTAAAATGAGCAACTACTTGTTGTCCCTCCTTTTTTTGCTGATGCAGATGTGATGGGCTGAATGGCCTCTCTCTGCGCTGTAACATTTCTACGGTTCTACAGTCAAGGTTCCTGGTCTTGTACGGTATACACCGATATTTGCTGGATTCCAGTGCAGGTGGATAGTTGGTGGGAACAGGTTCTGGCTGGATCCCTGGATCCAATTCCAGGCACCACACATTATGAAAGGTGTCAAGTATGGGAGAGAGTGCAAGGAGAATTTGCCAAGATGATATCAGATCTGAGGGAGCCGAGTTTGTGGAAAGATTGGGTTTGTCCTCTCTACAACAAAGAAGATTGATGGGAAAGCCAATAGAGATGTTCGAAATTGTAAAGGTTTTTCATACAGTAAGTAAGGAGAAGGTCTTTCATCTGGCAGTAGCCAGGGGTCACAGATTTAAAATAAGTGGAAATGCGAAGAAATTTCTTACACAGTCAGTTGTTAAGATGTGTTACCTGAGAGACGGGCGGAATCTGATTCCACTGGAAATTTCAGAAGGCAATTGGATATATTTTTGAAGACAATGGTGTAGCAGTAATGTCATTGGACTAGTAATCCAGAGGCTAATGATCTGGGGACGAGTTAAAATTCCACTGCGGCAGCTGGTGGAATTTAAATAATAAAATCTAGCATTGAAAGCGAGGTTCAATAATGATTACCATGAAGCCATTGTGATTATTGTAAAAACCCATCTGGTTCTCTAAAGTCCTTTAGGGAAGGAAATCTGACGTCCCTAACCCCACCTGGGGCTTCACGTCTACAGCTTAACTACCCTCTGAAACGTCCCAGCAATCCACTCAGTTCAAGGGCAATTAGGTTGGGCAACAAGCTCCAGGCTTGCTAGCGACACCTACACCCCATGAAATAATTAATAAATAAGATGGTTGCATTGCTGGGTTAAGAGGAAAAGGCTGACGTGTGGAACCAACTGGGCGGCTCCTTTAAAGAGCTGGGGGAATACAACGTGCTGATTGGCTCCTTCTGTACTCTATAACTCTGTTCTGGTTTGCACCAATTTTAACTAAAACAAGGGAGGTGATGGCCTAACAGTATCATCGCCGGACTATTAATCCAGAAACTCAAGTAATGGTCTGGGGACCCGGGTTCAAATCCTGCCGTGGCAGATGGTGAAATTCAAACTCAATAAAAAAATATCTGGAATTAAGAATCTACTGATGATCATTGTTGAAAAAAATCTATCTAGTTCACAAACATCTTTTAGGGAAGGAAATCTGCCTTCCTTACCTGGTCAGTCTACACGTGACTCCAGAACCACAGCAATGTGTTGACTCTCAATTGCCCTCCAAGGACAACTTGGGATGGGGAATAAATGCTGGCCAGCCAGCGAGGCCCATATTAAATGAATGAATAAAAAAAAAGGAATTAAGATTGCCAATCAATCTTCCCATTTGGCTCCAGTTAATTACAAGACGGCAGATGAGAATTGTTCTTACACACGTTGTTATGATCTGCAATGCACTGCCTGAAGCAGATTTAGTAGCAACTTTCAAAGGGTAACTGAATTATATATACTTGAGAAATAAATATTTGAAAGGGAATAGGAAGAATGGAAGTAATTAGATAGCTTCTGAAGTGCCTCCGCAGTGCGGTGGTTTGAATGCCACCACTGTATTATCAATGGATTATTTAATTAACCCAGAGGACAGATGGAAAAGAACGAGAGGTTACCGAACAGCAGCTTCCGTCGCTAGCATCCTCTCCCCCTGCAGCATGTTCAGCTTCTGTACATGTCTTCGACAGTCTGCTCCCGAGCCCTGGCCATATATCTGGGGAAATTGTCACATCAAATCATTAATCATGAGGAAAAAAGAAAGGTGGGGAGAGAGAAAGACAAACTGTATTTAAGACAGTACCTTTCATGATTGCAGGCATCCCAAAACATCACATAGGCAAGTGTAGTCATTGTTGTAATGTAGGAAACACAGCAGCCAACTTGCACACAAGTTCTCACAAACAGCAATGAGATAAGCCAGCAGATAATCTGCTCTTAGTGATGTTGACTGAATCATGAATATTGTCCAAGATGGTAAGAAGTCTCAGAACACCAGGTTAAAGTCCAAAAGATTTATTTGGTAGCTTTCGGAGCACTGCTCCTTTGTCAGGTGAGCTCACTTCTTATTGTGTTTACCCCAGTCCAATGCCGGCATCTTCACATACTGTCCAGGACACCAGGAAGAACTCTCCCACTCTTCTTGGAATAGCATCATGGAGTGTTTTACATTGAGGAGACAGGGCCTTGATATAATGTCTGTAACTGAAAGAAGGCACTTCCCTCATACCGTATCAGCCTAGATTTTATGTTGGATCTTTGAAGTTGGACTTGAAACTACAGTCAACTGAGTCAGAGCAAGAATTGTAGAATTCTACAGTAAAGAAGATGGCCATTCAGCCCATTGAGTCTGCACCTTCCACAATACCACGCAGGCCCTATCCCCATGCATTTACCCGAGCTCGTCCCCCTGACACTAAAGAGCGATTTAGCATAGCCAATCCACCTAGCCTGCACAACTTTGGATTGTGGGAAGAAAACAGAGCACTTGGAGGAAACCTACACAGATACAGGGAGAACGTGCAGACTTCACACAGACAGTGACCCAAGCTGGGATCGAACCTGGGTCCCTGGCTCTATGAGGCAGCAGTGCTAACCACAGTGCCGCAATGACAGAATGCCATCCATTGAGCTACAGCTGACAGAGCTGTTAGCACTTTATCATATCACCCCATTAAACTATATAATTATATTTGTGATGAGGACTTATGGAATAAGGGGCAAAGGTTTAAGATACATCTCAGATACACAAATTAGTGCACTCCCCAGTTGGAACATGGGCCTTTTTTTCACCATTTGCATTAGTTGCCTGGCTTCTTAGCTGTTGGAGAAATGCTGAAGGATCATTACCCTGGTATGCTGTGTACATCTGTCTTTCCCTTTCACACCTATTAATGATATCACATTCAATAAAATGATATGTTGAGGGACTTCTGTTACAGAGGCTGGGGAAGCTTAGATGGTTTTGCTTAGAGCAGACAAGGTTAAGGGAAGATTTAAGAGGAGTATTCAAAATCACCTAGGCTTGATAAAGTAAGAAAAACTGCTGCCACAGGGAGGAACTCTTTCGAGCAGCAAGAAGATGGGTAACCACAGGTGACAGATTTAATATAATTGGCAAAAGAACCAGAGACATGAGGGAGACTTCTTCATGCAGTGAGTTTTACTTATTCAATTGTGGGACATGGGCTTTGCTAGTCAGCATTTATTCCCCAACCCATGACACTTCCTGAAACAGTGACAGAAACAGTCCATGATGACATACAAAAAGAACTTAGATAAATACTGAAAGTTAAAACGTACAGAGCTACGGAGAAAGAGCAGGGCATTGGGACTAAATAGATAGACTTTTCAAAGAGCCAGCACAGGCATGATAGGTCGAATGGCCTTCCATTCTAACAGGATGATTCTAACAGTCAGTCCAAAAGTCTAACCTGCCATTTTGTTACTGCAGCTCTCCCCTTCCCCTAAGTTATTCACTAACAGCGGCTTACACAACCTCTCTTGATTCAGTGAAGGTTCTTCCTACTCTCTGTGACTCAGAATTACAACACCAGGATCCTCACCTTCAGCACTGACTGTTTCTCTCCACACAATTTGCAGTTCCACTTCTTGCTCTTCTTAACCTAAAACAGAAAATGCCAATGAAAAGATTTCAGTCAAGGATGCATTAAACAACAACAATTCAGAATGATGGAAGCAGATTCAATGGGACTGGGTAAATACATGAAACAGAAACTTTGCAAGGCAACAGGATAAGAACAGGGGGAGTGGGGCTAATTGAATCCTGGCACAGGCATTATGGGCTGAATAGCCTCCTACCACTGTGATATTTTGAGATCAATATCAGTAGTTTCCTGATACTCACGCCTGTCACTCAGAAATATTTCTTTCCAGACCATTTGATTAATCTATGGTTGATCAGGAAGTTATATTTTTTGCTCATCTCTTAATTTAATCAAAAAGTACAATTCTTTTGACTAAGGATTTCAGATTTCTGCTTTTCTTTATATGATGTGCTTCCTGAATTTACCCTGAACAGCCCAGCTTGATCAAACGTTAAGGCATCATGACACAGCACCAGGAACTTGGGTTCGATTGCTGGCTTGGGTCATTATCTGTGCGGAGTCTTCGTGTTTGCCCCACGTCTGTGTGGGTTTCCTCTGGTTTCTTCCCACAGTCCCAAAGACTTACTGGTTGGATGCATTGGCCATGCTAAATTCTCTCTTCGTGTACCCAAACAGGCACTGGAGTGTGGCAACTAGGGAATTTTCATAGTAACTTCATTGCAGTGTTAATGTAAGCTCACTTGTGACACTAATAAATAAACTTTAAAAAACTTAAAACCTTTCGTGTCTGCAACTGGATCCAACTACTCTACAGAAACATCAGTAGTGTAATTTCAATCAATGGATTCCTGTTTGTGTTGTACAGTACCCATTGCTGAGTTCATCAGGAAGGATTCAAGCATAAGGGTGATGACTTCAAGTTTCAGAGGCACTCAGGTCAAAGCCACCCTGCACATGGATGTTGCTGCTATCTTCTGCTTGTATCTGCTGTCAGTGTAGAGGCCTCATGTCTGTGACCAGTTCAAACTGGCCACAAGAGCCAAGGTAACCTTACCCAAGGTTACCAGGATGCTGCTTGATATGGAAAGGCTGTCTTACGAGGAAAGATTGAATGCACTGGGGTTGTTTTCCCTTGAAAGACGTCGGCTGAGAGGGCATCTATTAGAGGTATATAAGATTATGAGGGGTATAGATAGAGTAAATGGTGGTAAGCTTTTTCCACCATTAGATTCTGATAGAACGAGGGGTCACGGCCTTAGGGTGAGGGGGGCTATGTATAAGACTAATATTAGAGGGCATTTTTTCACACAAAGGGTAGTGGGGGTGTGGAATGCACTACCGAGTAAGGTGGTGGGAGCAGGCACGCTAGGGTTGTTTAAGGGTCTCTTGGACAGCCACATGAGCGGTCTGCAGATAGAGGGATATAGTAGGACTGTTTAAATATCCTATTTGTTTCCACAGGATGTTCGGTCCACCTTGTTGACCAACAAGGGCATGCATGCGGCAGGTCGTGCGAGAGCTGCTCTTGGATGTTGCTTCAGGAGTGGCCTAGTGCTTCACGTCGTTAGCGTATGCTTAAACTGGACCATCTGATGGGCACCATGACGGCTCAGGGACTATCGCTGTTGCTGTGCAGACACATGGATTTGGCCCTGTGTCTGCGGGAGTTTGCGCGTTCTCCCCGTGGTTGCGTGGGTTTTCTCCGGATGGTCCGGTTTCCTCCCACATCCCAAAAATGTGCTCTTAGGCTGATTGGGTAACAAATTGGTCCCTATATGTCATTAAGACGTTAGGACGGCGGCGCGGGCTCGTTGGGCCGAAGGGCCTGTTTCAGGTGCTGTGTTGTTCTTTGTTCTTTGTAACCCATGGCAAGAACAACGCCATGTTCTTTGAGAAGTGGGTTGATCAATCCTTTGGGGGCTTCACTGTCAGGTCAGATTACCTGAAAGTGCTGCAGATGTGATTTGGAAATGCCGGGAAATGAGCCAAAAACTTGGAGAAGCGCATTGTCAAGGTGAGGCAGAAACTTGAGCATGTAGGAATGACATTCCCTCTCAATTATACATAAGAACCTGATCCTCAGGCATGAAGTGCTCTTGGTGTTAATGTACGTGGTGCAGGTGGGGCTAATAACCTGATCCTACACAGTGGTGGTCACCAGTTGCATCTTCTATTTCAAAGATGGATCATGTCTGCAGGGACATGTACAAATCTCTGGATAAATGAGTGAGACATGTACCCACCACTCCCCTCATCCAAATGGCATCTATGTGTGCAGCTGCATCACACTGTGTGTAGGTCCTCGGAATGCAAACACAAAGTGTCACTAAGTACTGAGGATCCACCTATTTCCAGTATTGTGAAAGATGGATCGGGCTACCTTGTTGCGGAACGCTCCAAGTAGTTGAATCATGCCTTATCACTTGTCTTGTGTGGAAAAATTTCTTCAGAAAAACATCTTTGGCCACAAGTCCATGAAGAAGAGATCTGCACATAATGTCCTCGAGGTCCTGACGGAAAAGGAGGTATTGAATCATGCTAGAATGACTCCCTCAGCTGAATGCCTATCACCAGAGCTTTCAAACAAGCACTAACACCTAACTTGACTAATGATGAGAAGGACAATCCCTGTCAGATCCTTCATGCCAGCCTAAAATCTCAGCTCCACTGCACACTGCCCTCGAAATAGATGCAGTGGGTAGAGATGGTCGCACAGCTCTTTGAAGAACATGCCTTTGCAAAGAAGGTCTAAATAGAAGTGAAGTGGTTTTAGTTGAGCTTCATCCCGAGCAACTCTGTGACTCAGGATTCTTGTGCGCTAAGAGTTGCTCTGAGGAACAGGCAGAGACAAACGCCAACTGTTGTCGGAGGATCATCAACTTGATAAAAGCGTTCTTTGGTCTGCCCGAAACTTATCTCCCAGCACAAAGAATTGTCCTTGACTGAGTATTGCAGATTGGCACATTCCAGGACCACACGCTGAGAGATGCACTCAAGCTCAGGGCAGCCACTAGCAAGGCGCCATGGGGAACAGCCAGAACATAAAGTCTTTCAGCCAAAATAAACTGAGGAGCTGATAACAGTGTAGAAGCCTTGCACTGTAAGCTTAATCCTTGCTGAACATATGCAATTGAGAGATCAACATGTCCGATATTTACAATCTGAGCATCACTGTATTCTCTGTAATAAATATATTGGAATATTTGTAACATTCTCATTGCTTGCTGAAGCATCTCAAAAATGCATTTTGATCTCTGTAGAGAATGTGAATTTCATTGCACTTTGTTACAATTTAAAATGTTTTATGTTTCTTTCAGCTATTTTATGAATAAAATATATTACTGGAAAAAAATTCCACTTTCTCTACACTACCAAATCTTTCTACATATTAAACACTTCTCAGTTAGGTCATTTTTCAACCATCTAAAAACTCTAATATGGGGGAACCAGTCTCCGGAATTTAACCATCCAAGTCCTGTTAACACTCTAGAGAATCTGCACTGCTCCGTCTCCTCCTCAACATATCCATCCTGAGGTGCAGTACCCAGAACTGAATAACATACTCAAGATGAAGTTTCATCAGAACACTATACAACTGAAACATCACTACCTCAAGAGTATTCAAGCCTCTCAAAATAAAGATCAACATTCCATTAGCTTAAAAAAAACTTTAATATCTGTCCATTAGATGCATACACTGAAAACAGAAAAATACTGAAAATACTCAGCAGGTTAGGCAACATCTATTGGGAGAAAATAAGAGTTAATGTTTCATCGCAGACACCTTCTAACAAAACAGGGCAGCATGGTGGCACAGTAGTTAGCACTGCTGCCTCTAAGCGTCAGGGACCTGAGTTCAATTCTTGGGTCACTGCCTATGTGGAGTTTGCACATTCCCCCCATGTCTATGTGGGTTTCCTCTGGGTGTTCTAGTTTCTTACACAATCCAAAGATGTGCAGGTTAGGTTGACTGGCCATGTTAAATTGCTCCTTAGAGTCCCAGGATACTTAGGTTAGAGAGATTAGCAGGGTAAACGCGAAGGGTTATGGGAACAGGGCCTGGGTAGGATAGTTGTCAGGGCAGACTTGATGGTCCGAATGGCCTCCTCCTGCACTGTAGGGTTTCTATTTTTATGAGAACCATTCTACTCAGAGTTCTGATGAATGATCAGAGACATAACATGTTAACTCTATTGTTCTTGCCACAGAGACTGCTTAACCTGCTGAGTATCTCCAACATTTTCTGTTTTTATTTCATATTCCATTGTGACTCCGTACTCTGCAACGTACTGCACCCTTAACTCTGCAAACTTGAATAAATTAATTATTTCTTCATCCATTATTAGTATATGTGAAAAGCTGAGGCTCCAGTACAGTTCCCCACTAATCACATCTATCAATTAGAGTCACTTCACTCTTACTCTCTGCCTTCAAGCTGACAACCACTTAGTAACTGGAGGACTGTGACACAGTTTTAAAATATTTAAGATACAATCACGTTATTCCAAAAGTCTTTGTGTCATATTATTCAAGCCCCGCAAGTGATGATCAATTTTTAGAGCTTATTTCTGCCAAAGAAAGCTGTGATTATTTCCCCAGGCACAGACTGACAACGATGTGCACCCAGAGAAGGCAGATCGAGAACAGACAAGGAGTTAGTTCTGTGCCCAGGCAAGACAACACAGAGGGTGGAAAGGTAATAAGCAAGATGAGAACTGATTACACAACATGAATTCCTACCAAACTGATACAATATATCATGGAACTTTTATTTTTCCTTTGACCTTATCACAATCCTTGAACTCCCCCTCCCTAACAGCATTATGTGCCAACATCATATGAACTGCAGTCATATAAGACAGCTCACCACCATTCACTTAAAGGGAAACTTGAGATAGCAGTATTGTGAGCAGTATCCACATTCTGAGAATTAATTTTTAAAAGCTCTTCTGAATTGAAGGTAATGACAAATGTTGAGATTTTGTTTTCTTACTCAATGGATTGTACTCTGATTTTTTTTCCCCATTTTTCAATCATGGCATCACTGTTAAGGTCAGTCCTAATTGCCCTCGAACTAAGCAGTTTGTTAATAGCCACTGCAGAGGACAGTTAAGAGTCCACCACATTGCTTTGGATTGGAGTCACAGGGAGGTCAGACCAAGTAAGGATAGCAGATTCCTTCTCTAAATACCAGGGAGTCAGATTTTACAACAATCAACAACAGTCACCAATACTGAAATCAGCTTTAACAACTGACAGTGGTTAGCACTGCTTCCAGGACCCGGGTTCAATTCGGGCCTTGGGTGGCTGTTTGACTGGAGTTTGTTACGTTCTTTCTATTCCTGCATGGGTTTCCTTCAGGTGCTCCAATTCCTTCCAGCAGTCCAAAGATGTGCAAATTAGGTGGAATGGCAATGCCAAATTCTCCCACAGTGTCCCAAGAGTTATAGATTAGATGGATTAGCCATTGTAAATTGAGGGAATAGGGTGGGGAAAGGACCTGGGTAAGATATTCTGTTAGGGTCAACGCACACTTGATGGACTGAATAGCTTCTTCGTAAGGATTCTAAGAATCTAAATTTTACCAGATACGGTGCTGGAATTTGAACTGTCATTCTCAGAGCATTAGCCCAGGACTTTGGCAACATTGCCACTACGTCATGATCTTTCCCATATAGACTGCTTGAAACGGGTTCAACAGTAATTACATTATTATATTCGGTCTCAGGTTCTGGAGCTAACCACTTAAGCCTTAAATAAGGAGACATTTCAATGAGGTTGTGCATCTTTGGAATTTCTCCCCAGAGGGCTGAGGTGTTCAGTTGATGAGTATTTTCAACACAAAAGTAATCAAGTGATATGGGGAACAGCTGAGAAAGTATAGTTGCCTTACTGAAGGGTGGAGTAGCCTCAAGGGGAAATATGTGGTTTATTCCTGTTTCTATTTACGTTCGTAAAACAGGTATTGCATTATTACTTGAAGCCGAAAATATTGCAGGACTCTGCAGCAAGACTAAAGCAGACACAATGGGCTGAACTGTCTCCCCTTCACGTGGTCAGATTTTCTCCTTTTACAAAGCAACGTAAAACATGTCAAAAGTTACACACTGATTTCAGATAAAAGCAAATTATTATGGATGCTGAAATCTGAAAACTAAAGAGAAAATGCTGGAAAAGCTCAGCATAGGAAGTCCTTCTTATGCCTTATAGTTTTAACAGAGTCATCTGGACTCAGAACATCAGCTTGTTTCTCTCCTTACAGATGCTACCAGACCTGCTGAGATTTTCCAACATTTTCTCCTTTTATTATTTATTAGTCATAAGTAAGGCTTACATTAACACTGCAATGAAATTACTGTGAAATTTCCCTAATCAGCCAATATCATAGTTCAGGTATTTTCAACATTGCTGTCCTGTATTCATAGCAACAGTTTATCCAACTATCTCAAATCTCCAAGGCTGAATCTGAACCCTTGTGTGAGTTTGGCATGGGACAGAGTCAAAAAGGTTTCTGTTATCATTACATCATTAAGAGAGAGCCAGTATTTCATAGTTAACTGTGACTAATTAGATGTGAAGTTAGACAAGTTTGCTGCAAAGATAGGTTTTTGATGGAGATAACAGGTGGACCAGCCTGGGTGGAGGAGGGACTGGGGAGGGGGGGGGTGCGGAGAGGGACTGTGTGGGGGGGGGGGTGCGGAAGAGGGACTGGGGGAGGAGGGGGGGGTGCGGAAGAGTGACTAGGGGAGGGGGTGGGTGCGGAGAGGGGGGAGGAGAGGGACTGGGGGTTAAGAAAAAAGGAGTAGTAATTGGGGAGAGTGTTAGGCTGAGAGATTGTGATGCTGCAGGTTTCAGGCTCCTGCGCCTAGTTTACCTGCTGGACTTGGTATGTTTTACAAAAACTGCATCTCAGCGCCTCGAATTGCTGCGCCATTGCCTGGCCTTCTCTAACTCCGGGGCCTCACAGCGACCCCGCCAAACGCACTCACAGCGGCCTCTGCCGGCTGGAGGTCAAACACGCTGCGCCCCGCCACCCACACACACATACACACCTCCGACCGCAGCGCCATCAAGCGGAGGGAGGTCTTCCCCACACATTGTCCGAAACGTACACTACATCCCCATCTGTGGGAGGGAGGGAGGTACTGCTCCATCACAGAACCAAATCGTCGAATCCCTGCAGTGCCGGAGGGACTCATTTGACCCATCGAGTCTGCACCGTCAACAATCTCACTCAGGCCCTATCCTTGTAGCCCCATGCATTTATCCTGCTAATTCCCTTGACACTAAGAGACTAAATTAAGTGTCAGGGGATCGGCAGGGTAAATACCAATCAATCTAACCAGCATATCTTTGGACTGTGTGGGAGGAAATTGGAGAATCTGGAGGAAACTTACACAGAAATGGGGAGAACGTCCAAACTTCACACAGTCACCTGAAGCCAGAATTGAACACAGATTCCTGGCATTGTGAGGCAGCAATGCTAACCACTATGCTAGCTATGCTTTAGAGTAACTAGGGTGTTTGCTAAAAAAAAGTTTGATTTGATTGACACATAGGTGGAAATTGCATTCTTGGTGATGGTGTGAATGAGAGTTTGGAGGCTCAATTCTTTAGTCAAATGTAGTACCTATAGGCTGGTTTAGTCTAAGACTGTTACTAGGAAGAAGGGTGGAATTAGTAGTCATGGAACAAAGTTGGAGCAGGAGAGAAAACAATGGCTTCAGTCGTCCCAATATTTAGTTGAAGGAAATGTCTGCTTATTTACTACAGATGTTAGCAAAGGAGTCTGAGAATCTCACCAACAGTGGAGAGGGTGAATTGGGAATTGTCAGCATACATACGAAAATCAAGTTTTCAGATGATGTGGTTGAGGGACTGTGTGTGGATGGGAAATAGGAGGGATGTATAAGAGATATTCACTCCTGCTTACCCATCCTGTTAGTTCTTCACTTTAGGATTTTGTAAAGAACAAACTTACACAAATACAGGATTTAGCCTCAACCACAAACTTGTTCACTTACTAAACAAACTTCATAATACACAACCTCTAAATTAGTGTAATGTCGCTGTACAATATTAGACTGCTTAGCCCAAATTATTGTCGATTCCCACAAACACATAAACCATTACTTATTAATAAAAGCTTCCAATGAAAAGCCACAAGCAAATCCCCAGGGTTTCAGCCCAATATAATTACAATTTAACCCAAAAAGCCTCAGGATTTAGCTGATACCCTTAAATTACCCTTGAACCTCAGCCCCAACATCCCATGGATACTTAGAATTCCCATATGGTTGGTTCTTCCTAGTGAGAGTTGCAAGTCCACGAATCAGGTTAACCATCCTGGACTCTTCTTGGTGACGCTATCCCAAAACATTCAGGCCAATACCATCACCACATGGCCGAAAGCACCTTGTGATTCCAAACAGGGCCGATCTTGTCTGGTGTTGGAATGTAGGCCGGAGCCAAAGTGAACACCCCTAACTTCCTTCTGACTGCACAGCCAAACCCCTAAGGTCTTCGCCTTTTTATTACAAATCTTATTGAAAATATCAAAACACATTCCCTGGAAGAATCTACTGGTCAGTGTTTAGCACCTTTCTAATCTCTTTAGTCTGATTCCTGCCTGAGTCCAGACAAACCCATTCATCGTGATGTTGTTTCCATGACCAAAACAATGGACTAGCAGTACAGGGAACTGGTGAGGCCGCAACTGGAGTACTGTGTGCAGTTTTGGTCGCCGCATTTGCAGGATATATTGGCCTTGGAGAGAGTGCAGAGAAGATTCACCAGGCTGATACTGCAGATGAGGGGGTTAGCTTACGAGCAGAGATTGAATAGACTGGGTCTGTACTCGTTGGACTTTAGAAGGCTGAGGGGGGGAATCTTATAGAGACATATAAGATGATGAAGGGAATAGATAGGGTAGAGGTAGAGAGATTCTTCTGCTTAGAAAGGATAGCAGAACTAGAAGGCACAGCCTCAAAATAAGGGGGAGGGGGGCAGTTTAGATTGGAGTTGAGAAGGAACTTCTTCGCTCAAAGGGTGGTGAGTCTTTGGAATTCTCTGCCCATTGAAGTGGTGGCGGCTATCTCGCTGAATATAGTTAAGTCACAAGTAGATAGGTTTCTGATAGACAAGGGAATTAAGGGTTATGGGGAGAAAGCGGGAAAGTGGAACTGATCCACTTCAGATCAGCCATGATCTTATTGAATGGCAGGGCAGGCTTGAAGGGCTAATCCTGCTCCTATTTCTTATGACTCCATTCAGGTGGTATGCTGTGGCTTCCAGTTTTATATAAATGGCAGCACGGTGGCACAGTAGTTAGCACTGCTGCTTCACAGCGGCCAGAGAGCCAGGTTCAATTCCTGGCTTGAGCTGTTGTTTGTGTGGTATTTGCATTTTCTCCCTATGTTGGTTTGGGTTTCCTCCAAGTGCTCCAATTTCTTCCCACAGCTTAAAGATGTATGGGTTAGATTGATTGGCCGTACTAAATTGACACTTTGTATCAGGGGGACTAGCAGGGTAAATGCATGGGGTTACAGGGTTAGAGGCTGGGTGGGATTGTGGCTGGTGCAGACTCGATGGGCCAACATCCTCCTGCAATGCAGGGATTCTATATGTGTCAAAGTCTATTCGTCCTGAACTGTTGTCGATTTTTTTTGTATGAAGGTTATTTTCTGAGGCCATTTGCGATCATGGTCTCCCAGCTTATGTTGTCTGATAACTGTTTTGTGACTTTGCGCTGATAAGGTCCTGATGTCTTGACACAGTATCAGTTTGTTTTTGATGTCGACACACTTTGAAGGTTATCCGCTGATAATACAGCCTACTGTGCTGAGATTTGACTTGTTTATTTGCAATGACCATGAACTTTGGCATTTATATTTTATAAAAGTACAGTTGGAAGTGATTCCAATCTTACTTGGAAAGTATCAGAGCATGAAGAGAAACCATTGCAAGTTTTCAGCTGCAATTAGATGGACAAGAATGGAGCTAGACAAAATCAGTCCACCCAAAATGAACCAAAAGGGCGAGGTGAGATCAACTATACCAAAATATGAGAAGTTTATCTTTGTTCATATAGGATGTTTAAGTGACTTCTTGCAAGCAGTCTCTAGAATATCCTCTAATTCCATCTTTTACTCTTCTCTCATCTCTGTGATATTTCTCTTCACCCTATCAATAATATTACATTTTGCACTCTTTCCTTCCCTTCTCTCATATGTACTCCATGAATGGTATGCTTTGGCTGTACAGGGCACAAGAAACAATACTTTTCACTGTATCCCACTACGTGATAATAATAAATAAAATAAAATCAAAAGTTCTCACAACATGACTTTTGATGAAGAGTAGGCAACCTCTCTCCAGTGTCCATGACATATTTATTCCTTATTCAACAGCAAAAAATCTCCCAGGTTTCTCTGGTCATCATCACAACTGATCATAGCATCTACAGTGCAAAAGGCCATTCAGCCCATCAAGTCTGACCTGATCACAATCCCATCCAGGCCCTATTCCTGTAACCCTACGCATTTACCCAGCTAATCCCCCTGACACTAAAGGCATGGCCAATCAACATAACCCACACATCTTTGGGCTGTGGGAGAAAACCCACACAGATAGGGGAAGAAAGTGCAAATTCCACACAGACAGTGATCTGAGGGTGGAATTGAACCTGGGACCTCCGACATTGTAAGGCAGTAATGCTAACCACTGTGCCACCGCGGAGTGATGTCTATGGAAATATGCTGTCTGCAAATTGGCTTCAACTTGCAACTGTGATGGTGCTTCCAAAGTACTTAATCGGTCATAAAGTATTCTGGTGTGTCCTGTAATTACAAAAGTCACCGTAGAAATGCAAGTCCTTTTATTGACTCTTCAATGTTTTCCCTTCACTTGGAACAGAGAAATAAATGTTTGGTAAATATTACAGGCAGCAATGAAGAAAGGGAGACACCAAGTTAAAGTGCTAAATTTTGATTTTAATTCAGTCTTGGTCCAGTAATCAGACCAATATAGTAACACCAAGGCCAGTACAAGAATAACAAAAAATCTCCAATTACATCTGCTTTCCATTCAAAATAAATTGACAGCCAAGAATGCAATTAAGACTACTCAGTGAATCAGCTTAGTTAAGGGACACTTTAGACCAATTCTAAAAGTGTAGGTAATTAAAAACATTGGGAACTTCTCAGAATTTTGCCAGGAGCTCAGTCATTATTATGAATGAATGTTAACGCCTTGCATAAACCTCCATTTACAAATAGGTTGATCTCTGAGCACCTGTGGAAAGTGAAATTTTGCTTCTAAGCACCATACAACCTCTGTTATAAGAAAGATTGTGTAACTGAAAATTTGAATTGCTTTGCTTTACATCCAAAGAAATAAATCAAAGTTGTTCTGATAGGTCATTGTTGGTTTCGCAGCAAAGCCTTTCCTCATTAAAAGAAAAATCCGGTGTTGCCATTGCAATTTTATCCCAAATGTCCTGAAATACTAGTGGACTCAAAACAGTTAAACTCTCTCCAAAGGTCCTGCCACTTCCAGAGACTTTTCAGCATTTTCTGTTTTTATTTTAGATTTCCAGCGGTATTTCGCTTTTATTTATTTCAACAGTTTCCATGTAAACTTAAAGTAGGCGGGATTGGGAACTTGGAGAATAGATGCAGAAATAATTGAAAGAGGCCCCAGTGTAACTTTGAGGATTTAACAAAAATTCAAGTGAAAACAGATGGGTTGACCTTGCACTACAACTTTTCTTTTAAACAGACGAAGGCTTACACTGATGTGATCATCCAGAAGGTGCTGAACTTTGGGTTGTGGCACAAAACAAGGTAACTTACGTGGTGATAAGTCTGTACTCAGGATGCCAGTCCTCCAGCATTGGCCTGGAATCACCAAGCATTGAAAAATCATTTCTGGAATACTGTGAAACAAGTAGTCTGTCAACACCAGGTTAAAGTCCAGCAGATTTCTTTCATCAGGTGAAGGGGCAACACTCTGAAAGCTCGTGCTACCAAAGGACTTTAACCTGGTGTTGTGAGTCTACTTAGTCTCACCCACCTAGTCCAACACCGGCAAATCCACATCATGACTGTAAAACAAAAGAGTAAAGTTTTTAAAACAATTCTCTTTAAAGAATATTATTCAATAGGTATTTTTTTAAACGAGAACATGGCTCATTTGATTACCAATCAGGGATTATCCACTCAGGTACCAGAGTCTGTTCACTCTTTGAATGGATGTCGGAAGGCAGGGTGTTACAAGGATGGACAACTTGGAAAGCAACTGATGGCAGAAGATTACGGTCTGGACAATTGGAGATCATATGATTAAAAACCTGCACGCATACATCCAAAAAAAGCTAGAAAAATGCAGCCGGATCAGTCAGCATGTGTGGAAAGAAAGAGTTAATCATTCAGATCGATGACCTGTCCTGGAATTTTCATCAGCGTTCTGATGAACAGGACGTTGACCTGAAACTTTGACCTTGTTTCTCTCTCCAGAGATGCTGCTTTAGCTGCTGCGTTATTTGTCCTTATCTCAGATTTCCAGCATCCACAGTACTTTGCTCAGGGAAATAGCCATGCAGGGTAGGTGATCTCCTTAACCTAACATCAAGCTGGGAGATGCGACAAGACTTTTAAGCCCTAATATTTTTACATATCGTTGCCAACTCTCCCCATATCATCGTTCGGAAGAATGGGAATATAAATTAGCAAAGAAACAAAAGGAGGGCTTCACAAAAAGAAGAGAATTTGTGACCTCACATCATAATACAACAAAAGTGTTTTTAACTTTTCTCCATTCCAACATTTTGTGACCGAGATGAACTATTTAATGGACTACAGGGCTCAAGTACATGGGAAAATTATGCCTTTATCTGTATTTGGAATCCACAAATTATAAAAATCGAAAGAACAAAACACGTTGCAGAGAACATTTTTTCCCACTTTTAAAACATTTGTTTGCGTAATATTTTATTGTTCCCGTGGGATTGATAATAAAGTACAATTGGAAGAGATGAGTAATTCTCAACTTTTACAGCTAATTTTATTTTCCTTAACCTAACGCTAGTGTTTATATCAAAGTGCAAAGAAGTATTTCAGAATAAGGAGCCAACTGGCTTCTCTTTACTGTTGAGTGCTTTTAGCAAGAGGTTCAGAAGTCGGTGGACTCATTCTCTAGGTGCAGATGATCAGTGAGTTATGAATGAGTCTACCAGCCCAATATAAATACTGCGAACACAGAAACAGTAGAGAAGGGAGCAAGGACGGTTCAACTTCTGAAATAAACCTCCCATACATTGAACTCCAACGTTACCACAAACTGCACAAGTGAGAGATCAGAGATACTCCGACTCTTAACTGGTATGTTTGTATAGAGATTGAAAAGGAAACACGCACACTTTAACAGAACTGAATTAACAGCCCAAGCCATAACACATCTTGTCTTCTTCGCAGACGAAGAAGGACAACTTGTGCATTTCCAGCATCTTTTTTAATACTGCTACAATTGTCTTTTCATAGGGAGTAAAGTAGAAAGAGAAAGGATTTGCAGTTTCATGTCTACTTTATTGGAGTGCCCGGACAGTGTTGGAATTGCAGAATGATTGATGGTTGCATGAAACAGAATCTGTGCATTTTGTTGTCCATTAGCAAATGAACTTGTCAAGGAAGAAATGGCGTTAAGGAAGAGTGATCTTAATTAAGTCTGTGCCTAAATTTAGAACAGACAGCTGATCAGGAAAGTCATTTTAAGTAGATTAGCTCCCTCAATATTAATTGGTGAATATATTTACAAATTAAAAATGAATCACCTGCTGTTGATAAAGTCTTTCAAAAAAACAGTCTGCACAGGCACAGTGTCCTCCTTCTGAGCAACCTCACTCTCTGTGTAGAAACCCATTATGTTTAGTGAGCAGACACTTAGGTTACAGTTAATGTCTCTAGCTATTGAGTACTGATGTTTGCAAAAACAGATCATTAAGAAAACTGTAACTAAAAACATAGCTCGAGGGTAAAACCTGCTTCAGTCTGCCCAAATCCTTGGTGATTAAAACAGGGCTCCTACTTCTAAAGGAAATTGTGTACATGTATAACTGAGTGTGCATCCTGTGACCCCAGACCAGCCTCAGCGTTCATCTCCTGTCCGCAGCATCCCAGTCAAGAGCTCTCCAGAAACTACCTGTCTAGTCTTACCCAGAAAAGCCACTGGTACCAAATTGTCGTGACCAAAGTTACCAAGATGTCGTAAATCAGACCCCAGCAAAAGTCTTTTTTAAAAATTCTGCACCAATCACTGTTCATTATTCCACCAGAATCTGATTTCAGCCTTTATGATTCTCAACACAATTCCAGACTGCCCCAAATAAATTAAAGCTGATGAGATCAAAAGTATTTCTTGCCTGTGACCTTGCAGCTTCGGTTAATAAGAATATAAGAACCAGCAGCAGGAGTAGGTCATCTGGCCCCTTTGAACCTGCTCTGTCATGCCAGAAGATCATGGTCAATCTTTTTGTGGACTCAGCTCCTCTTACCTGCTCGCTCACCATTATCTTTAATTGCTTTATTATTCAAAAATTTATCTATCCTTGCCTTAAAAACATTCAATGAGGTAGCCTCAACTGCTTCACTGGGCAGGGAATTTCACAGATTCACAACCCCTTAGGTGCAGAAGTTCCTCCTCAACTCATTCCTAAATCTGCTCCCCCTTATTTTGAGGCCATGCACTTGAATTCGAGTTTCACCAGCCACTGGAAACAACTTCCCCGCTTTTATCTTACCTATTCCCATTATAATTTTATATGTTTCTATAAAACCCCCCTCACTGAACCACAATTAAAAATCCAAAGAATAAAAATGAGTGAATATTCATCTTGCAGTGATTTTTGCTTTGATATTAGCTCCATCTTCTCTGATCCACAATGTTTGGATGTAAAACTCTCCGATGTCTTGAACATGACTTTGTTTAATTAATTCTCAATGCACAACCTATGAATACTGAAAGGTCAGGGTTCAAATACTGTCCCCCTCCATTCTAAAATACTGAGCTGGTCATTCCTTCACAGCTTTATCCAGTGTTGAAGCTCAGATGACGTCAACCCCCTCTCTCTCTTCTAACCACTCAACCTTGAGTAATTCAGTCCCACCATAAAAATACATGTGCAGTTTCCTTTCATATCTGACTACAGGAGGGTAACTTATTTAGTCAGTGTGACTTAAAACGGTACTTTTAAAAGAACAATGGATATGGGTGCAAATAGCTCTTACAACTAAAGTCTGCTCCACAAACTGTCAGCAGCAAGCAATCTTGAGGAATTTGCAGAGTGGCCATGCTTGAGGGAATAATCACGCTGTAATAGTAAAACAATAATAAAAGTTTCTTTCTGCATTCTGGGTCTGTCGCTTGTAGATACAATATTTGTCTTCAAGGACAAGAATGCAAAGGTTAATGCCGAGAGTCTCTCTCTGTTGTCACGTACAGGGGTATTTTAGGATTTTTGCTCCAAGGAAGGCGAATATGTGGGACCTCACTGAAGACAGCTCGATTTACAGATACTGTCAGCAGCCGAGTCTCTGAGCAATTGAATTGAAGAGACAGGGTTTTGCCCAAAGGCCAATAGATACCAATTAAGGACACAGAATGGAAATCTCTCTCTAGAATAAATACAAACTTCTAGTACATGGTGTTGCATGGGTTAAAAACGTGGCCCAGGTAGGGCAGTGAGATTGACATCAAAGTTCCCCTCATCGTCAGGACTCGGGGTGAGTGAGGTGTTTCTGAGTCAGCTGGACAATGGCGATAGTTCCTGGTCACTGGACGAGCTAACCTGCCTTTCCAACACCCTTTGACTCTTGCACTTTGCGATCTTGGGCCCGACAGCCACCCGTTTCTCAAAGAATCCGACCAGGGCTGGCTCAGTCAGCACGGAGGCCAGGATCTGCTCAAAGGAGATGGACCAATCTGTGTCAATGGTGCTCGGCCGCCCGTGAACTCCCGCCGCTTGCTCGCTGCCGACCAGGACGGTATCCTCCGAGATGTCTTCACACGGGAGGGAGCCGGAACTCACCATGGAGTACGAAGACATTGAAGTGTCATCCCTCACCTCCTCATCAGATAACAACTGTGGTGCCGGTGACTCCCGTTTTGTGACCACATACTCAGCCAGTTTCATGCGTTCCATCTGAGACTTCAAAGCGTCACTTAAAACATCCGATTCACAATCTGATTTGAGTTTGGGCTGAGTTGTTTCAGTCTTTGCCTGATCCATGGCAGGGACCCCCTCCTTATTCTGGAGGCCCAAACCCTTATAATCTCCCATGTCATTGGCCCTCCTGGATGCAGGGCTGGAGAACTGTTTGCCGACTTCTCCAATCTGCAGCAGCAGCGTAGCAACGGTTGCTATGGCATGGTAGAGCTCCCCCTCGTTTGGGTCTTCACTGAACATGTTGTACAGGGTTTTGCACATCTCTATAAACTGCTCCTGTAGCGGAAGAAGTAAACACTGTCAATCCTCCAGAATGAAGAGGAAAACACACAAACTGAGGAGAACAATAGGGAGAGGCCATTCAGCCCATCAAAACCTGTTACATTTGGAACAGCAGAAGGTAATTAGCCCCCGTGAGCATTTTAAACAATAGCTCAGGTGGCTGTGGGCCAAGTTGCATTGGATCACACATCTGTGAAGCAATTTGGCGACATTTCATTATACTTAAAGCAGTATATTAATGGAATAGAATCATAGGATGGTTATAGCTCAGAAATGCCATTTGGCCCATTGTGTCTGTGCTGGCCCACTGATAATTTATCTAGTACCACATCCCTGCCTTTTCTGCATAGCCCAGCAAATCTTTCTCTTTTTAAATAATAATCTAATTTCCTTTATAGAGTCTCAATTTAAACTGCCTTGGACAGTACATTTCAGACCATAACACTGTGTAAAAATATTTTTCCTCGTATCACTATTGCTTCTTTTAGCAATTCCTTTAAGTCTGTATCTTCTAATTCTCTTTCCAGCAATGGGAACCGTTTCTCCTTATCTACTTTGTCCAGGCCCCTCACATTCTTGAATACATCAATTAAGTCTGTCTACCTCCTCTTCTGAAAAGGAAACAGTCCCAACTTCTCCAATCTTTCTACATAACTTCCTGTAGCTTATTCTTTTGTATCCTTGTTAAGGTCTTCACATCTGTCCTGAAGTGTGGTGTCCATAACTGATACTCCAGTTGAGGTAGGATCAGTGACTTAAACAGGACTAATATAACTTCCTTGTTCTTGTGCTCTCTGCCCATGTTGATAAAAACTCAGTAAGAATTTAGCAACACCAATTATTAATCCAACCGATTTATTTGATAGTAAAATAGCGAGCTTTCAACACTCCCGTGTCTTCATCAGGCAAGTGCAGTGTTCTGGTCTGCAATAGCACACATCAGCACAGACAGTCAGAGATTGCTGATTAGAATGTGAATCCGTAAGGATAGCACAATAGCACAATGTGTGCTATTGCAGACCAGAACACTGCACTTGCCTGATGAAGACACGGGAGTGTTGAAAGCTCGCTATTTTACTATCAAATAAATCGGTTGGATTAATAATTGGTGTTGCTAAATTCTTACTGAGTTCTTACCACTCCAATCCAACGCCGGCATCTTTACATCATGTTGATAAACACAGTAAGCAGTCTGACAACCCCAGGTTTAAGTCCAACCAATTTATTTGATAAATTTTTACCCCAGTCCAATGCCGGCATCTCTACATCAAGTTGATAAAGCCCAGGATACTGTCCGCTTCTGCTCTCTCGACCTGTCCTGCCACTATCAATGTTTTATGCACTCAAGCCTCTCTGCTCTTGCATGCTCTTTAGAATTATACCCTTTTGTTTTACGTTACCTCAGTGTTCTTCCTACCAAAACAAATCACTTCACACTCCTCCACAATGAATTTCACCCCAAACTTGTCTGTGTGTTTCATAATGGAAGTTTTATACAGCCGTCATGGTTCATATGCTCCCAAGTTTTGTATCATTTGCACATCTCGACTTGATGTCCTGTACACCAAGGTCTGGGTCATTACAGGAAGAGCAAGAGTCCTAGCACTGACCCCTGGGAAACTCCATTACAAACCCTCCTCCAGTTCAAAGAACAACTGTTCACCACTCCCTGTTTCCAATTTTATATCTATCTTGCTGCTGTCCCTTTTATTCCACAAGTTCTAACTTTCATCACAAATCTATTGTGAATATCACATCAAAAGAATTATCCTCATTAAAAAAACTCAAGCAAGTGAGATAACACCATTTGTCCTTAAATCTATGTTGATTTTCTTTCATTAACTCACATTTGTCCAAGTGACCACCAATTGTGTCCCAAATTATCCTAGAATCTTAGAATGACTTAGAATGCCTACAGTATAGAAAGAGGCCATTCAGCCCATTGAGTCTGCACCAACCACAATCCCACCTAGGCCTTACCCCCATATCCCTACATATTTATCCACTAATCCATCTAACGCATACATCTCAGGACACAAAGGACAATTTTAGCATGGTCAATCAACCTAACCCGCACAGCTTTGGACTGTGGGAGGAAACCAGAGCATCTGGAGGAAACCCATGCAAACGCAGGGAGAATGTGCAAACTCCACACAAACAGTGAACCAAGCCGGGAATCGAACCCAGGTCCCTGGAGCTGTGAAGCAGCAGTGCTAACCACTGTGCTACCATGCCACCCTTTACGGTTACTAAACATTTTCCCACAGGAGCCTCACCATCGAGGTTGGACTGTCTGTCTGCAGTTTCTGCACTTATTTTATACCCTTCTTTGAACAAGAGTGTAAGATTTGCAATTCTTCAGCCCCCTGGCACAATCCCTGAGTCTAAGGAAGATCGGAAAGTTATGACCTGTGTCTCTACAACTTCCTTCAGTTTCCTTGGATGCATCTCAGCTAGTCCTGCTGACTCATCAACTTTTAAGTGCAGATGGTCCATCCAATACTTCCTCCTTATCAATGTTACACCCTCCTGCCCCCACTGTGATCTCTGAACTACCTTCTCCATCACCAGGACCTGGGCAACACATTCTTCTTTGACAAAGACAGATGTGAAATCTTTTGCGGTAAAATTTGACTTCGTAATGGCAGAACTTTAAAATGATTTAACTGGCTGTATCAATGATCAATTTGGGATGCTATATAAACACAAATTATGCCTCTGCCCTTTGGACCTTGTACCTGGTTCATTTTGGTTAACTCTTTGATGTTCTCCTTTGGGTTTTCTTTCTCACGAGCCCATAACCTCAGGTGGTATTTGTAATCCTGAGAACCAGTCTTCTCATCTGTGTTGAGATATGATTGATTATTTAAAAAGAAAGCACTGAATGGTAAATCTATTTGTTTACAGGCCAAAGAACTAATTTCATTCTGTTACCTTATGGCTGGGACAATAGTTAACATTCACCAGAATAAAACAGACTCCCTGCATTACCCACAAACCAGCCTGATACTCCAATTGTAGAAATGCTTTCTTATGATGGGCAACTTCTGTATTTCTCTTCTGGCTCAATCATTTGCTTCCTCAGATCAGCTGCAGTATCATTTCAATAACAGATGGTAATTGGAGGCAGGGCAATCAGTGATACAATTCCTTGTTTAGCTGGGATAATTCTCTCCAATGGGAAATCTATCATGAATGAACTATATTTGTCAGCTGAACTCTACAATGAATTCTCCCCCTCCAACTCGTGCATCCCATCACCTTGCCTATCCCCAACCTCCAACATCTGCCCATCCCATTTCCGTCACTTCATCACCATCACCACACACCGCCCCCCCCCACGGGTCCTCCCCGGAATTCCCTTCATCTGTGGATGTATCTATATCTCACAGACTGCAATGGTTCAAGAAGACAGCTCACTATCACCTTCTCAAGGAAAATTAGGAATAAATCAGCAATAATTTATTGCCTCAAGGAAGGTGATGGCCCTGTGATATTATTGCTAAACTATTAATCCAGAAACTCAGCTAATGTTCTGGGTTCAAATCCTGCTACAACAGATAGTGGAATTGAATTCAATAAAACAAAATCTGGAATTAAGAATCTACTGATGGCCATGAAACCATTGTCGATTGTCGGAAAAACCCAACTGGTTCATCTTTAGGGAAGGAAATCCGCTGTAAGGAAATCCGCTGTCCTTATCTGGTCTGGTCAGTACGTGACTCCAGAGCCATAACAATGTGGTTGACTCTCAATTACCAAGGACAACTAGGAGATGGACAAGGAATGCTGGCCCAGCCAGTGATGCTCATGTCCCATGGATAAATAGAAGAAATAAATAAATGCTGGCCTCATCAGTGATGCCCATATCCCATGAAACAATATTACAAAAATGGTTAGCAATTATCCTGAGGATACAGTTCAAGTGGCAGACAGATGCAAATCCATTCTTGCATTACCTTTCTTTTGTTTTATATTCCCATTTCCAGCAACTTCTTCTACCTGTTGTCCACTTGCCTCTCCTCCAGTAGCCACATCTGGAAGAAATGGTGTTTGGAACAAGAGGAAAATCATTGTTTGGTTCTGTACTAAAATACTATAGCCAATGCTGGGCATCAATCATACTTTTAGACCGTCGTCAAGGCCTTGGAAAAGTTGCAAAGAGCGTTTATTAGAATTATGCTAGGAATGAAGGACTTCTGTTACGTGGACAGAGGACATTTGTAGAGGTTTTTTTCAAAGGCACGGAGGGTTTTGATAGGGAGAAACTCTTCAGAGTGACAGATGGGTTAGTAAGCAGTGAACGCAGATTTAAGATAATTGGCAAAAGAACCAGTGGGAACTCAACCCGCCCCCCCAAACAAAAATTGCAAAGTTACAGGGAAAGAGTAGAAGAGTTAGACTGATTGAATCAGTCTTTGAAAGAGCCAGGCGCACAGGCACAATGGGCTGCATGGCTTCCTTCTCTGCTACATCCTTCTTTGTTTTAATGAAGTAACGAATCTTTTCCATGCTGAAATGCAGCCAGGCAAATCATGTCATGTTTCAAATTTACCACCACACAGGAAACAGTGGGGTGTGAACCCAACAGGGGAAGTATGAGCAACAATCAACTAATACCTGTTTCAGATAGAGGTAGTTTGGGAGAAGCCATGCCCAGGTGACAGGGTTTTTTTTCCCTCCTACACGTGACACAGCCCCCTCAATTGGTTTCCATTTTCTAGTGATGCTGCAAAGCTGCTAAGGTGAGTAAATATCTGTCTTTTCTCTTTTGCTCCCCAGAGTTTTGGGAAGGATGTACTTGGCGAGTCAGCCCAATCACCTCGAAGAACAATTTGCATCTACATAGCGCCTTTAACATGGTAAGATGTCCCAAGTTGCTTCACAGGAGTGTCATCAGGCAAAATTTGACACTGAGCCACTTAAGGCAATATTAGCTCAGGGGACCAAAAGTTTGGTGCAGAAAGTCAATCTTAAAGGAAGATAGTTTGATGGCGAGGTGGAGAGGTTTAAGGAGGGATCCCAGAGTTTAGGGCCCAGACAGCTGAAGGCATGGCTAACAATGGTGAAACATAGTTATCCTGAGAGCTGTGGAGCTAGAGGGAATTACAGAGGCAGGGATGCTTAACGTCAGGGAGAGATTTGAAGACAAGAAGGAGAGTTTTAAGATTGAGGCATTGCCAGAGCAGAAACCATTGTTGCACAGGGCGTGACGGATGACCAGGTCTTTATGCAAGTTAAGCCATAGGCAGCAGACGTTTGGGATGAACTCAAGTTTACAGGTTGAAGGTGATAGGCCAGAGATCATTAGAATAGTTGAGTCTGGACTTTGCCTCCATCATAAGGTCAGAACTGGGGATGTTCATGGCTGATAATACAATACTCAGTATAATTCGCGGCTGCTCAGACACTGAAGTAGTCCGTGCTCGAATGAGGCTGACAAATGTCAAGTAACATTCACGCCACACAAGTGCCAAGCCATACCAACTCCAACAAGAGAGAAGTTCCATTGCCCTTGACATTCAATGGCATTGCTGAACCCCCCACTATCAACATCCTGGGAGTCACCATTAACCAAAAACTGAACTGGAGTAGCCCTGCAAATACAGTGGCTACCAGAGCAGGTCAGCGACTAGAAATCCCAAAGCTTGTCCACCATCTACAAGGCACTGGGCAGAAGTGTAATGGAATACTCTCCACTTGCCTAGATGACTGCAGCTCCAACAACACTCATGAAGCTTGACACTATCCAAGGCAAAGCAGCTCGCTTGACTGGAATCCTTTCTACAACATTCTGTCCCTCTAATACTGATGCGCACTAGCAGCTCACCAAGGCTCCTTCGGCAGCATCTTCCAAACCCATGACCACTATCACCTAGATGGACAAGGACAGTAGGCACATGGGGACACCACCATCTGCAAGACCCCCTTCCAAGTCAGTCAATCACCAAATTCAATTGGAATACGTATCGCTGTTCCTTCACTGTCACTGGGTCACAGTCCTGGAATTCCCTTACTAACAGCACTGTGTGTGTACCTACATTACATGGACTGCAGTGGTTCAAAAAAGCAGCTCATCATCTTCTCAAGGGCAATTAGCAATGGGCAATGAATTCTGGCCTAGTTAGCAATGTGGATGAATAAATGAAGAAGGGCATGCATTTTGGCAGCAGATGAGCTAAAGGAAGAGTAGAGACAGGACTTAGAGTATAAATGACTGCTAAAACTCCAACCGGAGGGCTGTGTTTGAGTCCAGGCACTATACTTTAGGAAGGATATGAAACTCTGAAAATAGACAGCAGAAGAGATAAACTAGAATGGTACCTGGGATGAGAGAACATATGGAGAGGCTGGGGTAGTTATCCTCCTTAGAGCAAAGGAGAATAAGAGGAGATTTGGACAAGGTGTTCAAAATCATGAAGGGTTTTGATACATAAGGAAGGATTGACAACAAGAGGAAACAGAATTAAGATATTTGACAAAAGAATCAGAGGCAACACGAGGAAACATGATTTGGAATGCACCATTAAAGGGTCTGTGTATTTATTTGAAGGGAAAAAGCTAGGGAGAGGGGTAAATTTGTTAACATTAATGAGGCACGATGGGTCGAATGGCCCATTCCCCTTTGTGCTGTAACATTTTACAAAATAGGTGAAAATAGACTGCCTTCGAGATAGAACGTGCACGGGATCAGAAGCACAACTCTGGGGCACAGAATGCTGAACACTCGGGTAGCTGATGGTGGCTGAACCAGTTATCACAGGTCACAGATCTATCTTTGTTTCTTGCAATGTCAGCCTAGATTGCAGGGAATCACAGCTGAGCCCAGACTCATGGCTATGCTAAATATCATCCAGGCCAGAGCACTGGAAGTAGGGTCAGAACGCTTTAGCATCCAGGAAAGGAGAGGAAGGTGGGATGATATTTTTATTGTGGGCATTGAGTCAAAATGTTGTTCTTTCCCTGGCTAAGTGAACACTTAGCCTGGCAGAGAATCTGTGACCAGGACATTGATCTAGTGTGTTCAATGTCTTCTGTTGTATCCTTAGGTTACAACATCCAATCCGCTTTCACTGTCCTAGCTCTCGATCAATTCTCAGTCACCAATCATCTGTGTGCTTCTCAACCTAAATTAGTTTCTAAATCCTTCTAGTGTATAAATCTTTCCATGGTCTCACCCTCTCACCACCTCATTAACTTGCTCCTATCATACAATCCTTCGTGATCAAGACATGCTGGTTCGGGTGCACTGGCCATGCTAAATTCTCCCTCAGTGTACCAGACAGGCATAAGGAATGTGGTGACTAGGGGATTTTCACAGTAACTTCATTGCAGAGTTAATGTAAGCTTATTTTTGACCAATAAATAAACTTTACCTTGATCGCTACATTCCTCCTACTCTGGCCTATGGCAGTCCGCATCTCTTTGGTCCACCATTAGCAATTATGCCTTTAGCCATTGAGATCCCAAAGTTGAAATTCTTTCCCTTAACCTCTCAGTCTCTCTCTCTCTCGCTCTCTTGACCTTCTGGGCTCTTGTACTTGAACAGGAAAGATCAACATTTCTAAGGCACAACCTAAACATATAATTCAACTCTGTTAAGCCTGGCAATATCTGGTGAACAACTGCATTCTGAATGCCCAGTGCTAAGCATGTGTCTCCAAATGGTGTCTGACCAATGCTCGTGTACAACTGAAGCATTACTCTGTCGGCTTTGTATTCCATCCCCAATGAGATAAAGGCCAAAATACCATTAGCTTTTATATTTATTTTGTACCTATTTACTCACTGTTAGTGATCTCTGGACATGAGCACTCAAATTCCACACTTATTGCTAACATATCTCTCAACCAGAACAGATTTAGCTGGCCATTTCTCTCAGTGCTGTCTGTAGGGACATCTTGCTGTGAGGAAAGTGGCTAACATATCTGCCTGCATTGCACAGTAAATAGTTTCACAACACCAGGTTAAAGTCCAACAGGTTTATTTGGTAGCACAAGCTTTTGGAGCATTGCCCCTTCATCAGGTGACTCCTTCCTGTGCATACCCCAGTCCAACTTCACATCATGCCTGAATTGCAACAGTGACAATAATTCATTGGTTGTGAAGGACTATGGGACATCCTAAGGATGTGAAAGGCGCTGTATAAATGCAAATTCTCCAATAAAGGCTTTTCAATGTACTGAAACTTTGCAAACTTTCATACCCCAACATACAAATCAAACCCAACAGAACATCTCAACTGGAAATTAAATCTAGAAATCGGCAGCGATAAAAAAGATGGGAGATTGCAAAATCAAAATACAGAAAACAAGCAAGGTTCTTCTGTTCACAAACCTGAAGCCCCATAGCTGAGGAGGAAATCCATGTCTGACAAGAGGTATGTTGCTATATTGTGAAAAGAGGAAAAGAGACTAGAGGTGAGCGGTGGAGACAAGTGACAGGCAGTTATAAGGTCAATCCATAAAAGCGGGACAGAGTTAAGAACCTTAACAACTTTTAATGATTGCAACACTTCTTATAAAACAGCCACTGCACTTCCATATATCATTCACAATTAAGAAAAGTTGGAAGAGAGTTGATCGTTTGAGATTATCGACCCTTCTTCAGAACCCATTTCAGAACACAAACCTGTCCCTTCTCTGGCAGGCCTGTTGTATGTTTGTTGTTCTAAGTTCGGGTTTCCAGCCATGCCAACTCTTTTCTTAGTTGTCAAAATCGCCAACAATAACTAAAATCTGAAGGAGTGAGTCTCTTCAATTTTAGAGGTTAATTTTCAGGGGCAGGGTGGTTTGGAAATGATTAAGACTAATTACGCCATTGGAAATTTACTGAAATGGACAAGCCTAGCTTTCCCTGGGGAGTTCAGTGGGTATCTGTTACATAAGAAGATCAACTTCACGCGATTTCACATGTTTCAGTGTCCAATTTCTGGGAGATACTGTCAAGAGGAGTAGACAACAATGATCTGCATATATACTGGAAGTTCCTGCTTGCTTTACTCTTCAACTACAATGAGCAGCAATAGCCAAAGTGTTATTCCCATTACAAAATGTGAACCATTAAGGAAATGTGCATCTGAAGCATAACTTGCATGAGATACTGCAGTAAATATATCACCACCATTTCCCAATATCTAAATCAGCACCAGAGTTATTATTCTATCACCTTTAAAAAGTAGCAAAGTTCATTCTGAGAATTTGATCGTGCAAAGCCAAGTAGTAGCAGATGGGATTAGATGGGGGTTCAAGTGTTTCTAATGTGTCAGTACAGACTCGATGGGCTGAAGGGCCTCTTCTGTGCTATATGATTCTAAGTATTGAAAAAGTCAAATGCAAAATGAGAACAGCACTGAAGTGAGAAGCTAGGTAGGGAGGGGCACCAATTGAATTGCTTGTTCAAAGAGCTAACACAGGGATGATGGGCTGAATAGACTCCTTCTGTACTATAAGATTTTATGATTCAAGTTCTTTAATTAGATGCTTTAGTAACTCAAAGTTATTGGAAATATAGCACTGAAGCCAAGGTCTTATGGTAGGGCTGGATAATAAATTGTAGTAAGTGTTCATTCATCATTAAAGGAGCCAGTTTGCGTAAAATGAGCTTGTAATACCCAGAGTTCAGGTGAACAAGGCTGATTTGATCAGTCATTTAAGTGCTGATAGAATTCAACAAGGTAGACAGAGAAAACTTATTTCTGTTGGTGAAGGAATCCAGACAAGATGGCAACAATCTTAAAATTAGAGGTGGCCTATTCAGCACAGAAGTCAGGAAGCATGTTTCCACATCAAGGATAGTGGAAACCTGGGGTATTCTCCCTCAAAAGAGTGTAGATAGTGGGAGTCAACTGAGATTGCTAGATCTTTCCTGGGTAAAGAATATATAGTGAAGCTGAGCAGACAAGAGTTGAAGAACAGATCAGTCATGATCTGGGTGAATGGTGGGATAAGCTGATTAATACCCCTCTCTCTTATCCCAGTGGTTCCACCACTACACTGAAAACTGCAGCTCAGAACACAACTGAAATTAAGGACAGAATCTGTGTTTGTCAGAACCACAGAATCCCTAAAGGAGGCCATTCAGCCCATCAAGTCTGTACTGACGCTTCCAAAGAGCAACCTGCCCAGACCCCATACCTTTCCCTATCCTTGTTAGCTGCACATTTACCCCGTTAATCCCCTAACCTACATATCTTGGGAGACCAAAGGCCAATTTAGCATGGCCGATCCACTTAACCTAACATCTTTGGACAGTGGGAGGAAACCACAGCACCCCCTGAGGAAACACACGTCGACATGAGAGAGTGTACAAACTCCACATTGTCATCTAAGACCGGAATCAAATCCAGGTCCATGGCGCTATGAGGCAGCAGTGCTAACAGCTGTGCCACTGTGCTGTTCTGTTGTTGGGTTTCCACAGATAAAATTGGACATCATATGAAAATTTCATCAATACTGCATTATAATAAATGCCAAGCAGAACATGTATCACTTGTCTGTTCTTGTGGAAGATATTTTCCTAAACAATTACACTCTTGAGCTGTGATTGGAATATCTACTTTTGGGCCAATGTAGCCCCAGGATTTTTCCCATAGAGAATCATAAAATCTTGGAATCCCACAATGCAGAACGAGGCCATTCAGCCCATTGAATTGCACTGACCACAATCCCAACCAGGCCACATCCTCACAACTCCATGCATTTACTCTAGCTAGGCCCCCGACACCAGGGCAATTTAGCATGGCCAATCCAGCGAACCTGCATATCTTAGGACTGTGGGCAGAAACCGGAGCACCCAGAGGAAATCCATGCTGACATGGGGAGAACGTGCAAACTCCACACAGACAATGATGCAAGCTGGGAATCAAACCTAGGTCTCTGTCGCTGTGAGACTAAAAGTTGTTATCATATGGGACGCATGATCTGAAAGGTAGTTGAATAAGGTTCAATAGGAATTTTTAAAAAGCACTGGACATGAACTTGAAGAAGACAATTTGCAGAATTATGGGGAAAAGATTGGGGATGTGGGACAGCGCATTCATAGAGCAGGTATGGGCATCCTTCTACGTTGTATAATTCTAGCTTGTGTGAACTGCCAGTTAATCTCTCAGGGAATAAAGGCAGAATTGTGAAAAGTGTAACAAAAAAAAAGGACATTACATACCATGTGACACATCAGCTAAGGGATCTTCAGTGAAGTATTGAGCAGCGTCCAGTGCCGATTCCTCCTCTGGCCAAAGAGCTAAAAAAGAAACGGAAACTGGGTTGCAAATAAGGTTAGTGACCATACACTGGAGATTAGTGTGCAACAAAGAGTTATATCACATAAACCTCTGAGATTTCAAAACAATCTGTCCATTCACCAAGTAATTAGTACAAAGAATTTGGAAAACTCCTTCTCCAGTTGCCCTGAAGGCACCCTTGCAGCATGTGTACTGCAGTCAGACTCCATTTCCCAAAGGCTGTTACAGAACTAATGGAGTTTTTAAAACAACCCTATGTTCAGCAGATCCCCAACCAATTTAATTTCTCAATGTGCCACAGTCTAACGGGCTGTTATACTGAGCCACATCAGGAAGACTCCAGGTCCAATTGCCAGCTCTTTCTCATCTTGGCTGACATAACTTGTTCAAGAGTTCTGGAGTGAAAGCATTTCACTCAGCGCTGCCTTTGCTGCAATTGTTGCTGGGAACAAAAAGGATCAGACTCAGCTGTGATGTCTTCCACAGTCAAATATCTGTCTTAAAGGCAGAGGAGATTCACTAGGTTGATCCTGGAGTTGAGAGGGCTGGCTTATGAGGACAGACTGAGTAGACTGGGGTTACTATAATCATTGGAATTCAGAAGAATGGGGGGATTATAAGATTATGAAGAGAATAGATAAGATAGAAGCAGGGAAGTTATTTCCACTGATAGGTGAAAATAAAACTAGGGGGTATGGCCTCAAAATAAGAGAGAGCAGATTTAGGACTGAGTTGAGGAGGAACTTCTTTACCCAAAAGGATTGTGAATCTGTGGAATTTCCTGTCCAGTGAAGCAGTTGAGGCTACCTCATTGAATGTTTTTAAAGCAAGGATAGATAAATTTTTGAACAGTAAAGGAATTAAAGTTTATGTGAGCAGACAGGTAAGTGGAGCTGAGTCCACGAAAAGATCAGCCATGATCTTACTGAATGGCGGAGCAGGCTTGACGGGCCAAATGGCCTGTTCCTGTTCCTGGTTCTTTCATTCTTATCACATGCCTCTGGATGTGAATACACACACCTGACCAATATGTTGCAAATGGGATCTGAAGACTTGGAAAATTCTGCCTTGCGATATGGGTGAAGCAATGAAAGAGAGGAAGGGTGAATAGAGATGATGAGTAAGTTCATCGATCTTACCTGGTGGCAGGTGCAGTTTGTACAGCAGCTTCAGCTTCTCCACGAGATCCCCGTGGTACATTCCGCCTAGTGAATAAAACCAAAGTCAGACCTTTAACTGCCCATCACCTCACACTTTATTTGGTCACAATTAACTCCAGGGACTTGAGCACAAAATCTCTGCTGAGAACCCAATGCAGTACTAAAGGGGTGCCACATTATCAGTCTGCTATCTTACAGATCAGACCTTCTGCCTCTGGTGGATGTCAATAAAAAAAATCCTACGGCTAAAATTGAAGAATTTTGAAGAAGAGCAAGTGACAGAGAAAAATACAAGTGGTTGTTGGAACAGATTCTTTAGAATTGGATTAAAATCCAGTCAGTGTGTGTATCAACCTCAGAAATGTATGTATTTTCTAGCTAAAATGTGCAAACTTTTGTTGCAAATGCCAGAGTTAGGTCTTCATTTAGTTATTGTATGCTTGGTAAATCAGTGATATTCAACAGTCAAGAACCCTACTGATATGAAGAGCAAATTGGAAGATAGACGGAATGCATTTTTATAGCACCTTTCCAGACATCAAACACCCTGAAGCAATTTAGAAGTGCAGTCATTATGGTAAGATAAGCCAGTCTGTAAACTGCAAGCTCTCACAAAGAACAGTGATAATTGAAGTCTCTCATCTGTGGTGTCACTTGATAAACATCCTCTACATTCTCTACAGTGTGGTGTCTTCAATTGTCTGCAATACTCTTGATGAAACCTAATCAGAGTTTGATAAAAATGTAACAGGATTTCTACCAAAGAGGAACAAGGGGGTCAGCAATAAATGCTGATCATGCGAGGACACCCACATCTCCAAATTATTATTACAAATCTTTTGGTGTCTTACAACGGGCAGACAGAGGAAAGTCTGGTTATCTGATCCGTTATTTCAGAGGGAACAAAATGCTTCAGACTCTGCAAAACTCTATAAATATCAGCTGATTGTTGCATTGATTGTTTTTAATCTATTTATAGATACGTGAATAGGAACTGACACTTGTCTGTGCCTCCCCTTCAATAGAAACTTCACAGGTCCAGCAACAATTCATTTCAAAAATCTTACCCTTGTTTGCAAATCTCATGCCTTGTTCCTATCTCTGGAATCTCCTCCAGTCTTACAATCAACCAAAATCATTTGTGTTAGAGATGTCGGTTGAGGGAAAAATGTCGGCCAAGACATTAGAGAGAACTCCCCCGCTCATCCTCAAATAGAGCTATGGGATGATGGATAGAATCATACAATCCTTACAGTGCAGGAGGCGGCCATTTAGCCTATTGTATCTGTACCGACCACAATCTCGCCCAAGCCCTATTCCCATAATCCCACGCATTTTATCCTAGCAAGTCCCCCTGATACAAAGGGGCAATTTAGCATGGTCAATCACCCTATCTTGCATTTCTTTGTAAAACATTACAGCTCAGTACATGCCCTTTAGCCCTCAATGTTGTGCTGAGCTGCGAAATCAATCTAAAGCCCATTTAACCTACATTATTCCAATATCATCCATATGTCTATCCAATGATCATTTAAATGCCCTTAATGTTGGTGAGTCCCCTACTGTTGCAGGCAGGGCACTCCATGCCCTTAGTACTCCCTGAGTAAATAATCTACCTCTGACATCTGTCCTATATCTATCACCCCTCAACTTAAAGCTATGTCCCCTCATGATAGCCATCTCCATCTGAGGAAAAAGGCCTTCACTGTCCACCCTATCTAATCCTCTGATCAGCTTAAATGCCTCTATTAAGTCACTTCTTAACCTTCTTCTCTGTAACAAAACAGCCTCAACACCCTCAGCCTTTCCTCAAAAGACCATCCCACTATACCAGGTGATATTCTGGTAAATCTCCTCTGCACCCTTTCCGATGCTTCCATATCTTTCCTATAACACGGTGACCAGAACAGTACGCAATACTCCAAATGTGGCCGTGTCAGAGTTTTGAACAGCTGCAACATCACATCTCCCTCTGCCTCACAAAGTCAAATAGTTACCATCAATCACATGAGAACATAATAGGAGGAGGCCAGAAGCAAGCCTGCTCTTCCATTTAAAAAGATTACAGCTAAGCTTCTATTTCAAACTCTACTCACTGTCTTATCCTCATATCCAATGATTCCCCCACTATATAAAAATCTCTCAATCTCTATCCTAAAATCTCTTAATCTCTTCCCTAAATCGACTTATCGATTTAGTTCTCTGGGTTACAGAATTCCAAAAACACTCAACCCCGAGCAGAGGGATTTCTCATCTCAGCCTTGAATGGTCAACTCCTTCACCTTCTGTGCTTCTCGTTCAAGACGCACACACATAGAACAGTCACTCGATAAATTATTTGGAAATGACTTGGAGGTTTCTGTAGGTCAGCTCCCCGAAGAACCTTCAAGAGAGGATGGAAAGTGAACACGTACTCAACCCAGTGATGAATTCCTTGAAACTGATGAGTGAATCTTTGTTTTGGTCCAAGAGGCGGAACATGCGCCCAGCGAGGACCTGGGAATGCATTCCGCAAGTCCACGGTGAGAGAGCCATGAAGAGCTCCTGGAACTGCTCTGCGTCGATGCGATACTGCTCCAGGTATGGCTGGCTGAGGTCGTGTCTCTCCGCTGCACTGCTGCTCCCACCCCAGTAACAACTCATCAAGTGCTTGGCCTGAGAGGGAAAGAAAATATTACAGATGTAACAACTTCCATTTACGTAGCAACTTTAATACAGTAAAATATCCCAAGGTGCATCACAGCAGTGTTACCCAACATTAAAACCCACATAAAAGGGACATTAGGGTGAGTAATTTAAAAACTTAGCCAAAGGGATAGGTTTGGAGAGGGGTAGAGAACGTGCAAAGATTTAAGGAGGGAATTTCAGAGATTAGGACCCAGGCAGCAGTTGAAGATGAGACCATCAATTGTAGAGTGATTAAAATTGGAGATATACAAGTGGCCAGAGTTGGTGTACAGCAGATATCTCAAGGTTGTGGAGGTTACATAGGTGGAGAGAGTGGGACAAAGAATGTCCATGGATGTTATTTATGTGGACTTCCAGAAGACATTGAGCTGGATGAGGAAACCATAGCTGAACATAAAGAGACAGAATAGGGATAATAGGTATTATTCTCTAAATTGGCAGGATGACTAACACCCTACATAGTTGATGGGATTGGAAGTTACAAATCCAAATTTGCCAATGAGACAAAGACTGGGGTTTTCTGGCTGTGCTCACCCCAAAACTGGAAAATCCCAACCCAGGTGAACGAACCTTTTCATGGTCCGCTGCTCACCTGCTACAATTCCAGTGAAAATTCGCCCCAAATATGAGCAGAATCAGATGCAATATGGATAGTAGTACACAATTATGGAAATACTGACCAGGATTTTCCACCCTTATCCCCCACCGCTGGGATCTTTCAGCCCCACCAAAAGTCAATGGAGTTCTGGCTGGACCGCTGATCTCCTGTGTGGATCCCGTCACAACCAGAAAATCCCCACCACTGATAGATTAAGTGAATGAAATCTGCCTGCCACAATTTCTCCACTTACTTGATGAAGGAGCGGCACTCTGAAATCCGTGCTACCAAATAAATCTATTGGATTTTAACCTGATGTTGAGAGACTTCTTACTGTGCCCACTCGAGTCCCATGCTGGCATCTCCACATCATGACTAGTTTTTCCAAATTTTGTGAGGATATCCCCTTTGGACGGATAGCACAGTGGCCTTTCCAGATGTTGAAGGCCTCAAAATGGTGGTGGCTCATAAAGAGTTGGGAGTCGAGGTGTTTAGAGCATTAAAATATTACAAATAGGCACAGAAATTGATCAGAAAGACCAGCGGATGCTGATCTTTGCATCAGGAGGAACAGAATACAAGGAAGCAGAAGCTATGCTTTAATGATACAAAGTTCTGTTTAGACCATACCTGGAGTAATTTGGGCAGTTCTGGACATTGCATTTAGAAAGTGCAGCAGAGAATGATGTCTGCGCTCCAAGGATTACATGATAAGGAGAGAATGACGTAAGCTGGGACCAGAGATGCAAAATGCTGGAAATATTCAATAGGTCCATCAGCACACGTAAACAGAAACAGCTAACGAGACACAAACTGTCAGTTCTGTTTCTCTCTCCACAGTTGCTGACTGAACTGCTGAGTATTTACAACATTTTCTGTTTTTTATTTCAGCTTTTCCAGCATCCGCAGCACTTTGCCCTGACATAAACCAGGGCAGTATAGCCTGCAATTCTGAAGATTATGACATTACTTGAACAAGATGCTTAAGATATTCGGGAAACAGAAAGGGACGCAGAGAAACTATTCCTTTAAACTGAGCAGTCTAGGACTACAATTCACTGGAATTGTAGCAGTAGGTCTGTCAACCTCATGAGCCTGTTCTGCATTTCAATATCATCTCTGCTCTGTTTATGTTTCAAACTCTACACTCCCATCTACCCCCAATAACACAGACCAAAGGAAGATACAACCTTCTGCCTTCCAAGCCTGCACCAACAATATTCCCATCTGAACTAACACCTCCTACCCTTCCAGGGACCATACGTATTCCTCCATGCCCATCCTATTCATGTATTTGTCAAGATGACCCTTAAAAGTCACTATTGTATCTGTTTCCACTACCTCCCCTGGCAGTGAGTTCCAGCACCTATCACTCTCTGGATAAAAAACTTCTCTCATTCATCTCCTTTAAACCTTGCCCCTCGCAACTTAGACCTGATGCCCTAGTTATTGGCTCTTAATGTTTGATTCCCTTGCCCACAAGAGTCTATCCAGTTATTTATGATGAGAGGCCATAGTCTAAAAATTCCAGGCCAGACTTTCGCGAATGAAATTAGAAAACAGTTCTTGACTCAAGGGAACTCTCTTCTGCAAATTGCATTTGATGTTACTGTTAAAACCTAAGGTAGTAGATTTCTGTTAACCAAAAGATATTAAAGGATATTGATCAAGACAGGTCTATGGGCCAGAATATTACAGCCATAAATGCCAGCATTGAACAGAAATTTAGCTGGGCGCCAAATTCTCCAACCTTGTCACAGCAAGAGCGTGGCATGAATGGTTGATAGGATCGTGCCCTTAGAGTTTGATCACAGCTCATCTATGATCTCACTGAATGATCGAGAAAGCTCAAAGGACTAAATGGTCTCTTCCTGTTCCTAAGGTCTCGTTTAGTGTTATTAGTTATCCTTCTATATTCAATATATAACAATCGTATCCACTCCACTTCCATCCATTTATCATTCCCAGGAACATTCTCGTACCCCACCCCCACTGGCTCTCCACCCCACATACTGTTCCTAAGCTCTACACGTTTCTAAAAGTGTGCTGCTCAAAGTGATCCACGATACTCCATCTGAGGCCGGACCAGTACTTTGTAAAAGCCATTTTGAGTGTTTAATAAATGGGACGTATTCACTGACCTTGAAGAGTAAATACAGTTCCTCCAGCTCCTCAATACTGAAAGCCGTTTCTGTCAGGATAGCACGCACCTGCAAACAAATACCGTCAATCAGGCTGACACGGTGGCAGAGTGGTTAGCATTGCTGTTTCGCAACATCTGGGACCCGGGTTCAATTCCAGCCACAGGTGACTCTGTGTGTGGAATCTGCACATTCTCCCCACCTCTGCTCAGGTTTCCTCCTCCAAAGATGTGTAGGTTAGGTGGATTGGCCATGATAAATGCGCAAATTTAAGGGGATAAGACAGGGTCTGGGCCCGGATGAGATGCTTATTCAGAGAGTCAGTGCAGACTTGATGGGCTGAATGGCCTCCCTCTGCACTGTAGGGATTATTTGGAAATGAAATATTGGTCAATCAAGGTGAGAAACAAGCCCACACTTTGGTGACTGTGGATTCCTATCAAACTGAGTACATTTTTGCAATAATGTACGAATCTCAGTCAGGCAAGAAGCTGTATGAAATACTAACGCAGAATGTTAATTGTACATATACTGTGTTTACTTGTGTGCATTAACCTGAGGATTTACTTATGCCCCTGTTTCTCTTATATTGACTCTTTCAAATAGGGCACTTCATTTTTAATGGACTTACAAAAGAAGGATAAATAGATACAGTTGAGGGACACTTAGCAACCTCTGGTTGGATCAAAAGAGATACCAAAAGGCACAGGCTGAAACTGTGATTGTTGGGTTAGGAGATGTCTGCGTGTAACATGTAACTCTGTAACTAAAAATGAATAAAAGTTAACAAAGAGTAGGCTTCAGTTCCAGCTGTCCCCAATGACTTTCTGAAAGAGCACAGAAACTATGATTCAGACATGAGAGGACAGTGCAGAAAATGTATCAAACACAAGTTAAGTTGCTGAGGGTTAAATGTAGCCACAAAGCCTTGGAGTCAAAGGTTGTGATTCAAGTCTGTCTTCAGACATTTGAGCATAAAATCCAGACCAACACTTCAGCACAGAACTGAGGGAGTGCTGCATTGATAGAGGCGCCTCAGGGCAACAGTAGAGAGTTATGGGTGAGTAGAGACAAATAAACAAATGCTTTTTAAAAAATTCATTCATGGGAACTGGGCATCACTGGCAGGCCAGCTGATTTTATTGCTCATCCCAACTTGCCCTTGAACTGAGTGCCTTGCTAGGCCATATTTCAGAGAGCAGTTAAGAGTCAACCACACTGTCCTCATGTGTAATTCACGCCCATGATCAAAAACAGTGACAACTGTCCAAGTGTGGAGTCAGAAGAGTACAGCCATTTGTTAGCGAAATTATGGGTGGGATTCTCCAGCCGTGTTCACCCCAAAACCGGAGAATCCCATCCGAGGTTAATGGACCTTTGTGTGGTCTGACCCCTGCCTGCTACGATTCCCGTAGGATGGGAGAAATCTCCCCTATGTTTTTACCATATTGTAGGGATTTTAACTGAATTGGTCTTGAATATCAAGGGAACTAAATGTTGGTTTTGCTTGTGAAATCACACCACAAGTGAACAAAAAAATCCCAAGGTGTCAATGTCCTTTTTGTAACAGGGACATTGTGAGGCTGACCAGTTGTCTTCAAGGCTGTGTTGAGACTGTTTCTCTTACCACACTCCGTTTGGCTGTGTCCTCCAACGTCTGTATGACCTTCAGTCTCTGCTTGAATCGCATCTGTTCAATCACGTCTGCCCTGATCGACCCAAATTTCTACATATAGAAAGAACAAGTTGGCTCCTGAGAAAGTTGATCGCAGTCAGTTATTCCACTGCCATTTTCCCACCACTGCAACCCTTTTTTCTCCTCTCCCAAGGACACTGTCACAAGCTAAAGTGAGATTTACAAAATCAGCATCAGATACTTTGGGGTCTCCAACCAGGAGCCAGGCTTCAAAAAAAATCCAAGGTTCTGAGATTCCTGGAGTCGGATTGGTTAAGAGACAATATTTCTGGCAATTTAATCCCAGGCATTTCAGGGCCCAAGATCCCTTTAAGACTAATCCCTTGATTGAAGTAGGAATGTCAGTGGGTTGGGACAGGAGAAACACCAGGCTCACAGTCCCACCTCCCACCTTCTCCTCCCACTTACCAGTTACAATGATCCATTCAACTCAAATGGTGTGGGGAATGGGAAACCTACAGCAACTGCAACTTCCACTCCTACAACGGCACTGCAAAGTCCCACTAATGTCATGGGCCTGTGTGTTGGCAGATCAGTTAACAAGCTGGGCACTGAAGAAGGAGGAAAACCAGGAGGAAAACAAGAGGGAGAAGAAGTATCCCAATCTCAGTCAATTGACCCATCAAATATCCTTGCAGAACAAATCAACCCCCTCCAGAGAAGGAAAAATGGAGCAGTCTTGAAGGAGTAAGCCATTGAATTCAAGGGGAGGTCCTCATTACAGAATTACTCACCTCATATGATGACTTGATCAAGTCAAAAATGTCTATTTGCAGTGGAATGTCATCACCATTGGTGAGTAAAGCATGCAGGTGTGGGATTGGCGGTGATGTACTCTGCTTGTTGCAAACATTGTCCAGGTACCTGAATTAGGGAAAAATTAAATTTATTTCACAGAGCAGTTATTCTATAAGCACAGAAACCAACATTTTATACTCATTTTGTACACTAATTGGAACTCAGTAACTGAAAAATTTCCAATCTGCTTAGCTAGTATCAGCATCAAGATAAAAGAGTAAAACTTTCTCTCAAACACTCCCAGAACAGGTACAGCATGGGGTTAGATACAGAGTAAAGATCTCTCTATCTACCTCCCATCGAACATTCCCAGGACAGGTACAGCAAGGGGTTAGATACAGAGTAAAGCTCCCTCTACATTGTTCTCATCAACACTCCCAGGACAGATACAGTACAGGGTTAGATACAGAATAAAGCTCTCTCTATACTGTCTTCCATCTAATATTCCCACAGCAGGGAATGGGGTTAGATACAGAGTAAGGTTCCATTTACAATATCTTATCAAACACAATACTAAAAAAAATCTTTGGAATGCACTTTCTGAAGGGGTATCGGAAGTAGATTCAACTGGAATCTAAAAAACAACTGGTTAAGTATTGAAGAGGGCATATTTGCAGCACTATGTGGGACTAACTGGTTAGTTCTTTCAAAGATCCAGACACTGGCAAGATGGACCAAATGGTTCCCTCAGCACCATAATAATCTATAAAAAAAGTGTATAATTCTGTTAGCACAGCATACAAATTAGTTTGGATCTGGCCAAATATAGACCAAACCAGTCAATCACCTGCCAAGAATGGTCATGGCTTCTCCCTCGTCAGAGCAATTCAACAGCTTCTCCATGTTAGCCTCCAGCACAGCAAGAGACACCTGGAAAATAACCTTGATCCCCTCATAGAAGAAGCAGTCAACCACCACCACGGCACTTTCAAATGGCATGACACTGAGGAAGAGTGTCAAGAACCAGGAGAGAGAGATGGTACTGATAACGCCCAGCTCTTGCATCCACTCGTATAGGAGGGGAAGATGCTCTCGTGTCAGATCCTCAAACACACCCTGGTCCACCAGTGCACCTGCAAACAAAAACAGACAGGATAAAGATAAATTCCCATCCTCCATTGTTCCAACAAGTAAGGACCATCAACAAATAGCCTTATTCCACAGGTTTTCAATTCCAACAGCAGTCTTACAACTGTAAGCACAATGCACAAAATCATGGACCCTACTGCCATTCTGTCAATATTAATCCTACAGCAAGTACTGCACGGGGTTAGATACAGAGTAAAGCTCCCTCTACTCTGTCCCCATCAAACACGCCCAGGATAGGTACAGCACGGGGTTAGATACAGAGTAAAGTTCCATCTGCACTGTCCCCATCAAACACTCCCAGGAAAGGTTAAGGGAACTTGGTCTTTTCTCCCTGGAGAGACGAAGGATGAGAGGTGACCTGAAGAAATTTATAGATGTTCAGAGATATAGATAGGGTGAATTCTCAGAGGCTTTTTCGCAAGGCTGAAATGGTCGCTACAAGAGTACACAGGTTTAAGGTGCTGGGGAGTAGGCACTGAGGAGATGCCAGGGGTAAGTTTTTCACTCAGAGGGTGATGAATGAGTGGTGGCAGAGGTGAACTCGTTGGGGTCTTTTAAGAGAGTTCTTGATGAGTACATGGGATTTATTGGGATTGAGGGTTACAGATGGCCTGGTAGGTAGGGGTATATTGGCACAACTTGTGGGTCTGTTTGTGCTGTAGTGTTCTACATTCTATGTGACAGGTGCAGCATGGGGTTAGATACAGAGTAAAGATCTGATACTGTCCCAATCAAGCACTCCCAGGACAGGTATAGCACAGGAGCAAATACAGAGTAAAGCTCCGAACACACTGCCATTCAGGTCTGTGCAGCAATGGATAGAACATTGGGATAATAGAATCATAGAATCCCCACAGTGCAAAAGGAAGCCATTCAGCAAATTGAGTCTACACCAACACAATCTCACCCAGGCCCTATCCCCATAACTCTACCCATTTACCCCCCCTAACTCCCTGACACTAAGTGGCAATTTAGTATGGCCAATCAACCTAACTCGCACATTTTTGGACTGTGGAGGAAACTGGAGCAGCCGGAGGAAACCCACGCAGACATGGTGAGGACTTGCAAACTCCACACGATCAGTGAACTGAGCCGGGAATCGAAGCCAGATTTCTTGTGCTGTGAGGCAGCAGTACTAATCACTATGCCACCGTGCAGCCTCTAATTAATTGTAGGAATGCCACTCTGGATTTGAATCTCTCTGTAATATTTTTGAGCCAGATTTGAGCCCTCCAATTTTAAAAAGATAACTGTGTGTAGAAGCAGAAGACATGCATATGATTCTTAACGATTACTTTGGAAGGAATTTAGCATGGGTAGCAGGAATCTTGCCCACTTAAAGTTACCAGCCAATCAGAGTCTGGCCGATCCTCTGTAAGACTCGGGCAACACCAATTTTAAATCCAACCGATTTATTTGATATTAAATCTGCAAGCTTTTGACTTTCGTTTTCGTCAGGCAAATGCAGTGTTCTGGTCTGCAATAGCACACATATCAGCACAGACAGTCACAGATCCTCTGTACTCAGCATTGCTAAATTGACCCTAGTGTCAGGAGCATTAGCAGTGTAAATGTGTGGGGTTACGAGGATAGGGATGTAGTCGGTACAGATTCTATGGGCTGAATGGCCTCCTTCTGTGCTATAGGGATTCTGTGAGTTGACATGATGCTTAATTCACCAATAAGAATAAACTTCAAAACGTAGGGGCAGCCAGGAAGAGTGGAAACATGCAAGTGTGGGATACAAATAGAACATAATGAACAGAAAAGACCATTTGCTCCTTTGAGCCTGTTCTGACAATGTTAGAAATGCTATGTAAGAATAAACCACATCTTGCTTCAGAGTGAATTGAGGGCAGGTTATGCTCATTGAAGCATGTGTTTAAGAGCTGGGGCTTTCCCTTAGTAAGGATGTTCTAGGCAGGGAAGAGGTTGAATGGACACCAGTGTCTGCGTTGAACTATAGCACCCCAATAAAATGGCTGGGAATCATTGGAATATCTCCTGCTGTTTAATTCAAGAAAGGGATATTCACCTATTTAATATGCTCCTCTGTTCCATGGTTCAACTTCTGCTTTAACTCCATCTTCCCACACTATCCCTGTATCAATTCATACCCAAAATCTATTGATTTCAGTCCTGAATACACACAACAATTAAGCATCCACAGACTCAAGGCCCAAACTAGAGTGACAAACTGCCATAAGTGCAAGATATTTGAGCTTGGTTTATCTATAGTTGCATGTACAGCAGGGAAACAATTCAGTCCAAAATGGTGATGACTTTGTAGCCTTCTGGACTTAACACTGAATTCAACGATTTTGCACCATAATCTTGGCATCCATGGGCAGCAACGTAGCACAGTGGTTAGCACTGCTGCCTCACGGCACCAGGGACCCAGGTTCGATTACTGGCTTGGTTAACTGTCTGTGTGGAGTCTGCATGTTTTCTCTGTGTCTGCGTGGGTTTCCTTCAGATGCTCTAGTTTCCTTCCACAGCTCAAAGATGTGAGGGTTAGGTAGATTGGCTGTGCTATATTGTCCCTTAGTGTCAGCAGACTAGCTAGGGTAAATGCATAGGGTTATGGAGATAGAGCTTGGGTGGGATTGTGGTTGGTGCAGGCTCGATGGACCGAATGGCCTCCTTCAGGAATTCCATTTGGTTTCCTTCACTCTGTTTGTTTTGATTTTTCTCTTATTTTAATTTCAGTTAGCAGCACAGCTGCTCTACATACTTCTTTGATTCATTTCTGGCTCCGTCACCATTGCCTTTGGCCCAAGGTCAACTCTTCTCCCATTCAATTTCTCCAGCTCACCACGATAACTGCTAATATTCTTACCTCCAAAAATCATGTCCATGAAAATTTTTAGTTGAGCCCTCAGACTCTAAAGCTTTCTGACAGTTTCAGATTTACACTTCAATTTGTGTGAAAACGATGCTTCCTGATGTGATCCCTGAATGATCCGGCTATAATTCTTCTGCATTTATCTCACCAAAGGAAACAGTTCATCTGTATCTACCTGATCAACTCTGTTAATCACTTAAAACACCTCCATTAGATCAATCCTTTGTCTTCTGTGCTCAAGGGAATGCAAATCTCGTTCATGCAATCTGTCCCCATAATGTAACCCTTCTACCTCCAGTAACATTCTGTGCTGCAGGTTCCTCCCCAGCCTGAGGTGCATTGACCAGAACCGACAGTAAAACTACTGATTCAACTCACCGACTACCCTGGTGTTGTAGTAATCAGGCAGCATCCGCTCGCAGAGTGCAATCAGGAGCCAGAAAGCCTCTTCTTCATTGCAGTACAGTAACAGGACTGAGGTGACGATATTCATGGCCTGCAAAAGGATGAGGAGACTGAGATGAGAATCTGGCCCATCACAGCAGTGCAGTGTATAGAAAGTGGTTCACCCTTGTGGGTGGGGAAAGGCAGTGAAGGAGGAGGAAATGACTCAGTTGGTTCAAGGAATAAGTTCCTTAAGTTAATTTGAGCTCATTTAAAAAAAAATTTATAAAGAGGAATAAGTTACTGAAGCATATGACACAGGACAGTGCTGTTCATCCCCGTGTTCGCTGATCTCAGCGGAGTAATTAGCTGAGGCATCACAAGTTAAGAACATAAGAAAAAACATAAGAAATAGGAGCAGGAGTAGGCCATCTAGCCCTTTGAGCCTGCCCCACTTTCTCCCCGTTACCCTTAATTCCCTTGTCCATCAGAAATAAAAGTTGGCTCAATGTTCCTGAGATAGGGACAGTGAAATTGACAGCAGATAGGGATGGGCAATAAATGCTGGTCAACTGGTGACGCCCATGTCTCACAATTGAACAAATTTATTTTTTTAAAAAGGTATGTTGTGTGAACAAGTGTGTGTGTGTGTGTGTGTGTGTGTGTGTGTGTGCGTGCGCCTGCCTGCCTGCCTGCCTGCACTGGGTGCACCTGCATTGGGACACTCATGTGTTGGGGTGTATATGTCCCACTTCAAGGACACCAGCAACATACACAATAATCCTCAAGGGTAGTGAATGCACTGAAAATAGCCAGCGCTCACTCAACACTTAAAGCAGAAGCTGCTAAAATTCCCTTAACTTTAACCACAAAACACAGGCCCTGTATCTGCAGTTTATCTTCTTCAATACTCCACCAGCTGGTGTGCCCAAAACTATGTCAATGGCAGGAAGTTGTTCCGTGTAAGAACAAAGTTCGTACACAAAACCATCTAAAGACAGAGATGGGGGCGAGTGGGGTCAATCACCTGGCAGTACCCAATGTTGGGGTTGCGGAAAGCATAGGCAGTCAGCACCCTCCGCAGGGCAGCAATGCCCATTTCATTCTGGAAGGCTGGGTGTTCCGGCATGGAGCGGTGCAGGTCCCTCTCAATCTCCTCGGTGGCCAGGTTATACTTCCCTGTAGACTCCTGCACCAGATCAGAGTAATATCCTGGGTGTGTCACCATCTCATTCAGAGCACCTAATAGGACCAAAAGAACAAAAAACAGTGAGGAGTGGGGGGGGGTAAGTTAACTCATATCCGACAATAACACTCATTCCTGAATGTATTTTTTGAGTTTGGAGACTGTGAGGAGACGTGGATATTCTGGTTAGAGGGAGAGAGGTAGTTGGTCTTCTACTTACATATGGACTGCACAGCTTCAGGATCCCACAAACTGATTTACAACTAATTAATTACTTTTGAACCAAGTTGTAATAACGTGACATTCTCTCAAAGGGAGAAAGAGCTCCGGGGTTTGTTAGCACTCATCAAAGTGACTCTTCATTGGCTCAGACACGTCCCCAGGACAGACATCTCAGAATTTTCTGTATGATGAGGTAACTGGAGTCAATGGTCAGTTGGAACCTCCACCTAAGGCTACACTTCAAGGATGACATGAAATTCCTAAACATCGATAATGGCACCTGTGAGTTACTAGATGGTAGTATGAGATAAATGCTGACATCCTTTGTGGACCCGTGTGCACCACTACAATGACCAATGGCTGTGGTGGATGCCAATATTGGAAGCTACAACCCCGCACAACACCTGGTAGCTTCATGAGTGACACTTCTGGCAGAATCTGCCTCTCAAAGATTGGCCTCTTCAGCCACCAACACAGGTGCACCGTATGAAGCCACCCCAGCTGAAGTGGTTTGCTTGCACCCATTATCTTTTGTAGATGGAAGGATTCAATATGACTACTGTTGTAATATTGAAGCATGGCAATCAATGAGTGATTCACATAAACAGTAACCAGATAAATATAGGCAAACTTCCCCACTCTTCTTCAAGGCACAATAAGAAGTCTCACAACATCAGGTTAAAGTCCAACAGGTTTGTTTGGAATTATGAGCTTTTACAGCACTGTTCCTTCATCAGGCAAGTCCAAAAGCTTGTGTTTCCAAATATACCTGTTGGATTTTAACCTGGTGTTATGAGAGTTCTTACTGTGCCCACTCCAGTCCAACGCTGGCATCCCCCAGATCGTGGCTACCTTCTTCCAAATAGTGACTGAGATTTTTTTTTAATGTCCATCAGAGTGCAATGGAGTCTTAGACAGGGATTAAACATCCCACCTGAAGGATAGCCTCTCCCACAACACTCTGTACTGCACTGAAGTGTTAGCCTGGATTATATCAGACGTGAACACACAACTTTCTGAGTCAGAGGTGACAGTACTGCCAATTGTAAAGCTGGATGAAAGCTATTCATTGTAATGAAGCGGGGGGACTTCTGGCTACACGAAAGAGGTCAAAAACAATCTATTTTTACAAAGATGGCAAATCCCACTGCTCACTTATTAAAGAACAAGTTAGAAATGTAATTAGGGATCAGAAGCCAAGATATTTTAGATGAATGGGGACATTGTTAATGTGACTAAGGTCACACGCACACATACAAAGTGACACGCACACATACAAAGTGACACGCACACATACAAAGTGACACGCACACACACACAAACAGACAAAGTGATGATGCAGATTAGACACAAACATTTAAAGGTGTTTAAAACAGTCATCATCAGACAAATAATTCACATGAAAGATAATCCTATTCCTAAAATAAAGGCAAAATATTGCAGATGCTGGAATCCGAAACAAAGCCAGAAAATGCTGGGGAAATGCAGCAGGTCCGACAGAATCCGTGGAGGCATTTCAAATCTGGATGGCCCTTTGTCAGAGCTGAAAGCAAAGTAAATCAGACAAGATTTACACGATGAGTGTTGGCATCCATTGAGTGATCACAATCTGGGTCCTGCTTGCAGATAGACTGAAGGTGTTCCGTAAAGTGGTTGCCCAGTCTGTGTTTTGTCTTTCCGATATAGAGGAGATTGCATTGGGAAAGGCGAATATAATAGACAGATTGAAGGAGATGTATGTGAAACGCTGCTTCAGCTGAAAGAGGTGTTTAGGACCTGGGATGGTGAGCAGGGGATGAAGGGGAAGGTGTTGCACCTTCTCTGATTGTACAGGAAGGTGCCGTGAGCAGGAGGGCGAACAGATGCTTATAGCACCTCTCTCAGCCTTCATCATCACTATTTACACTTCCTTTGTCCGATTACAGCCCCCCCACCACAGATCCCCCACCTCCACATTATATAAATCTTGTCTAATTTGTTTTGATTTTAACTCTGACAAAGGATCATCCAGACTCGAAATGTTGGCTCTATTCTCTCTCCACAGATGCTGCAACACTGCTGAGTTTCCCCAGCATTTTCTGTTTTTGTTTTATAATCCTATTCCTGTTCTGATCCCATTCTTTTACAGATTTTTTTTTAAAAAACAGACACATCCATATATGCAAACAATTTTCCCCAAATGCAATCATACCTGAGAACAGCAGCCAAAGTTCTCCCCTCAGTGACTCCGGCATCCCCTTCAGCACAAGATCACGAGTCTTTGGTGTGCGATACATACACACCCCGCGGCCAAATTCAAAGAAGTGAATGTTCCAGGATTCTTCCTTCATCTTCTCCTTAGCCTTCCCAAAAACAGAAACAATACAGAGCAACCTAATCCTTCAGAATTTTCTGGAATATTTCAGCCAGAGTGTGAAGATGTGGCATGTTTCTTCCAGCCACACACTGCCCACCTCCACTCCTCACCACTCAAGAAGATTTGCACTCTTTTTCTATCTCCCCCATCAACTCCTTCACATACACATCTTTTAAGAGAAGTATTCCTGATCGTATCACTTCATGCTGTCTTTGATTCTTTAGCCAATTACCTTTAATCTTGTCCTCTTGTTACAGTGCAGGAGGAGGCCATTCAGCCCATTGTGTCTACTGGCTCTCCAAATGAGCAATTTACCTGCTGCCATTCTCCTGCCTTCTCCCCCTAACCTTGCAGATTGTTTCCTTTCAAATAATCATCTAATTCCCTCTTGAATGCCTTGATTGAGCATATTTCCACCACAGGCAGCACATTACAGACCCCGAGAGCTTTTTCTTGTAACATTTTTGCTTCTTTTGTCAATGGTTGCTGATCATTTCATCGCTAGGAAGAGTTTGTCCTTACTTCTGTTGATCTTTAACACTTGTCAAGTCTTCCCTTAACCTCTTCTGCTCCAAAAGACAACAACCCCATGTTCTCTCTCTTTCTCTCTCCACAACCCACCCTTCCCCACAGCGGCCAATCCCTGCTACTAACTTTAGAACAGAGGAATTGTTATTGATTGATCTATTCTGCTTTCTACCATGTCAGTGACTGCATGGCACAAAAATAGAGTTGCTGACTAATCATTAGCTATCAATCTCTATCAGCTTGTCTACAACAGATCCGGACATGAGGTGAGGAAAACACTCCACGGAAGACAGCTATTGGAACCATCAGTCCAAAGTCAACCATTCCTGCCAAGCGTGTAACACTGACCTCACGCCATATCTCAAATTATTCATATAATACTTCTTTAAGAAATCCATCTAACTTTCATGTGAATAAATCGATATAATCTGAGCGATTGTCTCCCAAGGAAGCCTGGTCCATGCAATGCTCACTGAAATATTGTTTCTGCAGATTAGTTCTGAATTTATCCCCTTTGTGCTCAGGTTATATTCTCTGGTTTTGCTGTCTGTGACACAGCTGCTCATGGTCAACATTATCTAGACCCTATTAGAAATCATTATATCCTAATTTACGTAACATTAACTGTTCAGAAACTGGCACAGTAGCACAGTGTTTAGCACTGCTGCCTCGTAGGCTAGGGTCCTGAGTTCTCTGGTTTCCTCCCACATTCTGAAAGACGTGCAGGTTAGGTGCATTGACCCAAACAGCCTGTAGCAAAGGGGGGAAATTTCATAGTAACTTCATTGCAATGTTAATGTAAGCCTTAATTGCAACTAATAAAAATAAACTTTAAACTTCAATTCCCAGCTTGGGTCACTGTCTGTTGGAGTCTGCACATTCCCCTCATGTCTGTGTGGGTTTCCTCCGGGTGCTCCAGTTTCCTCCCACAGTCCAAAAGACGTGCTGGTTAGATGCAGTGGCCATGTTAAATTCTCCCTCAGTGTACCCAAACCAACGCCAGAGCGTGGCAACTAGGGGATTTTCACAGTAACTTCATTGCAGTGTTAATGTAAGCCTATTTGTGATATTAATAAATAAAATTTATTATAATAAAATAAAATTTTGCCCAACAGGTTCATGTTGGTATTTTTATTCTACACGAGTCTCCTCCCATCCTTCCTCACCTCACCTGACTAGCATTTCATTTCACCCTCATTCATTTATCCAGTTTCCATATGATTGCATTACTGCTATTAGCCTCAAACCTGCCCTTATAAGTTCCACATTTTTTATCGCTTTACTGAGTGAAGAAGTTTCTCCTGAATTCTCTAATATATTTATTAATGGCTATTTTATATTTGTGTCCTCTAATTCTGGCCTCTCTGCACACAGAAACAAATTTCCTATGTCTATCCCATCAAAGTCACACAGTTATTCGAACCCTTGATTAGGTTGGCCCTAGTCTGGAGAAAGAGAGCCTCAGTCTGTCCAATCCTTCATGATTGAACAATACCAGAATTGAGAGATTATACCTAATAAATCATTTCTGTATCCTTCCCTCTGCCTTTCTATCCTCGTGTAAAATGGAAACCTGAAATGTACTGAGGGCTCCAAGTGTTGTTTAAATCAAATTTAACAACTTCCCTGCTTTCCAATTCTCTTGGTCTGAAACAAACCTCCATCCGGAGTTATTTTCCTTTTATCCCTTTATTAATCACACCACATTGCTGTCCATTTCCAACCCCCTCTGCAGCATCTGATCTGGATGGGCTGTTCCTGCACCATGTGGACATTCTGAATTTGCCGTACCATCTTCAGGCTGAGTTCCTCCTGTGGCTCTTTTCGGAAGATGGTCATCAGCGCTTGTGTAGCGGTGGGGGCGGCCTCGGTGTTGCCCAAGACGGCTCCTGGACTTGGTGTGGAGGGGCTGGGTGGGAAGTCTTCACTCTGATCTGGGAGAACCTGAAAAAAAAACACAAAAAAACTCACCAAACAACCCGAGCAACCCCCTCATCACTTCTGAACTCGTGATCAGTGCATTTCCTGCAGCCTCAAAATTTTTTGGAATTTAGTTTTGCATGAATTGTATCAATTAATTGAATTCCATGCATTACTGTATGGTCCAGCTGTCAGTAATTCACACACAACAACCCAGAGCAGTGCAGTTTTCTGAAGTCATCCATCAATGGTCATCTCAAAGCCAGATGAAGGAAGAAGCAAGAATGATAGAAAAGGAAGATGGACACAGCAGATAATTTACATATTTCATGGTCCCATGACCAACATAACAGACCATCGATCTGGAACCTTAGCTTCGTTTTCCTGTCTCCACAGATGCTGCAAGACTTCCTGAGCATTTTCAGCATTTCCTGTTTTTATTATGTTGTAATTTATTAAAGATGGTATTTAAACATTGCTTGAGGACACTGAAGGAGAACTCTCCCCCTCTTCATCATTATAGTGGGGGGAGGAGGGATGGAGACTTAACTTCAATTTGCTTTGATTAGAGCATCTGAAAAAATTAGGATTTAAAACAGAAACCCACATTTCCCAGTTCCTGTTGCCTCACCTCCCTCAACTTAGGTTTCTCATGAATTTTCACCTGTAATAGAACTTGGAAAAAATAAAGGCCAGTCTTGATAAACAGATAACACTTGGTAGAAGCTGCCTGAGGAATGGGAGGGGATAGAATAGTGAGAGGCAAGTGAACAATTTTTAATTTATTTAGCAGATTCAATGTGGTAAAACATTCCAAGGAGTGATTACCTAACAAAACCCAGCCACTTCAAGAGATATCAGGGTCAGATGGTCAAAAATTTCATTAAAGAGGCAGATTTTAAGGTCTTAAAGAATGAGAGAGATGGAGAGGTTTAGAGAGGGAATTCCAGAACTAAAGGCCAGACACCAAAGTGCCGTGACTGAAATGAGGGACGTGCAAGCGGGTAGAGGAGCACAGAGACCTTGTAAGGGCCTGAGGGGGTTACGGAGATGGGGAGGAGATATGGTCACAAACATGGGTAAAATCATTAAATACAAGAACTGAGCTTCTGAGTTACCTCATTCTCTGCACTTTTGGAATTTCGCAGACTGTCCTTGCTGTGTCGTCTTCTGGATGGTGTTCGTTGGAGAAAGTCTGAAATTTTCTGCACCAAGAAATCCCTGTCCTTTAGGTTAGCGAAAAGGAAAGTCATTTTGTTCTTGGTACTGATAGACAGGGGGCTGGGTAGAACACTGGAGCTATCAGCCTTCTCCACTATGGTCACCTAATCGGACAAAGGAAATGATAAATCACCGGGTACTTGTCACAAAATTGAGACTTGGATATAGAACATCCCAAGTTGTCCTTTCCCTTAAATCTTTCAATAATTATCTCTATCAAATTGCATTAGGATCATGAAAACATCTATCAGCTCACTCCTCAGCTTCCCAGAGAAAAGGCCCCCAGCCTGTTCTACTTTCCAAAAGGTATTCCAATATCATCCTTGTAAATTTTTCATGCTAGCCCCAGCGAATCTGAATCTGTTTTATAACAGAGACCAGAACTGCACACATACTCCAAGTGTAAACTCCAGAGCTCAGTCTGCTCTCTTTTTAATGCAGGAGAAGGACGGAGTTGATGAGAAGGAAAAAACCTTTTAAAGGGATAACTCAAAATTTAAAAAAATAGGAAAAGGTATTGCTGCTTTTCATGTATCTCTGCTCCCAGATGGGTGACAGGGTGGCACACTGGTTAGCACTGCTGTCTCACAGCAGCAGAGATTCAGGTTCAATTCCCAACTTGGGTCACTTCTGCGCATAGTGTGCATGTTCTCCCAATGACTGTGTGGGTTTCCTCTGAGTGCTCTGGTTTCCTCCCACATTCTGAAAGATGTGTTGTTTAGGTGTATTGACTATGCTAAATTCTCCCTTAGTGTACCCAAACAGTAGCCAGAGTGTGACGTCTAGGGGATTTTCACAGTAACTTCACTGCAGCGTGAAAGTAAGCCAAATTGTGAAGTAATAAATAAACTTCAAAAAAATAATAATCTGTTCATCTTACCCTCCATTCAGACTTTATCCCAACCTTGTGGAATTTCCTTATTACACCTACCAAAACATACCACCTCACTTTTATCCACATTGAAATTCATTTCAGGAAACAATGAAGAATCAAGTGACAAAGATCGCATTCATAATTTACCCCAGATTCAATGTGGTAAAATATTCCAAGGAGTGATTACCTAATAAAATGTGACACCCAGTCACATCGAGAGATGTTAGGGTCAGATGGTCAAAAATTTAGTTAAAGAGATAGATTTTAAGGTCTTAAAGGTTCTCATTATTTACCCTTCTAGGGATTGCCAACATTTGTGTCACTTCTGTTTATCTTTGGGGACTGCTCAAGTGTTCAAATGCTTGAGTCCAAAAAGAAATGAATGTTGCGTCACTCAGAGAGCAAGTGCTAAACTCACCTCCCGCAGTGGTATAATTAGATTACAGACTTCCTCCTCTTTACTAGCAAAGCAGATGTAGTTATTGGAGACAAACATCTGTCCCATGATGTGCATTTTATTGAAGGGAGTCCAGAGAGTGCACTCAGTGTGCCCGTCTAACCTCTCGTCTTTTGGCAGCTGGAATGTGGATCTGTACCGCTCACTTTTGGCTCGAGCATCTAGGTCCCTGCGGGTGAAGGACAGACTGGATGAGAAAAAAAAAACTTCTAAAAAGGAATGACTGAAATTTGAAAGGATTTGGAAAATTTAGACACTTTATTTAATTGAAATTAAAATCCAAAATATTGAATCTTTCTTCAATTCCAAGCAAGTACTCACCAAGTCTGCGCTAAGGGCCAGCCTATTTTACCATTTTCATTCTAAATGCTGGGTGGACTTGAAACTAAGAGTGTTGCAGATCCGACATTTAGATCCGTTCTCAGGTGTCCCTATACACACTCTGCCTGAAAAAACAGCAGCATTTCTGAATCATGCTACAGAAGCCTGTGGGCAGGACTAAACGCGCCTGAGACCCTGCAGCTCCAACCAGCGCCTCCAACTGCACATGCACAGAGGAAAAGGTAAACACTCCCCTGCAGCATCACTCCCAGGCTGGATAATGTCTCCCTCTGCCTTCCACAGACATTACCCCGCCACAGCGTAACTGACCCCCAGTCATAACTGTGAGCCACGTCTGTTTCGCACCGAATCTGGATGGGTGAGCGCAGTGGTAAAAAGGGAGGTGCCGATGAGGTTCAGCGTGCAGCCCATTAAGACGATTTAAATGCATGCGGCAATTTCGGGCACAATCCCAATCCCTGCCATTTTTGGGCCTTGGTAAAGTAGTAACCGGCGTGGAGGCAGGCGCAGATCAAGTTACTCACCTCCCGCTCAACTTTATTAAATTCTCGTGCCCGAAAATGAGCACAATCTGATGGTAAAATTGGGCCCTAAGTCTCCCCAACTCCCTACACAATACAGCTAAGGAAGAATTTACATTTCTGTCCCACCTTTCAAAATCTCAAGCAGTCCCAATATTCTTTTACAGACAGAGGTACCTGTTGAAGTCTAATCGCTGTTGCAATATAGGAAATGCAGAGGCACAGCAGGATCCCACAAACAGCAATGTGATAAACGACCAGAAGAAAATCTATTTTATTGAGTCATGTTTATCAAAGGATAAATATTGGTCCTGAAGAATTCACCTGCTCTTGTTCAAAACAAAGTTTTATTTTCACACTCACCTGATTTAATGTTTTATGTGCAAGATTGCACAAGGTAATGTTCCCCAGTACTGTTCTGGGAATGTCAACCTGAATTAGGTACTTAATATTCTGGATTGGAAATATGCAAACCCACAAAAAGTCACTCCAAAATAACCTGGCTCCAGTGTTGAGCTTCTCCTCAATTTCTCCACAAGAGAACTTTTTCTGTGCTATCACTGAGCTGTGACTGATGTCCACTCTACTGCTGAGAAAGGCAATGGCAACAACATCATTAACAATCATCAACACCAACTCCGGGTTACACACCATCCCAACAAGGACATACTGTACTGCCCATTCGCTGACACTGGGTTAATATTTCCAAACTCCCCACCATGGCATGGGAGCCTATTCATCACACAAACTGTGGTGATTGAAGGAAAACTTCCACCACCTTCTCCCAGCTTCTCAGGAGACGCATGAAATACAATCAGAGAACAAATATTGAAAAAAGAGAGAAATTAGGAAACGCAGCTTTATGCAAAGAGTGGTGGAAGTGTTGGAGTATCACTCACAAAAAAAAAATGCAAGCTTAATTAATACATTTAAATTACAGACCATTCAACTTTTGTTAGCCAGTGCATTAGGAGATATGGAGCTAAGATGGGTGTTTGGAGTTGATTAAAGGTCACAGCATGGTGGCACAGTGGTTAGCACTGCTGCTTCAGTGCCAGGGACCGGGATTTGATTCACAGCTTGAGTCACTGCGTGTGTGGAGTTTGCACATTCTCCCTGCGTCTGTGTGAGTTTCCTCCGGGTGCTCTGGTTTCCTCCCACAGTCCAATGATGTGCGGGTTAGGTGGACTGGTCGGTGGGTTGGTTAGTGGACAATTTAGCATGAAGCTAAATTGTCCCTTCGTGTCAGGGGGACTAGCTACGGTAAATGTATAGGGTTACGAGGACAGGACCAGGGATTGTGATCGGTGCAGACCTGATGGGTCGAATGACCTCTTTCTGCACTGTAGAATTCTATAATCTGACTGAATGGTGGAATGGGCTCCATGGGCTCCTCCTTTACCTATGTGATGAAAGATAGGAGAGACACCTATGTAGAGAAGCAATGAAACAGCAGGTAAAGGAACAGGAAACAAATGGAAATCTGTGAGTCAGTTGCTATTCACATAAAAATGTTACATACAAGGGATTACTTTGGAGGGTACTTAGCGCTATTATTCAGGCAAATGTGTCAAAACATTTTGCACACAGCAGGATCTCAAACACAGCACTGAGTGAATGATTAGTTAAGCTGTTTTGTTTTGGCATGAGGGAGGAATATTAGTCTCAGGACATCAGGAAGGAAACTAAACTATAAAGAGTGCAAAAAAGATTTACTAGGATGCTCCCAGGTCTTGACGGTTTTCAATTATAAGGAGAGGTAGGATAGACTGGCAATTTCTTCTCTGTAGAAGGCTGAGGGGTAATCATATTGAGTTTTATATAAAATAATGAGGGGCATACATCAGCTAGATAGTCAACATCTTTTCCCAAAGATAGGGGAATCTAAAACTGAAGGGCATAGGTTTAAGATGAGAGGGGAGAAATACAAAAGGGTCCAGAGGGTCAATTTTTTCACAAGGAGGGTGATGAGTTTCTGGAACAAGGTGCCAGATAGTAGTAGAGACAAGTACAATCTTTTAAAAAGCATTTAGACAGTTATGTAGGTAAGATTGGTATAGAGGGATAATGGGGTAATTGGGATTAGCTTAGTGGTTTAAAAAAAAGTGAGGCATGGACAAGTTGGGTTGGAGGTTCTGTTTCCATGCTGTAAACCTCCATGACTCTAAGAACTCTTCTTACCGTCATCCGTAAGCCAGCTCATTCTCTGACACAAAGATCTGACACTCACAGCTTCATGCGGCTAGCAGTCGAGCTAATGAGGTGCTAACCGCAGAGCTGTCGACTTCAGCTGAGATGAGACTAAACTAGCCATTCTATTACCACTGGACAGGCAAAAAATGTCATCATTTCCATCATGGGCCCCAAATTAAAAGCTGATTGTGGTCATAAAACCACATCAAGAGCATCAAAACGAAAAAGATAGCAGTACTTTCACAAACCGTTTAAGTGCCGAGACATTTTTGAGTGACTTCTTGAGCTTGGGCAGACACTTGTCTTCAGAGAAACCCTCATTATCCAGTAGTTGCCGCATAGCTATGTTGGCCAGTTGCTCCATCAGCTTGAAGGTCTCGTTGATGTTCAGGAACATGGACAGGTAGTGTTCCCGGTCTCTGGTGCTCACCTTGATGCATTCAGGGAAGAGAAGAGTGGCGTTCTTTTCCAGCTGGGTCACATCAACCCATCGAATTACCAGCTTCACTGGAACAAGAGGAGCAGATTCATTCATCCTCCATTAGTTGGATGATATCTCACCCAGCTCCCAATCTTCACAACTGTACAACATTGCAAAGACGTAACCAGAAAGGAGAGAATGATATCTGCAATGTGTCCTATCGATACTCAAATAGAGAATAAAAAGGTACTAGGTGTGAAACATCCAATGTTTTGGTTAAATCCAGACCCTACTATTCTAACTCTGTCCTCCCCTCTTGTAGCATCTACAAATCTGAGCTCACCCAAAATTCTGCTACTCTTGGTGTGAGTATCCTAACTCACACCAAGTTCCATTCAGTCATAGCCCTGCTGCTAATTTCCAGTCCAACAACACCTCAATTTTACAATTCTCACCATTGTTTTCAAATGTCTCCATTGTCGCTGCACTATCACTAGTTCACTATCTTCTCTAGCCCCAAAATTCTCAGAACATCTCTATCAAATTCTGGCTCTTTGATTATCCTCCACGTCTCTCCGTTATCGAGGCATTGCGAACATCTACCTCTTTGGCTAAGCTTTTGCTCATCTGTAATAATGCCTCCTTTTTTGTTCTGTATCTACTGGGTGTCTAATTATTGCTCCTGTGAAATTCCTTGGGACATTAAAGGCGCTCTATAAATGCAAGCTGTTGTCATTGAATCGCAGTGGGCGGGATAAACCAACCCCAACCCCCATCCCTGCGGCTTTCTCGTCAATAGCGAAGGCAGCCCATTAATGGCTGAGAGCAGGATCATCCGGTCCCACCACTATCAACGGCTTTTCCCATTGCTCTCACTCTCTGCCGTCGGGGCACCCTTGGCAAGGAGTCGTCATCAGTGGGATCCTGCCAGAGGGAATGGCTGGAAAATGTCAGCCAATTAATCAGGACATATAGGTAAAATATCCATACATTTGCTAATTGGTCAAACATGTTAATGCATTTGAGTAATAAAGAACAGAAGTGGGCTATATGCCTTCCCTCAAGCCTGCTCACCATTCAGGACCCTGGCTGATCTGAACTCCACCTTCTGAACCATTCCTATGGAATTATTAGTGACTATCTTATTTTCATGTCTCCTATCTTGGTGCCTCCACCGCAGTGAAATGGTGCAAAGTTTCATTCATGCACCTCTCCCCGTGGCGCTATGATATGGAAATCAGAATTGCTGGTAGTAACTCCCAAGTGAGGTCTAACCAATGTCCGATAGGAGTTTAGCAAAACTTCCCTGTTTTTCAATGCTACCTGTCCAGAAGTGAACCCCAAATGTTTGGTTTGAAGATTCTGCTAACTTGCATTGTGCAGTCATCCTGAGTGAAGTGCCGTTCAGGAGAATTTCTCACCTTCCTTTCCCAGAAGGAAGGAGTAGAAGCAGAGGTGATTGACGCTGAGGTAAACCCATCCTTGGCGAGGGACCCTGCCCTTCCAGTAACTGCACGAGTAATAATTCACCAACTTCTCCACTTCAGGCATTCCAAACAATTTCCTCATTTTCAATTCCGCCTCCTTGAACTTTCCGGAATCTTCATCTTCCTTCACTTCTTTATTTTTGTTCTCCTCCGCGAGGATACCCTGCAATTAGTTTAGAAGATTAAGGGGTGAGAAGCAATCAAAAATTTCACAACTGAGATGATGTATTTCAGTTGTGCAAGGCCATTTAAAAGCTAGATATATATGAACCTAACAGACATATTTATTACATTAAAAGTGCCAAATAAATGCAAGTTGTTGTTAAGTTCTCAATGTAAGCAGGAGACATTCCATACTGCCTTAGCTGAAATATTTAAATTGTCGTTCTGGGGAGTTTAATTTAATCAGTATGTAGTTGGGATTCCCAGATACCTCACGGGGCAAGGATTTCTCTAGCGAGCCACGGCAGAAGTCAAAGTTCTGGAACAAGCTTCACATTCCTTCTCTGTTAATGAGACCATTTTGCCACTAACCTGAACTTTCCCCTTGACAAAGGTGGTCACGTCTTCTTCATTCTCAAAGACCGATAGCGTCTGTAGGAGATTGAGCTCTAGCCATTCCCAATGTGCGGTGATCTCCTTTCTGGAGGTACCTAAACCATCGGGCACCATACACAAGGAAACATCCACATCATTGCTATTGATTGATATCCAAATACTAAACCAAAAAGAATCAGAAGTGACAAGAGGAGAAATGTTTTTTTTGACAAACAGAATGCGTTGTTGTGATTTGAAATGTTCTGCCAGAAAGGGTGGTGGGAGCAGATTCAAGGAGCACAGTGGTTAGCATGCTGCCTCACAGAGACTTGGGTTCGCTTCCTGGATTGGATCATTGTTTGTGTGCAGTTTGCATGTTCTCCCCATGCCTGCGTGGGTTTTCTCTGAGTGCTCTGGTTTCCTCTTTCAGTCCAAAGATGTGCGGGTTAGGTTGACTGGCCATGCTAAATTGACCCTAATTTCGGGGGGATTAGCAGGGTAAACATGTGGGGTTGCAAGATTAGGGTGGGATTGTTGTTGGTGCGGGTTCAATGGGCTAAATAGCCTCCTTTGCACTGTAGGGATTCCATGAGTAGTAACTTTTAAAAGGGATCTGGATAAATACTTGAAGAAGAAAATTCTGTTGGTCTACAGGGAAAGAACAGAAGACGTGGGACTGATTGGATACCTTGTTCAAAGAATGGGCACAAGTATGGTGGGCTGAATGGCCTCTTTTTATATAATGTGGTTGTATGAGTGAGGAAGGGTGTGGGTGGTGAGTAGGGAAACCAAGACTGTTGCTGAACTGACAGGCTGAATAATGACAAGTATCCATTCCAGGCAAGCATTCCGTCAGAGTAATGGTGAGAGATACAGAGTCAACTGGATAGAAATTCTGTCCCATTGCACTCACCACAAAGAGAAATAGGCCCATTAATCTAATCTGCTTTGCCTATTCCAAGAATCATTTGGATGCAGACAGAATTATAATCATGGAAGGAGGCCATTTGACTCTGTCTGTTTACTTTCTCACCTCTCTTCTGGCTTTTTTGTCAATTGTTATTAAATCTGTATCCTCTTGTTACTGACTGGAGATAGCTTTGTTCTAATTACTCCACCAAAACCCCTCATGATTTCAGCACCATAATATGATGCAGTTATTGAGCAGCAAATACACTTAAAAAATAAACAGAACCTTATGAAATGCCAAATTACAAAATAATGAACAATTTAAAATCCCCCCTTTGCTAATCTTTATAGTTGAACTCATTTTACATGAAATCCACTTCACTGATATTCTACTTCCTTCCCCTGAGTAAATGGAATGGTGAAATTTCCACAAGAACAGGAGGTCATTCAAACCTTAAATTTGTTCCATCATTCCATAGAGGCGAACTTGCTGGGGTCTTTTAAGAGACTTCTGGATGAGTACATGGGAGTTACAGATAGATCTATGGCCTGTTAAGTATAGATACGATCGGCACAACTTGTGGGCCGAAGGGCCTGTTTGTGCTGTAGTGTTCTACATTCTTTGTTTTATTCATGGCTATCTGCATTCCAGCCCCAGCTGACCAGCTTTCCTTTACGTCCCTCAACACTGGCACCCATTAAATATCTATCAATATCAACGCTGAAATTTGCCATTAATCATGCCCCCATCTTCTCCCCAAGTGCTTCCTGACATCACTCCAAAATGGCCTCATTTTAACTGTAAGTTTGTTGTGGATTTTGGGACACAGTGACATAGTGGTAATGTCACTGGACTAGTAATTAGCAGATCCACACTGATGCTCCAAGGACATGGGTTCAAATCCAACTATGGTAGCTGGTTGAATTTAAGACCTATTGATTAAAAACTAGCCTCAATGATGGTGACCACGAAACTAATATTGACTGTTGTTCACTGATGTCCTTTAGGGAAGAAAATCTGCCATCCTTACCCAGTCTGGCTTATATATGATAGTCATGATGTAGAGATGCCGGCGTTGGACTGGGGTAAACTCAGTAAAGTTTTGCAACACTAATTTAAAATCCAACCAATTTATTTGATAGTAAATCCACGAGCTTTCGACACTATGTTGTGCCTTCGTCAGGCAAATGCAGTGCTCATACTGCATTTGCCTGACGAAGGCACAACATAGTGTCGAAAGCCCGTGGATTTACTATCAAATAAATTGGTTGGATTTTAAATTGGTGTTGCAAAACTTTACTGAGTTTACTATATATGATAGCACAGTGGTTAGCACCACGCCTCACAGCTCCAGTGACCCAGATTCGATTCCCGGCTTGGGTCACTGTCTACGTGGAATCTGCATGTTCTTCCCACATCTGTGTGAGTTTACTCCAGGTACTCCGGCTTCCTCCCAGAGTCTGAAAGACATGCTGGTTAGGTGAGTTGGCCATGCTCAATGCATCCGATCAGGTGCCAGAGTATAGTGACCAGGGGAATTTCACAGTAACTTCACTGCAGTGTTAATGGAAGCCTTATTTGTGACTAATAAATAAACTGACACTTTTTAAAAGACTCACAGTAATATGGTTGACCCTTAACGCCTTCTGAAATGACCCAGTTTCAGTTTAGGGATGTTGACCTTGCCAGCAATGCCCACATCTCATGAAAGGACTGTCCCCACTAGATGAATTTTAAATCCAACCAATTTATTTGATAGTAAATCAGTGAGCTTTCGACTTTCGTCTTTGTCAGACAAATGCAGTGTTCTGGTCTGCAATAGCACACATATCAACACAGACAGTCACAGATTGCTGATTAGAATGCGAATCCTTACATCTAACCTGCTATTCAAGTGTTAAAGTGGCTAACAATGTGTGTGAAGGGAATCCTGAGCATTGGTTACCGAATTGTGTATTTTCTCCAGACAGCACAGAAAACGCCGGCATCTCTACATCATGCCCACTAGATGAAACAGCTCTCCTACCTCCATAGCAACAAAAAATTTTTAGCTTCGTTATATCACTCAAGGGAATACAAGCCATGTTCAGCACAGGCAAATACACAAGGGATGGCACAAAATTCTCTCTAGGTTTCAGGTAGTGTACTATCTACACAGATATCAGTCCCAATTTTCTTTATTTTAGTCACTGGGACAGACTAAGTCTGGTTAAGGTCACTGCTGACACTCAGTGCTTACCACACGCAATGTTCCAGTACACCTGGGAGTCCTGCGTCTGATGGAGGATCCTATAGGGCGCAACACGTGCGCTTGAGTCCAGAACAACATCGAGTGTCCCCACCAGCAGCCCTGCCATAGAGACAGATCAGGGATAATTAATCAAAGGGGAAATATTTTTAAACAAACTGCAGTTTTAAACAACCCATCTTAACAACAGAATTATGTAGAGAATTGGAGACAGAATCGGTAATCAAACCCAGTGCTTATGTGTCACAAAGCAGTCACATTACTGAACCAATCCGTAATAAATGTTTTCTTTGTCAGTGAAACTTACAGCCATAAAACGACTATGGATTTAAATCCACTTCAGAGACTACAGCACATAATCTACGGAGACACACCAAGCGCAGTACTGAGGGAGTGCCGCACCATCAGAGGGTCAGTACTGAGGGAGTGCCGCACCGTCAGAGGGTCAGTACTGAGGGAGTGCCGCACCGTCAGAGGGTCAGTACTGAGGGAGTGCCGCACCGTCAGAGGGTCAGTACTGAGGGAGTGCCGCACCGTCAGAGGGTCAGTACCGAGGGAGTGCCGCACCGTCAGAGGGTCAGTACTAAGCGAGTGATTTGATTTGATTTATTATTGTCAAATGTATTAGCAATCAGTGAAAAGTGTTGTTTGTTGCGCACTATACAGACAAAGCATACCATTCATAGAGAAGGAAAGGAAAGTGTGCAGAAAACGCATCACAGTCATAGCTAGGATGCAGAGAAAGATCAACTTAGTGCAAGATAGGTCCATTCAAAAGTCTGATGGCACCTGGGAAGAAACTGTTCTTGAGTCGGTTGGTACATGACCTCAGACTTTTCTATCTTTTTCCCAAACAAAGGAAGTGGAAGAGAGAATGCCCAGGGTGTGTGCGGTCCTTAATTATGCTGGTTGCTACAGTGCAGATAGAGTCAATGGATGGGAGGCTGATTTGCGTGATGGATTGGGCTACTTTCACAACCTTTTGTTGTTTCTTGTGTCTTGGGCATAGCAGGAGCCGTACCAAGCTGTGATACAACCAGAAAGAGAGCTTTCTATGGCGCATCTGTAGAAGTTGATGAGAATCGTAGCTGACATGCCAAATTTCCTTAGTTTTTTGAGAAACTGGAGGCGTTGGTGGACTTTCTTAACGATAGTGTCGGCATGGAGAGACCAGGACAGGTTGTTGGTGATATGGACACCTAAAATTTTGAAACTTTGACCTTTTCTACTTCATCCCCTTTGATGTAGACAGGAGCATGTTCTCCTCTACAGTTCCTGAAGTCGATGACTCATGCATTGACCTTTGGAAGGGTGCATGGACTTGTATCCACCATGCTGTTAGTCACCCTGTTTGTTCATTGCAAATCATAACCACGCATTGCATCTAAAAGACGTCCGTCATGTCACCTCTGTGATATAACATTTCTGGTTATATCACAGCTTGGTATGGCTCCTGCTCTGCCCAAGACCGCAAAAAACTACAAGAGGTTGTGAAAGTAGCCCACTCCATCACGCAAATCATCATATTAAATCTCTGCCTGCTGGTTATTGACCTGTCAGCCCACTGAAAACAGTTTCTCTTTATTTACTTCATTTAAACCCTCCCTAATTTTAACACGTCTATCAAATCCTCAATGTTCTGAGGAGACCAACTCCAGTTTCTCCACATAATTGTAGTCCCTCACCCCCTCAGTCCATTCGCAGAAGTCTCTTCCACGCGCTGTCCAAAATCTTTACATTGTTCTTTCCATTTTCAGAATCTCTGTTAATCAATGCACCCAACAGAATATAGAACTGAATCACAGATCTCCTGACTGCTGCTGACACCAAACGGTTCCTGTGTCGGGCTGTCTCCATAACAACACCATTAAAGAAATTCATTGTGTAGAATCTTTCACTGACTTTGGATGGCATAATTGCAAATGCTGTTTCCATTTGTTTTGTTAAGAATCACTGAAAGAAAAACAGCAAAGGCAGAGATTCAAAACAGGCTAATTGCTGCTTCATGTCTGTACACCCAGATTAGACAGATGTGGAGTCCAGGGTTTCCAGATAGGTTTCTGGAGCCCTATTCTCTGGAAAAAGGCAGGCGGAAGAGAAATCTAGTCGAGGTTTTTATGATTATCAAAGGGTTTGATCTGTTAGAGAAGGTGCTTCCGTCTGCAGAGGAGACCAGAAAGCAGGGGCCATAAAATAGTCACTGATAAGCTACCTCTAAACCTCCACCATCTAAAGGAAAAAGGAATCAGATACCTGGGAACACCGCCACTGGCAGGTTCCCCTCCATTCACCATCCTGACTTGGAAATATATGGGTCTTCCTTCACTGTCACTGGGTCAAACTCCTGGAACTCCCTCTCTAAAAGCACCGTGGATGTACTTTAACCATAGGAACTGCAGCAGTTCAAGGAAGGCAATAAATGCTGGTCCAGCCAACGATTTCCACATTGGTTGAATGAATAAGAAAAATAGAAGCTGGCACACAAATGACTGAGGTCTTTCTGTCTACATAACAATAACCCCACGTACAATGCCTACACTCTGTAACATATTGCGAAATACCCCGTCCTTTACATTATAATTTTATTAATGGGGGCGTTGGGGGCACTGACATCCAACTTTCTGCAATGAACATCAGGCACGGGTACATATATACTGAATATTGTCAAACCTTGAGAAAGGGTCTCACTCCAAAACCACTTCCTGCCTTTCAGGACTGGAGTTCTGCCTTGTTGCATTCGAATATAGCTGGAGTTTGGTAAAACAGGGAGTCTCAAGGAGTACCTCTTTTTTGCGTACCAACCAAATAAACAAAATCAAATTAATTCAGGAGCAACTCCAAAAGGAGTTTCAGGGGCACCCCTGAAAGGAGGGGAACCATCCAAAATAAAAGACAAAGCAGAAAGGAAACTTGAAACATCAAATTAAAATGTGATTATCGGGGTCAGTGTTACACCCAGTCCCTGCGGTGCCCAGCTGGCATGGGACACAGCTTTAAATTAAGGGGTGATAGTTATAGGATGGATATCAGAGGCAGGTTCTTTACCCAAAGGGTGGTTCGGGAGTGGAATGCCCTGCCTGCAGCAGTTGTAGATGCGCCAAGTTTGGTGGCGTTTAAGAGGTTAGTTGATAAGTATATGGAAGAGAAGGGAATGGTTTAGTTTGGAGGGGCATTGCTTTTTATATTGGTCGGCGCAACATCGAAGGCCGAAGGGCCTGTTCTGTGCTGTAATGTTCTATGTTCTATGTAAGGTGTCAGCTGTGCCCCCGGACACCGTATGCTTCTTTTCCAGGTTCACCTGGATGTGAATAGAGCTGCAGTAGAGGGGCAGATAGTCAGGATGGACAACCCCATCGATCACCCCTGCCTGGACTATCGTGGGGAATCTCAAGGGATAAATTTTTTAAGAAATAATTTAAGGGCTAATTTCAATCTAAATTCTAGTTTATTTTTTAATTCAGTATTTCATTAGAAGTTTTTTTTTTGACTGGGTGAAGTTTAATTGCAGTTTCAAAACAGGAGTTTACAGGCTCTTAACTGAAATTAGTTAACTAAACAACTGGTTTAATCCCATATCAAAAGCCTTGGATTAGGAGGCCAAGAAAGGAGAACTCCTTCCCTGCTGCCTTGTTGCATTAGAGTACCACTGGTGTTTGGCAAAACAGATAGCTAGGCTTCTGATTTGATTTATTATTGTCACATGTACTGGTACACAGTGAAAAATATTGTTTCTCGTGCACTGTACACACAAGATGAAAGAGAAAGAAGGTAATCAGTCCCTTTCTTTCTGATTGGTGGCACATCTACTTTTTAAAATAAAAGTGCTTGAGAAATTTGGACCATGAAGGAAAAAAAAGACTTTAAGTAAGTCTTGCAGCATGGAGCACTGAAGGTAAGAGAGGAAAGTCTGGTGAGAAACAAGTGAGCAGGACAGTGAGAAAGTTTTAGAAGAAGCAATGCAGTGCACCTTCATTTAATTTAGAGGTGGAACTCTTGAGATGTCAAGATTCAAAAGGGGCAAGTGGAAGCTGCTGATGAACTGAGTACAGAGTGAGTATTTATACGATGATTAGTTTTAATTTGTGAAGTCTTTACTTTGTGGTTTACAGTTTGGAAGGGCTACTTTCTGCAGTAAAATCAAGGGAAGAATTGCCCCTAATGTAATTGATATTATTTGATTTAAGGAGTCCTTTACAAGGTTTAATCCAAAGGGGTAAATCATGGCTCAAAGCCATGGTTTGCTCTTCTTGCTCTATGTGGGAAGCTGGGCACTGGAGCTGAATATATGCAGGAGGTGTCTCCAGCTGCAGCTCCTAGATATCTGAGTTTTGGAGCTGGAACGGTGGGACACTGATGCAGCTACGAAGATGAGAATATTGTGAATAGCACGTACAGAGGGTAGTCACACTCCAGGCTCTAGATTCCACAGGCAGGAAGGGAATGAATGACAACTTGGCAGGCAGTGCAGGAACCTCTATGGGTATTCCCAAGTAAAACTGATATAACCAGGGACAACAATAACAACCCAATTTGTTGCATCATGGTTAGCTCTGCTGCCTGCGAGAGAAGGAGATAATGTGGGAATGCAATAGTTATAGAGGATTCATTGGTAAGGGGAATAGCTAGGCATTTTTATGGCTGCAAATGAGACTCCAGGATACTATGTTGCCTCACTAGTGTTAGGGTCAAGGACGTCCCAGAGTCATTACAGCCCAGAAGGTGAATTGCCAGTGATTGTGGTACACATTGGTACCAACGATATAAATGAAAAACAGATGAGGTCTTAAAAGCTGAATATAGGAAGTTAGAAAGTAAGTTGAAAAGTAGGACTTAAAAAGTCATGATCTCAGGATTGTATTGTGACAGGTGCTGGTCAAGAGCAGAAATAGCAGGATATAGCTGGAAAGATAGAACATAGAACATTACAGCGCAGAACAGGCCCTTCGGCCCTCAATGTTGCACTGACCAATTAAGAAAAAGCAATGACCCTCTAACCTAAACCATTCCCTTTTCATCCATAAACCTATCCACGGACCTCTTAAACGCCCCCAAACTTGGCGCATCTACAACTGCAGCAGGCAGGGCATTCCATACCCTTACCACCCCCTGGGTAAAGAACCTACCTCTGACATCTGTCCTATAACTACCTCCCCTTAATTTAAAGCTATGTCCCCTCGTGCGAGCCTTCTCCATCCGATGGTGCAAGGGTGAAGATTTCAGATTTCTGAGCGAGTTGGGACCAGTACTAACTGGACAAGTTACACCTGGGTAGGACCAGGTCTGATATCCTAGAGCAAGGGGCCAAACAGCCCACTCCTGTTCTTGTCTCTTATGCTCTTATTGCTGCAAATATAAAGAACATTATTAACTGGCAGGAACTTGAGTTACAATGCCTTAGTGATCAGGCAGAGCAGCAGCAGTGAAGGAAAGGAAGCAAATCCTGCACGCTGGATTGGACTACCTTACGAGATGTTCTGCCACATATGCCAAAGATCTGTGGGTTAGGAATCAGTCTGCTCAGTCACACAAAGACTCACAGCAGAAACTCGCAACTCACAAGCAGACATCATCCTCAAATTGAGGGTCAGCTGCCAAAGTCGGCATTTCCTAACAGTTCAACTTTTCTGAACTTCTATATATTCCATTTAATTGTCTTCATAACTCACTTATTTTTCCCTGTTAGAGCCACTCTCCATCTCCCACTCCATCCACTGCCTCGCCCCTACACACCCCAGCTCCGTCTCTGCCTACCCATGTCACACCTCTAAACTGTCAGCCCTGTTCCTGAACCTTTCTTTCACATGCTATGTTAACGATCAAATGAGGAACTTCAATAACCACAGGGCGGGTTAGCAGATGGTTTTCGCTGCGGTTTGAAAAATTGGTTAACTTAGCATCTGCTCTCTGCACCCATCTTCTGAAGCCCTTTCCAATTATCTTCAATCAGACAGCATTGTTTTCACCATTCCCTCCCCCTCGGAGGATTTCTTTGCACAGTACCCACCAGTCTTTTGCCCAAATGATGTTTCTTTGAGTCTCACTGGCAAGTTCATTCTGTCTATGTCACTGTGCCTTCGTAATCCATCATTTCTCTGCTCACCATTTGGGTGGGGAGGGGAAAAGTCAACCATAATAAAACCATTGTTGAAAAAACCCATCTAGCTCACTAATGTCCTTTAGGGAAGGAAATCTACTGACTTTACCAGGTTTGGCCTACACAGAATCATACAGTGCAAAAGAAAGCCATTTGCTCTATTGAGTCTGCACCTACCACAATCCCATTCAGGCCCTATCCCCATATCTCCATGCATTTTATCCTGCTAGTCTCCCTGACACCAAGGGGCCAATTAGCAAAGCCAATCCACCTAACCTGCACATCTTTGGACTGTGGGAGGAAACTGGAACACTCAAGAGGAAACCCATGCAGACATGGGGAGAATGCTGTGGCTCCAAAGTCACATTTTCACACAATGTGGTTGACTTTCAACTGCCCTCAAGGGCAACTAGAGGTAGGCTATAAATGCTGGCCAATCAGTGATGCTCATGCCCCATGAATGAATTAAAAAAAAATCACCCTGATTCTGATTCACAAGATTCAACACAAACCCAAACTGGAACCTTTCGTAGACACAACTCTGATCTGCCCTGCCCCCTTGCCCGGGCAATGCTTTATACAACTTGCAACACATGATACAGAGGTGACCAGCAATAAGTCATTGACAACATCCTCTAAGGGTGAAAACTGAAATCAAAAATAGGAATGAGATAATGTTTCACAATTGGTCAGGCTCTTATAGAATTAAAGAAATACAGCCTGCACTTGAAATGCTATGATGAGCTGGAAGGAAATTTCAAGACCCATAATCTGCTAACTCACTGTCTAACACATCCTGACAGAGCAAATTCATTCACTATTTTTGAGGCAGTGCATTTCTCAAACATCAGACCAGGAAGACATTTCATTTCCATGGCACCATTCACCACCATGAGGTAGAGATGCCAGCGTTGGGCTGGGGTAAACACAGTAATAAGTCTCGTAACATCAGTTAGAGTCCAACAGTTTATTTGGTAGTAATCTTACAAGCTTTCGGAAACAGTGTTTCTTCATCAGGTGTGCAGAAGGAACCTGACGAAGGAACACCGTTTCCGAAAGCTTGTAAATTACTCTAACTTTTGGTTGGACTCTAACCTGGTGTTGTGAGACTTCTTACCATTCACAGTCTCAAATTATCATAAAGTTCTTCATAGCCAGTAAATGCCTTTCAAGTATGGCCTTTATTTTACTGTTAGCAATTTGTTAGTCAATTTGCAAACAGAAAGCTCCCACAAACAATGACATAAATAATCAAATAATCTACTTGAATGATATGATCAACAATACAATGATTGAGACACTCCCACTTGTTAAAAATGAACAATAAGTGTGAGAAGCGTTGACTGTATTTAAAGTCACCAGCAGTGCACATGACGCATCTAAGGAAGGCACTAGCTAAAATCTTCCTGTCTTCCTTCGATACAGGGATTCTGTCAAGAGGACTGGAGAACTGCAAATGTTACACCCTTGTTCTAAAAATGTTAGAATAAGCCAGTCAGTATAATTACAGTGGTGGAAATGCTTTAGGAATGATAAACAAATAACTGACTTGAAGAACGGTGGATTAATTATAGGAAATTCAGCCCAGATTCATGTGTAAATCATGTTTAAAATTTGATCACGTTTAACAGAATTGATAAAGGTAGTGGGATTGATCTGGCGTATAGGACTTCCAAAAGGCATTTGATAAAAGTGCTTCATAATAGGATTGTGGAAGACCATGGAATACAAGGGATAGCGGCATCATGGATATGAAATTGGCCAAGACCTGTGGTTTTTGGACTGCATGAAGGTATACAGCAGGGGTTTAAATTCAGACCGATGTAGTCCCACTGCAGGAACTGATGGTCACAGAAGGTATGCTCACAACATGGCCAAATAAATGATCAGTCTGTAAATCCACCCAACACACATCATGGCAGGCAACAATCACAAGAGTTTCCTAGTGAGCCAGAACTTGCAGAAGATAACGACAGATCACTGCAGTGTCTAGCCAAACATAACTATGGGCCAACACATGGAAATCCATAGTCACCAATGCCCTCTTGGGAACATGCTACCTGAAATAGGACAGGGAGACTTTGCTGCAAAGAGCACAATTTCAAAGTTTTCAGATGACACTAAACCTGCAAAAATTGAGGGGGATAGTGATAAAACTCAAGAGGACATCGGCTGGTGAAATTCTATACGGAGAAGGGTGAAGTGACGCATTTTGGTAGGGAATATCAGAAATGCCAATATATAAGATACAATTCTAATGGGTGGCAGAAGCAGAGGGACCTGGGTGCGTGTGTACAAGATGGTACTGTAGATTGACAGAGTGCTTATTAAGGTTCAGGGGAATCTTGAGCCTTTTTAAATTGAGGGATAACATACAATATGAGCCTTTATAAACAGTAATTTAGCCTGAACCGGAAATTATCTAATTGTGGGCCATAAACCCTTTACAACAGGATGTGAAAGCTAAAAGGTTCTGAAAAAAAATTACAGAATGGTTTCAGAGATGAGAGACTTCAGTTAATTGGACAGATTAGAGAGAGTGATGTTGTCCCCCTTACAGAAGGTTGAAAGGAGTTTTGATCGATATGTTCAAAATCAGGAGGCATCTGGAGAATAGATAACTATACCTATTGGCTGAAGGATCAAGTTCAAGCACACACAGATCTAATGACAAAAGAACTATGGGCAACTTGAAGAAATATTCTCTTTTTCCCCTAAAGTGAAGGATTAGGTTCTGAAATGCAAAGCCCAAGAGTGCGGTGGAAGCAGAATCTAGCATCGCTTTCAAGAAGGGAATGGGATAATCAACTGAAGAGGTAGATTTTGCAAGACTTCAGGGAAAGGGGGAAGGACAGGGTGAGTTACTCTTGTAGCAAGCCAACCCAGACATGACAGGCTAAACAGTCTCCTATTGCGCTGCGACCGCAAAGACTGTTCTGCCCTTCAGAACTGGCCGTGGGATCATTAATGCCCACCTGAGGGGGGTGTCAGGTGGATCTTTGGTTCAGCATGTCATCTGAAAGATGGCACCTCAGACAGTGTAGCACTCCCCGACAAGCCATGATGTGGGATGCCCGTGTGAAGTGAAACACAGAGAGGGAGGAAAGTCATGTGCAAAACCTGAGGAATTATGTACAGGAGAAGCTGCCAGCGGACAGAGGCAATAGTGCAGAACACATTAGCTATGACGTGGCAGAAACTATGTATAAATAATATCCAAATAAATTTAAAAATTACAGATAAAATTCTTGAAAGGAGGGAAAATATTACAATTTGGAGAAGGATGAAACGTTCACCCCCCCATCCAGAACAGATAAAGAAAGTGGGTAAATTTCATAGTCATAAACGTGCACTAACTTTTTAAACTGAAATGAGCCTCAAACACTGAGGGAAACATTTTTGCTGACAAAAAGACTCAAGTGTAGCAACACTGAGCAAGCGCCCGCCCACCGCCCTGCGCCTATTGGCTGCCACCGCGGCTCCCCGGGCTGGGATTGGCGGGCGGCGGCTGTCAATCAGGGCGCAGCGCTACCGCTCGGATACATTTGCTCACCCGTCAGGCCACCGCCGCCGCCGTGACCCTTCCGCCGCTGCAGCACGAAGAAAGGGTTGGCCCGCTCCGTTACCCATAGCGCGTTCGCCAGCAGCACCTCCTCGGGACTCAGCCACATGGCCGCCGGGACCCCCGGCGGGGAGAGCAATGCAGCAGCAGAAGGGCCTCCACCATCCCCTTCCCCCCCCCCCAGGGAGGGGGGCAATGAATGCAAGCCGGAGCCTGGAGCAGCCGCTGCTGCCTCCCCTCCCTCAGCCCCAGATCCTGGCCGCAGCGAGCGAGGCGGAGACTACACTGCACGCATGACGCAGGAAAGCCAGCCCAGGGAGGGCTCCTGAACCTCTCCTCCTTCCCCGTACCCGTGAGTTGGGGGGTGGGGGGAATTCAAAAACCTTTCTCGAAAAAGCTTACTTATTTTAAAACTTCTTCCATTTGAGCCCCTGTAAATTTTTGTTTTGGGATTGGGGAGAATCATTTTATTGATGTACAATAGCCACATAGGGAAAATAAAAGGACATCTGCACTAAGAAGTCTCGCAACACCAGGTTAAAAGTCCAACAGGTTTATTTGGTAGCAAGCGCCACTAGCTTATGGGGCTTTGCCCCCTTCGTCAAGAGTGGGGACCCGCGTCTCCACATAAGGAATATTCAGGGTGGGGAAATGAACCTGTTACGAGGGGACCGTCAATAGGTCTCCCCGTGGGCTTTGTGGAAATTGATTCTCCCCTCGCTCAAGAAGATAGCACCTCCTTGAGACTCAGTTACACAATCTCGTGTTTCTCCCCCATCATGGGGTGTTCCAGGACCATGTAGCTGTGTCCCGAAGAGGTGCTTCCTTATTGAGTGAGTGGAGAATCATAGAATCCCTACAGTGCAGAAGGAGGCCATTCAGCCCATCGAGCCCTCACTGACCACAATCCCAACTAGGCCCTATTCCCCACATAATTACCCCGCTAATCACCAAGGGTCAATTTTAGCATAGCCAATCCACCTAAACCGCACACCTTTGGACTGTGGGAGAAAACCGGAGTACTTGGAGGAAACATACGGAGACATTGGGAGAATGGGGCAACACAGTGGTACAAGGGTTAGCATTTCTGCTTCACAGCGCCAGTGACCCAGGTTCGATTTCCGGTTTGGGTCAGTGTCCATGTGGAGTTTGCATATTCTCACTGTGTCTGCATGGGTTTTCTCCAGGTACTCTGGTTTTCTCCCATATTCTAAAAGATGTGCTGGTTAGGTGCATTGACCTGAACAGGCACTGGACTGTGGCAACTAAGGGAATTTCACAGTAATTTAGTTGCAATGTTAATGTAAACCTTTTTTTGAGACTAATAAATTAATTTTTTGTGTGTGCAAACTCCACATAGCCAATGACCTGAGGCTGGAATTGAACCCAGATCTCTGGCACTGAGGCAGCAGTGCTAATCACTGCTACCATACTGCCCCTTTTGATTTGATTTATTATTGTTACATACAGTGAAATGTATTGTTTCTTGCACACTATACAGACAAAGCATACTGTTCATAGTGGAGGAAAGGAGAGAGTGCAGAAGTAGTGTTACAGTCAGCTAGAGTGCAGAGAAAGATCAACTTAATGTGAGAGAGGTCCATTCAAAAGTGTGTTGGCAACTGTTTTTGAATCGGTTGGTACATGTCCTCAGACTTTTGTATTTTTTTTCCCCACGGAAGAGAGAATGTGCAGGATGCATAGGATCCTTAATTATGTTGGCTGCTTTTCCGAGGCAGGGGGAAGTGTAGATAGAGTCAATGGGTGGGAGGCTGGTTTGAGTGATGGACTGGGCTTCATTCATAACCCTTTGTAGTTTCTTGCAGAAGTTATACCAAGCTGTGATATATCTGGAAAGGATGCTTTCTAAAAGTTGGTGACAGTCATAATGGACATGCTGAATTTCCTTAGTTTCTGAGAAAGTAGAGACATTGGTGGGCTTCTTAACTATACTATTGGCAGGGGGGGACCAGGACAGACTGTTGGTGATCCGAACATCTAGAAACTTGAGTTCTGAACCATTTTAATTTATTTTTCCTTGATTAGGGCTTGTTTTCCATTAAGTTTCCTAAAATCAATGACTATATACTTCATTGACATTGAGGGTGAGGTTATTGTTGTCGTAACAATTGATCAGATTCTCTATTTCTTGCCCGATGGGAAGTGCTCATCAGGGATTTTCTTTCAACCATGTTACTCCATCCTGACCATTATTGTGGGCCTTGAGGTGGAGACTAACTCATCGTAAGCTGCAGCCGTGGCCCTTCTCTTTGGTACACAAGAAAAGGTGTTGGTGGCTGGAAAACCAGCATTTGGCTGAATTATTTAATTGGCGACAAGGATAATTTTTTTCTCTATCTTTCATTCCCGATAACTTCCATAAATCAACTGGAACAGCTGGAGGAAAACCATGCAGAAACGGGGAGAACCTGCAGACTCCACACAGACAATGACCCAAGCCAGGAATTGAATCCAGTCCACTAGCGCTGTGAAACAGCAGTATTACCACTGTGCTGCCCAGTTATACAGAGGAGGGGATGGTGAAATAGCCTGTTCTGCTTAGTCCATGTTATTTCAATAATGCGAAAGTTTGCAAGCAACTGCTGAAAAAGAGAACACATGCATAGATTTTTGCCCACGAGCTCGGCAGTGCATAGCAGAGCAGATCGCTCTCTTTCTAGATGTCATCTAATTTCCATTCCATTGATTTCAACAGAATAAACATGTTGGTTTCCTCACCATCTCCCACTGACCCCATTTGGCAGCTCCTGTCCTTTAGGGCTTAGCCTGTGGTGGTACAACCGAGACACTCTTGGTAATAGACGTTGAAGTTGACCACCCTCCGTGTTTCTCTTCAAGTGGTGTTCGACATGGAGTATGACTCAGGTGGTGGGGGGGGAGGGTGGGAAACAGTACATGCTAGTTAACACAAGGTTTCCTTATCCATGTTTGACTTGGTGCCATCACTTTGTGAGTCTGGAATAAATGTTGAGGACTCTGTAATGTCCTAGCTACGTTACGGATTTTAAACAAAAGATGTGGCTTGCACACAGATTCAAACTAACAAGAAGATATATTCTAGAACTTCTTGCCTTTACAGAGTACAAACTGAAACTAAAAACAGGAGCCTGTGAAACACTGTAATGACATCACCATTAAGTCACGTGATCAGTTGTTGAAGCAGTCTGCAACCACTCAAATACATAATATACCTTCCCCTTCCGAGGTCATGATAACAAATTGCTATGATGTCAATAATACGCTATACAGAGTACTCTGCACTGTTAATCAATGTACACAATCAATAGAAAAGTTGATAGGAGGAAGTCTAATGCTCGTTGGTTGCGTATGATATTGTGGTATTTCGGTGTGCATGACCCTAGATGTATGATTTGGAACTTCAGTAAACATTTCTCTTGGAACAAATTTGGCATCATTTTCACCTGGTACAGTAGCAAAGACATAATTATCAGGCAACTCAGATTCAACTAAGTCTTCTGTAATAGTATTTACAACACTAGGAACTAAGGAAGTTGATACTTCTGGAGGTGATTCTAAGAAGTCATTTAGAGATGACAACAATTGAACAGCTTCGGTTTGAACTGTGCAACAAATTGGACCTGTTTTTGTGAAAAGTATAGTTCTTACCCATTTCTCACTGGTGGAATAATTATCTGCTAACACTCTATCTCCTTGCTGAAATGAATGGTGCTTTACCCTCACTAATCATCTAACAGCTTGAGATAGCTGTTGATTCTCTATCGTTTCTGGAGATAATAATTGCCCCTTTACCTCCTCACTGTCTAAGACCCCAAACACTCTTCACAGGTGATGCAGTATTTCACTTGCACCTCCTTCAAATGTATTTGCTGTTCTCAGTGCAGTCTCCTGTACATGGGAAGACTAAATGCAGACTGGGTAGCCACTTTGTGGAACATCTTCACTCAGTCCGCAAGCACAATCATTCTATTCATTTTGCTTGCTATTTCAATTCACTATCTTGCTAACAAAGAACAAAACAGCACGGGAAACAGGCCCTTCGGCCCAACGAGCCCACGCCGCCACCTCAATGTTCCCTCTTCTACACGTGATCCTTATCCATGTTTATAGATCTATGGATTAAAAACCAAATTTGATACAATTTAGGGAGAATTTGTTTTGCCAATTAGCCTAAGAGCACATCTTTGGGATGTGGGAGGAAACCGGAGCACCCGGAGAAAACCCACACAAGCACTGGGAGAATGCGCAAACTCCCACAGACACAGGCCCAAATCCATGTATCTGCACAGCACAGCGTTAGTCACTGAGCTGTCGTGTTGCCCATCAGATGGTCCAGGTCAAGCATACACTAACAATGTGAAGCAGTAGGATACTCTCGAAAAAGATCCAAGAGCAGTCCTCTCACGACCCATCGCGTGTATGCCCCTTGTTAGACAACAAGGTGGACCAAAGCACCTGTAGGATAAAAACAAGTACATCAATATCATCATCTATTTACACACTTCCCAGGGACTCTCAAGGCTCATGATCCCTATTTTAAATCAGTTTTCTATACCCCTCCATTCCCATTCTGTTCATGTGCCATCTAAGTATTTCTTAAATATCTCCAGAGTACCTGCCTCCACCACTTTACTTGATAGCGCATTCCATACCCCCACCACCCTCTGTGAAAAAACTCCCTCCAGCATCCAAATTATACCTTACCCCCCCTCACCCTAAGCCCGTGACCCCTCGTGCTATTTGAGTCCATACTCGGAAAAAGCTTAGCCCTGTTTATCTATCCCCTTCAAAATCTTGTACACCTCTATCAGATCTCCTCTAAGTCTACGTCTTTCTAAGGAAAACAGTCCCAATTTGCCTAATCTCTCCTCGTAACTCAGACCTTCCATATCAGGCAGCATCCTGGTAAACCTCCTCTGCACTCTCTCCAGAGTCTCCATGTCCTTCTGGTAGTAAGGCGACCAGAACTGGACGCAGTATTCCAAATGAGGTCTAACCAGCGTTTTATACAACTGCAACATTAAAGGCCAGCTCTTGTACTCTATACCCCTTCCTATAAAGGCTAGCATACTATATGCTTTTTTCACAACCTTCTCCACTTGCTCTGCCACCTTCAGAGACTTGTTCACCTGCACCCCCAGGTCCCTCTGCGTTTCTATACTCTTAATAGGTCTACCCTTTATCATAAAACACCCCCTACATTTTTTCTCCCGAAATGCATCACCTCACATTTATCAGGATTGAATTCCATCTGCCATCTATCTGCCCAAGCTACCAGCCTATCTATGTCCTTCTGCATCGCCTGACAATGCTCCTCACTATCCGCAAGTCCAGCCATCTTTGTATCGTCTGCAAACTTGCTGATCACTCCACTTACTCCCTCTTCCAAGTCATTTATATATATTACAAAGAGAAGAGGTCCCAGTACCGAGCCCTGCGGCACACCACTAGTGACCGACCTCGAGCTAGAGAAACATCTTTCCACTATTACTCTCTGTCTCCTATTCCCAAGCCAGTTGCTTATCCATCTAGCTACCTGTCCTTGTATCCCATTTGCCTTGACCTTCTCGACTAACCTCCCATGAGGGACTTTGTCAAACGCCTTACTAAAATCCACATAGACAACATCAACGGCTCGCCCTTCGTCCACCGTTTTCGTCACTTCCTCAAAAAATTCTACCAGATTTGTAAGGCACGACCTCCCCTTAACAAATCCATGCTGCGTATCCCTAATCAGATCGCAACGCTCTAAGTGCATATACATCCTATCTCTAAGAATCCCCTCCAACAGCTTCCCTACCACTGACGTCAAACTCGTGTTAGCCATCAGCATCTGAAGAAAAAGGCTCTCATGTCCACATGTGCTTCTTTGGCGTTCTGTAATGTTCCAGTGAAGCTCAACACAAACTGGAGGAACAACTCTTTTTCTAATTAGACCTTCTGAACTTGATCTATTAGACTGTGAACTTTCTCCTCCGTCTTGACCCTTCTTTTACTTATTTTGTCCCAGTGTAAACCCCCTCATCCCACAGGATCATCTGTCGCTTATTCTGTGGTTTTACTTTAACTGAGCACTGACCATTGTTTTCCGATTAACACGTTGTGTGGCCATACCTTTATGCCATTGTCAGCAGCTTCTTTAGTCCTTAATGCTACCATTAACACTCATTTTATCTTTTGTCCATGATATCTTTGTCAGTCTTAGCTCCGACCTAACCCTGACCTTTAAATCTGCTCCCCTTTCTCCATCCCTCTCTCCAGCTATATAATTAATCAGATTTGTGGTGGTTTTAACTCGTATTGGCAGATTATTAGTCCAGACCACTGGGTTTACAAGTTCAGTAACACAATTATTATGTTATCAAATTTCTATAGTGAAACTTGCAGGAATATCTCTATCGAGATGTATATTAACCAAGAGAACTGAATCCTCAGACATACCAAAACCAACTATTACTGGTAAAAGTATACTCAGAAAAAGTGTGGATTTCTGTAGCTGTTTCCTCATTACTAAATTTCACGTTGCCAGTAATGGACTCTTATGTGTCGCAATTAATGTAAGCAAGTCTGTTAAGACATTTGAAATGGGTGTGAATCATCTGACTAGGATAATGGCGCAATAACCAAAGCGCTGCCTTTAAATCTTTTTGCTAAAGTAATGTTTTCACTTCTGGTTGGAGGTGTTCCTCTTTGGTGTGACAATTTCCTTCTCCTCTTTTCAGAGGGCATTGATGATGATCATGGATTTTGTCTATGATTATGTTTGGGGAAGTACTGCTATGGTTTGCTATTGTCTCCTACAATAACACTGACCAGGAAATCACCTCATCTTCTTTACCACCTGCCATCAGTTGTACTAGAAGATTTTATGGGTTGTTAATCTACCTGTTTAATCAAGTTTTGTGCACACCTTCCATGGCCATCAAGTTCTGATGTAAGACTTAGAACATAGAACATTACAGCGCAGTACAGGCCCTTCGGCCCTCGATATTGCACCGACCAATGGAACAAATCTAATGACTCTCTAATCTAAACTATTCCAATGTTCTCCATATCTATCCACTGACCATTTGAACGCCCTTAAACGCGAGTCCACAACTGCTGCAGGCAGGGCATTCCACGCCTTTATTACCCTCTGAGTAAAGAACCTACCTCTGACATCCGTCCTATAATTATCACCTCTCAATTTAAAGCTATGGCCCCTCGTATTAGCCATCAGCATCCGAGGAAAAAGGGTCTCACTGTCCACCCTATCTAATCCTCTGATCATCTTGTATGCCTCAATTAGGTCACCTCTTAACCTTCTCTCTAACGAAAACAACCTCAAGTCCCTCAGCCTTTCCTCATAAGACCTTCCCACCATACCAGGCAACATCCTGGTAAACCTCCTCTGCATCCTTTCCAATGCTTCCACATCTTTCTTATAATGCGGTGACCAGAACTGTACACAATACTCCAAGTGCAGCCGCACCAGAGTTTTATACAGTTGCAACATGATCTCACGGCTCTGAAATTCAATTCCTCTACCAATAAAAGTTAACACACCACATGCCTTCTTAACAACCTTATCAACCTTATGATACAGGAGTTAGGAATCTCTACCACAATGCCAAAAGACCGCTTCACAATCTCCTATCATTACCAATACCATACAATTGTGTGCCCCTCAATCTGAGCATCCTTGCTCATGGTTTCATGCCAGCATCTGTTGTGTTTGAAAACCTGTAAGGGGCCTTCACGGCACAGACTCACTGAGCAGAGACTGATAGCCAAGACCGAGGACGGTCTTAACAGGGATCTTGGCTTCATGTCACACTATCTGTAACCCCCATGACTTGCCTGGGTTAACAAAAAACCTCACTTACTGTATTGTCTGGAGACAATACACATCTCTTTAACTTGCGCACAGTGCTCCTTCCACTTACATTGTTAGCCACTTTAAGACTTGAATAGCAGGTTAGGTGTAAAGATTTGCATTCTAATCAGTAATCTGTAAACAGTCTGTGCTGTTATGTGTGCTGTTTGAGACCAGAACACCTCATTCACCTGATGAAGACCAGAGGGTCAAAAGCTTGTGAGTTTACTATCAAATAAATCGGTTGGATTTAAACCTGGTGTCATCAGACTTCTTACTGTGTTTACCCCAGTCCAATGCCGGCATCTCTACATCAGTTCTCAATGGACAGCATCTATACTCCCAGTATTGAAACTGGACGAGATCATTGCATTTACGGTGATTGTAAGGTAAGTTAATCAGTCTAGCAGACTGGATAAATAGTCAGTCCCAAGAATTGAAGACCTGTGTGCAAAGCTGGCAGGAATCACATGTACTTTGATGTCCTTATAACTGGATCGACAGAGGCTGAATTTCTTCCCATGTTTGCATGGGTTTCCTCTAGGTGCTCTGGTTTTCTCCCACAGTCCAAACTGGTTAGGCCATGCTAAATTGACCCTAGTGTCAAGGGAGATCAGCAGGGCAAATGTGTGAGGTTATGGGAATAGGGACTTGGTGGGATTGCAGTCAGTACAGACTCAAAGAAACGAATGGCCTCACTCTGCATGGTTTGTATGATTTTATGATAATTCAAACTTAGAACAGTTGTTAAAGAGATTTCAGGAGGCTGGGGTTCGCCTCAAGATAGAAGTGCACCTTTGAAGCCGCTGAGGTTTCCCATCTGGAATATCACAAGGATTAGATCCCATGGAAGATGGTGATAAAGAAAGTGCTTGCCCCCAATAACACAACTGAACTCCAATTTTTGGGGATGGTAAACTATTATGGATGTTTTTCACCAAAGCTAACAACGCTATTGCACACTCCCCCTCCCTGGCGACCAGGCAGAAGCTTTCAACAGAACAAAGCAATTGCTTAATTTCTCAAACCTATGAGTAATTTCCAAGTATTGTGAATGATTGGCACTGGTATTGGTATTGACCAGCCTCTACATATGGTGTTGATGTAGTTTTATTCCATGAGAAGGAAAGGCTCATGAGGAATGTGTCATGAACCCTCTGAGGCCGAAAAAGGCTGCTCACAAATTGGGAAGTGTAATATTCTAATTATGTTAAAGGTTGTGGGTTTTAAACAGAAAGAAAAATATATGATTTGCACACTTAGTGCCTGATTTTATCATTGTGCTATGCCTGTTTCAGGCGCGAAAACTTGATAAAATGTGGCCATTAACGCAATGCATAAATGGCTGCAGTCTGAATCGCACCAAATGGTAATTTAAATGCATTTAAATTGAATTAATGAACTGCCCGCCCAACTTTACCAGCACTTTCCCCTTTACCTTTGCGTTCGTGCGTCCAGATTTGGCACAAAACAGACATGCTCAGCAAAGGTCTATTTTGGGCGCTCCAGCTTCTGAAAAGGTTAAGCTCAGAGCTTCCAATGGTTCTCCGGCTCAGATTAGTAGTGGGGATGGGGTGTAGGGAGGCAGGTCAGATGTACCTCTGCTGTGGGGGTGGCAGGGAGGAGGGAGATCAATCATTCTCTGATAAGGAGGAGAGGGGCGGCGGAGGCCCCATCATTCTCTGGAGGTGGTGCAGGAGTTAATTCTATCCCATCACATTTTTAATTTTGATCTTCCTGTTATAAATGCTACTTAAATTATATTTCACTTGCCATGGACGTTGCTTTTTCCTCCTACATAGCAAGTTCAGAAGAAGTAGAAATGATCTTATTACCATTTCCCAAATTATCTTCTAAACTTGCAAATGCACTTCTTAGAATTTACTGCAAGTTGGTTGTTGCTAAACACAATTCCAAAGGTTGTTGAATCAAACAATGGTTATTTGTACATGCACCTACATGTTTCATTATACAGCTTTAATAAAGGCCTGCATATGTATCTGGGTGGATTTTGCTTGTACAGGCAGCAGAGAGAAGGGATTCCACAGCTTTTATAGTTCATTTAATGAGTGAAACTGTCAAAGTACTCAGCTGTGAGTATGTAAAATATACCGGAAGGGAGGCCAGATAGTGGATGGGAGCAGGAGAGCCCGCTGTTCAATAATAGTTCAATAATTGTGGGCGGTTGTTGGGGAGAAAGAGTGCAGGAGTCACGATCAATCTGGGTAACAGTGGAGGGAGTGGTGGATGAGGGGGACAGTTAAGCTGTGGGAGTGGGGCGATGTCTGTGGGTGGCCATTACTCTTTTTGCTCCCTGGCTGCTTTATCCACTTTTTGTGGCCCGGGAGTGACAAACTTTTTTCACCATGCCTGTGCATTTCAAAGCTCTGATCGTTTTGGATGTAACCACCTTATGACATCTTAAATAACAAAGAACAAGGAACAATACAGCACAGTAACAGCCCCTTTGGCTCTCCAAGCCTGCGCCGATCATGTTGTCCTATCTAGACCAACTGCCTCTATCCCTCATCTGTTTTCATGTGTCTATCCAGATAAGTCTTAAATGTTGCTAATGTATCTGCCTCAACCACCTCACTTGGCAGTGCATTCCAGGCCCCCGAACACTCTGTGTCAGAAAAAACTTTTCTCGCACATCTCCACTGAATCTTTCCTCCCCTTATCTTGAACTTGTGCCCCTTCGTAACTGTCATTTCTGCCCTGGGAAAAATTCACCCTATATATACCCCTCATAATTTTATAAACTTTTATTAGGTCGCCACTCAGTCTTCGTCTTTCCAGGGAGAGCAATCCCAGTTTATTCAATCTCTGCTTATAGCTAATACCCTCCATACCAGGTAACATCCTGGTCACCTTTTCTGAACTCTCTCCAAAGTATCTACATCCTTCTGGTAGTGCAGTGACCAGAATTGGACACAGGATTCCAAATGTGGTTTAACCAATGTTTTGTATAACTGTAAGAATTTGTCAACTTTTATACTTGATGCCCCTTCCGATGAAAGCAAGCATGCCATATGCTTTCTTCACTTTTTCCACCTGTGCTGCAATTTTAAGGATCTATGGACCTGCATGCCTGGATCTCTTGTGCATTTATGCTCCTGATAGTTCTTTCATGTATTTTATAGCTCCCACCTGAACTGGACCTATCAAAATGCATCACCTTGTATTTATCTGGATTAAATTCCATCTGCCATTTCTCCACCCAATTTTCCAGCCTATCTATATCCTTGTCTGGATTCCCTACAATCTTCAACACTTTCTACAACTCCAGCAATCTTAGTATCATCTCCAAAATTGCTAATCATACCAGCTCCGTTTTCTTCCAAGTCATTTATATATATTACAAACAGCAGAAATCCCAGCACTGATCCTGCAGAACATCGCCAGTCCATTCAGAAGAACACCCTTCCACCACTACCTTCTTCAGAGGAATGGTTTTGTGTCCAGGAAAGTTAAATGTGATTTCTTCCAGAAATCTATCCAATATCTAGGCAAAGTTTTACACTAAGCACTTAAGAAGATAGAAGTTGTTCCACAACTGAAGGGGACTAGTAGCCATTTTAATGATCTTACTCTGTAAAAGGGTTAAAATATGCAGATGAGCAGAGAAAGCGGGCACACAGTTTAACTGCAAGAGAGTACACCGGGACAGCGTACTGTGCGCTGAGTTCTCTGGCAGAAATCTCGCAATAAAACAATGAGAGCATGATCAAGCAGCAGATATAGCCTGGGAAAACGCTGCAGTGTAGGTTTATTTAGCTATCCATGGCTCATTAAATCAGACATCTGGACATGGGAGAGGTAATTAATACTTTCAAACCCAGTCACAAGCTTGGATGTTGAGGACAATTTGCAACAATGACAAATGAGGTCGACTAATATGATCAAACCTTTACGCTGATTGGATATTATAATTATACAGGCGTGTGATGGTTGTGGCTGCTTTTTAACATTTGTATCTTTTGCATGATGCAACCCCAATCAGCTATTGTAAGTGATTAGGGATAACTCCGATACTTCGATATATGTTAATTACGTGTAATCGAATCTGGGGGAGTATCTGCTTGTATAAAATCTATATTCAGAACCCTGGCTGACCACTAGCTGGCGTGCTTGAGTCATTGCTGTAGACAATAAATTTTCTAAACTTTTGACATTTGATCTGGCTGCTTAAAGGGAACAGTTGTAATTAAAAGGTTGTACACCAGTGGCCCTGTAAAGACAACCAACAAGTGTAACACAACTGAGTTTGTTCCTAGGATTAATAAACTATTACGGGAAGCTTGTCTCAAACTTAGCAACCTCACTTAAATCACGATACAGTTTCTTATCCTCTAAACAAGCATGGTAATGGACACCAGATTGCAAAAAAGCTTACAACACAATCAAAGAAACATTGAAAAAGTCAGAAAATATTGGTGTATTTCAACCCAAAGTTGCTTGTCTGTGATGCATCAGAGCTAAAACGATGGTGTCACACGTTCTACCTTCTGCGGAAGAAAGACCAGTCGCTTTTGTACCTATTAAGTGTTGAAACAAACTATGCACAATTGGAAAAGGAAGCATTGAGCGTTATTTTTAGATGAAGAAAGTTCCATCAATACCTTTATTGTCATCACTTCACGTTGTTGATGGACCGGCGATCCTTAACCACCTTCAGCTGTACAAAAGGTATTCAAATCACTCGCTGTATTACAGATTTCAGCAATGGTTGTGAATACCATCAGCACATTCGTATGAAATCAATTATTGTCAATTTGAAAGCCATGCAGATGCACTGTCACATTTATCTTAACCTGCTGGCATGTACTACCAAGTAGTATTTCCAATATCTTTTACTTTTCACAGATAGACGTCGCAGTGACTGCTGCACAATTCTAACCAGTGTTAAAGCCACATGTTTCAGGAAATGATGCCATTTGTGAAGGATGAGAGTAATAATTCTCCAAACATGTGAAAAAAGTTTTGAAACAATCACTTGAAGGACATCCAGATGTAGTCAGAGTGAAAGAACTGGTGAGAAGTTATTTTTGATGGCCTGGACTTGATGCCAAAGTGAGGAAAAAGTTGGACAATGTCAATCGTGTGTGGATCAGGAACATACCACCATTGTTCTCATTGCATCTATGGGTGTGACCTAAAATGTCTCAGTAATATTTATTCATAGACTTTGTGGGTCCATTCAAAGGACATGCGTTCACAGTTATCCTTGATGTCCACTCGAAGTGGTCATGATGAATTCCCCCACTGCGGAACAAACCATTGAAAAGCTCAATGAGATCTTCATCAGATTTGAGAAACCAGAACAAATTCTACGTGATAATGGGCCACAATTCATAAGAGATAGTCATATATTCCAAGGTGGAAACATCTACTACAAACCCTGAGGGTATCTCCAAGGTCAAGGACAATCAGATTCTGGAAGTGTGCAGGCATCAGCATGGATTGGATGCTCCCAGATCTCCTTTCCTATTAACTCTATTATAATTATTGTGTAACGATAACGTGTTTGCCAATGCACATGTATGTTTTCTAATGACTCCGTAAGGATATTGTTGTTATTCTTTGTTATAGGACTTCAAAAGGGCGAGGAATGTTATATATCAGAGTTACTCTGTGTTGTGTGGTCCCTTTAAGAGGTTGGTCATGTGGTCAGTTTGTGATGTTAGTGGCTACTTCACAGATTTTATTCAGTCTAAGAACCAGTGAATTGTTAAACAGTTAACCAATAACCTGTTCTGTTGTTACACCCAAATCACCCGTGCTATTGATTTCTATTCTTTTATTCTGCAACAGGTGCTACAAATATGAAATCACTGATCTGTGAAATGCATACTTAGATGCGATTCTGGATCAAGGATGGGTAGGAATTTAAGATGGAATCAATGTCTTTCTGCGGACTTGGCAAATGCTCTTGCTATGCTTCACACTTCTTGATGATGATTTCAATGTCATTGATCCCACCTAGTCAATAGATTGCCTCTTCTGCACGTTTTCTTAGCCAATTTATGCCCATGCGTAAGTGATGAAGTTGAAAAATATCACGTTATAAAAATTTTAGTATGATGATCTGCCCGCTCTAAAAAAAATGATTCCTTGGGAGATGCTTAGCTCATCCCCAAAAAAAATGGTTTCATATGTTTGTGGACATGTTAAACTGAATCAGAACATCCTTCAATGATGGTTTTCTAAAGTTTCTTTAGTGTAAAATAGTTTGCCGTTTTGTAGCTGCTGACACTTGCATTGCACAAAAGTTCTGCTCTAGTTCGATCTACCAAAATGCATCACCTTGCATTTATCTAAATTAAATTCCATCTGCTATTCGTCAATCCGCTGGCCCAATTGTTAAGATCACCTTGAAATCAGAAATAACCTTCTTCACTGTAAACTATGCCACTAATCTTGGTGTCATCTGCAAACTTAAATTCTCATCCAAATCATTAATATAAATGACAAATAACAGTGGACCCAACACTGATCACTGAGGCTGGTCACAGGCCTCCAGTTTGAAAAACCCTCCACAACACAAACTGTTTTTTGTCAACGAGCCAATTTGGTATCCATTTGAGTATCTCACCCTGGATCCCGTGAGATTTAATCTTATGCAACAAAGTCCATGTAGACAATAGCAACTGCACTGCCCTCATCTACCTTCTTGGTTACCCCTTCAAAAAATTCAATCAAATTTGTGAGACATGATTTTCCACTCACAAAGCAATGCTGACTGTCCCTAAGCACTCCTCTTCTCTAAACGCCTGTAGATCCTGTCTCTCGGAATACCTTCTAACAATTTACCCACTACCCAATGTGAGGCTCACATTGCCTGTAGTTCCCAGGCTTTTCCCTGCAGCACTTTTTAAACAAAGACACTATATTTGCCACCCTCCAATCTTATGGCACCTCATCTGTGGCTGTCGATGATTCAAATATCTTTGCTAGGGGCATGAAATTTCCTTCCTAGCCTCACACAATGTCAGGTCCTGGGGATTTATCTATCTTGATGCATTTTAAGACTTACAGCACCTCCTTCTCTGTTATATGTACACTCCTCAAGACATCAATATTTATTTTCCTAAGTTCCCTAGCATTCATGCCTTTCTTAATGGTAAATACTGATGAGAAATATTCATTTTGCATCTTACCCATCTCTTGTGGATTCGCACATAATGACCTTGTTGATCCTTATGAGGCCCTACTGTCTCCCTAGTTAGTCTTTTCCCTGATAAATGCGAAGTGATGCATTTCGGGAGAAAGAATGTAGACGGGAGGTATATGATAAAGGGTAGACCTATTAAGAGTATAGAAACGCAGAGGGACCTGGGGATGCAGGTGCACAAGTCTCTGAGAGTGGCAGAGCAGGTGGAGAAGGTTGTGAAGAAAGCAAATGGTATGCTAGCCTTTATAGGAAGAGGTGTAGAGTACAAGAGCTGGCCTTTAATGTTGCAGTTGTACAAAACGTTGGTTAGACCTCATTTGGAATACTGCGTCCAGTTCTGGTCGCCTTACTACCGGAAGGATGTGGAGACTCTGGAGGGAGTGCAGAGGAGGTTTACCAGGATGCTGCCTGGTACACAAGGTCTGAGTTACGAGGAGAGATTAGGTAAATTGGGACTGTTTTCCTTAGAAAGACGTAGACTTAGAGGAGATCTGATAGAGGTGTACAAGATTATGAGGGGTATAGATAAACAGGGTTAAGCTTTTTCCTAGGATGGACTCAAATAGGGGTCATGGGCTTAGGGTGAGGGGGGGGAGGGTAAGGTATAATTTGGATGCTAGAGGGAATTTTTTTGCACAGTGGTGGGGTATGGAATGCGCTGCCCAGTGAAGTGGGGGAGGCAGGCACTTAAGAAATACTTAGATGGGCACATGAATAGAATGGGAATGAAGGGATATAGAAAACATTTAAAATAGGGATCATGAGCCTTGGGAGTTCCCTGGGAAGTGTGTAAATTGTCGATGATATTTAATGTATTTGTTTTATCCTACAGATACTTCGGTCCGCCTTGTCTAACAAGGGGCATACATGCGATGGATCATGAGAGGGCTGCTCTTGGATTTTTCAAGAGTAGCCTAGTGCTTCACATCGTTAATGTATACTTGACCTGGACCATTTGATGGGCAACACGACAGCTCAGTGACTATTGCTGTGCTGTGCAGACACATGGATTTGGGCCTGTGTCTGAGGGAGTTTGTGCATTCTCCCCTGTTTGTGTGGGTTTTCTCTGGGTGCTCCGGTTTCCTCCCACATCCCAAAGGTGTGCTCTTAGGCTGATTGGCAGAACAACTTCTCCCTAAATTGTCTCAAATTTGGTTCTAATGCATAGATCTGTAAGCAAAGACAAAGATGACAGGGATCATGGGTAAAAGTGGGAACATTGAGGTGGCGGCGCGGGCTCATTGGGCCAAAGGGCCTGTTTCTTGTGCTGTTTTGTTCTTATGTATTTGCAGAATCTCTTTGGATTCTCCTTTGCCTTATCTGACAAAGTAATCTCATGTCCCCTTTTTGCCCTCCTGATTTCTCTACTTCTACAGCCTCTATATTCTTCAAGGGATCCACGTGATTCCCAGCTGTCCTTGCATGTCATGTGCCTCCTTATTCTTCTTGACCAGTGCCTCAATATCCCAATCATCCAGCATTCTGTAATTCTACCAGCCTTGCCCTTCACTCTGAGAGCAATATGCTTATCCTGAACTCTGGTTTAACACACTTTTGAAAGTCTCCCATTTACTAGACATCCCTTTGGCTTCTAACAGACTCCCCCAATTAACTTTTGAAAGTTCCTGTCTGACACCATCAAAATTGGCCTTGCCCCCATTTAAAATTTTAATTTTTAGGCCAGACCTATCATTCTCCATAGCTATCTTAAAATTAATAGAATTATGGTCACTGGTCCCAAAGTGATCCCTCACTAATACTTCTGTCACTTGCCCTTCCTTATTTCCCAACAGGAAGTCAAGTTTTGCCCTCTCTCTTGTTGGGCCATCCACAAATGAAAAATTCCTCCTGAAAACATTCAATAAATTTTTCTCCATCCAAGCTGACTATCCCAGTCAGTGTTGGGAAACTTAAAATCTCTTACTATTACCAGCTTATTTTTCTTGAAGCTATTTGTAATCTCCTTATATATTTGCTTCTTAATTTCTTGCTGACTATTTGGGGGCCTACAGTACAACTCTATCAAAGTGATTTCTCCCTTCTTATTTCTCAGTTCTACCCATATAGACTCAGTGGCCGAATCCTTGGATATATCCCCTCTCAGTACTGCCTTGATGTTTTCCCTAATTAAAATTGCAACTACCTCACCTCTCTTATCTCCTGTTCTATCTTTCCTATAACATCTGTAGCCTGGAACATTGAACTGTCAGTACTGTCCCTCCCTTAGCCATGTTTCAGCAATAGCTATAATATCCCAGTCCCACATACCCATATATGCCCTGAGTTCATCTGCCTTGCCTGTCAGGCCTCTTGCATTGAAATAAATGCTGTTTAACATGGACTTCCCTTGCTGTCTGCTCTGCTTTTGCCTGATCTTTCTGGTACTAGGATTACTGACACTGCCTTTCCCATTTAATGTGTTCTCTTTAACTTCTGTGCTGCCCTCAACTCTCGCTACTCTTTTGGGTCCCATCCCTCTGCCAAACTAATTTAAAACCCCCTGAGTGGCTCTTGCAAATCTTCCCGCCATGATATTAGTTCCCCCTCCAGTTCAGGTGTAACCCGTCCCTCTTGAACAGGTCACCCCTTCCCCCGAAGAGATTCCAATGATCCATAGATTGAAATCCCTGCCCCCTGCACAAGCTCTCAAGCCATGCATTCATCTGCCTAATGTTCCTATTCCTACTCTCGCTAGCACATAGCACCAGCAGTACTCCAGAAATGACTACCTTTGAGGTCTTGCACTTTAGCTTTCTGCTAATTTACTCTTCAGGACCTCAACTCCTTTCCTAACTATATCATTGGTACCAATAAGTAAACCACGTCTGGCTGCTCATCCTCCCTCTTAAGAATGTAAAGTTTATTTATTAGTCACAAGTAAGGCTTAACACTGCAATTAAGTTACTGTGAAATTCCCCTAGTCGCTGGAGTCCTGTGCCTGTTCAGGTCAATGCACCTAACCAGCACGTCTTTCAGAATGTCCTGCAATCGCTCAGAACCGTCCTTGACTCTGGCAACACAACATTCTGGAGTCTTGATTGTGGCCAAAGAAATGCCTGTCTGTGCCTCCAATTGGCGAGTTCCCTATTACTACTGCTCGTTTGCTTTTGCCTAACGCTGCTTAACAGCAGAGCAGGTGTGGTGCCACAGGCCAGGCTGCTACTGGTTTCTTCCCAAGAGGCTATCCTCCCAACAGTATCGAAAATGGTATACTTATCTGAGACGGGAATAGCCATAAGTGATCCTGCACTACCTGCCTGCCTCTCCTGGTAGTCACCCATCCACATGACTGAACCCATGGTGTGACAACCTCCCTGTAACTAATATCTATTACACTGTCTACCTCCTGTGAACTCCGCAGTGGAGAGGGGGAAATTGGCTCAGTTACCACAACTGAACAGTGGGTCAAGGAATGCTTGTTCATAGAGGAAGCTAAGTGAACTGTGTTTGTCTCAACATGACAGAAATAATCCACTTGGCTTCTTGGAAGTGAATATCTATCACATTTCCGAGCCAGACTGAGCAGCAATACTCTGCTGTTGGATGGACACAGAGTGTGTTGGCCCTGCTGCCCTCAGTTGGTACCCACCAGTTTCTATTTGAGATTCATTCCTACCTTGATTTTGGAGCAAATGTTCAAAAGATGTGAAGATCAAAAATGATGTGAACATAAAATCAAAGAACCCTACAGTGCAGAAAGAGGGTCTTCGAGTCTGCACTGACCACAATCCCACCCAGGCCGTAACCCCATATCCAACCCGCTAACCATTCTAACCTATGCATCTTAGAACATTAAGGGGCAACTTTAGCATGGTCAACCAACCTAATCTGCACATCTTTGGACTGTGGGTGAAAACCAGAGCACCTAGAGGAAACCCACACACAGACACGAGGAGAATGTGCAAATTCCACACAGAGTCATCCGAGCCAGGAATCGAACCCAGGTCCCTGGAGCTCTGAAGCAGCTGTGCTAACCACAGCTGATATTTGTGCTGCTGATATTTTGGGGTTGTATCATGGGTGAAGAGTCAACCACAAAACTGGAAATGAAGCTCTTTCTTGACCTTTGAGTTGTTCAGATGGAAGCTTGAAATTGTAGTCTTGGCAGCATTCAGTTGAAGTCTTAATTTTCTAAAATAAGCTTCCAAAAAATATGGACTTTCAATGAATTTTTTTTTAATTTCCTGGATTTTTTTTTAGTCTGCAAAGCCAGAGCCAAATTGTCAGTATATATGAAGGGCTGTGACCTTATGTGGGAGGAGGATCAGTAAAAATCCATTGGAGAGGGTTTTGGATGAGCAGAAGTTTATGGAGGATGGAAGACAGTCAGGAGAATATTGAATCAGTAGCCTGCTCTCAGTCATCTCAACGTATGTCTTCCTGAGTCTGAAACATGGCAGGATGAAACTGGAGAATGGATCTGACTGCAGTGATTTTGGCTGCAGTGATGGTAACCACTGCCAATTTACTAATTGGTGCCTTCAGGATAAATTTCAAGAATTGATTTAGACAATGGAAAAGCAACATAGTAAATATCACGCTGTATGAAAACCATTAAAAGGAAATTTATTTGGAATTAATCCACTTTTGAGCCTTAGATATTGGAAGAGGACATGATCCAAACATAACACTGACATACATCACACACAGTACTTACAGTATTGGCAATATACAATATATCAAAAGTTTAAGCATATGTTGTTGATAGTTTCTACTATGCTACATTATCACATTGGTATAAGCTTTGATTGTCCATACCGTCACCAACTTTCTACATCTGCAACACAGAATAAACAAATAAAAAAAACTGTTAATCTGTTACAGTGTTTCCTGTTAATTTATCAGTACTTGGACAGTTTGAATTTTAGGTGCCCAATCAAATACAATCGCTTTTTTTAAACCTCTTGTACCTAACCTACACTGCACACATCCAAAATTCTCTGGGCACAGTGGGGTTTTCATATTTGCAGAATTGGCTGGTGATGGTTATTAAGAAGGCCTATTCATCCTTTAACTGACATGGCTGATAGGGCTAGGCTCACAGTACAACAAACTATGTGACAGATGTAGAACTGCAGCGTAGCATTTGTTATGTTAAATTTTGACTGACTGTGGAGGTAACTTTAACCTCCAAAAATGGATAGGTTTGGGTTGCATGGGAAGTTGCGACTGAGAAATTTAAAAACCTGCCAATTCTAGTTTCATTGGAAGGATAAAAGGATGCGGGCGATTGTGAAAATCAGGATTTCGGGAAGCAGATCACCTATTTAAATATTTTAATGAATCCCTAAGAGTTTTTCCTTCTAGCTATAAATCTGGTTGGTCATGTTTCCCAGCCTCTGGGATTTGAAGGGAGGCAAAGGTTCCTGTTTAGCACTACTTGTGGGCCAGGAGGAGTAGAAGCACTTCTTCTGGCTCACTGAGTTGCCTTGTTAATCCTCATTGCGATCACAATCCTCCTATACCACACCAATAATCTAACACCCTACAGATCTCCTCCCTACACCCTCCCCTGCACTACATTTTAGCCTTGATATTTCCTCTTTTCCCCATTCCCACCCTATTCTCTGCTCTCCAACTATTGCCTCTTATTTGGCTTACTGAAACCAAGGAGTAAATTCTAAAAATGATAATCAGAACCTATTGTTAAATTGAATCTGACTCAGTTTATTTCTTCTTGGTTTCGTGACCTTTAAACCTTGCCTTGCTTTCATGAATTGAATATTCAGATAGCCTTGTATTAACCATGGATTCACTCGGGCTCTTATATATAGGAGCAGGTTGAAATTGATTGTTGTGTTATGAAGTGCGTGTTTGTAATGTGTCCATAAAAGCTTGTTAGTGTGTAAAGATTAGGCTCCTGGCTAGTTGATATAAAAACATCCCTCTCTGTGAATACTGTGCCTGTAGGTCAGTTAAGTTGGGATTGAATAGGTATGTTGAATGGAAATGTATTGAACTTGTTGAAGAAGATAAAACATTCCGATTTTATAGGTCTTTTATCCAGGATACACATCAGAATTCTAGTATAAAAATAACTCTAAAAGCTTTAGCTCCTGGGAGAGTTCACTTGCTAAATGGAGTTGATTTAACTGAAGCCCAATTTTCCAAATTGTTTGAAGACCAATTGATGGGAAGGAGTTAGAATGATTCTGGTCCTGTTTAAATGATGATGTGAGTGTATTTGTGAAGGTGCTGGAACTCCCTACCTAACAGCATTGTGAAGGCACCTTCAGCAATACCTATCAGTTCAGTATCTAATAACATCCTGGGGGTTATTATTAATCAGAAATTTAACTGGACTAACCATATAAATACTGTGGCTACAAGAGCAGGTCAGAGGCCAAGAAAGTAACTCACCACCTCAGAGGCAATTAGGGAAGTGCCTAGCATAGCCAGTGAAGCCCACTTCCCTTGAATGAATACTTTCAAAAATTTCAAGGTGACAGTTCATCACCATCTTCTAAAGCAATCAGGCACTGACAGCCATGTCAGTGACACCCATGGATCAACAGTGGATTTTAAAAATCGCTTCGGATGCTAATTCCTGAAAAATCGTAAGTCTACTTTTTTGAAACATTCAACACTTGATCTTCTTCATGGATGTGCATTTCTGACAATGACCAAAACAAGTTCCAAATATCTTCAGAGCAGCTCAGATTTACATTTGGGCTGGCTTGGCATTTTTAAATAAACTACAAAATTCTTGAATGAAACTTGGCAGAGGAATTTTTAAAAAAGAGAAATAAATCAACTAAAAATAAATGTTCCAACATCACTCATACCAAATAGGAGCTGGGGTCAAGCTGCTCAGCTGATCAATACAATCATGGTTGATCTCTGATTTCAACTCCACCTTTGACCCTACATCCAGCTCCCCATGTCCTTTGATTTCCTAAGAGACTAAATATCTGTCTATCCCAATCTTAAATGTATTCAATGATGGAGAATTCATAATTGTCTAAAGTAGAAAATTCCAAAGATTCACAACATTTTGAATAAAGATGTTTTTCCATTTCTCAGTCTTAATGATTGGCTCCTTATCCTGAAACTGTGCCCCATATTTTTCTCAGTTCTTGCACATAATATGGGTGTCACTGGCTAGGCCAACATTCATTGCCCATCCCTAACTGACCTTGACAAAGTGGTGGTGAATGGCCTTCTTGAACCACTGTAGTCCCTCATATGTAGGTACCTCTATAATACTGTTACAGAGGGAGTTCTAGGATTTTGATCCAGCAACTGTGAAAGAATGGTGATGTATTTCCAAGTCAGTATGGTGTTTGGGTTGGAGGGGAACTTGCAGGTGGTGGTGTTCCCATGTATCTGTTGCCCTTGTTCTTCTAGATGGTAGTAGTTGCAAATTTGGAAAATGCTACTGAAGGAGCCTTGGTGAGTTGGGCAGGGCATCTTGTAGATGGCAGACACTGCTGTGACTGCGTGTCATTGGTAGAGGGAGTGAAAGTTGAAGGTGTGGATGGAATGCCAATCAAGAAGGATACTTTGTCCTGTATTTTGGTGTTTAATGAGCTTAGTGCTGTATATTTCCTAGTCAGGTGAAACAACTTCTCAGTGTTTAACCTGTCAAGCTCTTTCAGCATTTTGTGCTTCAATGGGATCATTCTTCTGAACTCCAGAGAACATAAATCTAATTTGCTCAGCCTCTCATCACAGGATAACACACATCCCAGGTACCAATCTAATGACTACTTCCAAATCTTAATATCTCCACCAGTTGGTTTGATACATTCTTAAGTCATGTGGACATTTACAAATGAAAAGAAAGATACAGTGCCTTGACTAAATTAGCAATTAGCCAATTCCTATGTGGCTGTTCAACTATTCTTTTGGAAAAGTGTTATATCACAATACAAAGGTATAGATGCCAATCTGAAGTCAAATCTATTATGGATCAAATACCGTCATTCGTTAGGGAGACCGGTGGTTAATTATGTTTTAAAACTAGCTGATGAAAAGGAACAGGTGCTAAATCTGAGAAGGTTTGATTTAAATTTATTAAAAAAAACTCAAATTTGCCCTAATTTGAATCAATTCACATCTTTGTAAGAGAGTTGGCAGTGCGGCACTATCCCAATGTCAATGGTACATTGAACAGCTGTAGCCACCATGGTGATAGAAATCACAGTACTAAATGTGTTTCTTCTATCGATTTCAGTCTCCAGTGGTCTGTGAAGCAGCAGCAAAGAAACATTCCCATATGCAGCACATGATAAAGTCACGGTGACAAAGAAGTATTTCCTCATAACCATACATAGATTATTTCACTGACTTGATTTTGGACCATCAACATCCAAATAACAATCATTGGTTAACTCCTTCAGTGCAATAAGGTAGCCACAATACAATATATTTTTTCTGTCAAATAGAAATCCATGCGATTTGTTATATTGCATGAGCGAGGGGGGGGGGAACGGTGAAGGTGAGAAGGGAGAAGCTCAGTTTACACAGCTAGAATGCTGAATGTCACAGCACAAGATGAAATGCAAGTTATTGAGCCCTATTGAAAAACTTCAGCATTATCTGGACAATGGAATAAATAATTCCATCACATATGCCTTCTTGAACATTGAAGATGGGATAAACATCTTGTGTGTCATTCTAATTACATCCTGTTAAGTCCACAATAAATATGACATTCAACCTCATTCACATTGCACTAGAAAATAAATAATTACTCAATAATACAGATAGCTGGCAGATCATGGACCATACCTATGCTGCGTAAGGTGCTCAATGCAAGTGACTGGAGTTCTATATCCTAAAATTTACTCTCCACCACTCTTGTGGCATTGATTCTGATGGTGGGGAGGGCCAGTTCCTTTCAATCACGGATGGTATTTTGTCTTGCACACATTGAAAACATGCTCACTTTCTGGCATGGGCTCTCTGGACAATGATCAGGAATGTTGCCTAATTGTTCCCATCACCGAAACTGAAGTCAACTGCAGAGTTCCTATCCCCTACAGCTCAGTGCTGCATTCAATTGAGATCAGCTAATTCAATTCACAATGGGAATTGAACCTGAACTTGTGTAGCTTAGTGCCACACCAAGCAGTGTATTTATTTACTGAACAAACAGTGCACCAAATATTTTAAACAGAAGTTACAGAATTGTCTTTAACTAATCAAAATATTTGATTACATTCATTAAAAACATAATAGAATATAGAACAGTATAGCACAGAACAGGCCCTTCGGCCTTCGATGTTGTGCCGACCAAAATAAAAAGCAATGCCCCTCCAAACTAAACCATTCCCTTCTCTTCCATATACTTATCAATTAACCTCTTAAACGCCACCAAACTTGGCGCATCTACAACAGCTGCAAGCAGGGCATTCCACTCCCTAATCACTCTTTGAGTAAAGAACCTACCTCTGATATCCGTCCTATAACTCATACCCCTTAATTTAAATCTGTGTCCCCTCGTGCTAGCTTTCTCCATCCTAGGAAAAAGGCTATCACTGTCCACCCTATCTAAACCTCTAATCATCTTATATGCTTTAATAAGATCCCCTCTTAGCCGCCTCCTTTCTAACGAAAACAACCTCAAAACCTTCAACCTCTCTTCATAGGACCTGCCCTCCATACCAGGCAACATCCTGGTAAACCTCCTCTGTACCCTCTCCAATGCCTCCACATCTTTCTTATAATTTGGCGACCAGAACTGCACACAATACTCCAAGTGCGGCCGCACTAGAGTTTTGTACAGTTGCAACATGATGCTGCGGCTCCTAAATTCAATCCCCCTACCAATAAAAGCTAAGACTCCATATGCCTTCTTAACAACTTCATCCACTTGACCGCCTACTTTCAGGGATCTATTGACACATACACCAAGATCCTTCTGTCCTCAACACTATTAAGAGCCCTACCATTAGCCCTATACTCTACACATTTATTGTTCCTGCCAAAGTGCATTACCTCACACTTTTCCACATGAAACTCCATTTGCCACCTCTCGGCCCAGCTCTGCAACTTGTCCAAGTCACTCTGTAAACTAAAACACCCCTCTTCACAATCTACCACACCACCAACTTTAGTATCATCTGCAAATTTACTGATCCATCCCTCAATACCCTCATCCAGATCATTTATAAAAATTACAAACAGCAGGGGCCCCAAAACAGCCCCCTGAGGCACACCACTCGTCACCGAACTCCACGATGAATATCTCCCATCAACCACCACCATCTGTCTTCTATCTGCCAGCCAATTCCTAATCCAATTAGCTAAATCACCCTCTATTCCACACATCTGCATTTTCTGTAGAAGTCTTCCATGGGCCACCTTATCAAACGCATTACTAAAGTCCATATATACTACATCAACCGCCTTACCCCCATCCACCTCTCTGGTCACTTTCTCAAAAAACTCAATGAGGTTAGTAAGGCATGACCTACCCTTCACGAAACAATGCTGACTATCCCCAATCAATTCATTTCTCTCTAAATAACTATAAATCCTATCCCTAATCATTCTCTCCAATACTTTGCCCACAACAGAAGTAAGACTCACTGGCCTATAATTCCCTGGAAGGTCTCTCTTCCCCTTCTTGAACAATGGGACCACATTCGCTATCCTCCAGTCCTCCGGAACCACACCGTAACCAACGACGACCTGAAGATCAGAGCCAGAGGCTCTGCAATCTCCTCTCTTGCCTCCCAGAGAATCCTAGGGTAAATCCTGTCCGGCCCAGGGGACTTATCCAACTTCAAACCCTCGAGAATTTCTAACACATCCTCCCTATCTACTACATCCTCCCTATCTACTACTAAGTAGTAATAGTCTGCCATGTCAGAAATATTTAGAAACGACAAGGAAATATTTTAGCAGGCAGGTGATAAACATGATTTGTGGTTTTCATGGAACTAATGGTTTATGTACAAGTTTAAATTTTTACAATGTTAAACCTTCTCCTTCAATATAGCAAAAACAGAAGATTGAATAGGTTTAATAAGGAACTGGAATTCAGGTGCATCTATACTATTTACAGTATCAGATCTGTGCTTTATCAAACAGGGGATGCAGGGCATCACAGAGGGAGGGGAATATGTACAGTATCATATGGATGGGGGTGCATTATGTTGCATGGAGTCTTTGGAGTGTATTCAACTGGCAGAGTGAAGTGAAGCGGCGGGGTGGTGATGCATTGTATTATAGAGATATTCACTAATGGGAATCCTTGGAAAGTGACCAGGAACATAGAATAAAAGCTAATGATATGGAGAGGGCAGTAAAAACTCATAAATCAGGAGTACAGCCCCACTGTTCACCTCCTGTATCCCCCTCTCCCAAACCCACCCTATCCCCAACCCCTTAACTCAAGAAGCAATGAGGGCAATTTGTTGGATTCCTCTTGTCACCCCCAACTGAGATTAGCCAGGTTGGGATCAAATCTGAAGCTCTGCTCACAGTGCACTGCTCTTATCAAGTGAGTCACCAGTGGAGTCTTAGTGTTTGCTTTATAACGTCAAACTCAATTCAGCATTCCTTCTGAATCTTAGTTTGAATATTACAATGGAGCATTTCAGCAATTACTTAAGAAAGCACAGCAGAGAGCAATGATGAGTCCAACCATTATTTACAACAGCTTTAAAAAACAAGAATCTGTTTTCAATGAACACATTGCATCAAACAGAGGAATAGGGGGAACCCATTTAGCCCTTTGAGTAGGTTTCGCCATTTAGTTAGGTCTTGGCTGATCTGACCCTTAACTCTATTTATCCACCATAGCTCACCTTAGATGCACTTACTTACCCAACCAAAATTTATCAATACAAGTCTTGAAATCTCCAACTGAACCCCAGAATTCACAGCTTTGAGTTTCAAATTTCCATAAGGCTTGTGTGAAAAACATGGCCTAATTTCAATTCTGAATGACCTTGCTCTAACTTTGAAGTTTGCCTCCTTGGCCTGTGCATTACACCATAGAAAATAGTTTTTCTCCATCTATTCTAATGAATGCTGTTACCATTTTAAATACCTCCATCAGATCACCTTTTATCCTTCTAAGTTCAAGGGAATATAACATATTTGTGCAAAACTGTCCTCATAATTTGATTTTTAAGAATATCTAGCATTTATATTCTCTCTATCTCTACGCACTGAAGCTATCAGTTTGAGTGCCCAATATCAGTCACAAATAAGCATTGGGTCAATCAAGAAACAACAACCTTACTTCAAGGAATAGTATGATTAGGTTATATGAACCATCCTTATAACTTAATCCTCTAAATTCAGGTCTGGCACATCCAACTACTCTGGGTCCACTGTAGGAAAAGCAGACAAAAAATGATCAAAGACTTTAGGGAGTAATATAGGCCATCTGAGGAACCAGCAGATCCATAGGATGAATGAGTCTCTTCCAGGGAGCACCTTTGATATATATGGCAACATCCACCAGAGCTGCTTGTCCTCGGCCAGAGTGCCAACTGTCAAAACCATACAATCATTGGAAACTTTTTGAAAATCAGGTCCATCTACACAAATAGTGGCCTAATATTCATCACTGCTGTATCTTCTTAAAGCCTGACAAACTACAGTAATTTCATCTACTTCAGGCAGACAATATAGTATTTAGTGCAATAGTGAGATCAAATAGATGCCTCTTTTGCTGGATCTGCTGCTGAAAAATGTTCATTGTAAATAGTATAACTCTAAAGTAAATAGAAGCTGGTCATGGACAGTTATTGGAATCATAGGCCTGCATATTCTGCTCACCAGCAGAAAAGCAAACTAAAAGGTATTAATTTCTTACAGAGGCTACCTTGAACAAAGGGTTTTGCAGGAAGGTGAAAAACGCTCTCCCTCCATCGCATTGTGATAACCTTCTTTTGATGACATCGTGAAGAAGAATAATTACAAGAAAAATGATGCAAAGACAGGCAGCGTGTGGTACTGTTCACCTCCACATTTTGATGCAATTGATTCTGTTCCACAAGTGGAGTAAACATTTTGACGGATCGCAGCTTTAATTGTTTTTGTGCAGTAAGGCTAAGACTGGTCTGAAATCCGGTGGGGCAGAATCGCTCATGCTTTATTCTGGTCACATTGGCCAACTGAAGGCTGAATGGTGGACAGCTCGAGTTCGTACAACATCGTCTGCCGGGGGCTTGGATCATGATTAATATTCTGACCATCTGAAATATACACAGAGAAATAACAAATGAGTGATACTTTATTTTTGCAACAATGATGAGAGACAAAAGTACAAGTGAGAAAATGCTTTCAGGTTTCCACAATAACAATAATGGGGAATGTTTACTTCATCAACACAGAGCCTTGATTACATCATGAATTTAAGGGAAAACCAGATCTGGATATGAAAGAAAATGGAATAGAAGGCAAGGTTGATAGGAATACAAGTAAACCATTAATTCCCTCAAGACCATTCCATCGCTCAATTAGATCATGGCTGATCTACATTTTAACTCCATCTATCCCTTTTCTCCACATGCCTTAATAGCCTTGCCTAACAATATTCTATCTTAGTTTTAAATTTTTCAACTGCTCTTCAACAGATCCATGGGGAATTGGGAGAGAAAGTTCTAGATTTCCACTATCCTCATATGAAGAAGTATACCCTGACAGCACCCTTGAACAATCTAGCTCTAATTTACTGATATTTTTGCCCCTTTGCTTTGGACTAACCCACCAGAGGAAATGTGTCTCTCACTGAAGCCTATGGAGTCCTTTAATCATCTCGTAATCTTCTACATACAAGGGAATTCAAACCTAGATATGGAACCTGCACTCGTAATTAAATCTCTTGAGCGCCTGTATTGCTTTGGTGAATCAGTGCTATATCCCCTCCAAGGCCAGTATATCTATCCTGAGCTGCAGTGCCACGAACTGAATACAGTACTACAGATGAATTCTAACTAAAGCTTTATAGGACGAGTTAAAAAATGGTGGAAAAAGGTTTGTGTTCACTTAAGCACTTGATACATTTAAGATGCATGAAGACCAGTTAAGCCAAATGGTCTGTTTCAGTCCCGTGAATACTATGTAATACTAACTATAGTCCCCACCATTTAGCCCACTTCTGCTTATCTCAGCCATCTACTGCTCCACCACCCACCTAGTATAGTGGACAAAAGTTAGAACTGCTGCTTCACAGTGCTAGGGACCCAGATTCGTTTCCTGGCTTGGGTGACTGTCTGGGTGAAGTCTGTACATTTGCCCCCTGTGTGGGTTTCCTCCAGGTACTCTGGTCTTCTGCCACAGTCCAAAAATAATATTAGTTTGGTGCATTGGCCATGCTAATTTCTCCATTAGTGTACCTGAACAGGTGCCAGAGTGTGGTGACTAGGGGATTTTCATTGCAGTATTAATGTAAGTCTACTTGTGACACTAATAAATAAACTAAACTATCGTGGATAAGTAGCACTGACCATTCTTAGAGTCCTGGACCAGAATCCCAAATTACATTAGGAAGCAACACTAGACATCAACACCTCTTCAATTTTGACGTAAACGTGAGGATAGGATGCTTTTCTCCAGGAGTATTTCTGCTGACTAATTAGAGATCTTTTATAATAAAACAAACTTTATTTAATAATAAGTTTAACTATAACTTTAACAAATGAAGCAGTTTAATTGTTATCCATTAAACAAGACTTCAACTTGAAAAGCAACAACTCTAATTTCTAACCTATCACTGTTTCAGTTCCAAATAAGTAACGTTTTTACTACAGATTCAAAAACACTTTAAATGCAATTAGCACCTATAAATATACTTGCTGTAATAGTGTAAACAGCCTTGAAGCTTTCAGAGAGATTTTGTAGGGACAGCAGCTTACAGACCTCTATCTTTAAACAAACCCTAGTCAGAACTGAAAGCTGTTTTCCCCCCTACAAGATTAGCTCCTCCCATCACCCTATATACCTAAACCCAAATTCAAATTATTTAATGAAAAATCCCAGGGATCTTTTCCTTATGTATACAAAAGTCCATTAGCTCTTTCCTAAGTAAATAACACATGGCTAAAATGAGTAATTATCCACTTTCCCAGCAATTAGGTTATATTCCCTCCAGACATACCGACTGCTTGTAGAAAAAAAATGAACTTTTAAAAAGTTAATTGAAACAGATAAAAAGAATTATTATCTCTAGCAATAGCATACTATTATCACATCATTTGTAATCACCATTGCAGTCAATTACTGAGGTACTGCTTCAATCATATTTGCAGAACAACAATTTTGAGTGGTGCAAGAAGTCGTTTAGTTCACCTTGTGCTCACTGCCATATTTGCCCTCTGGCACTGCTTCAATGTACATCTGTAATGTTGAAAGAAGTTAATTATCTTCTTTTGAAAATTCCAGACTTTCAGACGGTTTATACTCAGCAGATACATTCCTTTTTTTTAAACAACCTCTCATTGAAGTTAACAGCTCAGATTTTCACAAAGAACTGGTCAGGAACTTTGAAACTGACATGGTTTTGTGGTCAAAGCTGCTGAGTTGCAGTATTCTCTGTCAGCAAATGATATCCACAACACTTAATAAAAATGGCAGAACAATGGCATTATTTTGAGAGCTCAACTTAAAAGTTTGTCAAATATTACACTAGCCATCAAATATATAGGAAAATCCAACTCTCATAAACTGCTGTAAGTTTTGAATTAACAGGTTCATTGCTCTTGTTCCAGATACCCCCTACCCTGCTTAGTGTTCTCTTCTATCTGTCCTAAGATTTGGCGAAGGTACTTTAGTCTAAGTCAGCAAAAAATGTAAACTATACAAGATCAAGTTATATAAAGGGTCAAACCATTATAATCACCTCCCGATATACAGAACAGAAACTGAGGGAAAAATATTCTCAGCATTTCAAAAAGAATCTGCCTGGATTTGTAAAAGCTGCAGGATGAAATTTGTTGCCTTTACAAACTTTGTGCATACCAGAAAAATGCAAATACTAAATATCCAGTTTCAAGTAGACTGAGGAAAAAGGACTAGTAAAAATTTTTCTAACAGATTAATAAAATGTTAGTCTTTATCATAATGGGACATGGTATACCTGTTAAAGATATGTAAGGCTCTACCTAGTTTGATTACAATTTGAACTATTGGGTTCAATCCTGGGCACTGCACCTCAATGCAAATATATTAACTTTGGAGAGGATGCAGTGAAGATTAATCAGAATGATACCAGAGCTTATAAGGTTAAATCAGGACAAGTGGCATTTTTTCATGCACTCTTTTACAAATGTCAGTAATGAATCACTGGAGTTCTCCAATTATAGTACAAGCATCTTCATGGTTTGAATCAGATCAGAGCTTAACCTTTCAGGACACAGGCAGACTCTCAACTCTTCCTTAATTGGTCACTAGGGGTTGGCAAAATGCTTTACGGGCAGATTCTTCACAAGGTCCCCAGTCTTCAACTACCCCAAGTTTATTCTGCTGTCATTTGTTGCTCAACAAGTCCATCCTCACACTGATTATGGTGGGTGGGGCAGGGGGGTTAATCAACTGGAAAGCAAACAGCATTCTATTGTGAAGCAAACACTAATATTTAGAAATAATTCCACTCAAGCACAAGGGGTAGGGTTTTTTGTGTTAAACAATGAAATAAATAAGAAAAAAAATAGTTAAATAAGAATATTTAAAAATTAACTCATGACATTTTTTTTGGAATGCACTGGCCAAAAAAGCAGTACCAGCAAATTCAATGCTAGCTTTCAAAAGTAAATTGTTAAATACATGAACATTTCCAAGGCAATGGGATGTCAGTGGTACAAATCCTCTGCAGCCCTTTACCCCAAGCAATCTGTTGCTCATACACGGCGTACTCCCCCATCTTTTGCCCCAGTGTTAAAAGAAAAACCCTCAAATATCTGGGACATATCCTTGATTTTTCCCTCTCTACACCTCATTCTATTAATCTTTTAAAAGCCTGTGCAAGCCTTCTGTCACTCTTATGATTAACTTCTCACAGCAAGCCACGACATACATTTTTCTAACAACTGTGAATGGCTTTGGGATGTTCTCTATATTAAAGGTACTAAGAATACTGTTTCCACTGATCGGAGGGTCAGAACCCAGAGAATACAGACATAAGATTATTGGCAAAAGATCAGGCAGAGATGAAAGGAAACCAAAATAAAACATGCACCATGTAATGTGATTCTGTAATTGAGCAATCTTTGCTGAACAATTTAGTGTGCTATAGCTACACTAACCACAAATTTAAGATAATCATCAGTTGAGCTCATAACATGTTCATTTTTGCTTGCTAAAAGCAATATACATTCATACACAGTGATCCGTTCTCTGCAAACAAAAGGAATACGTTCAAACCTTGTGCCTTTTTTGAATTACCCAGGAATCTGGGGAGTTTATAGTTCCCCATTGCTTTCTCCAAGGCAATGCTCAGCAAATCAGTGTCAAGTTGCCAACCAATCTGCACCCTTTTCTCTTGTAGCACAAATTGTATTCATTTGAAACTTGACATCTTGCATTTGTTTTGATGAATTCAAGATGAAAAGCTTGGAATATGTCTCCCTAATTGGCAATATGAAAATAACTTTGCGCAGTGAGTTGTTGTGATTTGGAGTACTGTGTCAAAAGAGTAGGGGAAGCTGTTTCAATAGTAACTTTCATAGAGGAAATTGGATAAATATTTAAAAAGAAATTTAGTTCAGCTTTTACCATTTTGGTAGTCACATCAGATAATGATAAAACAGTTGTTGATTAGCCATCAATCTCTGTCAATGATTCTACAACAGATCAAGACATGAGATGGGAAAACCTTCTGGTATGGAACAGTGAGAATCATAGGTTCAAAAGTTTTCTATTCTTCCCAAGCATGCAATGACACCACTGTGCATGGGCTAAAATCTTAAATGTTGGTCTAGGGCAAATGCCAAACACTTAAGAGTTACATCTCTATATCCAAGTGATTTCCACAATCATATTCATCATTTTGAAAATGGCAAAATAATTAACAATAAACTTCATGAAGTGACATACAAGCACATCAAATAATTTCAGATATTCACGTTGCAGCAAAACATTGCAGATGCTGGAAATCTGAAATAAAAACAGTACGTGTTGGAAAAACTCAGCAGTTACTGCATCATCTATGGCGCGACCAATAGATTAATGCTTTGAGTCCAACATATCTCTTCTTTGGAACATTTCCTCTCTTCACAGGTGCTGCCATACCTGCTAAATCGATGTTGGTTGAGGATTAAATATAGCCAGGATACCAGGGAGAATCTGCTTTCAAACTAGTGTTGAGGAAGGATTGTGGCAGATGCTGCAATCTGAAACAAGAACAGACAACAATGGGAAATCTCAGCAGGTCTTGCAGCATCTTAGGGAGATTTGTAGGACATCTGGCAGATACTGCCAGACCTGCTGAGATTTCCAGCATTTTCTGTTCTTGCCTCAGTTTAATAGCTCATTTGAAAGACTGTACCTCCTATAGCAAAGCACTGAGTGTGTCAGTCTGTACTATGTGAAGTCTTTGGAATGGAGCTTGAACCCACAACCTCCTCTGCAGAGGTGAGAATGCTGCCAACTAAGGTGATAGGTAAACACTCACCCCCTGTTAAGCATGCTACACTAGACTTAATCAAATATAAATATTAAAACTACCAATCAAGCGCGAGAGATTGCTCAAGATTAAAATATGTAATTTACTCTAATGTTTATAAGATGCCAGTTAGGAACTTACAGTTACAACATAATCTAACTATCATAATGTTTAATTAATATCTTTCAAAATTATTTCCACTGCAATATTGATCTCAGACTCAGCTGAAAAGATGTTATTTTGGTAACAACATAAAATAATAATTATTAAAGTTAAAGAATTCAGAAAACAAATACTCAAGATATTTACAAAATTTTACTAAATTGTTGTTATTAACAACAGCAACTTCAGTTTGTGAAGGGGAGGTCATGTCTCAAGGGCTTGATCAGGTTTTTTGAGGAAGTGATGTAAATGATTGATGAGGTTAGGACAGCACATGCTGTCTACATGGACTTTCAGTAAGGCCTTTGACAAGGTTTCCCATGGCAGACTCGTGCAGAAGGTGAAGTCGCATGGGATCAGAGGGGTAGCAGCGGAAGGGTGTCTTTCTGAATAGAGAGCTGTGACAAGTGGCATTCCTCAGGGATCAGTGCTGAAACATTTGCTGCTTGATATTATATATAAACGATTTGGAGGAAAATGTAACTGGTTTTATTAGTAAGTTTGCAGACGACGCAAAGGTTGGTGGATTTGCGGATAGTGATGAGGACCATCAGAGGATCCAGCAGGATATAGATCAGTTGGAGATTTGGGCGGAAAGATGACAGATGGAGTTTAATCCAGATAAATATGAGGTAAAGCATTTTGGAAGGTCTAATACAGATAGGAAACATACAGTAAATGGCAGAATCCTTAAGAATATTAAGAGGCAAAGGGATCTGGATGTACGGTACACAAGTCACTGAAAGTAGCAATACAGGTGGAAAAAGTACTCAAGAAGTCATATGGTTTGCTTGCCTTCAATGGCTGGGGCATTGTGTTTAAAAATTGGCAAGTAATGTTGCAGCTTTATAGAACCTTAGTTAGGCTGCACTTGGAATACAGTGTTCAGTTCTGGTCGCCACACTGCCAGAAGGCTTTGGAGAGGCACAGGCAAGATTTACTAGGATGTTGCCAGATATGGAGGGCATTAGTTATGAGGAGAGGTTGGAGAAATTTGGTTTGTTCTCACTGGAACAACGGAGGTTGAGAGATGACCTGATAGAAGTCTACAAGATTATGAAAAGCGTGGATAGTCAGAAGCTTTTTTCCAGGATGAAAGAATCAATTACTAGAGGGCACAGGTTTAAGGTGCGAGGAGGAAGGTTCAAAGGAGATGTACGAAGCAGAGCTTTTTACTCAGAGAATAGTGGATGCCTGGAACTCGTTGCCACTGGAGGTACTGGAAGCAGATACTGTAGTGACTTTTAAAGGGCATCTAGGCAAATACATGAATAGGATGGGAATAGAGGGGTATGGTCCCTGAAAAGGTAGGGGGTTTTAGTTAGTTGGGCAGCATGATCGGTGCAGGCTTAGAGGGCTGAAAGACTTGTTTTAGTGAGTTACAATGATCCAGAATGCAATGCTGGAAAGGGTGGTGGAATAGACTCCATGGTTACTTTCAATAGGAATTAAATAGGTATTTTAAAAAGGAAAATTACCAGAAATGGGTAAAGAGCAAGGAAGTGGGACGACTGTATACACTTGAGTAATGCACAATCTCGTATAAAAGTCAACCTTAGACTTTTGGTTAAAAAGTCATTCATTTTTCATTTGTAAGTTGATGCCTGACTTTTAGCCAAATAATCCAAATTTTCTGTATTTACCACCTACTCACTGCTGATGTCTAACCTGCCCTAGTGCAAACCTACTCACTGATTGAATCATAAAATACTGAAAGCAGCTGTTCAGCTCCATAACTCAACAGATGATGTCAAGAATACCACCTCATAAATATGTACTGCATTCCCGTCATTCCCACCCTTTATTATGGCAACCAGGTCTCAAGAAGGAATAGCTGATACACCGGCCCAGTTCAAACTTAAAGTCACTGAGATTACAGAGTAGTCAAATAATTGTGAACAGCTTGAGAATTTAAGATATTAGACAGCTACATTAGTGACTGGAAAAGTCTGTACACAATTTAAGCAAATGCCTAAGAATAAATGAGCAAATACAGAGAAGCCAAGCATTTGGTCACCGTTGGAAAACAGAATTGCAAAATGCGTCAATGAAAATCACCAGAATGAACACAGTTTCTGTAGAATCTTTTCAAGGCTTGGCCCTTAAATAAGCACAAAAATTAGGTACTTGCAGGTTTCAAAGCCAGCCCTAGATAGTGTCAGGTTTATGAACAGAAATAACTTTCTATTACAACAGCAGACAAAGATTTCTCAATGTCTCCCAGCAGAACTTGATAGCAAGCTTATTGCATCTCAGTGAGGGTTATTATTAAACATTGATAAAATATTGGATACAGAATGGCCTTCATTGGAAACATGAATGAAACACCCAAGAATTGTGACATCCAGCCAATCAAACAGTGAATAAAGTTGGAGAGAAACACTGTCAGTGGTCATGAAAAAAATGGATTCAACAGGGTACATCTGATGGGACAAAGCTCAAGCCAATAGTGATATACAAAGGAAAAGCCCTCCCAAAATAGCAATTTTGAAAAGTAGTCATCCACCTTCACAATAAAGGTTGAATGGTTAAAGCTGGGATGAAAATATGCTTCAGGAAACTTTTGACTTCTTCAACAGGACGATCACGCAAAGAAAACGTCTTCTCAGCTGGAGCATATTCAGATCACATCATCTCAATGATATTGATTTGATTTATTATTGTCACATGTATTAACATGCAGTGAAAAGTATTGTATCTTATGTATCTTTATGCAGACACAACATACCTTTCATAGAAAAGGAAACAAGGACGTGCAGATTTGTAGTGTCACAGTCATAGCTAGGATACAAGGAAAGATCAATCTAATGCAAGTCCATTTAAAAGTCTGGCAACAGAGGGAAGAAGCTGTTCTTGATTTGGCTGGTACGTGATCTCAGACTTTTGTATCTTTTTCCCGAAGAGAATATCCGGAATGCGTGGGGTCCTTGATGCTAGCTGTTTTGCCGAGGCAATGAGAAGTGTAGACAGAGTCAATGGATGGGAGCTTGTTTGCATGATGGATTGGGCTGCATTCAAGATCTTTTGTAGTTCCTTGTGGTCTTGACAGAGCAGGAACATAACAAGCTGTGATAAAAGCAGAAAGAATGCTTTCTATGGTATAAAAGTTGGTGAGAGTCGTAGCTGACATGCCAAATTTCCTTAGTCTTCTGAGAAAGTAGAGGCATTGCTGCTGAAATTAGATCACAAAATGGTGATATTAGTGATTCCCAGTGGTATAACCAGATTCATTCAATCATTAGAAGTCCTTCAAAGTTAGCTTGAGAAATATGCGGATTGACTGGATGATTAGAAGAGAGATGACATTTATCAAGGAAGGCAGTATACAGGCAGTATGTTAGCAGCCCTGTGTGAACGAGTTCTAGCAGTCTAGGATGACTCATTCGCGAAATATGGGGCATCTGATCCACTTGATAGCAAAAACAATGATTATTTGAGAGATCATACGGCTGCCGATGACTTGCTTGCTAATGAAGATGATGTTGATGATGCATCATTCAAGAAGCAGTTTGAGATAATCACAGAATTCCTATGGTACAGAAAGAGGTCATTTGGCCCATCAAATTTATACTGACCACAATCCCACGTCCAGGTCCTTTTCTTGTAACCCCACACAATTACTCTGCTAATCTCCTGGATACTAGGGTCAATTTAATATGGCCAATCAGCCTAACCTGCACATCTCTGAAATCTGGGGGGAAACTGGAGCACCCGGAGGAAACCTACGCAGACATGGGCAGGAAGTGTAAATTCCACATAGACTGTGACCCAAGGACGTTATTGATAAATTATTGAAGACAATGAAGAGAGTGATTTCGTGAACTTTAATACACATTCAGTGCATGCTCTGCTTTTAAGTAGTATTCTTTTCTTTGCTATTATAAATAATGAATGAAAGTATAAATTTATATTTTCAGCTTTGTTATTAATTTAATAAGTTTAATGCACACAAATTAATGTCTTTCTCCATGGAGATTATTTATTCATAAATACAAATTCAATAATAAAACACTTTTTGGCTCCTTCTGTGTTAGTTTTGAGAGAATGATTACCAGGATCAGTCTCTGAGCTGGCAACTCTATGATAGGATGATGGATTTTAGCCCCTTGAAACTATTAGTCATGTAAAGTTTAACCCCCTTTTTTTTCAAGCAAAAAAAATGTAGACTTAGAAATTTGACTTTTACACAAGATTAAAGAGCTGGCAAAGGCACAATCAGTAAATGACCTCCTCCTGTGCCAAATGATTCCATGCAAGTCAGTAACTTTGTTAGAAATGCTCCAAAATTTGTTCCACATTGTATTGCCCTTCAGTTATTGAGACTTTAAAAGGGCTGGATGATTGTCCTGTAGTAAAACTTTTTTTTAAATAAAGTGGAAAAATTTTTAATGACTTTTTAAATGATCTTTTCAGACAGGTTTTACTGCTTCTCTGCAGTGAATGGTCATGAAAGTGCCAGAGGTTGACATGGGAGCATGAGGACACATAGGAGATGCCGGAGAGGGCCCTACTTTCATACCTGAGTGTCCATCTGGGGTAGATGAGTGGAGGTGGGTCCTTACTTGGCATGCAAGGCATGAAGGGTTATAGGGGTGTGAGTGAGGGGGTGAGAAGAATGAGGGCTGGCAGGCCTTTCTGTTTCTATTTTAACAAGTTCTATAGCACCCAGACAGACCAATAGCCCACCTCTGTGCTGGTCAGCCACTGTGCCTGTCTGTGACCTTGTTTCCAGGGACAATTGACCTAACTCTAACCTGTACCCAAGGCAGGTGGGCTGAGCCAGGAATTTAACTGCCTCAGTGATGAAAATTTAGACCAATATTTGATCAAGTGTGACATCAAGGAATCCTGGCAAAACTGAAATCAATGGGAACCAGAGGAAAATTTTTCACTGGGTTGGCAGTGTGCCTAGCACAAAGGAAGATGGTTATTGGTAGAGGCCAATCATCTCAGCCCACGATATTGTTGCAGGACATCTTTGGGGCAATATCCTAGGCCTAACCATTTTCAAGTACTTTACAAGTTCAGAAATGAATATCTTCTGATGACTATGATGTTTAATTCCATTTAGAGCTCCTCAGGTCATGAAGTAATCCTTGCTTGCACTCAGCCAGTCCAGGACATTATTGAAGTCTTTTAAGTGATTAATAACATTTTCACTCTACAATAAAATTTGAATTTATATAGCACTATTAGCACACATATGCCAGGTAATGATAATCTGTAACAAGTAAATCCATCCCCTAACATTCAACAGCATTACTATTGCTGAATGCCTGGTGACCTCTCAGCAGCCTGAGGGGGTCACCAGTGACCAGATGCATTAATTGAATCAATGACATAAATACTGGAGCTATGGAAGGTCAAATGTTAATTAATCTGCAATGAGTAACTCCCTTCAAGATTTCCCAAAGTCTTTCACAAAACTCAAGTCAGGAGTATATGACAGAATACTCTCCACTTATCTGGATGAGTGGAGCTCCAACTAGAATGCAAGAAGCTCAGTCCCATTTGAGATAAAGCAGCCTATTTAATTGGGAGCCCATCTAGGAATCTAAACTTCCACCATCATTGGTGCACTCTGGCTTGCAAGATGCAATGCCCATCCAGGAATCTAAACTTCCATTATCAATGGTGCACTCTGGCTTGCACGATGCAACACAACCACTTGGCAAAGTTACTTCGACAACAGGTCCGAGATCCACAACTCTAATACTTAGGAGAAGGGCAGTGAGTGCATCAGAACCTATCACTTCCAAGTCTCACATCATACTAATTTGGAAATGTGTTGGCTCTCTTTTTGAATCTGCCATGTAAAAATCCTGCAGCACTCTCCCTAACAATACCTTAGGTACACCTTCACCATTTGGACTGCAGGGTTTAAGGCACTTGACAACCACCTTGTCAAGAGCAGTTAGTGTAATAAGTGCTAATGCTCAGACCACAAAATAATAAACAAGGACCAGCACAGCAGGAAGTAGAAGCAGCAAATTGCGGCAGACTGTACAAGCAGCCAATCCTGCAATTATATACAAGTACATTTTTTTGCTTTGAAGACACAATTTTCCAACAAACCCAGAGAGTAAAAACATCTCAAAATAACAGTCCCTGCGATTTACAACTTTTCCTTCATTATTTTTTCAATAAAATGCTGGAAAATGGGATTAGTGCAAGCAGATCTTTGTTGACAAGTGCGAACATGATGGGCTGAATGGCCTCCTTCTGTGCTGTAAACATTTATAATACTATTTAAATATCAACTTATGTTATGTCTTTAACTAATAAGGCTTCCCAAAGCACTTTGCATGAGTATGAATCATAGAACCCTACAGTGCAGAAACAGGCCCTTCGGCCCATCGAGTCTGCACCGAACACAATCCCACACAGGTCCTATCCCCATATCCCTACACATTTACCTGCTAATCCCTCTAACCTATACATCCCAGGACAATTTTAGCATGGGCAATCAACCTAACCCACACATCTTTAGATATAATGGTCACTAAGAGATCCTGGACTAGTAATCCAGAGATGTAGCATAATACTCTAGGGATTGGGTTTGAATCTCACCACAGTGGTGGAATTTGAATTCAATAAAAAAAATCTGGAATTAATATTCTAACAATGACCATGAAATCATTGATGGTATCTGGTCAGTGAATGCCTGAGTAGAAGAGAGAATAGTGCCATCAATATAAAGTGGTGCCACACTCTATCATATAAAAGCCCTAATAAAATCAAAGGTGAATGGGGTCAAAGGGAAAACCCATCCTGTTACTAGTATCATATTGGCATTCCTTTGTTTTCATTAATAAAGCAGTCTGAAATTCTCTGGCTAACACCATCATGGGATGGCCTTCGGCACAGAACTGCAATGAGTTGATTTCGGTCTACCACTATCTTTATAGGGCAAGCAATGCAGCCTTGTCAAAATCACCCACATGCCAAGTAAAAAAAAACACATGGTATGTAGCAACAAGTCATTATTGAAATAAAACACACTTAATTAAATCATTACCAATATATTTTCATATGCTTAATTAATGATACTGATAAATTTAGTAACTTCAATTTCCAAAATAAAAATACATGTTTGGTACTCAACCATGAGGTTAGTTATATTATTAAAATAAACAATTTTTAGAAGATTTGACAAGACTAGATGTTTCACAACTTATCAAAATCAGTGCTGTATTTTCTGCCCACTGAAGTAAAATGGAAGTGACTGTGATCTTAAGTGTAAACATATATTTATTTTGTATATTGATATTGATTTGTGGATCTACAAATTCAATAGCAAAAAAAAAAATCTGCCATGGCTATACTGGGCTTCCTGAAAAGAACTGCAATTTGATGTTTGAGTTCCTGGATCTGTCAATATTTTGGTTGGATGTAGAGATGCTGGCATTGGACTGGGGTAAACTCAGTAAGAGTCTGGCAACATCAATCTTAAATCCAACCAATTTATTTGATAGTTAATCTGCTAGCTTTCGGCATTTGTGCCTTCGTTAGGCGAATAAGGTGTTCTGGTCTTCTAGATATTTTGGTTGGCACATACTACCCCAATGTGAAAATATATTGCTGTTTCTCAACTGTTGCTTGGTCAAAGTCCTGGAACTCCCTGCCTAAAAGCACAGTACACCACATGGATTGTGGTTTATGGCAGTAGCTCATTGTCACATTCTCAAGGGCAATTAGGGATGGGCAAAAAAATACTTGCCTTGCCAGCAATGCCCACATCCCATGAATGAATGAATGAAAAAAACCTTTTTCCTACAGAAGCAAGCAACAAATGGATTAGATAAGATTTTTGCAATAAGCAGGGGATGTAGAAAAAAAATTAAGAACTTCCTTTATTTGCAATGTTTAGTTACAAAGTGAGAGCTCACTCGAATATGTGAAAATAACCTACATGGAGCAGCACTGTTTTTTTTGTTTGTAAATTGTCTGTGACTTAGCTTATTTATGCACCTTGCATACAATGCAATTTATTCAAGGAAACAGTAATAACAATAACAGTATAACAGGGACATCCACAAATCCTTTGGATATTAACACCTTCACACAAGTTTTGGGAAATAAAACTTGAAGGTTGCATTTTGTTGCATAAATGTTTATTTCAGATGAGCTGGAACACGAGTCAGATTGTATTGGTCATGAAACTTAAAATTATATTATACTAAAATGTAATAAACAATAGCCTCAAAGTAATTAATCCCAGGCACATTTAACAAGCAAGATTCCCTAAGGACTGAGAATTTATAGTAGGTTGTTTGCAAGCACTGAAGGAATCTCAATGCAATTTGTGTGACCAGAACATAAAACACAAATAAGAACATTAAACAAATGTAGTTCCATTGTTTTTTTTATTGACAGTATTTTCTTACAAAGCTTTCATTGAAGCATGTGAAAAAATAACATATAAAAAATAGATTTTGCTTTAGCAGAATTCCTAGTAATAGAAAGGCAGATTGAAATGCTCTGTTGTTGCAGCAGGACTGGATTCAACAACACAAAGGCCTGTGAATAGAAGGAAAACATCAGAGTCATGAGTTAGAAAGATTCATTACTTTAAGTATTTTAAAAATACTGTTCTATTGTAGATTGGCTATAATGGCTATATGGAATTTGAATACAGATATCAAGAATTAATTTTATTCACAACTGAATTGCCTTTAAAACTCATAGCATTTGCTTCATGGTGGCGCCATCGTAAAGCTAAATAAATCTTAAGTGTCAACTTTTAATGTTAGCTTGGCTCAGTTGGTCGAGTCTAACCACCAAAGCAAAAAGTTGTGTAGTCATTAAGCACATAACCTAAATTGACACTTATATGCAGTATCGATTATCTGTACCTTCTCAAGAGTTATTAGCACAGTTTTCTGATAACTATCTGCACAACAATCAGAAAATTCAGAGCTGGTCTTTCAGCAGAAACTGTAATCAGAAATCCACTATGCCTTATTTGCTGATTGTAAAAATTTAAAGGCATTATTTTGAACAGTCAACACTTGGGATTGGGCCATATGTCCTGGATGAAGACAGCCATGTGATCTAGGACTATTAATAGAGGAAAAACACTTGGAATTGTGAGTTGAGTTGGAGAAATTAAAGTCTGTCTTTTCATCTTTAGGTCGCCTAATGCTACTTGTCCCAAAGGGATTACATTTGCATTGCTGATGCATCAGTTGTATTTCATTTCCTCCCGCTTGCCTCAACAGAGCATTGTGTTTATTGGAATTGGGTTATTTTGCTTTATATTGGACCAGTTATATTGGACAGTGTCATGTGGCAGAGATATTTGCTACGTTATAAGGAACTTCCAGGTAGTCCATGGCTGAATATGCATACCTTTCAACCAACTTGTTTTCAGTGAATTTGAGGTTAAGAAGAGCCCAATATTTCTTTCTCCAATACGTAATGGACAATGTTTTCCGGTATTGTCAATTGAGCTATAAACTGCATTTTTGTGGTAAATCTAACGCATGGAATTTCATGAGCATTTTAATGCATGAAAAAAAATCTAACTCTGATCAACTGTTGATGATTTTCACATTTACAAATCAAATATACACAATACGTGAAAGAGAGTCACAATATTTCCTCTAATTTTTAAATGTAAAGTTGACGAGTATTGAAGTTTGATCTGTGACCTTTAAGTTCAGTGTTCTTCTAATAAAACATACTGCAGATGTTAGAAATCCAAAATAAAAACTCTAAGTGCTAGAAATACTCAACAGGTCTGGCAGCATCTGTGGAAAGAGGAACAATTAACAGTTCAGGTTAATGGCCTAATTCTCTCTCTAAAGATATCATAGAATCTCTATAGCGCAGAAGGAGGCCACTTGGCCCATCGAGTCTACACTGACAACAATACCCCCCAAACCCTATCCCCATAACCCTACAGATTTACTCTGCTAATCCTTCTAATCAATGCATCCCTGGACACTAAGGGGAAATTTAACACAGCCGATCAACCTAACCCACGCATCTTTGGACTGCTGGTCCAAGCGTTTATTCAAGAGGTTGAAAAATAACAGGCTTCTGAATGGAATACATAAAGTCATTGTTATTACTTTCACTTCACTTCCATATGGTTTCAGAAAACACCTTCAGCTCTAAGTATGTCATGGCTTGAACATATATGGATGTTTCTTTACTGTTGTTGGGTCAAAATCCTGGAACTTCCTATTTAACAGCACTGTGATACACCTTCACCATGTGGACTAAAATGGTTCAAGATGGTCCAATCCCACCTTCGAAAGACAGATACAGGGTAAGCAATAAATAACCTAAATCCCGAGAACAAATAAGAAAAGGATAAAAAGAGTAAACTAAAGCTAGAAATATTATGAATGAAAACAAACAATGGTAGAAGTACTCAGGTCATGCAACATTTGTAGAGATGGAGGAGACTGGTTATGTGTTTCAGTTCGATAATCAATTATTATCAATGAGGAGCAGCACAGCCAGTGAAAGGGTGCAAGGAGAAAAAAAATAGAATGGTCTGTGATTAGGTGGAGGATTGGAGATGAAATGAAAGTAACAATAATGGAATGACAAAAAGAAGCAATAATATGAGAAATGATGTGGAAACGAGAAATGAGAAACAAAAGATGAATAGGGATCTCAGAGCATACATGAATGGTTTTGTAAAGATGAAAAAAAAAACACCGAAATTTTAACAAAACATGAAAGGGATCCAGTGGCCTGAAATATAATAAAAGAAACAAGCAGGCGATGACAGATTTGACTTGTCGAGTATTTCCAGCATTTCCCTTCCTGATTTTCAACAGCTGAAGAATTTTTCTTCTTGTTAGTAACACAGATTGCAGAAAGGAGGAATGACTAAAGGAAGATTAAGAGTTCAAGTCCAGAGATTCTGTGCATTTAAAAAAAAATGCTCCATCAGATACACCCAAGTTAATGGAAAAATCCAGCAAATGAACCATTAACTACAGCATAGTTGCAGCACTTTGAAAAGAAAGTAAAACAGGCAATATGTACATAATTTAATGCTGGGATGTTGCAAATACAAGACCACAAACAAAAGAATCCCTCAAATTATCTAGTTATCAAAATTTCTTTGAACAGATTATAAAAATGCTTTATCTCCAAAATTAGCACACACCTGCTACAAGCATTACAATGGTACAGATATTTCCCCCCTTTGTTACTTTGGCCCAAACAGCATTCATTTCTGCCTAATTTCCTATTAGCTACAAACACTGATATCCTGCTTTGTCTCTCACTCAACAGTTGCCACCAATATCAACCTTCTCCTGTCAATTGCCAAAAGTGAATACCTTACTTGCTTCATGGAAACCACTGAACTCTTGTCCAGCATTACTACTATCCTGCTCAGTTGTTTCTGTTTGATACTCCCACCATTTTGATCAGGCTCCTGTCAGCTTTAGAAGTAACTATCCCCAAATAATCCAACTCACACATACAGTGAGCTTCCCTTGATAAGTCACAGTTCATTGCAATAATGGGATTAGATAGAATTGAAAAAAGCACACAATTCTTTTTAATAAAATATATCAAATTAAATGCTGTTGCTGTAGGATTCATAATTGTATAGGCGAATGTTACTGTACCATTTGCCACATCTCAGTGCATGGAAGATGTATAACTTGTGACAAAGATGCAATCTATGAGCTATTTCTCACTAATCGCTGGTGATGGATTAACAGTGTTTATTGATATTGTGAGGCAGACCTAAAATTGGACAGTCATACATTGAACATAATAATAAAAGAAGCTGATTCATGCTCAGAAATTGGTGGAGGGAGAGAAGAGGACAAGAATGGTTCAGATATTTCAATTACAGTCAGATTCTGGTACACGTTCTTTTCTGCAGCAATGAGTTCCACAGATTCACCATTTTGGCTGAAGAAATTCTTCAAAAATTCCAATAGAAATAGAAAGTGTACTAGCAAACAATGAAATCTATTGTTTCATCAATTTAAAAGCACAATATCAGATATAATCACAGCTGGATATGTACATGTCCTGTTCCTCTCAACCAGCACTAGGTTACACTTTGGAAAATCTCTTCCTTTAAAGATATCTAGACCTCAGAGTGAGACCAAGTCAGTCAGGTTGAAGCACTTCAGCACATTTCCCATAACAGAAGGAATATCTCCTTTTGCTAACAGAGTTCAATTTCCTTTCACATATATTTAAGATCGAAAATATTTTCTCTATTGGGGTCAGTTTCTAAGAGTTTGTAAAGAGTTTGGGATAGGGTGAAATGGATAACCCAGTTGCTTTACTCCCACACAAGATAGTCGATATGGCGGTTTAGTGTATTGTACAAAAAAAGGTACTCATCCAAATTCAAACGCCTTTAAAATTGATATGGTGAAAGCCTCTTGTTGATGTACTTGCCCTGATGGTACTTACCTGTGCAATTATCTTCTTTCATTTTCAATCTTTCACCACAGTGCTGTTTCATTTTCATATCTAAAATGGGAATCATACTGTTCATTTAATGTGTGTATTCCTAATTTCATTGAAATCATTTTTTAAAATATTAACCTGATTCCTGTAGGTTATTTATTAGTTAAACATGTAAGAGTAAATAACGCTCAGAAATTCCATGTTATGTCTACCTTCTCCAATATTTCTTAAGTGGTCACACATGGTTTAAATATATGCTCTAATTTAGCTGGGGCAATTTACTTCTTGGAAGTCAACAATCTCAAACATTTGATAAGGCGATCCTTGACTTATAGGTACCAACGTGACTACTGGCACTTAATTTACTTACTGGCTATACGGATTTTCAAAGATGGAAGCTGGCTGCTTCCCCCGCCTCTCTAAGATGCATTTTTTGTGTTCCTCTCCTACTCCCCATTTTAACATTTCTAGCATTGATTATGGTCCGTGGGGGTTTGAAAGGAATTGATGTTATAGATGAGGAGCCTAGAACAAGAGAACATACCTTAAAATCAGAACCAGGTCATTTGAGAGAAAAGTTAGGAAGCACTTTGGGCAAAGTATTGGAGAGAATTATTAGGGATAGGATTTATAGTTATTTAGAGAGAAATGAATTGATTGGGGGTAGTCAGCATGGTTTTGTGAAGGGTAGGTCGTGCCTTATTAACTTCATTGAGTTTTTTGAAAAAGTGACCAAAGAGGTGGATGGGAGTAAGGCGGTTGATGTGGTATATATGGACTTTAGTAAGGCGTTTGATAAGGTGGCCCATGGAAGACTTCTGCAGAAAATGCAGATGTATGGGATAGAGGGTGATTTAGCTAATTGGGTTAGGAATTGGCTAGCAGATAGAAGACAGAGGGTGGTGGTTGATGGGAGATATTCATCGTGGAGTTCGGTGACAAGTGGTGTACCTCAGGGGTCTGTTTTGGGGCCCCTGCTGTTTGTAATTTTTATAAATGATCTGGATGAGGGTATTGAAGGATGGATTAGTAAATTTGCAGATGACACTAAAGTCGGTGGAGTGGTAGATAGTGAAGAGGGGTGTTATAGTTTGCAGAGAGACTTGGACAAGTTGCAGAGCTGGGCCGAGAGGTGGCAAATGGAGTTTAATGTGGAAAAGTGTGAGGTAATGCACTTTGGCAGGAATAATAAATGTGTAGAGTATAGGGCTAATGGTAGGACTCTTAATAGTGTTGATGAACAGAGGGATCTTGGTGTATATGTGCATAGATCCCTGAAAGTAGGCAGTCAAGTCGATAAGGTTGTTAAGAAGGCATATGGAGTCTTAGCTTTTATTGGTAGGGGGATTGAATTTCGGAGCCGCAACGTCATGTTGCAACTGTACAAAACTCTAGTGCGGCCGCACTTGGAGTATTGTGTGCAGTTCTGGTCCCCACATTATAAGAAAGATGTGGAGGCATTGGAGAGGGTACAGAGGAGGTTTACCAGGATGTTGCCTGGTATGGAGGGCAGGTCTTATGAAGAGAGGCTGAGGGATTTGAGGTTGTTTTCGTTAGAAAGGAGGCGGCTAAGAGGGGACCTTATTGAAACATATAAGATGATTAGAGGTTTAGATAGGGTGGACAGTGATAGCCTTTTTCCTAGGATGGAGAAAGCTAGCACGAGGGGACACAGCTTTAAATTAAGGGGTGATAGTTATAGGACGGATATCAGAGGTAGGTTCTTTACCCAAAGGGTGGTTCGGGAGTGGAATGCCCTGCCTGCAGCAGTTGTAGATGCGCCAAGTTTGGTGGCGTTTAAGAGGTTAGTTGATAAGTATATGGAAGAGAAGGGAATGGTTTAGTTTGGAGGGGCATTGCTTTTTATATTGGTCGGCGCAACATCGAAGGCCGAAGGGCCTGTTCTGTGCTGTAATGTTCTATGTATACAGATAGTGATATAGTGTGGAACACTCTCTCACAAAAAGTAGTAGATACTAGCTCAATTAACAACTTTAAATCTGAGATTGAAAGATACTTTTCCAGAAGTATAAAGAATTTGGAAACATGGCAGGTGGATGGAGTTAAGATACAGATTAGCCATGATCTTGTCAAATGGCAGACAGGCTAAAGGGGCTGAATGGTCTCCTGCTGTTTCTATATATTTTTTAAACTCATTCATGGGTTGAGTGTGTTACTGACAAGGTCAGCATTAATTTCCTATCCCTAATTGCCCTTGAGAAGGTGGTAGGCTCCCTTCTTGAACTACTGCAGTTCACAATGCTGTTAGAAAGGAAGCCCCAGGATTTTGACCCAGCGACAGTGAAGGTATGCAAGTCAGAATGGTGTTGCTAGAAGAACTTGCAGATAGTGGCGTTCCCATGCATCTGCTCCCCTTGTCCTTCTAAATAAGGAAAGTTACAGGGTTGAAAGGTGCTGCCAAAAATGCCTTGGAGAGCTCCTGCAATTAGAACACACTGCTTAGTCCCATGTGCCGGTGGTGCAGGAAATGTTGTTTAAGGTGGTGAATGGAGTGTTGATCACGTCAGCTGCTTTTTTCTGGATACTGTTAAAGCTTGAGCACTGTTAGAGCTACACTCAATCATACAAGTGCAGAATGTTCCATTGCACTCCTGACTGTGCCTTGAAAATGATGGACAAGCATGGCAGAGGTCAGGTGGTGTGTTAGTCAACGCAGAAATCCCAGCTTCTTATCTAATCTTGTAGCCACAGTGCTAGCGTAGTGGGGCTAGTGGATTTGGGGAAGGGGGGGGGGGGTTGGATTCAGTGGAGAATCACAAGGGGAGATGGTTAGATTTTCTGCTGTTGAGAGATCATTGACTAACACTTGTGTGGCTTGTATGTTACTTGCCAATTATCAGCCCCTACATCTCTAATACACAGTACATGTTTCTGGGCAGAACAGAAGTTTATTGTTGCCAATATTCTATAACTTTAGGGTGCTAAGTCATTCACTTCTCTCAAATATATTAAAGCAATGAGATAGTAAATAGTTATGAACGATGGCAGTTCTTGTCTGAACCAGAAAATCTATTGGCCATCTTACACTGAAGAAGCCCACCCAAAATTAAACACAGATGGATAAATTAATTATTCTTGCTGAGTTTCAAACCAGGAAAATATAATCAAGGAAATGCTTTGGACATTCCTTGTCCATAGCCATTAATCCACCAACCTGTTCTACATCCCTGCATAACTGAATTCTTCAATATTTGAAACAGCACAAATAAGTCAGATTGTAAACCGATTGTGAAGCCAAATTTGTATGCAGATATATGTTGACGTGAATACAAGTTTACATCTTTACCAAATCTGTGACTGGATTAAATGTGTAAACTCTACATGAAAAACCACTAATCAAAAGTAAATTTGACTTGACTATTGCATCAGTTCTTATTGAATCCAGCAGAATCAAGTTGGTCCCATTAACACATGATACAAACGTCCTGTAATAAATTGCACCATCAACTTGTAAAATTCAAAACAAATGACTAGATTCATAATGGTTGTGGTTATTTATCTGAGTAGTTAAAATTTATCTGAGTAGTTAAAATGGGACTTATCTTGAATTAATTTTTTGAATACATAAGGTAGGGTTTTCCTGGCACGTTAATGAGTGAATGCAGTTTCGGTCAAGTAGCCAACTGATTAAACAAAGGAAATCCTGTCTTATAACACTCACTGAGAGCACACGCAGGACACCTCTAGAGAAGTACACATATCCACATAGTTCACTATGTCACCTGGAAAACAGCATGATTTACAAAATTTAAAAAAAGGAATTGGTTGAATACTTACTCATCTGCTGCAGTTCCTGTGGTTGCTTTGATTATCATGTAGAAGAGAGTGAGAGCACTAAGCACACCAAAACTTGCGATAATAAGCCATTCTTCTGTTAATAAAGGAAAGGTAAATCACACTGGGAAGAATGAGAAAAATGACGTGATTCCCCTATACAGCAGCAGTGGTGGTAGCACAAGTGAGAGTGTCTTGGAAAATATGAATCAGACAGTAAAGCAGAATCAATGACAGTGCAGTGTGAGGAAATGGCGAGTGAGATTGACAGGCATCAAAAAATACACATGATTTAGAAATAATGGTGTTACTTTACATCCTCCCAAAAACATTCAATGGTGAACAATTTTAAATGTTACCATTTGAAACTATTCCCAAGTTTATACATTTTACAAAATGCAATACTTAAAAAGACCAAGGCTAATTAGCTGACTGACCTGCTGGCGTATCCAGCAACTTTTATTTTATTTTTAAAAAAACATATTCTTTCATGGAATGGGACACAGCTGGCAAGGTCAGAATTTATTGCCTGTCCCTAATCGACCTTGAACTGAATATCTTCCTGGACCATTTCTGAGGTTAAGAATCAACCACATTGTTTTGGATCTTAGTCATATACAGACCAAATCAGGTAAAGATGGCAGATTTCCTTCCCTAAAGGATATTAGTGAACCAAATAGCTTTTTAGAATAATTGATGATAGTGACCATAGAACTATCACAGACTGGTTTTATATTTTAAATTTATTAATTAAACTTAAATTCCACTAGCTGCCATAGTGGGATTTGAACCCAAGTCTGCAAAACAGGCCTCTGGATTACCAGTCCGGTGACATTACCTCTATGCCACATTTCCTATTTTCAACGTCTGTGGTATATTACTTCTGTTTTAATGGGAATTTTAGAATATTGTTGTTCTTCGAAAGGGAGTCAACACACAAGGGAGATGAGTGAACAAGCTTGGTGCAGGTAAACTCACAGAGAACAAATCTTGAATGACCTCAAGACGGTAAAATGTGAGAGGTCAGGCAAGACTGAGGTCAGTCAAGTCTAGAGGCAACAAAAGTATGGGTTTCCAGGAGCAGATGAGCTGGGGCAGGGGTAGATTTGGATGAAATTACTAAAGTTATGAATATATTGTTCAACGCATCCTAATGTGATGTCTTTAGAAAAAAGTATGTTAGATGTCTTCTTGAATCAGCAGGTAAATAAATCAGTTGCAATGTTTCCATTCTCAGTCTATCCTAAAATTAAACAGTTACAGCTAGGACTTTCTTACTGCCAATTTAGTATTCACAAACACACAGGAAATGAGAAACAGGTTTCTGTTTCTGATCATAAACAGCTTCAAGTGAAAACTGTTGCATGTACATACACAGTTACATGCAATAGGTATCAGGATCAGGCAAGCTGGATTCCACAGACAAGCTGCCAACTGACACTCAATTTTGGGTTAAGAGTAAAAGGATAAAGCAAAATACAAGAAGGTTACTAAAGCTTATGGGAGCACATCTCAAGCCACATTGATGTTGGAAACATGCCTAGTCAACGCTTGTCACTCACACAAAGATTAAAAGTCAATATGTAAAAGATTCACATTCTTGAAAAATTGCATTGATTGACCACCATCATATTGCAACATTTTAATTAATATTCTCGATATACAATAATGCTACAAATGCTACAGAAATGCACTTCGTGAGCAACAAACCCAACTAAATCCATTCAAATTCCAATCAAAACTGAAATGTACTTAACTAACTATAAATGATTTTGTTGCCTCAAACACAAGGGAATTATACAGCAATTATGTACCGAAATGTGACAATATACCGAATCTCAAATAGCTATAACTTGACATTGGTTCAGTGTCAGTTGCTCTATTGATATCAATTTTAGCCTGCAAGCAGAAGATAACGAACATAAGCCGCATATCAAGAGTTTCCAACAATGTCTCCTTCTTCATTGCACTGGAAATATATTGAAGTAGAAAATTCTCCTGAATACAGAGAGCGAGAAAGAGCCTTACCAGTGTCAGGGAGGATATGAGGGGTTTGTTTTCCAGCTAATGGCTACTTAAGGACCTCCATAACGTAGCTGGGATTTTATCAGAACAAGGGAGGCAAATGCCAAATGACTATGCTGACCTCCCACCTCCTTATCCTGCTCAATGACATCTTTGATCCTGGCACAGTGAGACAACATTCCATCTTGGATTCACAGCTGTGGCCACAGAAATGCTGGTCTGTTTCCTTAACAATGACTCCTCCATCACTATTGCCTTTCTACATTTGAGGAAGTCGTGGTTTCATGGATTAAACTCTGGCTTATGCTCTAGAGAAACTATCACTCTCACCGTTTTCAGGATAGACTACTGGTTGGAAAGTGAGATGCGCTCAAGAGGCTCTTCGTCTCCTGCCTGATGCTTTTTGACTGTCTGACGATTGCCCATTCCCTATTTCCCTGAAACCCTTTAAGCTGCGGGGTGAGCACCTTTATAAATTAACATGCTATCTACAAAACTCAAACTCACATGTCTGTCACGGTGATGCCACCTACTGCTGAGGCTCTGAAATCCAGATGCTGCAGCTCATGGCATTTTCTCCACATTGCTCCAGTTGATAACGCTTATTGCGCATGACAAATGCAGCTGTTGCCACAAAAATAAATGATGCCACATTTAAGGAAGAAGAGTGTAAAATATTGGATGGAATTAACATCATAAAATGTGTTAAAAGGATTTGATGCCTTTGAAAGATACATTCTCTGGTCCAGATGCTTTATCCCAGGTTGTTAAAGAAATCAAAAGTGGAAATTGTTGAACTTCTGGCTATCAGGTTTTTAAATTTCTCTGGCCACAGGAGTCATGCTAGATAATTGAAGAACTTCTTAAAATTAATTTACAGGGTATGGGCATTGCTGGCTTGACCAACATTTATTGCCCATTCCTAGTTGTCTTTGAGATGATGATGATGAGCTACTTTCTTGAAATACTGCAGTTCCTGAAGTATAGGCACACCCACAGTGCTGTACAGGAGCGAGTTCCAGGATTTGACCCAGAAATAGTGAAGGAATGGCAATATCTTTCCAAGTGTGTCCTTGTACATGGTATTGGTTATGGATTTGAAAGGTAGTGCCTAAGAAAGCCTTGGTGAATTTCTGCTAAGCATCTTGTAGATGGTACATACTGTAGCCACCATTTGTTGGTGGTGGGGGAATTAATGTTTGTGGGAGGGGTATGATCAAGCAGGCTGCTTTGACCTAATGGTATTGAGCTTCTTCAGTGTTCTTGGAGCTGCACTGATTCAGACAAGTACAGAGTACTTCTTCATGTTCCTGACTTCTAGATCGACAGGCTTTGGGGAATCAGCAGTCGAGTTATACGTCGCAGGATTCCAAGCCTTTGATCAACTCTTGTTGCCACAGTATTTATATCATAAATATAATAAATATAATTTATATACATATATAGTAATCCACAGGATGTTGAGAGCAGGGGATTCAGTGATGGTAATGTTGAGGGGCAAAGGTTAGATTCCCTCTTGTTGATGGTTATTGCCTGGCACTTGTGTGGCACAAATGTTACTTGCTATTGTAAATCCAAGTCTGGATGTTGTCAAGATCTTGCTGCATTTGGACAATCTGACAAGCCATGAATGTTACTGAACATCTGTATGGTTATCAGCGAATATCCCCACTACTGATATTATGATGGAAGGAAGGTCATTGATGAAACAGTTGAAGATGATTGGGTCTGAGACAGCATCCTAGGGAACTCTTGTTGTAACAGAATGATTGACGTCCAACAGCCACAATCATTTTCCTTTGTCCAGATATGACTCCACCTAGCATAGGATTTTTCCCTGATTCTCAGTGACTTCAGTTCTGTTCAGGCTACTTGATGCCATACTTGGTCAAATGCTATGTTTATGTCAAGGGAGTCACTCTCATCTCCTCTCTGGAGTTCAGCTGTTTTATTATGTTTGAATGAAGGATGCAATGAGGTCAGGAGCTCAGCGACCAACTTTATACCTTTGTTTTAAAATACAGGGTAATCAGAATAATTATATTCCAGTTACGTTAAATTTGGTTATGGGCAAATTATTGGAATCAATCTAGAGGGATAAGAAACACTTTAATTTAAAACGGCATTATGAAGGACTGAGATGGATAAATAGGGATGATACATTTAAGTTGGCAGAGGGATCAAAAAATGAGGATACATAGATTAATCAATGAAACTCAGCAAAGATTTCTGAAGTAAAGGTTATGTTCTGAAGGTTCTGAAGTAAAGGTTATGGAGTACTGAATCTTTGGAATTTTCTGCCTGATGAGGTGGTGGATGCTTCCTCACTGAATATGTTCAAGTTAAGAGTGGATAGTTTTTGATTGGCAAGGGAATTAAGCGTTACAGGGAGAAAGCAGGAAAGTGGTACTGAACCACTACAGATCAGCCATGATATTACTGAATGGCAGGCTTGAGGGGCTAGATGGCCTACTCCTGCTCCTGTTTCTTATGTTTGATTAATAAATATTGGATTTTTTGGGGAGATACTAAGTTGAGTTTTGAGGGCAATACAGTAGATGTGGTCTATACAAATTTTAGCAAGATTTTTGATAAGGTCCTACATGCAGGGCCGGTCAAAAGATTAAAAGCCTTTCACAGGTTTTGTGAAAAGATGAAAGATGCAAAAGGTAATAAGAGAAGGTTGTTTATGCAGCCGGAAGGCTGTTTGTTGCTCTTGGGGCTTGTACGTGATTCAGTACTAGGTTCCTTGTTTTTTCTTAATTTACGTTATTAAACTTGAATGTAGAGTTTAGAAAGATAAAGAAGTTTGCAAATGATATGAAAAATAGCCACGTGGTTGCTAGTAAAGAGGAAAGCTTTAGATTGCAATAAGTTCAAGATGGTCAGTTTAATTGAGCAGAGAAGTGAAATGGAATTCAATCCAGAGGAGTGTGAGGTGTAATAAGGGAAGATACTGAATTATGTGAGGGAACAGGAGGATTTTGGAGTACATGTCCAAAGACTGGTAAAAGATTGTAGGATAGAAAAGGTCGATAAGGTTAGGAAGGCATGTAGCCACAGCACAGAATAGAAGAACAGTTAGGTTGTGTTAAAAGTGCTTAAGTAGATCACAGCTTGAGTACTATATACTGTTCCAGTCGTCACATTACAGAAGAAGATGCAGAGCAAACTTAAGAGGATGTTCAATACAGTGCTATACAAGACACTAGGGAGAAAATTGGAATAAAACATGGAATAAAAGGGACAGTAATGTGGATACAAAATTGACTAAAGAATAGGAAGCACAGTGTAATGATCAATGGATATTTTTAGGGCTGGAATAAAGTCTGTAGTGGTGCTCTTCAGGACCCTTGCTTTTCCTGATATATATTAGTGGCCTAAATCTTGGTGTTGTGACAAGACGGTGCCTTTAAGAAATGTATTTATGTCATGTTTCTTGTGCAAGATTTTTTTTTAAAATAGCAATTATTCTATTTATCTGATGCTGCTTTGTCTATAACTGGTAGCCCATACGTTGGTGCTGAAGCAGCATAATTGTTCCTCATTGCTGGAGAGTTTCTTTTAATCTGAGTTAATGCAGTTTGGTTATTTTCCCCTGGAGTTTTTTGGTGTTTGATTAATGACAGGAAAAAACCAGATGACTGCGCAGGACAAGACCACAGAGAACAACAAGCTCAGTTGTTGCTTGGGTTATAAGGGAGGATTGAATAGGCTGGGCTTTTTTTCTTGAAAGAGGCTGAGAAGATGTCTTAATTGAAGTGCATAAAATTAGTAGGGGTCTAGACAAAGTAAGGAGGAATGGCCTATTTGTCTGAGCAGAGGGCTCAAAAATCAGGGTGCATAATTTTAAAGAATTTGGTAGAAGCATGAAAGGGAAATGAGGAATCAATTTTTCCCACCCAGAGGGCAGTAGGAACATAGAACCTCAGAGGGTGGTAGTGGGAGGAACTCTGACCACATTCTAAACTACCTACTCAAAGAGCTTTGACCTGCAGGACCATTGATCTACTGCAGGAAGATAGGTTTTGGCTGGGTAGCTCTTCACGGACCAGCACAGTTTTTGAAAATATGTAGAACTGTTTTTTAAAAGATTAATCAACAAACAATTGTTCAAAAAAGTTGTGGAATAATTTTCTAATCTTAATAATGTGGTATCAATTATATTCACTATTGTAGTGCACAGATGTAACTTGCATACAACTCTTGACAGTTTTCCTTTTCCTGTATTCCTTTTATCAGTCTGCACAGTTCAAATCATTGAGAACAAAAGCGAAGTTTGACAGGAAGTATCTTAAGCATAAGTGAATTAACAGTTCATTTTACAACATGCTATAAAGCAAACGGATCTCCAAAAAATGTGGAGATTAATGATGATACTTTGAGACCAGGATACAACAATGCTCACCACTTGCCCTGTCTCCCACTTGGGTCATGAAGGTAGAGCCGCAACTTAGCTATTCTGGTCAGTGTGAAAGATATTATCAATTTGAGTGGTTTGACAACAATTCACTCAGTTTCCAGTGGTCAACTTTAACCACAACGCAGCAACCCCCTCACATCATTTGTCTTTAAATCAGAAGTTTGGTAGTGAAATTGTAACTAAATTAAAAGGCTGTAAACTTACCACTTCCTCAAAATGGATATGCCACTTTAGGTCTAGATACACATCAAGTAAACTATACCGATTTATTCCTATAGAGAAGATTCAACAATCTTACATTGAAGGTGCAAATTTAACAAGGAAGGTTGTCATCTGTTGATTTTGAGTCTGATTTTATGAGAGGAAGGCTATAAGATTTAGGCCAGATGTAAATTTTTGGAAATAAAAGTCAGTTATTTTCCTATTGTGCCTGATATCTTGTTTTGATGAATTTATAGTAAAAAAAACTTAGCAAAGATAGCAGGACTAGAGGGCATAGCCTCAAGATTAGGGCAGAGGGGCAGTTCAGATCAGAGGAGGAATTTCTTCACGCAAAGGGTGGTGAATCTTTGGAATTCTCTGCCTGATGAAGTGATGGAGGCTTCCTCGCTGAATATGTTCAAGTCAAGAATGGATAGGTTTTTGATTGACAAGGGAATTAAGGGTTATGGGGAGAAAGCGGGAAAGTGGTACTGAACCACTACATATCAGCCATGATCTTACTGAATGGTGCGGCAGGCTCGAGGAGCTGGACAGCCTACTCCTGCTCTTATTTCTTATATTCTTAAGATCATTTTGAGGCCTCCTTGCAGCTGCCATACCTAATTGGTCACAACGATGGTCTGAAAGTTAAAGCCCTTTTTAATTTGAAATATGTTAAAAATGCTGAGAGAGCAGCTCAAAATGGGGGTGCCTTTTCTCCGCCTTACCTGAAATGGAAGGTTGCAGCTCCTTCAATTTTGGAAGGCCCTTCATCTTTCAGAGCTTTCCTGCTATCCTTAACTGGTCAGTGAGCATGCTCAATGGGCACTAATTGGACAATACAGGATAATTGATATTGGGTTACTGTTCCTGACATGATGCAGGGCCAGAAGCCACATTTGATCGTAACATCAGGTTCTGACCTAAATAACAAAATCATGTCCTTTGTCTCATAGTCAATCCCTTCCTCTTTTTTCTAACTAGCAACTAATTATCAGAAGGACTCAAACAAAGAAGGCTACATGATTGTAAACATTTGAAGCACAGTACTGGAAAAAGCTGGCTGACAATAAATCTACTTTTTAAACAAGGCAAAGTGCACACAACTATTAAGACTGGAAGACAGTAATTTCAAGGCACAAATTAAAAGTTACCCTTTGTTAAAATCACTTCATAAAAACATCCTTTGCATAACTTAGAAAACATTTCAAGCATTATGCATCTTTGCAAATAAGAATACATACCATTAAATATAGGAGGAAGCCATTCTCTCCATTGTGCCTATGCCAGCTCTTTGAAAGTTATACAATTAGCTCCACTCTTTCTGCACTTTCCATGTAGTGATTTTTTTTTCGCTTTTTAAGTATTTATTCAATTCCCTTCTGAAAGTTACTATTGAATCTTGTTTCTGTCATCCTTTCAGTCAGAGTATTTCAGATCATCACAGCATACAAAACATTCCCATTGGTTCTTTTGCCAATTACCTTAAATATGTGTCCTCTGCTTATGTAAGATTACTATATGAAGTAACGCAAGCATATCAAACAACTTACAGATGAAGTGCTTGTAACTTGTAAGAACCAGTCATTCATTTATTTCAGAAGTACTCAATAAGCCTCACATAGTTTACCATTATTTCCTACACTCTGAGCTTGCACAGTTAGCAGTTTTGTGATTTGATCAATGAGACAAGAAAGATGTTGCAGAAAACTGGTAGCGTGTTAGAGCAGTAGCACCGAAGCTAGGTAGATGCATGCCAACAATAGAATAGATTGTTTCAATGATTGATACATCGTAAAGTGTTTCACAATTATTAAATCAATAAATTTCAGCCTGATTGAAGATGAATACTTCAAGGTAAACAGCAGTTTCATGCTAGCCACAATTTTATCCATTATATTTTATCCATTTTAGGAGCATCATAAAGTTGTGAAAACAATTTTGATACAAAAACTATAAAAATGCAAAGTGTCATTTTTAAAAAGATTAACAGTTGCATATTATTCTTACTCGTTGCAAATTTTGTAAAGTTCTTCAGAAGATAACATTTAATAACATTTTTTTGGGTTAAAATACACCAACTTTTTTTAAAGTTGAAATTTAATGAATTAAACTCTCATGAAATTTAATATAGTTTTTTTTGGGGGGAGTAGGGAAGAAAGAAAGAAGAGGGAAATAAAACAAAATTGATGCAATTTTATCTGGAACATTAGAAAATCCTGACTGCTCACGGCAGGGCTGTTTTAATTTATGATGCAGGAAAGTATTTTCTGCCACTTGATGGCAGCAAACTTTAAAACAATTTGGCATTAAAAAAAAACAACAGCTTCAACCATATTGTTGCACACCAATGAATGGCTGGGTGAGCCTCCCTGCTTACTGGTATGGTGACATGTTCATCAAAAATATTTCTCCCAAAAATTGGTTTAGAACATTAATGTTCCATGTATTAGGAATGAAATGATGAAATATTGTTCCTATATATCCCTGCATGCATCCTGCTTTACAAATAAAATCATCAGCATAAGAATTTTGTTGGTGGCAACATCAAGCAATGGCCTGCCCTTTAAAATAATACTACTTTATACTTTACCTCTCTTAGCAGCAATTTAACTTTCTGACATTACTGATTACTGAAAATCTTACTGGTTACGGTGACGTTCATTTCCCTGGATCGTGGTACAGATTCTTCTTCATGACCCAACTGAGAGCTCCCTAGAAATCGAAGTGGTTCGAGACTGATGGAACCATCATTGGTCACATCAATGGGCATGGATCTTTGATTGGCTGGTGATCCTCTGACCGATCTCTCCACATCTAGCGTCGAATTCTCTGTGCAATGCATATCTGGCTGCAAGGGACCAATCAACTGTTTTATTTAACTATTCAAAAGCACATCGTTAAGCAAGATGCTTTAAAAATATTTCTAGATGAGGTACTGATATTGTCTCAACTCAAACCTCCTAATTAGTATTGGTTTAAACTGTATTGATTCTGGAATTTCCAGTAACAATACCTTCCTTGATTGAGATGAAAGACCCAAACAGAGTGGTCTTGAATCTCTAGAGACCATAATCACTTAAAGAGAAATTCAAACATCCAGTCATAAACTGAAAGAAATTACACCATAACACTTCACATTTTTAAACGAAATCCAACTTTCCTGTATTATAAAAAAGCCCATACTAGTAAATAAACAGTTTTAAATAATAATTTACTTCGAAAAGCACTATAAAAAACTGTCACATATATTTTGGACTAAAATCCTTGACTGAAACTTCCCTTTTCCATATGAATTCCCCACAAAGTCTATCAAAGTCTTTGGCTACTGATCAAATTTTTGAGAGTTACCCAGTTTTGTGGGAACTACTCTAAATGCTTCCACATCTGCGTTGTAAGGCCTGGGATGTTACAGCGCAAGTCTGAGCTTAACTTGCAATTCCTCGCAGTGACTTAAACAGAAAAGTAGAAATACCATTGGCTTCCAATAGCTCTATTCTCATAGTTCAACACTGCTGAACAGCTCTTGGCAGATTTATCCCTCTGCCCTATTCCAAACTGAACTGCTTATTTTCACAATGAGAGTCACTGCAGATTTATTCCTTATATCCAAGCTAGGCAAATCCTCAGGTATCTTTTTCTCTGATGAACTTGATCTCCAAATTGAGTATGAATGTCCACCCACTTTCCATATGATGAATGATAAAATGTGAATTTTTTTCTGCTTAAGGTGCAGGTCTATTTAGCATTTATCATCTTTGCTCTCTTTTCTAAGTGAGCTGCAAACTAAACAAGATTAGTGTCAGCTGCCTTTGTTTCTATGAGAAAAATACATGCAGATACATTAACCAAAGAAATCTACCTAATCCCACTATAGCCAATCTCTATTGCAAGATGGCATATTTAGGATGTTTGACACAAATACAAATTAATTATCTTTTCCTACATGATTAATTCATATCAAATTCTCTAGTTCCACCAAAGAACTCCCTCATTTACAAAGGTGCTTTTAGTTTTTTTGATCTTGAAACTGCAAGAATAATCTAAATTCCTTATCAAAATAACTGCAGACTTCCTACCCCTACAAAAAGCACAAATCAAGATGGTCCACTTTTAAGTTTTCTCCTGTCTAACCCTGACCTTATTAAATAAACAGATTATTTTTTAAACTGTAATTATTCCAGATCTATTTGAATTACATTTCCTTTAGGGCTGGTTATCAATTTTTCAGATGTTTCCATTTAATATCTCTGAACACAGAATTACAGAGTCTAATATTCATAATAAAAGTTATTACTTACTTGACATAAATTACTTCTTCTCAGTCTCAACTGTGGAAACCACATTTCCCTTTATAAAACTCACAAGATCTTTGTGGGAGTGTCAGGTTACCAGGCCTTTAACTTTACCAAAATTTACAGTTGCCCGTTCCATCATGACCTAATCACATACTCTGAATAACTTTGTTGATGTGGGTTTTCCCTTCGCCTATAAGCAGAGGTTTAACTCTTAATCCTTGAAGAAAGTGGAGCTAGTAATCAAGGTGATAGCCAAAAGCCAGCAAACAAATTTAACAAGAGGTCATTGAATTGTGTACTAAGTGTCTCAATAGAACTAATACGACAATTTAGCCAAATACAAAAGCACCATCTTCATTAATCCATCATAAACTTGCTGAACATGATGAAAAATTTATGGGGCAAATATTTTTTTCTAAGACTGGATACTTCAGTGCTGCATACTCTTGTACTATGCCAGCTCACCTATCTTACTGTGACATATAATTAAAGAGTTGAATGTACACATAACATAATTCAGGAAGAATTGCTAACCAAATTGTTGGAGCTTCTAATAAAAACTGTATACACAATTAATAAAACTTGTTTTTACCCCTATCAGCAATCCCAGGGCCTTCAGGATGTTCAGTTTGCAGATGGGGCAAGTACAATGTTCATTCAACCAGGGATCAACGCACTGTTTATGGAAGACATGCCTGAAATAAGATACAACATATAGTTATAAAGTTGTTTTAACTCCATTGCAAAGTGAAACAGCAATGTGAATGAACAAGCATTTGGTGACACAACCAGATTATCAAATCAATTCTAAAAGTTATGAATTTCTTTCAATTTAGAATTACTGGCATTAACTGCAAAAAACTATATTTACGCTTTTATAATTTCAAAATGATGTAATGGTCTTCTCAGACTAATTTTCGGCAAGATCAGTCTAGAAGATTCCAAAATAGGGAAATTTTCATATCACCAGCAACAATCAGAAGTTAACATCGATGCTATGTTATATAAAGGCAGTAAATTCTTAATCTAGTTGACCCACAATAGCAATTACAAAGTAGTTAACACATGGTGACCGAGCGACAGCAAATCTGCTCCTCAGATTTTTTTAAAAAAATGCAGTATATACCAATGTTACAATTTTAACAAGTAAGGATTACTGCTGTTTCTTTTAGCTTGCTTAATTTCCTCAGGGAGCAGAGAAGATTTTCCAAAATTGTTCCTTACTTGGCATTTGGTTCTTTGGCATTTTTGAAGCAAGAAACAGAGTTGGAACTGAAGAAGAGTCAGATGTCTGCTCTTGGCCTGTTGCAATGCTCCAGTGAAGCCCAGTATAAACTTGAGGAATTGCACTTCATTTTCTGATTAAGCACTTTATAGCCTTCTGAACTGAACATCATGTTTAACAAGTACAGAGCATGAACTCTCTCCTCCACCTCCACTTCATTTATTTTAATTCTTCTTTTCATCTTACGAATCAATACTTTTTCATATTCTTATTTTCATTTATTATTTCTTGAAAAGCGTGGACAAATGAAATCCCACGAGTTGGGGGGAGGAGAAGGTGGTGGTGGTGGTGGTTGGAGAACATACTTGGGAGACTCTTCACTTCCTCCCCCCTCCCCTCCGCAGCCATCGGAGATTCATCTAAGCCCAGCCAGTGGAAGGTCAGGAATAAGTGCAGTAAGAAGTCTCACAACACCCGGTTAAGCTTCAACAGGACTTTACCCTGGTGCTGTGAGACTTTTTACTATGTTGACCTGGGGAGGGTATGTGCGTGTGCATGTGTATGTATGTATATGTGTGTGTGTGTGTGCGCGCGCGCGCACGCATGTGTGTATGCATCTTCCCAGGAGGTTCAGATTGTGGGTGCGCAGATCTGCCAGGGTAGTTAGCAGGGGGTCTGTAAAGGGTGTTCGAGGAGGATGGGCTTCAGGGGCTCCCCTGCAGAATAGGAAGCTTCGGATTTTTATTCTACAGGTTGGTAACAGTGCGATCCAAAATGGATTCGAAGATGGCAAAATGGGATTTGACTGTAGAGATGGGCGTGCGGTTCATTAAGTTGATTTAAATGCATGCTAATGCAATTAAATCATCGCGCCACCTGATAGGGGCACGGATTGGACTCACGCCCAAATCAGGTGTCGGTAAAGGCATGATCTGCCCGGTTTCAGGTGCAGATTGCTTTGCAGGCCCGACGTCTGAATTTACTGCGATTTCGAGCCCATTTTGGTAAAATTGGGCTCAAAGGGTCATCTTGATCTCGAAACGTGGCTCTATTTTCTCTCCACAGATGCTGTCAGACCTGCTGAGATTTTCCAGCATTTTCTGTTTTTGTTTCAAATTCCAGTTTCACAGTATTTTGTTTTTATCTTAGAGTTGGTAGGTGTGGTGTTCCAGACTTTCGACCAAGTAACAGTGGAGGAATGGCAATATATTTCCAACTTAAGGTGGTGTGTAAGTTGGGAGGAGAACTTGTCGTAGTTTCTGCATATGTGTGCACTCCACCCCCTGTAAGGTAGTGGAGGTTATGGATTTGGAAGGTTTTGTCAAAGAAATCTTCGAAAGTTGTTGGAATGCATCCTGTAGATAGTACACATCTATGATATGCCGGTGAAGAAGAAAGCAAATATTTAAGGTAGTAAAAGGGTGCCAATCAAGGGGCTGCATTTGAGCTTCTTGAGTGCTGTTGGAACTGCAAATGGAGAGTATTCCGTTACACTCTTGATTAGCGCCTTGTAGACCAAGGAAAGCCATGGGAAAGTCAAGAGGTTGGTTATTCGCTTAGAATACCCACCTCTGACCAGCTCCTATATAGCTATAAAAACTGAAGTTGGTCCTGTTAAGTTTCTGGTCAATGTTGATGGTGGGGATTCCACGGTTATAATACTATTGAATGTCAAAGCAGAGTTGTTAGAATCTTTGCTGTTGGAAATGGGCATTGCCTGACTTTTGTGTGGTCCAATTATTACTTTCCTTATATCAGTTCAAGCCCAAATGCTGTCCAAGGTCTCGTTTCATGCAAGCATGGACTGCTTAATTTCCTGATGAAAATGAACACTCTACAACCATCAACAAATATTCCCACTGCTGCGTTCATGATGCAGAGCAGGTCACTGATGAAGCTGTTGAAGATTATTAGGCTTAGGGTATTTTGTTGAGAAACTCCTATAATATCCTCCCATTCAGAGGGTTAGCCTCCAATAAACATCTTGCTTTGCACCAGATATGATCCAGCCATGTCAAAATACTCTTTAATTTCCTTGATGTCATTCTCAGTCAAATGCTGCCTTAATGTCAAGGTTAGTCACTCTCATCTCACCTTAAAGTTGGAATTCAACTTTTTGTCTATGCTTGGACCAAAGCAGTAACAAGGTCTGAAGCCAAAATGATCTGAAACTAAGTTGAGCATTGAGAGCAAGTTATTGATAAGTAACTGCTGCTTGATAGCACTGTTAACAATACCTTCATCAGTTTGCTGATGACTGAAAGACTGATGGAGTGACAATTGGTCAGACTGGATTTGTCTTATGTTTTCTCGAAGAACCATTCTTGTGCAATTTTCCACTGTATCAATTGATGCCAGGATTGCAGCTGTATTGGAAAAGCTTGACCTCCAAACATGATTAGTTCTGGGGGACAAATTTTCAGCATCTTAGCCAGGATGTTGTTGAAGCCCATTATCTTTGCTGTATTCAGTGCACTCATTCATTTCTTGATATTATACTTAGTCAATCATGTTGGCTGAAGACTGGCTTCTATTATCTGAGGTCTTCGGGAGAGTGCTGTACTGATCATCTACTCAGCACTTCCAGCTGAAAATGGCTGACAACACTTTAACCTTGTCTCTTCTCGTTATTTGTTTGTTAATCCATCCATAACCAGATGCGGAAGAACAATAGAGCTTTGATCTGATCCACTGGCTGTGGGATCATTTGGCTTTGATTACAGCATATGATTTCCTTTGTTTAGCATGTGTGTGTGTCCCTCTTGTTGTAGCTTCACTAAACTGACATCTAATTTTTGTATAAAATTTGTGCTACTCCTGTATGCTCATCATCTACACTTTTCATTAAACCAGGCTGATCCGTTGGTGTGTTGTAATTGAGGGAAATGCCAATAATACAGTCCCAGATTACGGGGAATATAATTCTGCTGCTGATGATAAACCGAAGTGCATCATATATTTAATTTTGAACTGTTCCGAATCTATTCCATTTAGCAAAGTGATAGCATAACATAACACAATGGTGGGGGTTGCTATTCTCTGTGAAGACTGGACTTTGTTTCCATAAGATTATATGGCGATCACTTCTACCAATACTGTCCTGTATGGATGGTGACAGATTATTTGATGAGGATGAGGGCAAGTAGGTGTGTATTTCATGTTAGTTGACTTGTCACCCGAGTCAGGCCAGTTTAGTAGCTGTGTTCTTTAGGATTCTGCCAGTTCGGTTGCAGCAATGCTACTGAGTCAGTTTTGGTCATGGACATAGAAGTCTCTCAGTCAGAGAACAAATTATGCTCTTTTACATTCAGTGCTTCTTCCAAATGCTGTTCAACATTCAGGAGTACTAATTCATCAACTGAAGGAGGCAGGAGATTTCCTTGACTATTTTAGACCTGATGCCAGAAGACAACATCGACTTCATACATCATGATGGGAACTCACAGCATCACTCCTTCCAATCTATATACAACTGTACTGCCATCACTGATGTGATAATGGGTACCAGTATGGATCCTGGTTTTGCCTGTCACTTTATGGGGTATGTGGAACATTCCTTGTTCCAGTCTTAGCCCAAAGCTCTCACAACTCTCCTATTGGTAGATTGACTACTGTTACAGGGCTGTTTCATGCTCTTGTCTGGACTTGGACAAGTGTATTGATTTCACTTCTTGACCTCTCTGCCTCCGCTTCTCCTGACAGACTGCCCACTAATATCCATTACAAACCCTCAACAATATACATATCATTTTCAATTGTCATCAGCTCTGATGACGGGTCATCCAGAGTTGAAACATCAGCTCTGTTCTCTCTCTACACTTGCTGTCAGACCTGCTGAGATTTTCCAGCATTTGCTCTCATCATCACTGGTGGGTCTGTCCTGCCTGTGGGAGAGGCCATCAACATCCTGGGGGTACCAGTGACCAGAAACTTAACTAGATTGGCCACACAGCTATATGCCTATGAGTCATCCAGACTCAAAATGTTAGTTCTGTTCTCTCTCCACAGATGCTGTCAGACCTGCTGAGATATTGCAGAATTTTCTGTTTTTGTTGTATTAGTAATCCAGATGGGGATTGTTTTCTTTAAATGACAAGCTGGTGTCCCATGGTTATCATTAAAGACATTAATTTCAGATTAAGTGAATTTTAATTCCACACACATCATGTTGGGTTTTGAATTTATATCTCCAGATCATTAGTTAAGGTCAATGGATTGAGAATCAAATAAGCTACCATTCTGTTTAGAGAAAGGAGAAAAGGAAGGTGCATGTGTGTGCATTGCGTGTGGTGCAGCACGGCAATGAACATTGTTTATGTAGGTGGGCTGCAAAATACATAGAACAAATTTGATAGATCATATGTACTTTTGTTACTTTCCATATATTTTGTTTGTTAGATGGCTATGTTGTTTTGTTCAACACTTGAATGGATAACATGACAGAACAAAGCATTTGGGAAACATTTAAGAAAAATTTTAGATGGCATATATTACATATGACACTTACGTGTAGTCATTCAACTTTTAATGAGGTAAATCCTTCTTAGGAATGTAGAAAAAAAATTACAATATATTTATTGGCAGTTTCCACCCTATTAAATTGACAGCAAACTTTCAGTTCCAATTGGAAGCTCATTTCTGTAATATAATACTAAGGCGAGATGTACTCTGAATGAGATCATTCCCATCAATAAAACGTAAATGCATCTGAATGACTCAAATGCAATAAGGCTTTGATAAAAAGGTCATTATTCTGGTAGAATTACGAAAACACAGGATGGATACACAAACATGTTCGTTCCCAGAAGGAAAAAAAAACTTTAATATTGATCACTTTTAAATTGAATTTTTTGAATTTGCTTATTTTTAAGCAGGTTGATGAAAAATAACAGGCAGCATAAAGATACATGGTACTGTGGATTTAGATATTGCAGTAATTTAACAAATATAGAATGATTTGAAGCAGAAAAATGACCTTCTCCATTCCTTTTGTTTTCTGGTTTAATTTTACAATCATTATCTTGGCAGACCTTGAACATCTGGAATCAGAGCATTGCTGCACAATTAAGTTTCAAATAATAGCATAGTGTGCACACGTATTCAACTAAACCACTAATTTTGCATATGCATGTAAACCTTATGCACCTATTAATACACTTTTGCTTCAGCTTTCAGACCAAGAGCTATTCCCGAAACCACAAAATCACCTGAAACATCAGTTACCACTTTTCAGCAAACAGTCATGGAGTCATTGAGGTTTACAGCATGGAAAAATGCCCTTCAGTCCAACTTGTCCATGCCGCCCTTTTTTTCAAACCCCTAAGCTAATCCCAATTACAGCTTGTTCCAGACACTCACCTCTGTGAGAAAGAATTGCCCCTCTGGACACTTTTGTATCTCTCCCCTCTCATTTTAAACCTATGCCCTCTAGTTTTAGATTCCCCTACCTTTGGGAAAAGATATTGACTTTCTAGCTGATCTATGCCTCTTATTATTTTATAAATCTCTAGAAAAGGAAAAGGCCATTCAGCCCTTCATATGTATTATACATTAAATCATTGCTGGCCTGTGCTTCTGCTCCACAATTCGTTATTGTTATTTAGCAAAACATCTGATCAAGCTCAATCTCAGTCCCAGGATCTACAGTTTATCTATTTGTGAGAGTGTTTCAGATTTTAACAATTCTTTGCAAGAAGGAACGCTTCCTGATTTCATTCTCAAATGGCCTGGCTCTAATTTTAAGTTACTTTCCATCATTGCTCTGATTTCTGCTCCCCTTCCCACCTCCCAGAGGAAAATTTCTTTCTATCTAACCTATCAAATTCTTTAATCATAATAAGCACTTAAAGTCATAGAGGTTTACAGCATGGAAATAGGCCCTTTGGCCCAAAATGCCACTTTTTTTTAAAACTCCTAAACTAGTCCCAATTGCCTGCATTTGGTCCACATCGCTCGATACCCAACTTACCCATGTAACTGTCCAAAATGCTTTTTAAAAGACAAAATTGTACCTGCCTCTACTACTACCTCTGGCAGCTTGTTTCATAAGAACATAACAGATAGCAGCAGGAGTAGGCCCTCTAGCTCTTCAATAAGATCATGGCTGATCTGAAGTGGATCAGTTCCACTTTCCTGCTTTCTCCCCATAACCCTTAATTCCCTTGTCCATCAGAAACCTATCTACCTGTGACTTAAACATATTCAACGAGGTAGCCTCCACCACTTCAATGGGCAGAGAATTCCAGAGATTTTCAGTGCCTTCTGAGAGAAGTTCCTCCTCACCTTTTTCTAAACTGCACCTCCCCCCCCCCCTCTTATTTTGAGGCTGTGCCCTCTAGTTATGGCTTCCTTTCTAAGTGGAAAGAATCTCTCTATCTCTACCCTATCTAGCCCCTTTGTTATCTTGTAAGTTTCTATAAGATCCCCCCCTCAGCTTTCTAAACTCCAAAGAATACAGGCCCAGTCTATTTAATCTCTTCTCACTCATTCACAACTCCTGTGTGAAAAAAATTGCCCTTCTACATAGAACATAGAGCAATACAGTGCAGAACAGGCCCTTCGGCCTTCAATGTTGCACCGACCAATTAGGAACAAGCAGTGACCCTCTAACCTAAACCATTCCCCTTTCAACCATAAACTTATCTACTAACCTCTTAAACGCCACCAAACTTGGCGCATCTACAACTGACGCAGGCAAGGCATTCCATACCCTTGCCACCCTCTGGGTAAAGAACCTACCTCTGACATCTGTCCTAAAACCACCACCCCTTAATTTAAAGCTATGTCCCCTCATGCTAGCTTCCTCCATCCTAGGAAAAAGGCTATCACTGTCCACCCTATCTAAACCTCTAATCATCTTATATGTTTCAATAAGGTCTCCTCTTAGCCGCCTTCTTTCTAACGAAAACAACCTCAAATCTCTCAGCCTCTCTTCATAAGACCTGCCTTCCATACCAGGCAACATCCTGGTAAACCTCCTCTGTACCCTCTCCAATGCCTCCACATCTTTCTTATAATGCGGGGACCAGAACTGTACACAATACTCCAAGTGCGGCCGCACTAGAGTTTTGTACAGTTGCAACATGACGTTGTGGCTCCGAAATTCAATCCTGAAATTCTGGAACCTTTTGTATCACTCCCCTCTCACCTTAAACCTATGCTGGCTAGTTTTAGATTCTCCTTCTTTTGTGACAAGATATCGACTAATTAGCTGATCTGTGCCCCTCATTAATTTGTAGATCTCAGAAAGATCATCCCGAAGCCTCCTATGTTCCAGAGAAAAAAATTCCCATCTATCCAGCGTCTCCTTATAACGCAAACCATAAAGTCCTAACAGCATCCTAGTAAATTTCTTCTGCACTCTTTCTAGTTTAATAATGTCTCTTCTATAATAGGGTAATCAGAACTGTATATAGTATTCCAAATGTGGCTTTAGCAATGTTTTGTACAACTTCAACAAGACATCCCAACTCATTTATTCAACGCTTTGACCAATGAAACGAAGCATGCAGAATGCCTTCATCATTTTGTCCACCTGTCACTCCACTTTCATGATGTAAAGATGCCGGCGTTGGATTGGGGTGGTAAGAACTCAGTAAGAATTTAGCAACACCAATTTTTAATCCAACTGATTTATTTGATAGTAAATCCGCGAGCTTTCAACACTCTGTGTCTTCCTCAGGCAAATGCAGTGTTCTGGTCTGCAATAGCACACATCAGCACAGACAGTCAGAGATTGCTGATTAGAATGCGAATCCTTACATCTAACCTGCTATTCAAGTGTTAAAGTGGCTAACAATGTGTGTGAAGGGGATCCTGAGCATTGTTAGAGAATTGTGTATTTTCTTCAGACAGCACAGTAAGTGAGGTTTTTTGCTAACCCAGGCAAGTTACGGGGGTTACAGATAGTGTGTCATGAAGCCAAGATCCCTGTTAAGACCGTCCTCATGTGTGCGGAGCTTGGCTATCAGTCTCTGTTCAGCGACTCTGCGCTGTCGTGTATCACGAAAGCCCCCTTGAAGAACATTTACCCGCAGGTCGGAGGCCGAATGCCCATGACTGCTGAAGTGTTCGCTCACAGGAAGGGAACTGTTTTGCCTGGTGATTCTTACTGAGTTCTTACCACCCCAATCCAACGCCGGCATCTTTACATCATGACTACTATCGACACCACATACTGCCGGATCCAAGTGGAGAGGATCTCCAAGAGGATTACACATATCGACACAGAGATCAAGTTTCTACAGAGATGCAAGAAAGCAGACAGGATACCAAAGGGACTACAGATCACGAACCCACTCAAGTCAACCTATAACACAGACTACGCTGAGAGGCTTTGCCGTTGCACCTCTCTCACACTCCTCAATCACCTCATACACCAGCTCTATAGCAAACGCCGCACCCTGGAAAGTAAAATGGAATACATATTCTCAACTTGCACTCAGGACGCAGACCAGCTGCGAAACTTTTGCCAAGCAGATGAGACAAAGAAACTACACCATTTACATGCACACCAAGAACAGGAAACTTGAAAAACTCGGCATCGCCACCAGCAACAACCAAACCTCCCTTGGCACCACAGTAGAAAACAACACTACCGCAGGGAGGTCTATTGTTAACTTGTCAGACTACACACTTCAATCAGAGGAAATCGAAGTTCTCAGCCGAGGGCTCAATTTCTGTCCCACCACCAAAATGGACCCCATCAGTCTCGCAGCAGATACAGAGGAATTTATCAGGCGAATGAGGCTGCGTGAGTTCTTCCACAAACCCCAAGAGGCCAATAGCGAACTCAATGAGACAGCTAATGAACCAGAACAGCCGACAGAGGGATCCGCAGTGCAGCAACTGAAGAGGAAGGAATCCAATTGGACTCCTTCGGAAGGCCGCTGCCCCAGACTGGACATGTATGCCTAAGCCTTCAGGAGGTGCGTGAACACCAGATTCATCAACCGCACTTACAAGACAGTCCCGAACATCACCCAAGCACAAAGCAAGGCCATCCGTGCTCTCAAGACCAACCGCAACATTGTCATCAAACCAGCAGACAAAGGAGGCGCCACCGTCAGACTGAACAGAACGGACTACTGTGAAGAAGTGTACCGACAACTAAACAATGAGAAACACTACAGACAGTTACCAGCAGATCCGACCAAAGAACACACTTGTCAACTCAACACTCTGATCAAAACCTTTGATCCGGACCTTCAGAACACCCTCCGGTCTCTCATTCCACGTACTCCCCGCATTGGAGATCTCTACTGCCTCCCAAAGATACACAAGGCAAACATACCCGGCCGTCCCATCGTATCGGGCAATGGGACCCTGTGGGAGAACCTCTCCGGTTATATCGAGGGCATCCTGAAACCCATCGTACAAAGAACCCCCAGCTTTTGTCTTGACACTACGGACTTCCTACAGAAACTCAGCACACATGGAGCAGTAGAACCAGGGACACTCCTTGTCACAATGGATGTCTCAGCGCTCTACACCAACATCCCCCATGACAATGGTATTGCTGCAACTGCCTCAGTACTCAATGCCAACAACTGCCAGTTTCCGGATGCAATCTTACAACTCATCCACTTCATCTTGGACCACAATGTCTTCACCTTCAACAATCAGCTTTTCATCCAGACACACAGAACAGCCATGGGGACCAAATTCGCACCTCAATATGCCAATATCTTCATGCACAGGATCGAACAAGACTTCACCACATGGGATCTTCAACCGAGGCTATATACTAGATACCTTGATGACATTTTTTTCCTTTGGACTCATGGTGAACAATCATTGAAACAACTGTATGATGATATCAACAAGTTCCATCCCACCATCAGACTCACCATGGACTATTCTCCAGAATCAGTTGCATTCTTGGACACACGCATCTCCATCAAGGACGGTCACCTCAGCACCTCGCTGTACAGCAAACCGACAGACAACCTCACATGCTCCACTTCTCCAGCTTCCACACTAGACACGTTAAAGAAGCCATTCCCTATGGACAAGCCCTCCGTATACACAGAATTTGCTCAGATGAGGAGGATTGTGACAGACACCTCCAGACACTGAAGGATGCCCTCGTGAGAACAGGATATGGCGCTCGACTCATCGATCGACAGTTCCAATGTGCCACAATGATAAACCACACTGACCTCCTCAGAAGACGAACACGGGACACGGTGGACAGAGTACCCTTTGTTGTCCAGTACTTCCCCGGAGCGGAGAAGCTACGACATCTTCTCCGGAGTCTTCAACATATCATTGATGACGATGAACATCTCGCTAGGACCATCCCCACCCCCCCACTTCTTGCTTTCAGACAACCGCACAACCTCAAACAGATCATTGTTCGCAGCAAACTACCCAACCTTCAGGAGAACAGTGACCACAATACCACACAACCTGCCACAGCAACCTCTGCAAGACATGCCAGATCATAGACATGGACGACATCATCAAACGTGAGGATACCATTCACCAGGTACACGGTACATACTCTTGCAACTCGGCCAACGTTGTCTACCCAATACGTTGCAAGAAAGGATGTCCCGAAGCATGGTACATTGGGGAGACCATGCAGACACTACGACAGCGGATGAATGAGCATCGCTCAACAATCACCAAGCAAAACAGTTCCCTTCCTGTGGGCGAACACTTCAGCAGTCATGGGCATTCGGCCTCCGACCTGCGGGTAAATGTTCTTTAAGGGGGCTTTCGTGATACACGGCAGCACAGAGTCACTGAACAGAGACTGATAGCCAAGCTCCGCACACATGAGGACGGTCTTAACAGGGATCTTGGCTTCATGACACACTATCTGTAACCCCGTAACTTGCCTGGGTTAGCAAAAAACCTCACTTACTGTGCTGTCTGGAGAAAATACACAATTCTCTAACAATGCTCAGGATCCCCTTCACACACATTGTTAGCCACTTTAACACTTGAATAGCCGGTTAGATGTAAGGATTCGCATTCTAATCAGCAATCTCTGACTGTCTGTGCTGATGTGTGCTATTGCAGACCAGAACACTGCATTTGCCTGAGGAAGACACAGTGTTGAAAGCTCGCGGATTTACTATCAAATAAATCGGTTGGATTAAAAATTGGCGTTGCTAAATTCTTACTGAGTTCTCTTCACTCCACTTTCAAGCAGCTATGAACCTGTACTTCTAGATCTCTTTGCTTTGTACCTCTTCCCAACGCCCCATCATTAACTGGTTCAACCTATCAAAATGCATCACCTTGCATTTATCTAAATTAAGCTTCATCTGCCATTTGTCAGCCCATCGACCCAAATGATTAACATCCTGTTGCAATCCGACAACTTTCTTCACTGTCCACCATACTAACAATCTTGTGTCATCTGCAAACTTACAAACTATGCCTCCTATATCCTCATCCAAATCATTAACAGAAGTGACAAATAACAGTGGATCCAGCACCAATCTGCGAGGCACACCGCTGGTCACAGGTCTCCAGTTTAAAAAACAAACTTCTAAAACCATCCTCTGGCTTCTGTCACCAAGCCAATTTTGTATCCAGTTAGCTACCTCACCCTTGATCCCGAGAGATTTATCTTATACAAGAATTCTACCATGCAGTACTTTGTCAAAGGCCTTACTAAAATCCACGTAAACAACAAGAATTGCATTACCCTCATCTACTTTCTTGGTTACCCCTTCAATAACTCAAATTTGTGAGATATGATATTTCATTCGCAAAGCCATGCTGACTGTTCCTTTTGCGTCTTTAAGTGCCTGTAGGCCTGTCTCGCAGGATACCTTCCAACAACTTATTGATCACAGATGTGAGGCTCACTGGCCTGTAGTTCCCAGGCTTTTCCCCTATAGCCCTTTTTAAACAATGGCACAACATTTGCCTCCAATGTACCCTCCAATCTTCAGGTATATCACCTATGACTATCGATGAATCAAATATCTCTGCTTGGAGACCCACAATTTCCTCACTCGCCTCCCACAATGTTCTGGGATACACTTCATCGGGTCCTGGGAATGTATCTACCTTGATGCGCTTTAAGAATTCAGTGCCTTCTTCTCTGTAATATATACACTCATCAAGACATCACCATTCATTTCCTCAAGTTCCCTAATTGCTTTTCTCAACAGTAGATACTGATGAAAAATATTAATTTAAGATCTCACCCATCTCTTGTGGATTCGCACATAGATGCCTTTGTTGATCCTTAAGAAGCCCTACTCTCTCCTTAGTTACTCTTTTGGCCTTTATGTATTTGTAGAAGCTCTTTGGACTCTTCTTTGCCTTATTGGCCAAAACAATCTTGTGTCTCTTTTATCCCTTCTGATTTCTCTCTTACATACTCCTACACTCCCTATATTCTTCCAGGGATTCACTTGATCCCAGTTATCTATGCATGTATGTGCCTCTTTCATCTTCTTTACCAGTGCCTCAATATCCCATGTCATTCAGGGTTCCCTACTTCTAATAGCTTTGTCCTTCACTTGAAGAGGAATGTGTTTTCCCTGAACGCTGGTTAACACACTTTTGAAAGCCTCCCACTTACAAGATGTCCCTTTGCCTTCCCACAGACTCCCCCGATTAACTTTTGAAAGTTCCTGTCTGATACTGTCAAAATTGGCCTTGCCCCAATTTCGAATTTTAACTTTTGTGCCAGATCTATCATTCTTGAAAGCGATCTTAAAATTAATAGAATTATGGTCACTGATCCCAAAGTGATCCCCAATACTTCTGTCACCTGCCCTTCCTTATTTCCCAAGTGGTCAAATTTTGCCCTCTCTCTAATCAGGCCATCCACGTAGTGAATGAGAAATTCCTCCTGAATACACACAATAAATTTCTCTCCATCCAACCCTCTTAATACTATGGGTGTCCTAGTCAATATTAGGAAAGTTAAAATCCCCTACTATTACCAACCTATTTTTCTTGGAGTTATCTGTAATCTTCTTATATATTTGCTCCTCAATTTCCTGCTGACTACTTGGGGGCCTATAGTACCACCCTATTAAAGTGACTTCCCCCTTCTTATTTCTCAGTTCTACCCATATAGAATCAGTGGCCAAACCTTCAGATATATCCCCTCTCAGTACTGCCGTGATATTTTCTCTAATCAAAAGTGCAACTCCCCCTCCTTTCTTACTTCCTGTTCTATGATTCCTATAGCACCTGTACCCTAAACACTGAACTGCCAATCCTGTCCCTCCCTTAGCCACGTTTCAATAATTGCTATATTATCCCAATCCCACATTCATGCCCTGAGTTCACCTGCTTTGCCTGCTCGGCCTCTTGCATTGAAATAAATGCAATTTAATCTTGGCTTCCCTTGCTCTGCTTTTGTCTGATCTCTCTGGTACTAGGATTATTGACACTGCCTTTGCTACTTAGTGTGCTCTCTTTAGCTTCTGTACTGTGCTCAACCTTCACTTCTGTCTCCCCATCCTCCTGCCAAACTAGTTTAAACCCTCCTGAATGGCTCTAGCAAATCTCCCCGCCAGGATATTAGTTTCCCCTCCAGTGCAGATGCAACCTGTCCCTCTTGAACAGGTCACCCCTTCCCCAGAAGAGATCCCAATGATCTAAAAATCTAAGTTCCTGCACCAGCTCTTCAGCCACACATTCATCTGCCTAATCTTCCTATTCCTATTCTCACTGGCATGTGGTCCAGAAATTACTAGTAGTCCAGAAATTACCACTCTTGACGAACTGCACTTCAGCCTTCTGCCTAACTCTCTATACTCACTCTTCATTCAGCTTGCTATGTTGTTGGCACCAATATGTACAACAACTGCTGATTGCTTACCTCCCCTTAAGGATGACCTGAGCTGCTCAGAGAAGTCCTTGATCCTGGCATCACGGAGACATCACACCATCCTGGAATCTCAACTGCAGCCACAGAAACATCTGTCTCTGCCTCTAACTAGGGAGTCCTTCATTATTACTGCTTGCTTGTTCCTTGCCCGATCCTGCTTTACAGCAGAACCACCTGTGGTGCCACAGGCCTGGCTGCTGCTATCTTCTCTTGACAAGTCACCCCCTCAAAAGTATCCAAAACTATACACCTGTTTGAAAGGGGAATAGCCACAGGAGACTCCTGCACTACCTGCCTGCTTCTCCTGGCAGTCTTCCATCTACTTAGCTGAACTTGTGATGTGACAACCTAATGTTATTACAGTATCTGGCTCCTGTATGCTCCACAGTGCATCCACCTGCCATTCCAACTGAACAATGTGGTCTGTGAGGAGCTGCAAGTGGACACACTTCCTGCAGACAAACTTGTCAAGGAGACTAGACTGCTCCCTAATTTCCGACATCTGGCAGTTGGAGCATACCACATACCACTTCAATCAGATCATCCTTCAATCTTTTAAGCTCAAGGAAATACAAACTAAATTGATGCAACACACCCTCATTATTTCCCCTTTAAGTCCTGATTCATTGAGTGGCATTTCCTCCAAGATCTATATAAACTCCATTATTAATGTGTGATACCCAAAATTAAATGAGATATTCCCAACAAGACTTCATCTCACTGAAGCATTAATTTCTTACTTTTGAATTCAAAACTAATTGAGGATAGCAATTTATTATCTCAGTAAGAATCAACTTCCAAAAGTAAAAGCCTCCTCGCCTTGCTCATTTTTGTTCCTCACTGAAGGGACTATTTTTCATATATACCAAGGCTATGCAGCAAATAAAGCCAAATCTAATGCGATCATTATATATTATCTATGTATACACGTGTTTTCATTAAAAAATTGAATGATCAGAGTAAAAATCCTCCCTTTTAAAAACATTACTTCCTTTGACAAAAGTGAAGACGACAGCAACAGAACAAGATGCTTTCTCCAAAGGAGAACATAAAACAAAAAGACCGTAATTTAGTTTCTCTCACCTCATAATTGATAGTTCCAATCAACAGAAAACTCTAAGGTCTTTGCAAACATAATCTACCCGGCTTGAAACCAAAGAATGGCAAGCCTTAGGTACATAATACAACCTTAAGTGCCAGCAAAAGAGCTTCCAGTTGTCCTCTTACTATTTTTGTCTTATGATGAGATTCTAAACATCCCAATGTAGAGACTGCAGGCTAGGTTTGTTCAATTATTTGTTAATAAACAATCTCCTATATAGTGGACTTGTTTGTCGCACACAATTTTGCTTCTAATTCCTTTCTCAAGCTTGCTTTTGATAAATTTAATACAAATAAAAGGTAGGGATGTTAGTGCAGGGAAATACAATCGTTTCTCATTTATGGTGCCCATGTCACATCCCAAAGTCAGACATAGTGTGGTTAAGTACAAACTTAAGTTCCCTCTGCACTACTCCAAAAATATCACATCCCAGACTTTTAAAAAAATTGTTTACTGCAAGTTTATGCTCTCTGCTGTTTCTACATCAGTAAAAAGTCTCACAACACCAGTTAAATTCCAACAGGTTTATTTGGTAGCAAAAGCTTTCAAAGTGCTGCTCCTTCTACAGTTCAGCAGAGTGTTGTGAGACTTCTTACCGTGTTTACCCCAATCCAACACTGGTATCTCCACATCGTTTCTACGTCAGCCATCCAAGGACTGGTGCCACTTTGATAGCTGGAAGGTACAAATCCAGCTCAGCAAGAAGTGCACTGGGTGCTGAGTACAGTCTCACATCAAACCTTTCTATTTTCTCTCTGCCTGCATCACATTTCAATTTTCACTGCCACACGATGACGATATTTAATCCACTGTACCGTCAAATTCCAAATTTCATGCATTTCCCTGTCAGAGGTTCCAATATTCTCGAATCATTAGATTTCTGATATTTCACAGAACATAGTATTTACAGCTCAGAAGCAGGCCATTTGACCCAACATCTCAATTCTGGTGTTTGACTCCACCAAAATCTCTCTCAACATTCTTCATTCAAATCTATCATTATCACAGCTAGTCCATTCTCTCTCGTATATTTATCTACTTTCCTCTTAAATGCATCTCTGCTATTCACTTCAACCATTGTGATAATGTGTTCCACATTCTCACCAATCTTTAGGTAATGAATTGCCTATTGTATTTCTTAGTGAGCATCTTACATTGTTTCATCTTGTAGGGATGAACATAACTCGAGACCACCATTCTCTCATTACCCACTCAAGCATTTCATATTTTTAAAGACCTCCATTAGGTAATCCCTCAGCCTTCTTTTTTTCAAGAGAAAAGCAGCCAAACCTGTTCATCCATCCTTGATAATACCATTCATTTCTGATGTTATCCATGTAAATCTTCTCTGTACCTGCTCCAGTGGTTCTCAATGTTGCCCTTTCAAGGATTGGAAGGGTTCTGCAACTTTACTAATGGCTCCATGTCATCTGTTGCTGTCCACTTCAGTATTGGCTTTCCTTCCAGTCTGGCATTATTCACAATTCCAAAGTCCAAATTGTTTACATTACCTTTCTTGAAGCCAGCTAGCAAAAAATTTCTGCTACTTGTCCCTTGACTCCACATTCTCTGACCCTATTCATTAGCCTATTAAGTGGCACCTCATCAAAGGTCAAGATAAATTAGAACTTCTGTATTACTATTGTCTACTCTCTTTCCATGACCTCCAAAAAAATTCAACAAATTTGGTCAAATAAGACTTTCCCTTTTCAAATTCATGTTGCCTATTGATTATTATATTTCTCATTTCTCGGTGCTCTTCTATTCTTTCGTTTACTAGATGTTCTACTATTCTTCCCACTATCGAAGTTAGGATGACTCGTCTATAATTGCCTGGCATGTTCTTTTCACTTCATAAATATAGAAATTACATCAGCCATTTGCCAGTCCTCTGGAATTACACCTTTTCTATCATTTTATTTGATGTGTGTAATAAAGCCCCTGTTTTTTTTTCCCCTCTAGATTCTTGTAAAATACATGAATGAAATCCATCCAGACAACTACAAGACTGAGATGGAAAATTCTGATTCAGAACAACTTTATACTTGATTATGTTGGTGTCATTTCATATCTGTATTCAGATTTAAATAATTTTCCTTGAGTTTTATTTGTTTCTTGATTACTTATAGGCATAATTCCAAAACAATCCATCAATATCATCAACTCAGGTATCTCTATCTACTGTTCCTAATTTTCATTAAAAATTAAGTTATATATTGTGCCAATGTGGCATGATCAGACACTGATTCATTGTGGAAACAACTGTGATTGCTGTCCTCCCATGTTCAATTCCTCAAATTGCAATTTGTTCAAAACTCTTACACCCAAACCTGATAGCACACCAAATTTTCCTTGGTTTTCATACCCATTCTGTTACATTCCACTGGCTTCAATCCAGCACATTGAGTCATGTTTCTCATTTAAAATATATCAAAGCTCCAGAAATTCCTACCTTTAATAAAGTTGTTTTCAGCATTGTATGCCAGTGGATGCACTCAGCTCTTCCAATTCCAGCCTCCAGTGCACTCTGCATCAATGCATCTTTAGTATTTCATCTTCAGCAGTACAATCTCTAGTCACCTTGGCGTTACACTTTGCAACTAGCTAACCAAAATCTCCACTTCTTGTGATCTTCAAAATTCATATCTCTAACCCATTCATAGTCTAATCCTAATCCCTAACTACTCATCTATTGTTACCTCAATTCTTTTGTTTTCATCTTTTATGCTAAGAAAAAGAGATAATTTCTTTGTTTAATGGGCAAGTAATGACTGTTTTAACAAAATATTATAGAACGGATAATGCAATCCATTTCTGCAAAACACATGACATGAAGTATACTCCCATATATTGAAGAGCTTACTTGCATGGTAGAATTCTGACCACATCTTTGGATTTGTATCCCTCGATGCAGACTGCACAGTGATCAAACTCTGGGTCAGTTTCCTGAAAAATACAAAAAAGGTAAAAATAATTTAATAATTGTTCGTTAATAATTACTCGCTGTTAATAGGTTGACTTTTTTCGAATTAGACTTTTCTAAAATTTCTCTTAGCAAATATTGTTTAATTTACATTGTATAAAATATTTTCCAATAACGCAGATAAAATCTTCTCAGTAATCCTGATTTATGTCACCATGTATCATGAAGGAATAAGCTGGTCTGCAGCAGCAATGAGACAAGGGTTTGAGTAAGCTGTGCTTACTTTTATGGTTAAAATAACATATCAAGCTTCATGGGTAAATATATTATTTGGCCTTGCACTAAATCCAGTAGAAGCAGCTGAGGGACTTCATTCTGCGAGAAGTCAGCCCAGCGACATCTACTAAGAGATGTAAAGTCTAATGTCAAGGAGCGGTAAGTTCAAAACACTACATTAGTGTTTCCCTCCCTATTTCCCCCTCTAATCAAAATAAAGGCCACTGTGAGAAGGCAAAACTGAAGATAAGTGTTTTATAAATTTTCTTAAATAATTTAATTGCTGCTAGAAATGTCGGTCAGTAGGGTGCTGCACTTGTAGATGTGGAAGATCTGTGATGCGTCCAGTGTCTCCGGTAACTACATCCGCAGGAAGTACACGCAATTTATAATGAAGTACAAACCGCATGGATAGGTTGGAGCAGTTGGATGCACTTAAGAGTACGAAGATGGCGGGAAGTGTCACATATAGGCTTTAGAGACGCAGTTACACCCAAGGTGCACGCAGATTGATGGGTAACCCTGGAAGGAAAAGGCAATCAGTGCAGAAATCCGCTGTGCTCGCCCCCTCTAATAAGTATACCATTTTGGATACTGTTGGGAGATGGCCTATCAGAGAATAACAGCAGTGACAACCAGAGCAGTGACACCACAGTTAGCTCTGTTATTAAGCAGGGAGTGCTAGAACAGTTATAGGAGCTCTATAGTTAGGGGTGCAGATAAGTGCTTGTGTGGATATGAAAGAGATTCTAAGGTGCTATGTTACCTTCCTAGCAGCAGGATTCAGAATGTCTCTGAATGGGCAAATAGCCAGTGGTTATGGGTGCAATTTGGTACTAATGACTTAAGTAGGAAGAGTGATGAGGTCCTGTAGCAGCAGTTTAAGGAATTCAGTAGAAAGTTAAAAAGCAGGATCTCTAGGGCTGTAATCTCAAGTTTACTCCCTCTGCCATGTACCACTGAGGCTAGAAATAGGAAGACAGACAGCTCAACACATCACTAAAGAGCTGTTGTAGGAGGGAGGGTTTCAGATATTTGGACCATTGGGATCTCTTCTTGTATAGGTGGCACCTATACAAGAAGGACAGGTTGTAACTAAACCGGAAGAACAGGAGGTTTGCTAGTGTCACACAGGAGGATTTAAGCTAGCTTGGCAGATCAGTGGAAACCAAAGCAAAGGTGAATTAAGTGAAGGGGAACCAGAAAGTACGGCCAGTAAGACTCAAGAGAAAGAGCAGGCAGGATGCGGTTGCTAATCAAAGGTTTGGTAGACTGAAGTGCATTTGTTTCAACGCAAGAAGTGTAACAGGTAAGGCAGATAAACTTAGACCTTGGATTAGTACTTGAAACTATGATGTTGCTATTACAGAGATTTGGTTAAGGTAAGGATAGGAGCTTAATATTCCAGGATACAGATGTTTCAGGTGGGATAGAGAGGTATATAAAAGGAGAGGGGGAGTTGCACTAATGGTTAAAGAGAATATCACAGTTGTACTGCAGCAGGACACCTCAGAAGGCTCATACAGCAAGGTAATATGGATACAGCTCAGGAATAGGAAAGATGTAGTCACAATGTTGGAGGTTTACTATAGACGGCCCAACAGCCAATGAGAGATATGTAGGCAGATTTTGGCAAGGTGTAAAAGTAACAAGGTTGTTATGGTGGGAAATTTTAACTTCCCCTGTATTGACTGGGGTTCCTTAGTGCTAGGTCCATGGATGGGGCAGAGTTTGTAAGAAGCTTCCAGAAGGGCTTTTTAAAATAGTGTGCAGATAGTCCAGCCAAGGAAGGGACTGTGCTGGACATGATACAGAGAATGAGCCCAGCCAGGTGATCAACGTGTCTGTAGGGGAGCAGTTCTGGAACAGGGACCACGATTCAATAAACTTTAAGGAATTGATGGATAAAGATAAAAATTTAACCCTGAAGTTAAGGTGCTATATTTGTGGAAGGCTAATTACAACAATATTAGGCAGGAATTGAAGAATGAGGGTAAATCAACATCTGGCACGTAGGAGGCTTTCAAATATAAATTGATAGGGATTTACGATCTGCACATTCGTATAAAGATAAAACATAAGTACGACAGGTCTTAGGAACCTTGGATAATGAGATATATTGTAAGCCTAGTCAAAGAAAAAAGATAGCATTTGTCAGAGCGAGAAGTTGGGGTCCACATGAAGCAAGTATGGAATACAAGGGAAGTAGAAAGAAACTTAAGCAAGGAGTAAGTGGTTTAAAACGAATCACGAAAAGTCATTGGCCATAAGGATTAAGAAAAATCCCAAGGCTTTATGTACATATGTAAAAAACAAGAGGGTAACAGGGAGAGGATTGACCCCCTCAAGGACAGGAGAGGGAATCTATGCATTGAGCCAGAGGGAATTGGCAAGGTATTAAAATGAGTACTTTACATCAGTATTCACCAAAAAGACTTGGTGGATGAAGAAGCTGGAAAAAGGTGTGTAGATAGTTTGAGACATGTTGAGATATAAAGGAGGAGATATTGCAGTTCTTGAGGAATATTAAGGTAGACAAGTCCCAGAGTCTCCTGGGACATACTCCAGGATACCGAAAAAGGCAAGGGAGGAAATTGCTGGGGCCTTGAGAGACATCTCTGTATTCTCAAAGATGATACAGGAGAGGATAGGAGAGGTCCCAGAGGATTGGAGAATTGTCAATATTGGTCCATTGTTTAATAAGAATAGCAGAATAATTACAGGCTGACGAGCCTTATGTCAACAGTAGAGAAATTATTGGACAGGATTCTTCGAGATAGGATTTACTCCCACTTGGAAATAGGTGGAAGTATTAGCAAGAAACAACATAGTTTTGTGAAAGGGAGATCATGTCCCACTCACTCGATCCGAGTTTTTCCAGTAAGTGACGAAGATGATTGATGAAGGTAGGACAGTGGATATTATCTACATGGACTTCAGTAAGGCCTTTAATAAGGTTCCTCATGGCAGATTGGTGTAGAAAGTGAGATCACACAGGATTAAAATGAGTCAGCAAGGTGGACATAGAACTGGCTTGGTCATAGAAGTCAGGGGGTAGCAGTGGAAGGGTGCATTGTTGAACAGAGGGCTGTGACAAGTGGTGTTCCTCAGGGGTCAGAGCTGAGACTTTTGCTGTTCTGTTTGTAATTTTATATATAGGATTTGGAGGAAAATGTAGCTTGTTTGATTAGCAAGTTTGTGGACGACACAAAGGCTGATGGATTTGTGGACAGTGATGAGGATTATCAGACTATCAGAAATGCAGCAGAATATAGATTAGTTGGAGACTTGGGCACAGAAATGACAGATGGAGTTTAATCTGGATAAATGTGAGCTGATGCATTTTGGAAGGTCTAATATAGATAGGAAATTTACAGTAAATGGTAGAACCTTTAAAGAGTATTGATTGACAAAGGGATCTGGAAAGTGGCACCGCAGATGGAGAAGTTATCCAAGAAAGCATTTGGCGTGTTTGATTTCATCAGCTGGGGCACCAAGTTGAAAAATTGGCAAGTCATGTTGCAGCTTTATAGAACCTTAGTCAGGCTGCACTTGGAATACAGGGTTCAAATCTCGTCACCACACTACCAGAAGAACGTGGGGGCTTTGGAGAGGGTATGTAAGAGATTTATCAGGATGTTGGCTGGTATGGAGGGCAATAGCTATAAGGAGAGAACTTGGAAAAATTTGGATTGTTCTCACCAGATTGATGGAGGTTGGGGGATGACCTGATAGAAGTCTACAAGATTACGAGAGGCATGGACAAAGAGGATAGTCAGAAGCTTTTTCCCAAGTGGAACAGTCAATTATTAGAGAGAATTAGTTTAAGGTGTGAGGGGCAAGGTTTAAAGGAAATGTACGAGGCAAATTTTTTTTTTAAACACACACAGCATGGTGGGTGATTGGAACTCACTGCTGGGGCAGGTAGTGAAAGCAAATATGATAGTGACTTTTAAGAGGCATCTTGACGAATACATGAATAGGATGGGAAGGGAAGGATATGGTCCTGGAAAGGTAGGAGTTTTAGTTCAGTAAGTGGAGGCTTGGAGGGCTGAAGGACCTGTGCCTGTGTTGTAATTTTCTTTGCTCTAAATGATACAAAATTAGAAAAGTTCAAGATTTATGCTGAGTTACCTGATTCCAGCTAAGGTGATGTGCTTAATTTCAATATCTTAGGATCAGGGAAGGTAGAAAAGCAAAGATCTAATCAAGTGTGTGCTCTTCAATGGCTCTGCAAGTCAACTTGTAAACCAATCAGCATCCTTTTCTTCTGCAGTATAAATTGTGTCCATTTGAGATTTTGGTATTCTTACATTTGTCTTATGAGTGCAAAATGAAAAGCTTTCGCACATGTTTCTCTTTTTAGCAACAGAGAGACAGGTTGAATAGAAACTTAGAGCAGATCAAGTCTAAAGGGCATGAGTTTCTGTTGGGTTTCAGAACTCTGCCATCAAACTTAAAAACTGGTCAAAAACCCTCCGTGTGAGGAACCGTTTATTTTCTCCAAATTGGCCAATTAGTGACCAGAGAGCAGATTCGCCACCTAAGTGTGGTGAGCGGACTCTCAAAGTTGGAGGGTCAATAAATGACTCTTTGCCATGAAAATAGCAAGACATCATGGTAAGTGAGGAAAGGATGCCTCATGGTAGGTGCATCCTTTCGCCAACTTTTTACATTGAAATAAAACAGATCAAGCAGCTGAGCCACCATTGTGTGGTTGAGGGGAGCCTTTTCACAGACACCCTGCAACTGAATCCAGGCAGCAGAGAGAATCTGTAAGCCTGTCTCAAGTGCTGGCCCCACCAGGAGATGACCTCTAGGCAGCTGTACAACATACTATCCACTGTTAACTGGAGGACTGATGGAAAATCTCAATCAACCTCTGACAATATGTTTTTAAATGCCTCAGTTAGATACCTTTAACCCCAATGTCAGGAAAATTTCCAGGAAAAGGATGGATTTGGGGAACTAGCATGCCAGCAAGCAGTGTGAAATTCCATGCATGTCCCATTAGAACATAGAACATTACAGCACAGAACAGGCCCTTCGGCCTTCGATGTTGCGCCGAACAATATAAAAAGCAATGCTCCTCCAAACTAAACCATTCCCTTCGCTTCCATATACTTATCAACTAAGCTCTTAAACGCCACCAAACTTGGCGCATCTACAACTGCTGCAGGCAGGGCATTCCACTCCCGAACCACCATTTGGGTAAAGAACCTACCTCTGATATCCGTCCTATAACTATCACCCCTTAATTTAAAGCTGTGTCCCCTCGCGCTAGCTTTTTCCATCCTAGGAAAAAGGCTATCACTGTCCACCCTATCTAAACCTCTAATCATCTTATATGTTTCGATCAGGTTCCCTCTTAGCCTCCTCCTTTCTAATGAAAACAACCTCAAATCCCTCAGCCTCTCCTCATAAGACCTGTCCTCCATACCAGGCAACATCCTGGTAAACCTCCTCTGTACCCTCTCCAATGCCTCCAAATCTTTCTTATAATGTGGGGACCAGAACTGCACACAATACTCCAAGTGCGGCCGCACTAGAGTTTTGTACAGTTGCAACATGACGTTGCGGCTCCGAAATTCAATCCCTCTACCAATAAAAGCCAAGACTCCATATGCCTTCCTAACAACCTTATCGACCTGACTGCCTACTTTCAGGGATTTATGCACATACACACCAAGATCCCTCTGTTCATCTAGACTACTAAGAATCCTACCATTTGCCCTATACTCTACACATTTATTATTTATTAGGGGCTAGAAATTCACTCTTCAACTTAGATTCTCAGCTGAAAATGCCATTAACTTGGTCAAGCTGATACAATGCAGCAATGTATAGGGTATTAGTAAATCTACTTCTTCTGGCATCAGTTCTTCTCATTAAAATTTTGATCTAGCATCATGAAGCTGGATAAAAGTTCTGTTACAAATGACACATTTGCAGCAGTTTGCTGTACAATGTCATTAGTGACTGAATGCAGAAATATTACACTCTAAAAGCAGAACAGTTCTGTTTTTAAATGTTTAAAACTATCTATTCAAAACTGTCATATATCTGTCTCTTTATTCATTCGTGGGATTTGAGCAGCACTAACAAGGCCAGGATTTATAGCTAATCTCCAATTGCCTTCGAAAAAGTAGTGATGAGCTGTCTCTGTGATGATAGTATGCTATTGATATATTTAATGTTCAAGGGGAATACTCTAAAATTCAGCTTTTTTCTTTTTGCAGTCGGCATATCTGGAAGGAACGGAGCTCAGATGCTGGGAGAGCAGAATAATAACTCATTTTAGCACTGTAGTGTTTGCGTAGGAGAAAGCTAATGGATTTGTGTTTATAAAGATTTCCCCTGGGGTTTTTGGTTAGGTTGATTAACAAGGAGGCAGGGAGGAAATGGTCGAGTAAGAGAGCCTTGGTGTACGAAAAAAGTTGATTTGCTGGTTAAGAAGAAAAAGGAGGCTTATGTCAGGATGAGGCTTGAAGGCTCAGTTAATGCAATGGATAGCTATAGATTAGCCAGGAAGGAGCTAAAAAGTGAATTGAGGAGAGCTAAGAGGGGACACGAGAAGATGTTGGCTGATAGGATTAAGGAGAATCCTAAAGATTTCTTTCGATATGTTAAGAATAGAAGATTGGTTAGGGCAAGATTAGGGCCAGTCATAGACAGCAGTGGGAAGTTGTGCGTGGAGCCTGAAGAGATGGGTGAGGCACTGAATAAATATTTCTCTTCGGTATTCACGCAGAGTGCTGGAAATGTAGCTATGGAGAACACTGAGGTACAGGGTTGCTAATTGGGAAGTATTGTAGTAGATAGGGAGGATGTGCTAGAAATCCTCGAGGGTTTGAAGTTGGATAAGTCCCCTGGGCCGGACGGGATTTACCCTAGAATTCTCTGGGAGGCTAGAGAGGAGATTGCAGAGCCTCTGGCTCTGATCTTCAGGTCCTCGTGGGTTACGGGTGTGGTTCCGGAGGACTGGAGGATAGCGAATGTGGTCCCATTGTTTAAGAAGGGGAAGAGAGACCTTCCAGGGAATTATAGGCCAGTGAGTCTTACTTCTGTTGTGGGCAAAGTATTGGAGAGAATTATTAGGGATAGGATTTATAGTTATTAGAGAGAAATGAATTGATTGGGGATAGTCAGCATGGTTTCGTGAAGGGTAGGTCATGCCTTACTAACCTCATTGAGTTTTTTGAGAAAGTGACCAGAGAGGTGGATGGGGGTAAGGCGGTTGATGTAGTATATATGGACTTTAGTAAGGCTTTTGATAAGGTGGCCCATGGAAGACTTATACAGAAAATGCAGATGTGTGGAATAGAGGGTGATTTAGCTAATTGGATTAGAAATTGGCTGGCAGATAGAAGACAGAGGGTGGTGGTTGATGGGAGATATTCATCGTGGAGTTCGGTGACGAGTGGTGTGCCTCAGGGGTCTTTTTGGGGCCCCTGCTGTTTGTAATTTTTATAAATGATCTGGATGAGGGTATTGAGGGATGGATCAGTAAATTTGCAGATGATACTAAAGTTGGTGGTGTGGTAGATAGTGAAGAGGGGTGTTTTAGTTTACAGAGTGACTTGGACAAGTTGCAGAGCGGGGACGAGAGGTGGCAAATGGAGTTTAATGTGGAAAAGTGTGAGGTAATGCACTTTGGCAGGAACAATAAATGTGTAGAGTATAGGGCTAATGGTAGGGCTCTTAATAGTGTTGAGGAACAGAAGGATCTTGGGTGTATGTGTCAATAGATCCCTGAAAGTAGGCAGTCAAGTGGATAAAGTTGTTAAGAAGGCATATGGAGTCTTAGCTTTTATTGGCGGGGGGATTGAATTTAGGAGCCGCAGCATCATGTTGCAACTGTACAAAACTCTAGTGCGGCCGCACTTGGAGTATTGTGTGCAGTTATGGTCGCCACATTATAAGAAAGATGTGGAGGCATTGGAGAGGGTACAGAGGATGTTTACCAGGATGTTGCCTGGTATGGAGGGCAGGTCATATGAAGAGAGGCTGAAGGATTTGAGGTTGTTTTCGTTAGAAAGGAGGCGGCTAAGAGGGGACCTAATCGAAACATATAAGATGATTAGAGGCTTAGATAGGGTGGACAGTGATAGCCTTTTTCCTAGGATGGAGAAAGCTAGCACGAGGGGACACAGCTTTAAATTAAGGGGTATGAGTTATAGGACGGATATCAGAGGTAGGTTCTTTACTAAAAGAGTGATTAGGGGGTGGAATGCCCTGCCTGCAGCTGTTGTAGATGCGCCAAGTTTGGTGGCGTTTAAGAGGTTAATTGATAAGTATATGGAAGAGAAGGGAATGGTTTAGTTTGGAGGGGCATTGCTTTTTATTTTGGTCGGCACAACATTGAAGGCCGAAGGGCCTGTTCTGTGCTGTAATGTTCTATGTTCTAAGGCCCTGTGATAATGTGGTTAATAGAAGGAGCAAGATTTGTAGCAGAAAAAAATATATCGCCATTTCTTGACTGGGGTTGTTTAAAGACAGAGCTGCTCTGAAAATTAAAATAACTCTGAAAGCCTTAGGACTGTATAAAATCCTTATAGTAAGAATACTCATGGTTGCTAATAGTATTTAATGTAGAATTTTAAGTCTGTAAACAAATATTGTTTATTTGGAACTGAAACAGTGATAACTTAGACATTTAAATTGTTTCTTTTTTTAAATATTGTTCAACTATTAATAATTACACTGTTTTATACTTAAATTGTGATATGAATAAAGCTTGTTATGATAAAGTATTCCTTAATTTCACTGGAATTACTTCAGGAGGAATGCATCCTATCCTTCGCATAGGAGAGTATCGGTGTCTAGTCTGACTTCATAATACACCTTGAGATTTGAGTCCAAGACCTGAACACCTTCTTAAACCATTGTAGTCCACGTGGTGTATGTATACCCAAAGTGCCGCTACAGAGAGTGTACCAGGGTTTTGACCCAGAGAAGGAATGGCGATATAGTTTCAAATTAGAATGATATGCAACCTGGGAGGAACTCGCAAGTTGCGGAGTTCCCATGTAACTGACATTATTTTCGGAGGCCAAGGTCACAGCATTGGAAGTGCTGTCAAAGGAGCCTTGGCGAGTTGTTACTGTGCATCTTGTAGATAGCACATAATGTGTTGATGGCGAAGGGAGTGAATGTTGAAGGTGATGGATGGGATGCATCCCGTCAAGCAGGCTGCCTTGTCAAGTGTTGCTGGAGCTGCACTCATCCAGGCATGTGAAGAGTATTCCAATACATTTGTAAATGGTAGACAGGCCTTCGGGGTTCAGAAGGCAAATTATTCATTGGAGAATTTAACCTGTTCTTGTAGCTATCATATTTATATGGCTGGTCCAGTTAATTTATTGACCTTGCCAGCACGTTAATCTTAGATCAAAAGATATGAACAGAATTAGGCCATCGAGTCTGCTCTGCCATTCAATCACGGCTGATAGTTTTCTCATTTCCATTCGCCTGTCTTTTCCCCATAATCTCTGATCCCCTTATTAATCAAGAATTTAACTATTACTGTCTTAAAGACACTTAATGACCTGGCCTCCACAGCCTGAAGCAGAGGGTCCCACAGATTCACTATTCTCTGGCTGAAGAAATTCCTCTTCATCTGTTTTAAAGGATGGTCCCTTTAGCCTGAGGTTATACTCTCTGATTCTAATTTTCCTATTGGTGGAAACATTCGCTCCATGTCCACTCTATCTAGGCTTTGATAAGTTTCAATAAGATTACCCCTTCTCCTTCTAAACTTCAACAAAGTATAGACCCAGAGTCCTCAACTGTTCCTCATATGACATGCTCATCATTCCACAGATCATTCTTGTGGATCTCCTCTGGGCTCTTTCCAAGGTCAGCACATCCTTCCTTAGATACAGGGCCCAAAACTGCTCACAATACTCCAAATGGGGTCTGACCAGAATCTTATACAACCTCAGAAGTACAACCCTGCTTTTATATTCTAGCCCTCTTTACATGAATGCTAGCACTGCTAAGTGAACCTTCAAGTTAACCTTAAAAAAAATTAAACAAGGACTTCCAAATCTGTGTTTCTGATTTCCTAAGCATTTTCCCATTTAGAAAATAGTCTATGCCTCCATTCCTCCTTCCAAAAGCAATACCTCATACTTTTCCACATTGTATTCCATCTGCCAATTATTTGCCCACTATCCGAACCAGTCCAAGTCTGACTGCAGTCCCCCTGCTTCCTCAATACTATTTGTTCCTCGACATATCTTTGTATCATCTGCAAACTTAGCACAGTGCCTTCAGTTCCTTCTTCCAAATCGTCAACGTATATTGTGAAAGGTTGTGGTCCCAACACTAATCCCTGATGCACACCACTAGTCACCAGGTGCCATCCAGAAAATGACCCCTTATCCCCACCTGCCAATCCAGCCAATTCTCTATCCATGCCAGGATCTTACCCTCAACACCATAGACTCTTAACCTATTTAACAGTCTCCTATGCGGCACTTTTTCAAAGGCCTTTTAGAAATCGAAGTAAATCACATCCACTGGTTCTCCTTTATCTAACTTCTTTGTTACCTCCTCAAAGAATTCTAATAGATTTTTCAAACATGACCTCCCCTTGATGAAGCTGCGCTGACTCAGTCCTATTTTATCATGCACTTCCAAGTAGTCTGCAATCTCATCTTTAATAATGGACTCTGAAATCTTGCCGAAGTCAGGCTAATTGGCCTATAATTTCTCATCTGTTGCCTCCTTCCCTTCTTAAACATTAGTTACTCCAGTGATTCCTGAAAGAACACCATCAATGCCTTCATAGTTTCCTCAGCTATCTCTTTTAGAAGAGGGGTGTAGTCCATCTAACCCAGGTGATTAAACCACCTTCAGACCTTTCAATTTCCCCAGAATCCTTCTCTTTTAGTGATATCCACTAAACTCACCTCTGCCCGTTGATTCTCCTGCAGCTCTTGTTTTTGGCCTTGTCAGGCAGATCCCATTGTGAACTGCAGTGACCACATCTCCAGCAAGTGTTGGTTGCTCAAAGAACTTTGGCTCAGAATTAATGAGCTGGAGTCTAAGCCTCAGATGCTGCGGCACATCTGGGAGGTGGAGAGCTACCTGGCCACTTTGTTTTAGGAGGCAGTCACATTCAGTAGATTAAGTACCTCAAATTCGGCCAGTGGTCAGGAATAGTAGGGTGCGACTGCAAGTGGGGCAAGTAGGGGGATCTTAAATTCAGGAACAAAAGAGCCTCAGCTCTTGACCTGACATATTTGCTCTCTAATAGATGAGGAAGAGGATAAGCTAGCTGACCATTGCACTGTGGTACACAAAGTCATTCTAGGGCAGGAGGGAGCAAAAAGACAAGTGACAGTGGTATAATTAAGCTCTATAATAAGAGGGATTGATAACATCCTTTGTAAACTGGGTCACGAGTCCCGCATGGTATGTTGCCTACGCAGTGCCAGGGTGAGGGGCATTTCTGACCAGCTCAAAAGGTTATTGAAATGGGAGGGGGGAGATCCAGTTGTTGTGATCCATTTTGAAACAAACAACATAGGCAAGAATAGGAAAAATGGTCTGTATGGGGCATTAGGAACTAAATTAAAGTACAGATCCTCAAGGGTTATAATTTCTGGATTACTACCTGAGCCATATGCAAATTGGCAAAGGAATGAGAAAATTAGGGAAGAGAACAAATGGGTAAGATGGATTCCATTTCATGGGCACTGGCATCAGTATTGGAACAGGAGGAATCTGTACCATTGGGGAGGTTTTTGCTTGAACCGATCTGGGACCAGTGCTTAATGGAAAGGATAAATAGGGGGTTACAAGGACTTTAAATGAGCAGTGGAGAGGAAGCGAAGGGTAAAACTATGGGCAGTAAAATGGTTAATAGGAAGTAAAGCAGCAGGTTAGCATGTGGGGCAAAGGTTTCAACTGTATGGAAAGTTACAAAAAGAGTTAAGAGTTGAAAGGGAGAAGAATTCAGGCATGTTATTAAAAGTGTCAGGATTCAAAAAGGATGTATAAAAACTAGCATATGGGCATTTTACCTAAATGCATGTAGCATTCAAAGCAAAGTAAATGAATTGATGGCACAAATCATCATGAATGAGTATGATTTAGTGGCCAATACAGTCATGGTTGCAGAGTGGCTATGACCGGGAGTTAAATATCCAGGGATATCAGATTATTTGGAAGTTCAGACAGGAAGGCAAGGGAGGTGGTATAGCTCTGGTGTTTAAGGATGACATCAGGGCGGTAATAAGACATGGTATAGGTTCTATTGAGAAAAACGTTTCCATTTGGGTGGAAATTAGAAACAGTAAAGAGAAAAAGTCACTGGTAGGCATAGTCTATAGGCTGCCAAATAATATCATGATGCGGCAAAAACTAAACAAAGAAATAACTGATGCATGTAAAAATGATAGCAATTATTATGGGAGACTTTAATCTGCATGTCAATTGATGAAACCAGATCAGTCAAGGCAGCCTTGAGCAGGCGTTATTAGGATGTATTCATGATAGTTTCCTTGAACAGTATTAATGGAACTTAAGGGGAAGCAAGTTTTTATAGATCTGGTCTTATGTAATTAATGATCTCATAGTTAGAGATCCTCTCGGAAGGAGTGATCACAGTATGACTGAATTTAAAATTTAGTTGGAGCATGAGAAGATAAAATCCAATACACACGTCTTGTGCTTAAACAAAGAAGACTACGATGGGATGAGGGAGCAATTGGCTAAGATAGACTGGGAGCAAAAACTTTATGGTGAGATGATTGAGGAACAGTGGAGGACTTTTAAAATGACTTCTCAGTGCTCAGTAGAAGTATAAGCTAGTGAAAAAGACTAGAAAAAAGGGATAAACAGTCATGGATATCTAAGGAAATAAAAGAGGGTATCAAACTGAAAGAAAATGCATAAAGAGGCAAAGATTAGTGGGAAATTAGAAGATTGGGAAATCTTTAAAGGTCAACAGAAGATCACAAAAAAGCTATAAAGAAAAGTAGCATAGATTATGAGAGTAACTAGGTCAGAATATAAAAACAGATAGCAAAAGTTTCTACAAATATATAAAAAGAAAAAAATGGCCAAGGCAAACATTGGTTCTTTAGAAGATGAGAAGGGGGATTTAGTAACGGGAAATGAGGAGAAGAACAAGGCATTGAATACGTATTTTCTGTTGGTCTTCACAGTGGAAGACACAAGTACCATGCCAAAATTGATGACAAGGCCAAGACAGGTGAGGACCTAGAAACGAGCATGATCTTTAAAGAAGCACTGTTAGATAATCTAATGGGGCTAGAGGTACATAAATCTCCTGGCCCTGATGGAATGCATCCCAGGCTACTAAAAGAGATGGTGGGGGAAGCAGCAAATTCACTGGTGGTAATTTACCAAAATTCGTTGGATTCTGGGGCAATTCTAACAGATTGAAAAATAGCAAATGTGACGCCACTTTAAAAAAGGAGGTAGACAAAAGATGGATAATTATAGGCCGGTTGACTTACTTCTGTAGTGGGGAAAATGCTTGAATCTATCATCAAGGAAGAAATAGCAAGACATCTGGATAGAAATTGTCCCATTGGGAAGACACAGCATGGGTTCATGAAAGGAAGGTCATGTGTAACTAATTTAGTGAATTCTTTGAGCACAATAGGGAATCCGTGGATATGGTGTATCTGGATTACCAGAAGGCATTTGACAAGGTGCCGCACAAAAGGCTGCTACATAACAAAGGCACATGGTGTTATGGTAATGTATTAGCACGGATAGAAGATTAGAAAACAAAGAATTGGGATAAATGGACGTTTTTCTGATTGATGATCAATGACTAGTGGTGTGCCTCAGGGATCAATGTTGGGACCTCAATCATTTACATAGATGATTTGGAGTTGGGAAGCAAGTGGAGAGTGCCAAAGTTCACATATGACACCAAGACAAGTGGTAGAACAAAGTGTGTAGAGGACATTGAATGTCTGCAAAGGGATATATTTAGTTTAAGTGAATGAGCAAAGGTCTGGCAGATGGAATACAATGTTAGTAAATGTGAGGTCATCCATTTTGGTAGGAATGATAGCAAAACAGACTATTACTTAAATAGTAAAAAATTGCAAAATGCCGCTGTACAGAGGGATCTGGGTGTCCTTGTGCATGAATCACAAAAGTTGATTTGCAAGTGCAACAGGTAGTTAAGGCAAATGGAATTTTGTCCTTCATTGCTAGAGGGATGGAGTTTAAAAATAGCGAGGTTATGTTGCAGCTATATAAGGTGCTGGTGAGGTCACAGTTGGAGTACCGAATACAGTTTTGGTCTCCTTAACTGAGAAAGGATATACTGACATTGGAGGGGGTGTAGAGAAGATTCACTAGGTTGATTCTGGAGTTGAAAAGGTTGGCTTATGAGGAGATACTGAGTAGACTGGGACTATACTCACCAGAATTGAGAAGAATAAGGCGGCATCATATAGAAACATAAAATTATGAAGGAAATAGATAAGATAGGAGTGGGGAAGTTATTTGCACTGCAGGTGAAACCAGAACTAGGGGGCATTGCCTCAGAATAAGGGGGAGCAGATTTAAGATGAGGTCAGGAGGAACTTCTTCACCCAAAGGGTTGTGAATCTGTGCAATTCTCTGCCTAGTAGCAGTTGAGGCTACCTTGTTGAATGTCTTTAAGATAAAGATAAATAGATTTTGGAAGAGTAAAGGCATTAGGGTTACGGTGAATTGGTGGGTAAGTGGAGCTGAGTCCACGAAACGATCAGCCATAATCTTACTGAATGGCAGAACAAGCTCGAGGGACCCAATGGTCTACTCCTGCTCCGTGTTCTTATGAACTTATAGAACAGAGAACATTGAACACTACAGCACAAACAGGCCCTTCAGCCCACAAGTTGTGCCAATCATATCAGTACCTACCAGGTCAAAGAACTACCTGTAACTCCCAATCCCATTAAATCCCATGTACTCATCCAGAAGTCTCTTAAAAGACCCCAGCAAGTTCGTCTCTACCACCACTGATGGCAGCTGATTCCATTCACTCACCACCCTGAGTGAAAAACTTACCTCTAACATCTCCTCTGTACTTGCCCCCCAGCACCTTAAACCTGTGTCCTCTCATAGTGACCATTTCAGCTCTGGGAAATAGCCTCCGAGAATCCACTCTATCTATTCCTCTCAACATTTTATAAACCTCTATCAAGTTGCCTGTCAACCTGTGTCTCTCCAGGAAGAGACCTAGCTCTCTCAACCTATCTTCATAAGGCATGCCTCCCAATCCAGGCAACATCCTTGTAAATCTCCTCTGTATCCTCTCAATAGCTTCCACATCCTTCCTACAGTGAGGCGACCAGAACAGCACACACTACTCCAAGTGGCGTCTGACAAGGGTTTTATAAAGTTGCAGCATTACCTCCCGACTCTAAACTCAATCTCTCGGTTAATGAAGGCCAGTACACCATATGCCTTCTTGACCACATCTCTCACTTGCGGGGCTGATTTAAGAGTCCTATGGACCCAGACCCCAAGATCCTTCTGCTCCTCAACATTGCCAAGACTCCCACCCTTGATATTATACTCCTTCATCCCATTGGTCCTGCCAAAATGGACCACCACACATTTATCCACATTGAAGTCCATCTGCCATTTCTCCGCCCAGTCTCACATCCTATCTATGTCTCGCTGCAACTTCAGACATCTCTCCAGACTATCCACAACACCACCAACCTTTGTATCATCGGCGAACTTACTAACCCATCCCTCCACTTCCTCATCCAGGTCATTTATGAAAATGACAAACAGCAAGAGTCCTAGAACAGATCCCTGGGGCACTCCACTGGTGATTAACCTCCATGCAGAAAAAGACCCATCCATAACTACTCTCTGCCTTGTGCAGGCAAGCCAGTTCTGGATCCACAAGACCAAAGCCCCTTGGATCCCATGCCCTCTCACCTTCTCAAGAAGTCTTACATGGGGGACCTTATCAATCGCTTTGCTGAAATCCATGTAATTTTGCTAAATACTGCTTGATAGCACCATAATTGACATCTTCCATTACTTTCTAATAATTGATCCAGCAGTAATTGGCTGGACTGGATTGGCTTGCATTTTGTGAGTAGGACATAGCTGGACAATTTTCCGCATTGTTGGATGGATGTCAATATTTTAACTAGTGGTGAAGAAGGCATATGGTAAGCTTGCCTTTATAGGATTGGGTGTAGAGTATAAAAGCTGGAGTCTGATGTTGCAGCTGTATAGAACACTGGTTAGAACATAGAACATTACAGCGCAGTACAGGCCCTTCGGCCCTCGATGTTGCGCCGGCCAGTGGACCCTCTAACCTAAACTATTCCAATATCATCCATATGCCTATCCACCAACCATTTGAATGCCCCCAAAGTAGGCAAGTCCACAACTGCTGCAGGCAGGGCATTCCACACCCTCACCACCCTCTCTGTAAAGAACCTGCCTCTGACATCTGTCCTATAACTACCACCTCTTAATTTAAAGTTATGTCCCCTCATGTTGGTCATCACCATCCGAGGAAAAAGGCTCTCACTATCCACCCTATCCTGTCCTTAGATCATCTTTCTCGCCTCAATTAGGTCACCGCGTAACCTTCTTCTCTCTAATGAAAATAACCTCAGGTCCCTCAGCCTTTCCTCATAAGGCCTTCCCACCATACCAGGCAACATCCTGGTAACCTCCTCTGCACCCTTTCCAATGCTTCCACATCTTTCTTATAATGCGGCGACCAGAACTGTACGCAATACTCCCAAGTGCGGCCGCACCAGAGTTTTGTACAGTTGTAACATAACCTCACGGCTCCTAAATTCAATCCCTCCACCAATAAAAGCTAACACACCGTACGCCTTCTTAACAACTTTATCAACCTGGGTGCCAACTTTCAAAGAGCTATGTACTTGTACCCCCAGATCCCTCTGCTCGACAACACTATTAAGGGTCCTTCCATTAGCCCTATATTTCATATGCCTGTTATTCCTACCAAAGTGAATCACCTCACACTTATCCGTTTTGAATTCCATTTGCCACCTCACGGCCCAGCTCTGCAACCTATCTATGTCCCTCTGCAAACTGTAACATCCATCCTCGCTGTCTACAACTCCCCCCACTTTGGTATCGTCAGCAAATTTACTAATCCAACCTCTACACCCTCATCTAGGTCATTTATAAAAATGACAAACAGCAGTGGCCCAAAAACAGATCCTTGAGGTACACCACTTGTAACTGCACTCCAGGTTGAATATTTCCCATCAACCACCACCCTCTGTCTTCTATCAGCTAGCCAATTCCTAATCCAAACTGCTAAATCACCTTCAATCCCATGCATCTGCACTTTCTGCAGTAGCTACCATGGGGAACCTTATCAAACGCTTTGCTAAAATCCATATACACTACATCAACTGCCTTACCCTTATCTACCTCTTTGGTCACCTCCTCAAAAAACTCAATAAGGTTTGTGAGGCACGACCTACCCTTCACAAAACCCTGCTGACTATCCCTAATCAATTTATTTCTCTCTAGATGCTTATAAATCCTATCCCTTATAATTCTTTCCAAGACTTTGCCCACAACAGAAGTCAGGCTCACCGGTCTATAATTTCCAGGATGGTCCCTACTCCCCTTTTTGAACAAAGGGACAACCTTTGCCATCCTCCAGTCTTCCGGCACTATACCTGTAGCTAACGACGACATGAAGATCAAAGCCAAAGGCTCTGCAATCTCCTCTCTAGCCTCCCAGAGAATCCTAGGGTAAATCCCATCTGGCCCAAGGGACTTATCAATTTTCATACCCTCAAGATTTGCTAACACCTCCTCCTTATGAACCTCAATCCTACCCAGTCTACAACCTGGTATCGCAGTATTCTCCCCGACAACATTGTCTTTCTCCTGTGTGAATACTGACGAAAAATACTCAGTGTCTCTCCTATCTCCTCAGGCTCCACGCACAACTTCCCACTGCTATCTCTGACTGGCCCTAATCTTGCCCTAACCAATCTTTTATTATTTATATACCTGTAAAAAGCTTTAGGATTCTCCTTAATCCTATCCACCAAAGTCTTCTCGTGTCCTCTTCTAGCTCTTCTCCACTCCCTCTTTAGCTCCTTCCTGGCTAATTTATAGCTCTCCAGTGCCCTAACTGAGCCTTCACGTCTCCTCATTATATAAGCCTCCTTCTTCCTCTTCACCAGAGATTCAACTTCCCTAGTACACCATGGTTCCCTCACTCGACCACTTCCTCCCTGCTGGCAGGTACATATTTATTACGGACATGCAGAAGCTGTTCCTTAAATATGCTCCACATTTCAAATGTCCCCAGCCCCTGCAATTTCCTGCTCCACCCTATGCATCCTAAATCTCTCCTAAGAGCCTCATAATTACCTTTCCCCCAGCTATAACTACTGTTATTCGGTACGTGCCCATCCCTTTCCATCACTAAGGTAAACGTAACCGAATTGTGGTCACTATCACCAAAGTGCTCACCCACCTCCAAGTCTAACACCTGGTCTGGTTCATTACCCAGTACCAAATCCAATATAGCCCCACCTCTTGTTGGCCTATCTACATACTGAGTCATGAAACCTTCCTGCACACATTGAACAAAAACTGACCCCTCTAACATACTTGAACTATAGCTTTTCCAATTGATATTAGAAAAGTTAAAGTCTCCCATTACAACTACCCTGTTACTTTCACACCTGTCCAGGATCAACTTTGCAATCCCTTCCACTACTTCTCTGGAACTTTTTGGAGGCCTATAAAAAACTCCCAACAATGTGACCTCTCCTTTCTTGTTTCTAATCTCAGCCCACACTACCTCAGCAGACAAGTCCACATCAAATGTCTTTTCTGCTACCGTAATGCTGTCCTTAACTAACAATGCCACTCCTGCCCCTCTTCTACCACCACCTCTGCTCTGACTGATACATCTGAACCCCGGAACCTGCAACAATCATTCCTGCCCCTGCTCTATCCACGTCTCTGAAATGGCCACAACATCGAAGTACCAAGCACCAATCCAGGTTAGGCCACATTTGGAGTACTGTGTCCAGTTCTGGATGCCGCACTACCCAGAAGGGCTTGGAGGCTTTAGAGAGAGTGCAGAGAAGGTTTACCACGACATTGCCTGGTATGGAGGGTCTTAGCTATGAGGAGAGATTGGGTAGACTGGGGTTGTTCTCCCAGGAAAGATGGAGAATGAGAGGAGACATAATAGAGGTGTAAAAGATTATGTAGGGTATAGATAGGATGAATAGTGGGAAGCTTTTTCCCAGGTTGGAGGTGACGATCACGAGGAATCAGAGGTTCAAGGTGAGAGAGGTGAGGTATAACTCCAATTTTTTAATGCAGAGGGTGGTGGGGGCCTGGAATGCACTGCCAAGTAGGGTCGTGGAGGCAGACATGCTGGCATTGTTTAAGAATTACCTGTATAATTACATGAGCAGCCTGGGAATGCAGGGATACAAACAAATGATCTAGTTGGACCAACGAGCAACACAGGCTTGGAGGGCCGAAGGGCTTGTTTCCTGTGCTGTACTGTTCTTTGGCCTATTTAACAGCTTGGCTAGAGGTGCAAATAGTTTGCAGCTCAAATTTTTAATTAGTGCAGTGAGAAGTTGTCAGCCTTTGACATAACCAGCACTTTCAAACATATCTTAATATTACGTGGAGTAAATTGAATTAGCTGAAGATTGTCATGTGTGCTGCTGGAAAACTTTAAACAGAGACCAAGACTAACTATCCATCTGGTTGAAGTGGTTGCAAATTTTTCAGGCTTGTCCTGGAGAATCTGAAATCTTAGTGAACAAGGGAACAATCCATCTCCTTAACTAATGAAATTTAAGGATTAGTAATGAAACATAAAAAAGGAGAGTTAGCGTGGTTTAAAAATAAATCAAGTAAAGAAAGAGAAATAGAGGAGAAAAAAAACTGAATTAGGAGAAAGGGAAATTGGGATAAATGGATAAATAAAGTTCAATCTCGTAACAATTATGCTGACAGGAATGAAATTCAACAGTCACCACTGGTGCTACAGGCAGGCCAAGGTAGTGCCATTCAGCAATTAGTTATGTCTACGATCTTGTTGGGGTCCTCACGGGAGAAGGGGGTGGAGTGGGAGCACAATGTACACGGTGGAGAGGGAAGAGAGGATAGACTTGCGGACAGATCTCTGACTGGCAACAGCAGCCTCCTTTAACTGCCAGTATTTCACTGGGTTAAACCTGCTAGCCTCTCCTACTACCTGTTAAATGAGTACTTAAGAGCCTCAACTGGGCCACAGAAGGATGACCCAGCTGACATCTCCCTTACCGCTCAAAATCATAGCTGATGTGGGAATGAATGGACGGGAACGCCTCCAATTTTCTAGTACCCTCATACATGGGTCCATCTGCCTGCTTTCTTGTTTGTGGATGGCTTGTAAAATTCAGTTTTATGAATCTAATGGGAGAGAGGTACAAGTCATGCTCCAGCTTGCTATCTGATCCTTGCCACAAGTTGCTGGAAATTGACAATTTAATGCAGGCATGTACATTAAACCCACCACTGGTTCGGCAGCAAATTCTGCTGCCAAACTAATGATCCACTGAGAATCATTAAAATATGATGCATTATTAATTTACTTTATTAAAAAATGGACCGCATTTGATTACACATTTGGCAAGAGTACCCTAAGTGAAGGTTTGAGCCAAATTCACAACATGATGCCAACCAATTAACTATTAACATGTCAACTACAATTCAATTATTGGTCACTAATATGAGCTCAAGAAGTAATTTCTACAAGCTAGAAGAGGACTAGACAAAGAAAACAATGGCTCAATCAATTTTTGGAATGTTTTGAAATATATTTTCTGGATGTGGACATCACTGGCAAGGCCAGGATGGACTGTATTCTTCAACCATTGTAGACTGTGATTTTTATTTTTTTGTAGTGGTTAGGTATAACCGATTGGCTTACTTGGCCACTTCAGAAGAGAGTTGAGAATCAATTACATTGTGATGTTGCACTATAATTCTGTATATCCAATCATTAATGTGGTTCCCCGCCACCACACACAAACATCCACCATCAAGAGTCAGGCTGTTTCAGATTGACAGCTAAGTTTTTTCCATTGGGCTGGGATTTAAGATAGCAACTGAGAGAAGTTAAAAGCACTTGCAATACGTTTTAGCAAGAGTTAAAAAAATGACTAAGACGAAGTTTCTTACAAACACTTATTGCTTGCTTGACTCAAAAGTCATTTTCATATAAATACTTCCCATGAACCAAAACATCACCTCATGTCTATATTCTTACATTCCACACAAGAAATAGGTTCATAGGATTATGATCATCTTCCAAAGGAGAAAAAGCACATGGACATTATAGGTCAGGCTGAAATTACTCATTCAAATTTCTGATTTTTTTTGAAGAATACAATTAGCATATAAAACAGCAATGGGTTTTTAATTCCCATTTTGTACTTGAAACTGGTTTTGATATGGTGCTTGGGAGATTCTTCACACCCTTTGATAATTTTACACTGTAGAGGAAGCTAGATGGATTTGAAAAATTATTAGTTCTGAAACCACTTTACACTGAAATATTCTCTGATCTACACCTTCCACTGGCTAATGATACTGAGATTTAGTGATTCAGAAACAGTTCAGCTATGAATCAACTAATAATAATTCCATAATGTATAGAAATGTCTAGAATGAGCTATTGTGTAAAAATATATACAAAGCACTAAACAACGTGTTCATTTGTCATCTCAATGTTGACAGCCCGGGATTCAAAGAAGCTTTATGCTCAACAGCTGAGACTGAAAATAAATTTGTCAGCCTAGAAAACGCTCCAAAGTGAAACACAAAACTAAATTTTATTCTAAATGCAGATAGAACGGAGTTTGCGTGCAGCTGAAATAAATTTGGACCTTCAGTGACAGTGATGAAATATAGATTTAGAAAGACAGAAAAGCTCATCTGGGTAGCTGGAGATTCTCTATAACACCTTTTACTAAGAACAGTACATTTCGAAACAGTTTTGTTGGGATACAAACCAGGACATAGCAAAGTCAGAATGAGCAACAGATGGCAGATTCAAAAAAATACTTACAAGGCTTTTGAAGGCAGAGGAGAAGTAACAAAATGAAACAATTTTAGGGGCAAGTTCCAAGATGCTAAAGTAACAGTAGCTGCCAGTTTAGTCTCTATTAGGTGAGGGAAGGACAATGGAAAAAAACAGAGGGATGGGTGACATGGTTTTAAAAACAAGTGAATTAATACCATCTTACTCATTTAAAGGATAAGAATCCTAAACTTGTGTTTTGACTCTTTGGCAGAACCATTCATTTAATCCACTCCCTCATCTTCTGCCAAAGCCCCATGTTTTCTTCCTTTCAAGTCTTTATTCATATATTTTTTGACATTATTATAGATTCTATGCCCACCGTTCTTTCAGGCAGCACATCCCAGATCACAATAACTTGCTGTGTGTAAGATGAAAATGGCAAAATGTGAAATTAGTGATTTCAATGCTGGACAAATTTGAATGGGATAGGAAATATATCCTATTCAGTTTATCATGTAAAACATTTTCGCTTCCACCATACACTGATGACATCCAGCTTTACCTCATCACCATCTCTTTCAATTCCTCCACTATCTCCAAATTATCAGACTGCTTATCTAATAACCAGCAGAAATTTGCTTTATTAAATGCTGGCAAGAGTGAAGCTACTGTTTTCGGGCTACTATACACTCCACTCCTTTCACATGATTCCAGCTCTCTCCTTAGCAATGCCCAAGGCTAACCCAGACCATTTGCAAGCTCAGTGTCATTACTGACTTGGAGATGTACTTTAAAGTATATATCTGCATTGTCACTAAAACCACGTATGTCTCGTTCTATAACATTATCCATCCATGCCCCTACCTCAATTCTTCCACTACCATTCTATGACTTTGTGCCTTTGGACTTGACAATTCTACTATCCTCTTGGTTGGCCTTCCACATTCTACCTCCTGCAGAGTTGAGGTAATATAATTCACTGCCTGTGTCCTAACTTGCATCAAATGTCATTCATCTATCAACCCTGTTTGTTGGCCTACTACAACTCCTGATTAAAATCAAAGCCTCGATTTTAAAATTTTCATCATCATTTTCACTCCATGGCTCGACTTCTTTCCTATCTCTGTAATTTCTTCTAAAACACTCCTCTTCTGGAAATTTTATTTAATTTTAGCCTCTGAAGCATATCTGATTTTAATTATTCCAGCATTACAAAGAAAGGTATAGCACAGGAACAGGCCCTTCAACCCTCCAAGCTTATGCCAATCATGATGCCCTAACTAAACTAAAAAAAAAACCCGCTGCCCTTACTCGGTCCAGATCTCTCTATTTCTTCCCTATTCGTGTAACTATCCGGATGCCACTTAAATGTTGCTGATGTGCCTCTTTCCACCACCTCCTCTGGCAGTCTATCATTCTGCACGAAAGGCTTCCCTTACCTATCTCCCTATTTCTCCACTCTCACTCTAAACCTGTGCCCTCTTGTAATTGACACTTCCACCCTGAAAAAAAAAAGCCTCTTACTAGCCACCCTGTCTATGCTTCTCATAAATCTTGTAGACCACTATCAGATCTCCCCTCAGCTACTATCTTTGCAATGAAAAAAATCCGAGTTTATTAAACCTCTCCTCATAGTTAATATCTTTGATACCAGGCAACATCCTGGTAAACCTTCTTTGCACTCTCTCCAAAGCTTCCACATCCTTCTTTAAGATGTCCCTTAAAAGCTACCCATTTAACCAAGTTTTTGACTATCTGCCCTAATATTTCCTAGGTGTCATAGGTTCTACTACAATGCCTGTAAAACTAGGGTGTTTTCTTAAATTGAAAAATGCTCTATAAAATTGTTCATGCATTATAGATTAATTAGTCCACAGTTACAATACTATGTATAACTCGGTCAACACAACGCAAAAAGAATGAGATTTTCCTGGAGAAAGTACAAAGGTGGTCCACTGACCTTCCTTCACAAGCTCAGAAGTCGGGATATTCAATGACGATTGCACAATGTTCAGCATTATTCGTGACTCCTCAGACACTGAAGCAGCCAATATTCAAATGCAACAAGATCCGGGCAATATCCATTTTGTCAGGAATACAGTTTTGCTTGACTAAAAACTGGACATGATCTCTCAAAGATTTAACCGAAGTGCATAAAATGAGAAGACTAAAACAGTTTTAGAAGGATGAATTTCCCTATGCAGAGAGATCAATAATCAGGGGAAATAGATTCAAAGCAATTGATGGAAAGTTGATGAGAAATTTTTCACTGAGGCCTGGAACTCTCTGCCTGAAAAACAAAAACCTTCGGTGCATTTAAAAATATTGGACATGCATTTGAAGTATGGTAACTTAGAAGGACTACAAACCAAGAATAGAGAAGTTAGAAGACATCAGTAACATGCCAGAGCTTCAAGAGAGTCAGAAGGCAGAGATAAATGTAGTGGCTATCACTAAGGAGAAGATGCTAAGGAAACTGAAAGGTCTGAAGGTGGATAAATCACTCGGACCAGATAGACCTCACCCCAAGGTTCTCAAGGAGATGGCTGAGGAGATTGTGAAAGCATTGATGATCTTTCATGAATCACTGGAGTCAGGGAAGGTTTCAGAGAGCTGGAAAATGGCTAATGTAGCACCACTGTTAAGGGACGGAAGCAAAAATTACAGGCCAGTTAGCCTGATTTTGGTCTTGATAAGATCTTGAGAGAATTAAGGATAAAATTGTGGAGTACTTGAAAATGCATGGTAAAATAGGGCTGAGTAAGCATGGCTTTAACAAAAGGAGGTCACGTCTGACAAATCTATTAGAATTCTTTGAGGAGATAATGAAGAAGTTAGACAAAGGGGAGCCAGTGGACGTGGTTTATTTTGATTTCCAGAAAGCCTCTGACAAGCTGTCTTACAGGAGGCGGTTAAATAAGTTCAGAAACAATGGTATTAGACAAGAATAGAACTGGCAAGGATAGAAGACTGGCTGACAGGCAGAAGGCAGAGAGTACAGATAAGGGAGTCCTTTTCAGGATGGCATCCAGTGAGTAATGGTATTCCATAGGGATCAGTATTGGAACCACAATTTTTCACTATAAACATCAATGATCTGGAAGAGGGCAAGGTTACTAGAGGGAAAGGTAGCGTTGAGGAAGTAGGGAGGCTGCAGAATGATTTGGATAGGCCAGCACAGTGGTGAATTGCTGCAGTGCATTTTGTAGATTAAACTGACTGTTTCCATTGTGTCAGTGGTGGAGAGAATGAATTTTGAAGGTGGTAGGTGAGGTATTGAACAAGCAGACTGCTTTGTTCTGGATAGTGTCAATCTTTTCAGTGTTGTTGAAACTGCACTCTTCACATTTCTGACATGTTTTGAAGATGGTAGATAGGTTTTCGGGGTCATGAGGCGAGCTACTTGCTGCAGAATTCCCAGCTCCCAGCCTTCTTTTATAATGGTTAGTCCAATTCCGTTTCTGGTCAAAATAAAGTCCCAGATCATTGATAGTGGAGGATTCAGCAATGGTAAAGCCACTGAATGTCAAAGGGAGATGGTTAGATTTGCTCTTGCTAGAGATGGTCATTGATGGTGCTTCTGTGACATGAATGCTACCTGTCATTTATTAGTCCAAGCCTGAATCTTCTCTAGATATAGTAGGGAGGGAGTTCCCTGGAAGTCTTCAACATCGACTCTGGACCCCATGAAGTCTCATGGCTTCAGGTTAAACATGGACAAGGAAACATCTTACGGGTTACTACATACTATCCTCCTTTGGCTGATGAATGAATACTCCTCCATGTTGAATAACACTTTGAGGAAGCACTGAGGGTGGCAAAAGTGCAAAATAGGTGAGGAATTTCAATGTCCACCACCAAGAGTGGTTTGGCAGCAGCACTACTGATCAAGGTGGTCAGCTCCTGAAGGATGTAGCTGCTAGCCCAGGTCTGCAGCAGGTGGCAGAAGAACCAAAAAGAGGGAAAACATACTTGACCACATCCTTATCAATCTAGCAGCTTCATATACATCTGTCCATGACAGTTTGGTAAATATGATTACTGCACAGTCCTTGTGGAGACTGAACACCCCCTCACCATACCAAGAATAATCTCCATCATGTTGAGTGGCTAAATGGGACAGACTTTGAACAGGTCTGTCAACTCAAGATTGGGTATCCATGAGGCTCTGAGGAACATCAGCAACAGCAGAACAGTATTCTAGTACAATTGCAATCTCATGGCCTAGCATATCCCCCACTCAACCATCATCACAAAGCCAGGGGATCAACCCTAATTCAATGAAGAGTGCAGGAGGCATATTTCGATACACTAGGTACATCTAAAAATGAGGTAACAACCTGGTGAAACCATGAGTGAAATATGGCATTTTGGAGATGCATTCATTAGCTTTGATCATTTAAGAGAGGTCTTTAGTTGCTTTCAGCCCTACATCCAGTTCTTCAATGTTACAATACTGGCATTGGCTGGCACAGCTATGTACTCTTACTGAGAATGTCTGGAATACTCTGTCCTTCTGAGTATGTCTGGAGGACCATCATTTCTCCCCTCATTGAATGATCTTTCTTCCTGTCAATCTTCTCCACCAAACCCTGCAATGCTGTGTCTGAGAACCTTGGAGCCAGTTCTCTACCAAACTATACCATTCCTTAATACCAGATCAAAATCACTTACAATGAATTACAGCACCTTCTGTAGCCAAAGTGGACGTCCGTTTTAAAAGAAGTCAGGCTTGCTGTAAATATCGCAGGGTACCCTGAAGTCATGCTAGACTTTCACAATTTTGTCCTTCCTTCTCATGCTTAGTTTTGACTGGACATAACAATCATGCAGGAAGCACAAAATCTGCTTTGTCTGAACCAAAAACAAACAGGCGTGGGTTAACTGCACATTCCAATCTACGTCTTCATTTTTGGACTTTATCCAATTTTTCCCCAGGAAGTTATTTATCAAACTGTCTGAAAATGGATCCCATACTGGATGTTGCCGGGGGAAAAAAATAAACTACATTGCTCTTCATAATTGAAGATAATTCATATCCAATTTTTTGTCAAGTTGTATTCATTTTGATTAATAGTCACATGAATAAGATGTGAGATTATTTGGTAATTTATCTTTATGGATTATCGCAGATTGACCTTGGCTGACTAAATTGCATTTTAACCAATTGGGTAATGCATTACTGTTTAAAATGTTATTCCTGTCCAGAATTACAAAGCAGACTGGCCAGGGCAGCCCTTAATCCATCTCCTTGTGTGCTCCAGAATTCAAATTAAATACAATTCATGGTACCCCCCACAAGAGAAACATACTAGATTTAAGATGAGAAGAGCAGATTTCACACCTGATCTTGGAATTGATCCAATACTCATGATTTTAGCCAAAAGGTTGACAAGGGATACGGTTGCTTTTTTTAAAATATTTTTAATCCATCCTTAAAGTTACAAAGCCAATGCTCAGCGTGGATTGGGCAAATCCAAATCCATATGGGAAGCGAACAAGATCCAAGCTGACAAGATAAGGCACTGCACTCCATCTTGATACTTCATCTTAGCTGGTAGTGTATTACTCAATCCACTAATCAGTGAAACCATAGACAAGAGGTTTATGGAGATGTGTAGATTACAGGGCACTCTCTGGCTTTATAGTAGTGTTTGCTAAATATAAAAAATTACCTATTCAAATTATAGTTGGCTGGCTAACACATATACAGATACGTTCTTATCATAACAGGTTTTTAAATAATTCTTTACAAACAGAGGACAATGAGAAAGTGTGCATTCAAGTGCCTAAAACACATTTGAGGCTGCCAGATAATGATAACCAACTTCCTTTTACTAACTGCACTGTAATTAATTTGTTCATTATTTTCTATTTACATATTTATACAGCATATTATATGCTGTATAATTTACACACCTTCAGTTCACTCTTCAGAAAGTTTCCACCTAATGTTCTTTTGTGTTAATTTCAGTGTTTATCATATTAAAATCAGCCACTTCACAATTTTCTGAATCTGCTGACTCATGCTCATACTTTAGCAAGTTGTTCAATTATGAACGCATGGTTAAAAACTTTGTCCAACCTCATTCTTAACAGAAACACAAAATGCCCTTCCCACAAGATGGGTTTGGTGGCAGGGAGTGCATTAAATTGGATGGGAGGATTTCTGGCCTGGGATCCTTGAATTATTTGTGTTGTTATTAGGTTTCTATGCAAATTTGAAGCATTCAAGAAATAATCACTATATTTTAATGATTATTCCACTGATAATGGAATCTATCACAGCCTTTTCACTTAACTTGCAAAGCACTCTTCAAAGGTTTGCATAGTGGCACAGTGGTTAGTACTGCTGCTTCACAGCGCCAGCGATTTGGATTCGATTTCTGGCTTGGATCACTATCTGTGTGGAGTTTGCACGTTCTCCCCAAGTCTGTGTGGTTTCTTCCAGGTGCTCTGGTTTCCTCTCACATTCTGAAAGACATGCTAGTTAGGTGCATTGACCCAAACAGATGCCAGACTGTGGCAACTAGGGGAATTTCACAGCAACTTAATTGCAGTGATAACGTAAGTCTTGCTTGTGACTAATAAATAAACTTAACTTTAACAATCCTGGTAATCACTCCAGTTAAGTTTTACGTTTAAATAGCTCTTCTTTTGATAAAAGCATTCAGGACAAGAAGACATTTAATATTGATCAGAACACCAGGTTTCATGATCCCTGATCATATCCAGTGTAGAGTTCTTATTCATCGTTTAGAAAGCACTTCAATATGAGCAGTGAAGGAATGCTATCATAGATGATGCCTTCCTTTTAAACATGGAGGTAACTTTGATCTGCTTGCCATGCATGTAAACTCTAATTTTTCATTCATTAAAGTACTGTTTGAAATTGACTTGTCATTTTACTTAGCAGCACATTTATTTTGTATGTCAAATGTGAGTGGAATCTGATTGGTGTTGTCAAAATGCTGCAGTTTAAAATTATTTCTTTTGGCTGTCTTAATATATATTATTGAAACTCAGTTAACTTAAAATGAAAACAAGCCATTTTGCCCAGCTAATCTAGGTATACATTTCACTTGACCCTTGTCCCACTTTCCTCATCTAAACCTATCATAAGGCTCAATTCCCTTCTATCCCATACACCACCCAGCTTCTTCTTAAATGCATCTGTACAATTTATTTCAAACACTTATTGAATTCCACATTCCTACCACTCTTTGGGTGAAGATGATTCTTTTAGATTTTTTTGGTGACTATTTTTCATTGATGGCCTCTAGTTATGTTCTTCTCCATAAGTGCACACATTACCTCTGCAACCACTCAATTTTAAAACCTTCTAGTAGGCATCTCTCAGTTTTCTTTTTTCAAAAGAAAAGAGGAGCCCAATCTGTCAGTTCTTTCTGACATGTATGCCCAGATTCTTCTCTGCATCCTCTCCAGTGCCTCTACATCCTTTCTGTAATATGGCAATCAGAACTTGAAATAATATTCAAGCTTGGTCTAAACAAAATTCAAAGGGCATCCCTACTTTCTAATTCTCTATTACTTGCTTTGTATTTTTTATGGCCTAACAAATACATGGGCCAGGATTCTCCCCAAAAAATTCGAAGTGCCAAATTCGCATAAAAAACTGGAGTAAATCCTACTTTTCTGCCCCCCCCAAGCCACTCCCCCAAATGGATCTCCCACACATCGCAGAGTGCCATAGCCAGATTCACAATGAAAATTGGAGGTGGGGGTTTATTCCCTCTGGAGGGTTTGGCAGTGTAGTGCTGAGCTGGTCATTGTGCACACGTTGACCTGTCAGTGCCGAGATCAGCACATGCATAGTAGCTCCTTATTGCTTACTTTCTGTTCATTGGCTAGGTTGGTTGCTGGCCAGCACAGCAACACTGTTCCTCTGATTCCCCCTACCTCCCGATCACTAATCTTCTGGACATCTTTGGGCCAGCTGGGCGGATTTCTGGTATGGAATTAATGACGCTGAATAATCTGGTGGCCTGAGACATGCGGAGGCTGTAGCACTCAGTGGGGAGCCCTCTAAATGGCCTCTGATGTTTCCCAGCCTGCTACGCTGCCCGCCCCCATAGCCTTGGTGTATTTATATACAGAGGTTCCTTTGTTCATCTACCCCACCTAGATCGGCACCTTCCAAATTGTAAGTGATCTTCCTATATTTCCTTGCAATACATTTGACATTACGTTTATCTGTGGGGCTTTATTTGCCCATTCTGCAAATCTACTAACATCATCCTATAATTTGTTCCAGACTCCTTCAATATTGACCATCCCTATAATTTGATGTTATCTGCAAATTTAGAAACTATGTTTTTAATTCCAAAGTCCAAACTGTTAAATTGTGAACTGCAATGATCCTAACAGTGATCCTTGTGGAACACCACTTTCAGCAACTTTGAATGTCTATCCTTTATTCCAACTCTGTTTTCTGTCTGGAAGCCAGCTAATAATTCATTCTGTCACTTACCATGACTCTTTTTTAGGTGGCATCTTATCAAAGGCCTTTCAAAATCTAGATAAATTACACCTATTCACCACTACCATTATCTTTTCAGTAGTAGTCTTGGAGTACAGATGACTAGCTTCCCCACTAAAAATGAGTCCGAAGTGACAAGAGTGCGATGCTCAACATATAGTTTAGGGGATTTTCACAGTAACTTCATTGCTGTATTAATATAAGCCTACCTGTGACTAATGAAAATAAACTTTATTTTACAGTCTTTGTCACAGATGGGCGGACTTGATCTCTGCGATGAAACTCAAGATGGTGACTTCCATACCGGATGCTTTTCCTCTATTTTGGAAGGGCTTGGGCCAAGGATTCCAGGTAGCAGTGCGGATGTCACACTTTTCTAAGGAGTCTTTGAGGGTGTCCTTAAAGCATTTCCTCTCTTTTCTGGGCTCGTTTGCTCTGTCAAATTTCCAAATAGAGCATTTGTTCCAAAATTGTTGTGTCAGGCATGTGGGCAATGCGGCCCACCCAGTGGATTTAATAGAACATGGTCAATATTTTAATCTCGGTATGTTGGCCTGAGTGAGAACACTAAATTTGGTATGCCTATTGTGCAATGGATTTACATGACTCATGTGGAGTCAGCATCAGTGATACTTGAGGGTTTGAGGTGCCTGTTGTACATGCTCCATGTCTCTGAGCCATATAAAAGGACAGGCATCATAATGTCTCAAAACTTGGTGCTGCTTCTGAGGTCCTGATCATCAAATATTCTTCCCCAAGTGATTGAAGACTGGTTGGTACACATGGCATGTTGAACCTTGTTGTTGATGTCTGTCCTTCTAGTAAACCCCCAAGGTATAGAAAGTGGTTCATGCTTTCCAAGGTTTGGGGTGAGGGGCTATGCTGTGTGGAGGGAGCAGTTTGGTAGAGGATGTTTGTCTTACAGATATTACAGGTAAAATCCATGCCTTTGCATGCCTCAGTGTAGGTGCTAACAATGGCTTGGATCTCCTATTGTGAGCAGATGCACGTATTGTCTGCATACTATCGTTCAATGACAGAGATGGGACAACCTTGTGTCTGGCCTGCAGACGGTAGAAATTGAATAAATTTGTGACTATTCTGTAGTTTAGCTCCATTCCAGTGGGAAAGCTTGGTATGGATGAGATGGAACATTGCAGCAAGGATGATTGAGAAGTTCATTGGTGCGATAACATAGCCTTGCTTGATGCCATCACTTATCAGGATCATGGCTTGCCTGTCATTGTAAAGCAGGTGGAGGAATTGGACAAACCTTTGAGGGCAGCTGAAACAGAGGAAAACATTCCATAGTCCCTCGTGGTTGACAGTGTCAAAGGCCTTTGTGAGGTCAAAGGAGGCAACGTATAAGTTTTGCTTTGGTTTCTTGCATTTCTCTTGTGGTTGCCTTGTGCAGCCAGACTTATCACTTTTCTTGAAGATGGTCAAATATATAGCGCTCTGAGATCTTCTGGCATGTTCATTTTCTTCCAAATAAAAAAAAGTTAAGTCATGTATTTATATCAATAGGGATTCCAACTGTTCCTGATGCCTTGTTATTTTTAGTTGTCAGATGGTCCTTTCTACCTCGTGCTAGGTTGGAGTTGTGCTGAGATGATGGTGGATAGCTTGCTGCGGGAAGGAGCTGAGGACACTTGCGTTGATTACAGAGGGCTAGAGAATTACAAATGTTATGCCCTTACTCCAAAAAAAACGTTTGTAAGGATAGCTCTAGCAATTACAGACAAGTCAGTTTAACTTCAGTGATGGGAAAGCTTCTGGAAACAATTATTCAGGATAGAATTAGTAGACACATGGACAAATGTTGATTCAATCTGAAGAGTGGATTTCTAAAGGGAAAATTGTGTTCAACTAACTTACTTGAATTTTTTGAGGAGGTAACAGAAAGAGTATACAAGGACAATGCTGTGGATGTGATGTACATGGACTTCCAAAGACATTCAGTGTGGTACTACACAACAGATTTGAGAAATATAATTGGTCAAGGAATAAAAAGGACAGTAGCATCATGGATACAAAAGTAGCCAAATAGTAATGGTCAATAGATATTTTTCAGACAGAAGGAAGATTTTTCTGATTGATAGAAACAACTTGGAGATAGGTGCTGAGGGAAAAATCTCTACATTTGCAGACGATACTAAGCTAGGGAGAATAATAAATTATGAGGCTGATATTGATTTGATTTGAATCTGAAATTATAAACAGTCTTAACAGGGTAAAGAAGGATATCTCTTTCCACTAGTTGGCATGTCAGTGACTAGGAGTCACAATTTCAAGATGGTCAGCAAGAGAAGTAGGAGTGAGATGAGGGGAAACTTCTTTACTCAGAGTCGTTGGGATTTGGAGACCGAGAGAGTGGTGGAGGCAGATTCCATAGGATGTTTCAAAAAAAAAGGAGCTTGATATGTATTTGAAAATGATGAATTTAGATGGCTATGGAGATAGGGCTGGAGTAGTTTTTTCAGGAGCCAGTGCAGACATGGTAAGTCAAATGACCTCCATCTGTGCTGCAAAATTATGATTCTATGATCTTAGTGCATAGGAGACAATTTCAAAATTTGCTGATGATACAAAAAATGGAAGCACTGTAAACTGTGAAGAGGTAAAAAGACAATGTTGGGCAGATAGCTGGCAGATGAAATTCAATGTGGAGAGGTTTGAGGTGATACATTTAGAGACAATACAAAATACGGAGTAAAATTATTCAACGAATGCTGGAGAAAACAGGCCTGGATATATATGTGCACAGATTGTTGAAGGTGGCAGGACAGATGGAGAGAGCAGTTAATAAACTATGTAGTATTCTGGGCTTTATTAATGAGGCATTAATAAAGCAAGATAACAGGTTATGCTGAACATATACAAAGCAATAGTTAGATCTAGCTGGAGTATTGTGTACAGTCCTAGTTGACACACTATACGAAGGATGTGAATGCACTGGCGAGAGTGAAGAGTTATACAAGAGTGGTTCCTGGAATGATAAACTTCAGTTAGGACTATTCTCCTTGGAGGGAGCAAGGCTGAGACGAGATTTTAAAGATGTCCAAAATCATGAGGAGCTGGACAAAGAAATGCATTCCGTATCTCCAGAGGGTAAAGTGTTTTCTCTGGGTCAAAAGAAGATAGAACAATGACTTGAATTTATATAATGTATGTTTCTTTGTGCCTTCATGGCAGTCTCTTTTTATGTGTCTGCCTCTGAATGTCTGTGTCAGTCTTTTTGTGTGCGTCTGTTATATCTGTGTGTCTTGTCTTGTTTGCTGACCTGAGTGTTTATTGCTGTATTTGTCTCGTTCTCTGCATCTGTCTGTGTCTCTGTGTTTATATCTCTGTGCACGAGTGTGCTCGCACGCCTTGTCTCACGGAGTTTTTGTCTGTTTCTATGTCAGTCTCCATGTTTGAGTCCGGCTGTGTATATGTCTGTCTGTCTCTCTCTGTTCACATGCTTGTCGCTATCTTTGTGGCAGTCTCTGTATATTTGTCTGTCTTTTTGTGTTTGCGTCTCTTTGTGGCAGTCTCTCTGTGTGTTTATGTCCATTTGTGTGGATCTGTGGCGGTCACTGTGAATGTGTTTGTCCTTGTGCATATGCATCACTGTGTCTTTGTGTGTATCACTGTGCCCTTATCACTGTCTATCTCTACTTGTGTGTGTGTGTTCTTCATTCTGTCTATCTGTGCATATATCTGAATTTGTGTCCTTATTTTTGTCTGTCCCTTCCAGTCTGCATGTCTCTCAGTTTGTCTGTGTCTGTCCCTGTTTGGGAGCACCATTATGAAATGGATTCACACTTTGGGCTCTTAAACTGAACAAAATGAGGGTGAGATGATGAAATGTTGACCACAAACAGCAGCTGCCTTGATGTATTTACTGAAGGACATGATCTCCATTCTCTAGGAATACATGTTTCGAGGAACTATGAACAGAGTCACAGGTGGATAGAGTGGTGAAAAATGCATTCAGCATGCTTGGTTTCATCGGTTAGAACATTGAATACAGGAGTTGGAATTTCTTGTTGAAGTTGTACAAGACATTGGCAAGGCCACACTTGGAATACTGTGTGCAATTCTGGTCACCCTATTATAGAAAGATATTATTAAACTGAAAAGAGTGCAGAAAAGATTTACTGACATACTACTGGGACTTGATGGATTGTGTTATAAGGAGAGGCTGAATAGACTGGGACTTTTTTCTCTGGAGCATAGGAGGCTGAGGGGTGATCCTATAGAGGTCTATAAAATAACGAGGGCACAGATCAGCAAGATAGTCAATAACTTTTCCCAATATAGAAGAGTCTAAAACTAGAGGGCATAGGTTTAAGGTGAGAGGGGAGATACACAAGTATCCAGAGGGGCAATTTTTTCACATAGAGGATGGTGTCTGGAACAAGCTGCCAGAGGTAATAGTAGAGGCAGATACAATTTTGTCTTTTAAAAAGCATTTCGATAGTTACATGAGTATGAAGGGTTTAGAGGGATATGGACCAAATATGGGCATTTGGGATTAGTTTAGGGGTTTTAAAAAAATGGGTGGCATGGACAAGTTGGGCCAAAGGGTCTGTTTCCATGCTGTAAACCTTTATGACTCTAATGCTTTATTAGATTTTTCAGTCATGTCTTAAAGCATTTTACAGAATTGATTACTTTAAAGTGCAGTGATTTATATAAGCAAATAGGAGAAATCCACAAACAGCAGTGAGCTGAATGATGGACTGTTTTTGATGGCGTGAGTTCAGAAAAATGCTGACCTGAGACTGAGAGAACTCCCTTCTCCTCTTAATAGTGCTATGGAATTATTAGCATTCGTTGAAACGTTCAGTTAATGTCACCTCTGGTATTACAGCACTTTCTCAGATACTATATTGAGTGTCAAGAACACAAAAGGATATTTCTTTAAAGGATGTGCCCAACTTTCTTAAATATTAAGATTTCATTGCTGAGTTTATACTTGCAATGATTTATACCTATAATCTTTAGGATCAGCGGAACTCCTGCTCCTGGTATTTTCCCACTGTTACAATACTTAGAACTCTGAACTGTCGTATACATAAAACTTCAGAAATCATTGCCAGTCATGACATCAGAAAGCCACAGCACAAAAAGCTGGCATAGGCATGATGCCCTTTCTGCATCATTCTATGAAATTTAGATTCCCAGGCTTATTTTGGAGTTCACCACGTCCCACTTTTAAATGCTTTCTGCCATACTCTGTTTATTGGCACTCGAATTTCTTCTCAATGTGAAGCGCAACTGTGTACACAGAAGTTTGTTTCTGTTACCTGGGTTGGCACTGAATATTGAGCCCTCTCTTTGTAAAATACAAACAAATAATTCAGTCACTCAAGAAGACTGTCAACATCAGTGCTTACCTTATCACCTTTTCTAACAGTTCTGGTAGTTAGTTTGCTGGTAGCTTTTCTAGCAACATCCCCCAGTTGACGCTGGATTCATACAAATAAAAACAGAGAAAAAAAATTAAAAACACTCTTCAGAGAGAAAAGCAACAGTTGAAAACAGATTAGACCTTAGATACAATTCTAGTCCTACTTTAGAGGACACTACTTTACTTTGAACAAAATGATGATTCATCTAATTGAATACTACAGTCTAAAGACCAGAATTCCACACTGCACTGCAGACACAATCTATGTGGTATTGAGTTAGCTGATCTCATTAAGGATTTCAAAAGAGGTGCTACAACTCACCAGTGCCCTTTTTTTTTAAGGGCAAAGGGAGTGAGACACCTGCAAACCATATTGGAAATGCGCTGTGAGCAGAGGATTGGGTTTAGCTATGACGCAATCCATATTTTAATAATACTCAGTGTCTACTTGGGTGACAGAAAATTATTTCCATTCGTAGAATTTCTAGATCTAGAACAGATTTTATTTTACAGACTTTATATTAGTTGTACCAAATCTAGGTATCTGATTCTTCATTTTAATTTAAAATTTAAAAAAAATCTATAATTTTTTTTAGAGCAACACAGAACGGGAAACAGGCCCTTCGGCCCAACGAGCCCACGCCGCCGTCATAACTATATAGTAACAATTCCATTATCCTATTCTAATTTTAGGTTATTCCTAATATGGAAGAGTCTCAATGTAGGGACAATTTGTTTCCCAATCAGCCTAAGAGCGAATTTTTTTGGGATGTGGGAGGAAACCGGAGCGCCCGGAGAAAACCCACGCAACCATGGGGAGAACGCGCAAACTCCCGCAGACACCGGCCCAATTCCAAGTGTCTGCACAGCTACAGCGATAGTCACTGAGCTGTCATGGTGCCCTTCAGATGGTCCAGATAAAGCACTCATTTACGACATGAAGCACCCGGCAACCCATGAATCAACATCCAAGAGCTGTCCTCGCACCACCTGCCGAATGCATGCTCCTTGATGGTCAAGTATGGACCGAATTACCTGTGGGAAAAAAAGCCATAGTTAAACAGTCCTACTATATCCCTCTATCTGCATACCGCTCATGTGGCTGTCCAAGAGACCCTTAAACAACCCTAGCGTGCCTGCTCCCACCACCTTACTCGGCAGTGCATTCCACACACCCACTACCCTTTGTGTGAAAAACTGCCCTCTAATATTCGTCTTATACCTAGCGCCCCTCACCCTAAGGCCGTGACCCGTCGTCCTATCCATTTCTGAAGGTGGAAAAAGTTTACCACCATTTACTCTATCTATACCCCTTATAATCTTATACACCTCTATGAGATCCCCTCTACGCCGACGTCTTTCAAGGGAAAACAACCCCAGTCTATTTAATCGTTCCTCATAAGACAGTCCTTCCATACCAGGCAGCATCCTGGTAAACCTCCTCTGCACTCTCTCCAATGACTCCACATCCTTCCGATAGTACGGCGACCAGAACTGGACGCAGTATTCCAAGTGAGGCCTAACCAACGTTCTATACAATTGCAACATCAAACTCCTACTCTTGTATTCTATACCCTTTTCTATGAAATCTAACATACTATACGCTTTCTTTATCACCTTCTCCACCTGTGAAGACACCTTCAGAGACTTGTGAACCTGCACCCCCAAGTCTCTCTGCGTCTCTATACTCCGAATAGTTTTACTTTTTATCCTATAACTCTCTTCTACATTTTTCCGGCCAAAATGCATCACCTCGCATTTATCCAGATTAAATTCCATTTGCCATCTATCTGCCCAGTCTACCAACCTACCTATGTCCTGTTGTATTGCCTGACACTGCTCCTCTGTACCCGCCAATCCAAGCATCTTGGTGTCATCAGCAAATTTGCTGATCTCACCACCTACCCCAACTTCCAAGTCGTTTATGTAGACCACAAATAGAAGAGGACCTAGTACTGCGCCTTGTGGCACTCCACTAGTGACAGGCTTCCAGTCGGAAAAAGAGCCTTCCACTACTACCCTCTGTCTCCTCCTCCCGAGCCAGTTCTCGACCCATCTACATACCCGACCCTGTATCCCATGCGCCTTCACCTTCTCTATCATTCTACCATGAGGAACCTTGTCAAACGCCTTACTGAAATCCATGTAGACGACATCAACAGCATGTCCTTCATCAACTGTTTTTGTCACTTCTTCAAAAAATTCCACTAGATTTGTAAGACAAGACTTCCCCTTGCCGAAGCCATGCTGCGTATCCCTGATCAGATCGCAGCGCTCCAGATGCTCATACATCCTGTCCCTAAGGATCCTCTCCATTTGCTTACCTATAACTGAAGTCAAGCTCACCGGCCTATAGTTCCCTGGGTGATCCCTCTGACCTTTTTTAAACAACGGTACTACGTTTGCTATCCTCCAGTCCTCTGGGACCTCACCTGTGTCCAAGGAAGAGACAAAGATTTGCGTCAGAGGCCCAGCTACGTCTTCCCTCAACTCCCTTAGCAGCCTGGGGTAAATGCCATCAGGCCCCGGAGCTTTATATGTCTTTAAGCTGCCTAACAGCCCCAACACCTCTTTCCTCGTAATCTCTATTTCCCTCAACCGATCCTCAACTTTGTCAACATCAGCAACAGACATCTGGCCAGTCTCCTGCGTGAATACCGACGCAAAGTATTCATTCAGGATCTCCCCCATTCCCTCAGGCTCTAAGCATAGATCCCCTCCTCTGTCCCTGAGAGGTCCAATCTTGCCTCTAACCATCCTTTTGCTCCTTTATATAGGAGTAAAATGCCTTAGGATTTTCCTTAATCCTACCTGCCAGAGCCACTTCGTGGCCCCTTTTTTGCCTTTCTAACACCCCTTTTAAGATCCCGTCTACACTCTCTATAAGCTTCCAGCGCTGTCTCAGTCCCCAGTTGCCTAGATCTAATGTAAGCCTCTCGCTTCTTCCTGATCAAGTCCTCAATATTCCTGGTAAGCCACGGTTCTCTAATCCTACCTTTCCCATCCTTCTTCCTTGCCAGCATGTATCTTTCCTGCAGAGAGTTTAGTTTTCCCTTGAAAGACTCCCACATGTACCTCGTCGACCTGCCCTCGAAAAGCTTATCCCAGTTGGTATCTTTAACATCTTGCCTAATCTGGCTGTATCTAGCCCTCCCCCAGTTAAATACCTTCCCTTTTGGGCAGGTCTCGTCCTTTTCCATTAATATCCTAAAGCAGACAGAGTTATGATCACTATTTGACACATGCTCCCCTACCTCGACGTCAACCACCTGCCCTGGCTCATTCCCCAGAACCAAATCCAGTATAGCCCCCTCTCTAGTCGGGCCATCCACGTACTGCTCCAAGGACCCTTCCAAAACACACTGTACAAATTCCTCCCCGTCCACTCCTACAGCTCTGGGCTCTCTCCAATCTACTCCAGGAAAATTGAAATCTCCCACTACTACTATCCTATTTTTCCTACACTTATCTAAAATGTCCCTGCATATCCCTTCTTCCAAGGCCTGCGGGCTGTTGGGCGGTCTGTAGTAAACACCGAACAGAGTAACCACTCCCTTCCTATTCCTCAACTCCACCCATAGAGACTCAATTCCTAAATCATCCATACCTCCCTCCCTCTGTACTGCTATGATGTTGTCCTTAACTAATAAAGCCACTCCCCCGCCTCTCCTCACACCAACTCTGTCATGCCTAAAACACTTATATCCTGGAATATTCAATTGCCAGTCTTGCCCCTCCTTCAACCACGTCTCGGTCACCGCCACCACTTCTAAACTCCTCGTGAACATTATTGCCTTCAGTTCATCTGTTTTGCCAGTCACACTCCTCGCATTAAACACATGCACTGAAGACCCTCAGCTCTCGGATATTCCTTTCTACCTTCTGGTGTTACCCTATCATCCCTCTCTCTCCCACTCCCAGTTCCTTCTCTCTCCCCACCCTCCCTCCCTATTAGTTTAAACACTTCTGAAACACTCCAGCTAACCTCCCAGCTAAAATATGTTTTCCCCTCCCAGTCAAATGCCCCCTATCCCTCTTGAATAGATGACCCTCCCTCCTGAAGACTTCCCAATGATCAATGAATATGAAGCCTTCTGTCCTACACCAATCCCTCATCCATGCATTTAGTTGTAGTGTCTCATTTGTTTTTACCCAATCGGTCCCGGGCACAGGCAGCAGCCCAGAGAACACCACCCTGGAGGCCCTACCTTTCAGTTGAACCCCCAACTCCCTAAACTGCCTACGTATGTCCCCCCTACGCTTTCATCCTACATCTTTCTGACCTATGTGAACTATTACATTTGCCTTAGACCCTTCTCCCTTCAAAATTCCCTCTACCCTCTCTGAAACATCCTGGACCCCTGCTCCAGGGAGGCAGACTACCATCCTGGAGTCTCTCTTTTGCCCACAGAAACTCCTATCGATCCCTTTAACCATCCCATCCCCCACCAATATCTCACTTCCTGCTTTCCTGCTGTTCTCTGTGGCATTCTGTTCCCCTTCACTTGCCCTCTCCATCCCAGCTTTTACCCCTCCCTTGGTTTTCTGGGAATCCTCCTTTGAGATGGCCTTTGTGCCTTGATTTTTATTCTTGTTCCTTGTATCTATAACCAGCCCGTCCCTACTACTAGATCCTGGGGTCCCCGCAGGACTACCTTCCCTATTCATTGTAACCTCGTTTTCCCTCACTAGACACATGTCCTCCAAGCGCAGCTCCAGCTGCCTCACCCTAGCTCTTAAACGTTGCAATTCTAAACATTTTGCGCATATGCGGGCCTTCGGGAGACGTGATGCCTCCAAGAAGGTCCGCATATGGCAGCGTACACAGTGGACGTGTTTGGCCAAGTGTCGTGGCATTTTGTACACCCCCTTTAAAGGTGTTGGGAAAAGAGTGTTGATTAGATAGGAATCAAGGTACTCGCTGCGTCCAAGCCTGCGCTCACCCAAGCCCAGTGAGCTTAAGCCCTTATTGCTCTCACTCTAATTCCCGTCTCACTCCACTGCCCGCTCCCGACGCTGCCCGCTGTCTACCTTGGCCTTTCCTTTTATACTCCCGCGCTTCCTTCCCTGCAGCCCCCCACGCCTATCTCCCGCTACGGAGCGCTGAAATAAACCCTCTAACAACTAAAGTGAAAGACAGGAATCGCAATTCAGGAGTCTCACCAGCCACTCTCCAAAAAACTCTGCTCCGGAGAACAGTAATGTAAGGTAATGTAAAAATAAATCCATCATATTACATAACATATTTTAATTTGGGACAAAGATTATATCAGAAGGAGAGATAGAGCGTGTGTGATGATCCGAATATCACTGAAGTCATGGAAAACTAACGAACACAGAAGCAGATACCTCTGCAGTGCAGAATAAGCTGCTGGCACTGGGATTCCCAGACAAAAGTAGACCTTGTGCTAACACTGTCATTTTGGTAGAAAAATTATCATATGTTTTGATCCATAAATAATAATTTGAACTTACTATTAATAAACATTTTAATTATTATAATATAAAAATCAAAAACTGCTCAAAAGAAAGTTATATTGGGTCTGAAAACATTTATTATAATTTCTCTCAGATGTTTGATAAAGTGCCAGACTGTAATCTAGAATCAAAACCAGATTAGCAGCTCTTGGGATTTGAACACAGCTCATTTCCATGAAGATAGTCTCAAGTTCCAAGTGCTGTGTACAATTTTTGAGCTGACTCAGATCCCCTCCACAAAAGGTGCAATGCGCTAAGTCAGCAATCCTTAAACTGCGGCAAATTTAACCATTTTAATTTGTATAAGCATCTGTAGTATAAATAAATTGTGGCAATTTGTCTATTTAAATATTAAATGGCACTGTACGTAGCGAAATATGAAGTCTATTTTATAAAAACTAAAGTAATCTATTACTGGTTTTCTTTCAGTTTCAGCCTCTGCCAAATATTTCCCTTTTTATAATTGCTATAAAGAAAACTTCCAAAATTTCAACACAAAACTCTTCTGGCAACCTTTAATGGATTATTATTAAAATAGTCAGATGGGTATTCTTCTGAATTTTCAAACAATAGTGATGGACAAATGTTGAGAGTGCACAGGATCCTGAATCCACAATGATGAGGAGTTTCAATGAAAAGCGATTTTACACAGGAGGTTCATTTCCTGTAACCACTAACTTGAGAGAGTGAAATACCAGAACAAAGGATTAAGTACCAAAATGCATTATGCTTCAGAATATTTATAACATTGCAATTCAACTCAGCATTGTGTTAGAAGGAATTGGATGTGGGCATTGTTTCATTAGGATATCAACCACCACCTCCAACATTCATTCCCTCTAGCACCATTGCAGTGGTAGAATTGTGTACGTAACATTTACAAGATACATTACAACAACTCAACAAGGTTCCTTTGACAGCACCTTCCAAACGTAGGATCTCTACCAACTAGAAAGACAAAGGCAGCAGATGCATGGGAACCCCAACACTGCAAGTTCACCTTCAAACCACATGTCACCTTGTTGTGCAGTTCGTTCATTGTCGTTGGGTGAAAATTCTGGCACCCTCCTAGTCAATATGTGGGCATACTTAGACCACTTAGATTGCTGCGGTTGAAAGTGATGGCTCATCACCATCTTCTCAAGGACAATAAAAATACTCACGTAGCCAACAACCCATGAAAGAATAAATAAATATTTTGTTACTAAATATAGTAAAAATTAACCTGGAATATTGTTCTAATTAAACTAGAGCAGTGGAACTCAGGAGACATGGGTTTAAACTTGTAACAGGTAATTTGGGTTGGTATCAGAAATTCTAGGATGTTTAAATGAACTAAGATGAGTCAGATAGCCTTTCTCATCTTTAATTGCGATCATGTATAGCATTTGACCAGCTTAGTGACATAGAAATATATTTTCTTGCGTGTTTTTTTTAAACAAATTAACTGCACTTTGATTTTATAGAGGGAAAAGTATATCCCATGTTGGGGAAAATGAAGAGATTTAGTAAATCTGACAGTAAAATCACTCGATAGACAACTCTCATACCTTGAGTGAACTGTATACATCCAAGGATCTAACAGCACCAGAACTCACTGGCAAGCTTGTCTGCCTTCCAACACCAAACAGTGATGAGATAGCAAGTTCTGCTCTGGATGAAGGTTTCGTAATAAAGCAATATAGACACGATTGAAAAATTTAAAATATTATGTACTGTTGAAATAATGTATCTGGGACTTGCTGCTTGTGCTGCACTGGAAGGGAGTGCTGTACTATCTCTAAGACAGTGCTCTCCATGATTGAGTCACAAATAAATGATTGTAACTTGTACCAGTCTCCTGTGGTTAGCTTGTAGAAGGCCACCACAACATCGCACAAAGTGAAACACTTTATAATAATGAAGTAACATTTCAGAGAAAATATCTTCCAACAAAATTTCAGCTGTTCTGAAATTTTATTACTTTCCTAGTTAAAATTATTACATTTAAGGCCTGAAGATTGATCTCAAAAAAAAGTCATTTAGAGGAATCAGTTATTTATGCAGGTGTTCCACTAGTGTAGATAAAAAAAAAATTGTTTCTTTAATTTACAAGCAGCAATGAATTTCATAGTTGCCTTCCAACTTGATATGAATCCAGAAAATTGGAGTGTTAAAACAAACCTTTCAACAAAATAAACACCTTCTGGATGTTATCTCTAATAGCTAGCAAAAGGTTATCTGAAAAATGTTTTTTCTCTGACTTCCAGGTATTCCAGGACTATAGGAATCTTATTGGTAGATGCAAATTTATGCGGAATTAGGGCTATATAAAATCAAAGAGGAATAAGAATGATTCCTATACATCGGCTATAATTTTATGCCACCTTCTGAAGTGGAAACCTGGAAGTGAGCCAACAAGTGGCTGGGTTGTAAAGATTAGGTGGCATGCTGTGCTGTGGAGGAGCTCAGGTCTAATGTCTATCCACTTCCACTGTATTTTTAGCAGTGGTGGGAGGGTCAGTATTCAGGCAATCTGGCCTAAGGCAAAATGATACTCTTTTCCATAATGGCATTAACGAGCACTGGGGGAATCCACACCACGTGTGAGACCATCATAGTTTATCTGGCAGCTTCGCATGTGCTCTTCTGTTCAGGCATCATGCCCTGTGGAGACTCCTTCCCAATGATAATTATCACCTTGTTCTTTACCTGCCCAGCCTTGCAGTTGCAACTTCTAAACTGCCCTTGCTAGGGCCTGCCGACTGACCAGGTGAAGCTTCCGAGTTACCTCAAGATCTGACATCAATTGTTCGTTGGGGAAAATTGCTGCAGCTGCAGCAATGACTATCAATCCCCATGGTGCTTCTGGGACTGGAGAGATATTGAAGGCAGGACATCTTTCAGTGGAAAAGGAAGCCACAACTTCATACAATTAACCTGACCATTTTCCATTATCATTCCTGTTCTCCTCCCATCAACACAATATGTCTACCGGCCCTTTCAGTACCATGAAAATTAAAAGCAAGTTGTTGCACAAACTTCTCCTGATGTTCCTGGCCCTGTCCCCCTGTGGGTCCCCTAATTTATATCTTGTCTTCATTTATCTTGATCTCACCAATATGTGCAATTTTAAAGACAAAACACTGTGGATGTTGGAATCTGAAACAAAGGGAGAAAGGGACAATCTCAGCAGGTCTGACAGCATCTGTGGAGACAGAATAGAGCCGATAGTCTGGATGATCCTTCATCAGGGCCCTGCTCTGACAATGTGAAATTTTAGACCTTGACTTAAGAAAAAATTGCTAAAGGTTTTATGGGTACTGTATGCCCAATTCTTTTCTGACATGATCAGGTTATTTGATCACAGAAATTTAATTAATCCAAATTCTTCTCCCTCAGAAAGCCAATGTACATTTCAGAAAGGATTGGAGTAGTATGCTAGCCAATTTCCTCTCCCTAAGATAGTGACATTGAGGCTAATGGCAATGTCCCTGCTAAGATCATCTAATGACAAACACCAAAACTGAATCCAGGACCTGCTGATAATTCAACCATTAGCCAGTCAACTACACTGAAATCAATTAAAAAAACTTCACTGATCATAATCAATTTTGTTTATACGAACAGGTTGCTTTTTTTCCATTACATTAGTTTCACTTTAGACAAAGTCAACACTGCAGATACAGAAACAATTGGATGTCGGATCAAATGTGTGCTGATGGAGAGAGCTTAGTAACATCAGAAATAGGAGAAGGGCAAAATACTTCTGTGGAGAACTTCACAGAGGTAACAGGATAGGAGCAGGAAGAGAAACCATTACAGGAGATTCTCTATTAAGGAATGATCCGGAGTTTTGGATAATTACATCCCTATTTTTCTAACTAGTTTTTAAGCTAGATACAGCACTATGTCCGAACTTTTTTCATTGTTACATAATATTAATCTTTAAGCCCTTTACAGAGCAATATGGGTTGGAGTTAGTCACAAATTGTGAACAGGGCTTTCCCAGGCCCATTCAAACTTGAATGCAGGTAAAAGCTTATTTTTAAACTGAGTGAAATCTTGCATCTATTCTTACTCCAATTTCTTCGTGATCTACTTTCCGCAAGGTGCGCCATGATGATATTAATGAATCCCAAGATAACAGAATTACATAGAATATACACATTGAACAGGCAGCTGGCTCAATGAGTCCGTGTCAGTGTTTATACTCCATAAGCTTTCTGTTATTCTGCCTCATTTAAATCTCGTCCATCTATTCATTACTCCCTATGTGTTTGGCCTCATCTGTATCTGCCTCAGTTTGCTGTGTTTGATAGTGAGTTCCACATTCTCGCTACTCTCTGGGTAAAGAAGCTTCTCCTGTGGCCTTTGGGCAGATTGCAAGATAGGGATTAGAACCTCCTGTCTTTACATATTATACTGTTCCTACAATTAGTTCTGGAAAAGCATAGATTTAGGGCACAAAATCTTTGGTGCATGCTTATAGCCTTGCCTTTTTATATTGCAACAATCTTCTTCCTCATACTCCCTCCTAGAATCCTTATAGTGCAGAAGAGGGCCATTCACTCATTGACCCTACACTGACAACAATCCCACCTAGACCTCATTTCTGCAATCCTGCTAACTCCCCCTGACACTACGAGGCAATTTAACAAGGCTAATCCACCTAACCCGCACATGTTTAGACTGAGAGGAAACCTATGCTGACACAAGGAGAACATGCAAATTCCACACAGCCAGTTACCCGGAATTGAATGTGGGTCCCTGTCACTGAAAGGTAGGGGTGCTTCATGCGTCACCTGCTGTGACAAAAAGTTTGTGTCGCAAAAGTACAAATGTTTTAATGCTGATAATTATTTTAGCTCAATGCTGTCCAATGAGCTTATTTATTTAATAACTAAAAGTGCCCCAAATTTATGTCTAACAATATCAGCATCATTTGAGGGGAAAATACAGGTTTTGCAAGAACACAGTTTAAACCAATTATTCTAACGAACGTAGAACAAGAATCACAAAAATATAAAGGCCCCTGTCTAAAATCTTAAGCCAAGAGATATGATAGACAGGTGAAGAAAATCTAATACAAGAAAACTGAGAAACAGACCTCAAAAATTTCTAAGTCTGGGAATATTTTAAGTTATTACAGAGTTGTAATTACAATAGACTAAAGACCTTTTAACGAAAAGGTCATTGTTCATCCTCTTTGCAATTCTGAAGCCACAAAGATTGCTGCAATAATACAACTACCTCCTGAGGGACCTACTCAAATATGTTACATCTGGACAATTTTCACACAGTAACACAGTACCTTAAAAATAATATCCTAAATATACAAAAACACTAAGTAATTTCATATACTTGGTATGAGAATGACAGTACTTCTCCTGCAGGATATTTTCCAAAATCAATGCACTACAATATGAAATAATAACAGGTTGAGCTTTTTTAATTATCTCTCCAATTTTGTTTTTGGCCTTATTTATTATTTGTTCATCTGGATAGACAATGGGTAATATTTAAGGAACAAATGTATGCATTGCAACAGTTACACATTCCTTTCTGATTCAGAAGGAATGTTTAAAAAAGTGTCCAGCAAGGGAAATTTGATGGTGTTAAACTGTTTACATTTCAATGCAGAGAGTATTACAAACAAGGTAGATGAGTTACAACACAGATGCGCACATGGCAGCATGATGTCATTGCTATAATGGAAACTTGGCTAAAGGAGGGGCAACATTTGCAGCTCAATATACCTGGTTATTGAGTTTTCAGACATGATAGATTGAGAGATAAAAGAGGAGGAGTATCACTAATGGTTAAAGAATCAATTCCAGTTGTGAAACAGGATAACATACTGAACAGGTCAACACACAAAGCTTTATGGGTTGAGCTTAGAAGTAATAAAAAAAGGGCAGTCACACTATTGGGAGTAAACTACAGACCCTTAAATAGTGAAAGATAGATAGAAGAACAAATACATAGGCAAATTTCTGCTGTAAGAACAAGAGGGAGACTTTAACTATCCCAATATCAGCTAGGATTCGAACAATGTAAGGGGCACTTGAGAAAAGAATTCATGCAGTGCATTCAGATCTTTTTTTCCTCAGCCAAATAATGACAAACAATAGGAGACGTAATTCTAGACCTAGTCTTGGGAATGAAAGAGGGCAAATGGGTGAAGTGATAGTTGGCGACTATATTGGGGATAGTGATTATAATTCAGTTTGATTTAGCATTACCATGGAAAAGAACAGAGATAAAGCTAGAATAAAAGTTTTGAGCTGGGGACAGGCAAATTTTGCCAGAATGAGGAAGTACTTCGCTGAGGTGAATTGGACAGCATTGCTAAGATATAATTCAATGGAAAACCAATGGAAAGTGCCAATAAGCCTAAACGTACTAAGGACCTAAACGGATATGTTTCCTTCAAAAATAAGAATGGTACTGCCAAATCCAAATCTCCCTGGTTGTCTAGAAGTAAGGTTGTCAGAACACCTCATTCGCCTGATGAAGGCACAAACGCCAAAAGCTAGCAGATTTACTATCAAATAAATCGGTTGGATTTAAAATTGGTGTTGCCAGACCTTTTACTGAGTTTATCCCAGTCCAACACCTGCATCTCTACATCATGTCTAGAAGTATACAGAGGCAGATCAAGCTGAAAAAGAAAGTGTATTATAGGCACAAAGAACTAAGCACTGCAGATAACCTCGATGAATGTAGGAAGTGCAGGGATAAAGTAATAAAGGAAATAAGAAATCAAAGAAAGGGCATGAAAATAGATTAAGTAAAGAAAACCCAAAGATGTTTTACCAATATATTAACTGTAAAATGTTAGCTCAGGAAAAGTGGGATCTGTCGAAGATGAAGAGGGAACTTGTGTGCAGATACAGAAGCTGTGACAAGGTTTTTAAATGAATACTGTGTCTCCATGTTTACAAAGAAAAAGGATGATGCAAATTTAGTACTCCAAGAGGATTACTGTGAGATATTGGATGGGGAGTATTTGGAAGATTGGAATCCTTGAAAATCGCCAGGGTCAGATGGACTGTTTCCAAGACTGCTGAAGGAGGTTAGGGAGGAGATAGTATATGTTCTGAGGATGATTTTCCAATCTTCACTAGATATAGGGCAGGTACTAGAGGACTGGAGAAATGCAAATGTAGTTCCATTATTTAAAAAAGCATAGAAAAAAATGCCAGTTAGTTTTATAATGGTAGTGGCCAAATTAGTAGAATCAATCCTGAGAGATAGGATTAACTGACACATAAAAAGACATGGTCAGCATGGATTTGTTAAAGGAAGGTCTTGCTTCACAAACTTGACTGAATTCTTTGAGAAAGTGACAAGATGGGTTGATGAAGGTAGCGCAGTGGATGTTGTACACATAGATTTTAGCAAGGCATCTGACAAGTCCCACATGGTAGATTTGTCAAAAAAGTAAAAGCCCATGAGATGCAGGGTAATTTTTAAAATTTATTCATGGAACATGAATGTCGCTGCTCGGCCAGCACATATTGCCTGTCCCTGAGAAGGTGTTTGTGCCTTCTTGAATCATTGCAGTCCACATGCTGTGGGTTGACCCACAAAGTTGTTAGGGAGGGAATTCCAGAATTTTGATCCAGTGACTGTGAAGGAACAGCAATATATTTCTAAGTCAGGATGATGAATGGCCTGGAGGAGAACTTGCGAGTGATTGTGTTCTCATGTATCTGCTGTTCTTGTCCTTCTAGAAGTGGTCATGAGTTTGAACTGTGCTGTCTAAGGATCATTGGTGAATTGTTCCAATGCATCTAATACACATGGCTGCTACTGCATATGATGGAGGGAGTGAATGTTAGTGGATGTGGTGCCAATCAAGCAGGCTGCTTTGTGCTGGCTTGTGTCAAGCTTCTTGAGTATTGTTGGAGCCACAAGTGAGCAGTAATTCATCCCAGTCCTGATTTGTGTCTGCAGATAGTGAACAGGCTTTAGGGAGTCAGGAGATGTTTTACTTGCTGCAGCATTATGGCAAACTGGATCAAAAGTTGGCTTATTAACAGGAAACAAAGGATAATAGTTGGCAGACGCCCTTGCAAATGGAAAATTGTTTCAAAAGGTGTTCCCCATATTTTGCTACAGGGATCCTTGTTGTTTATGTTATATATTAACGATTTGCTGGCCATTGGCCATGCTGAATTCTCCCTCAGTGTACCCAAACAGATACCAGAATGTGGTGATGAGAGGGATTTTCACTGCAATTGCAGTGTCAATGTTAGCCTACTTGTGACACTAATAAATAAATTTAAAAAGTTAAATGCTCCTGTTTTGGTCTGCCTTGACTAATCTATTTACATATCCTAGTTTTTATAGTTTTCTTTTATGTTCTTGCAAATTTACTCTTCATTTTTTATTTTTCTCCTCTTTATCAATCACTTTGCTGAATTCCAAACTGATCCCAATCCACAGTCTATAATATAGAGTAAGAAAATGACACAGCAATTAACAACTAATTTCGCTCTGTCTTCATACTGGAAAACACAAATAATTTCCCATAAGGAAAGTGAAGAGGAATTGATGGGAATGGAAGGTAATAAATCCCCAGGTCCTAATAATCTAAATTGCAGGATACTATAAGGGTAGGCCACGGAAAAACTGGATCAGTCATCTTCACCTTCCCGGACAGCGCCCCTCCCCCCACCCCGATTCATTGGAGTATTGAAACTTATAGAATTCTGACAGGGCTGGATAGACTGAAAGCAGGGATGATATTCTTCCTTGCTGGGAAATCTAGAATAAGGGATCACAGTCCATTTAGGATTGTGATGAGGACAAATGCATTCAATAATAAGGTTATGAACCTGTGGAATTCTGTATCACAGAAGGTTGTGTAGGCCAAGTCACTGAATATATTTAAAAAGAAAATTAATCTATTTCTAGACACTAAAGATGTCAATTGGTATGTGGGGAGAGTGCAGAATATGACCTTGACCAAGAGACTCAACCGTAATCATACTGAATGGCACAGCAGTCTCAAAGGCCCAAATAACCTACTCCTGCTCCTATTTTCTACGTTTCTATCTTTAGCCGAGAGGACAAATGATCCGCAGATTTTTCTGGTATAAATTCCGTTCCAAGCTCATCCAACAGAAAATGCACTTAGTAGAAGTAAGGAATCAGCAATATTTCCCCTTCCTGTATACAAGATAACTCTATACAACAAAAAATACTATTTTGCAGTTGTACCAGGCATTGACACTAAACGGACCTTTGGATGGCTATCTGCAAGAACCATCTGCAATTACTTAGTTAACCAAAAAAACTGACAAGTTGTCAAATTGCAGAATAAGTACCTTATTCTTCACATTTAATTTCACATTTATTTACCATAGAGATCATAAATTCTGTACCTATCCCTTCCTCCAAAGATGCAGTGATAGTTACGTTAGTTGACAGCCAGGTCATAGAGCATAGCTTTACATTAGGGATAAAAACAAAATGCATGCCATATCTTAAGACACTTCCTAGTAGCTGCTCTGCAGTCTTATGCTAGGAACAAAAGCCACACCGAAGTCACAGTCTGTTCCCTGTCAATTGAGCTAAATATTACTCTCATTCTAAGTATGGCTGTCACTAATGGCTTAAAGTTATTCCACACTTATGTGGGGACTAGTGTGCTTAAATGAACATGGGTGCAAGCACATTGCAAATATCAAGGAATTCTTGGAATAACAACAAAGGTCCAGGTTTGGATGTCATCAAGAATTAGAACATGTTGACTAAAAAAGACTTCCATGGGTCTTTGCATAATGATAAAATTCCACTATCTGCCAAAACTTCAGGTAAGCTTGCATTAAATTTTAGCTTCAGTAGAGATAGGAAAATGTCTTTAGACCCAACAAGTCCAATCTCTTTTGACGTGCTGGTCTCCCACACGACCTCACGTTCCTTCAATCCCATCACTGCAAAATTATTTAACTGTCTCTTTAACCCATTCATTCTCATCTGCACTTGGGGAAGGGCGGGAGGCTTTCTTTTACTTTGTTCCATGATTTTCACATCCAGAGGGTGAGTTATAAAGTTCAGCGTGGTATGGATTCAGACCTAATCTCTCTTGGGAACTTATCTTTATAGGAGCAGTCAGGAAATCAGAGAAGTGTCTGGAGGCTGGAGCCCAGCAACCGATGAGTAGATAAAATTCAGTGCGGTGTGAATTTGGCCCTACTCTCTCTCAGGAGCTTATCTTTACAGGAGCTCCAGGAGCAACAGGGAAATTATGGAGAAACCCACCATCAGGGGACCTGAACTTAGATGTCATAGTTTCAGACCAACAAACGGTCTCTGATTGATGAGTTGCAGTCAGGTGAAGTATCCTTCTAACCCCTTCATTTCTTTAATATTCTAGTTCAATGGGACTGAATAGGATAGTTGTTTAGACAAGATTTAAATTATATTTAATTTTTCTTACTATAGTCGGCAATAACAGAGATAGTTTAGTGAGTAATTAAACTGGTGACTGACCAATTTAATTATTATTTAAACAAAATTAGTTCCATACAAATTAAGTTTTAATTTTAATTAATTAACAGAGGATAATGTCGGTCAAGCAGTCTTATACTCCACCCGTAATATTTGCAAATTCCAGGATAGTCTAACTGTCCAGGAGGACTACATTTGCAGGAAGTATGTACAAATAAGGCTCCTAATAGATCGCTTAAATGCATGCACTCAGGAACATATGATGGCAGCATCATAGACAGACGTTTCAGGAGGTGACCGCACCAAGGCTGAGGGAAATAGATGGGTGAAAGTCACAAACAATAGGTAGTCAATGCAGGAGCCTTCTGAGGCTGTCCCCCTCCCACTCAAACAGACATATCATTTTAGATCGAGAGGACATTGTATCAGATGATGATGACAGGATTGGCTGATACTGTGGCGCCACTCTGGTTCTACTGTACAGCAGTGGAGATGGGGTCAAAGTGCATGCAAGAAGTGGTAGTTAAGGATTCAATAGTAAGGAACACAGTCAGGTGCTGCAGTGACTGTGATTGAGATGTTACCAGAGTCAAGGACATCTCTCAGCAGGCACAGGATACCCTGAAGGCAATAGCCAGTAACTGTGGTCTATATTGGAACTAATGGCATAGATAGAAAGGAAAATATGGTCCTGCAAAATGAGTTCAGGGAGTTAGGAGGGCAGTGGAAATGCAGGACCCCTAGGACTATATTCTTAGGAATACTCCCTGTGCCATGTGGTACTGCAAAGACATAGGAAGATAGTACAGTTTAATAAGTGGCTTGAGAGTTGGTGCAGGAGGGGGAATTTCACATTTTTAGACCACTGGGATCACTTCTAAAGCAAATGGGACCTGCACAAAAAGAATAGGTTGTGTCTTAACTGGAAGGGCACTGACATCATAGCAGACAGATTTGATTGTGAGTTTGGGTAGATTTAAACTAATAAGGCAGCGGGGTGGGATCCACACAAGTAGACCAGAGAGTAGAGAGATTGTGGAGAATTCAGTAAATAACACCAGTAAAGCTAAGAGAAAAAAAATACAGGGAGAGTATACAAAACATGACAGAACAGATGATCTGAGTGTTAACTTTAATGCAAGGAGTATGACAGGTAAGGCAGATGAACTTAAAGACTAGATTACTACATGGAATTATGATGTTGTGACAATTACAGAGATTTGGAGAAAGAAGGGGCAGGATTAGCATATTAGCATTCCAGGATTTAGATGCTCCTGACGAGATACAGAAGTGACAAAAGGAGTGGTATTGCTTTACTGATTTGGGAGAATGTTACAACTACACAGAAGGAAAACACCGTGATGGGATCATGCAGTGAAACAAGTGGGTAGAACTCAGGAATAGCAGAAGTGTAATCACACTGTTGGGGTTACACTACAGACCTGCCAATAGCCAGTGTGAAGTGGAGGAACTGATATGTCAGCAGAAGATGTAGAAACAACAGAGTTGTTGAGATAAGTGATATTAACTTCCCTAATATAGGCTGGGATTCCTTTAATGAGAGGGGCTTGGACAGAGCAGAGTCTGTTCAATGTGTCCAAGAATCCTTCTTGAGGCAACATTATCCAACACAGGAAGCAGCTACATAGACCTGGTTCTGGGAAACGAGTCTGAACAGATGATTACTGTCTCACAATTCTATAAGTTTCAAGCTACTTTTAGAAAAGAACAGAAGTAATCCCAGAGCGAAAGTACCAAATTGAAGGAAGGCTATTTATGACAGTATTAGGTAGGAACTAGGGAATGTAGACTGGGGGTGGCTGTTTGAGAGTAAATCCACATCTCCCACATATGTGGGGGTCTTTTAAAAGTCAGCTGTTAACAATTCAGAAAATGTATGCCCCTGTAAAAATGAAGGATAAAGACGGCAAAATTCGGGAACCCTGGATGACAAGAGATTGTGAGCTTAGTGAAAAAGGAGGCTGCATACATGAATTTCAGAAAATTGAAAATGGATAAGGCTCTTGATGAATATAAAGGTAGCAGGAAACAGCTTAAACAGGGGCTTAGGAGGGCTAAAAGAGGCCATGAAATGTCTTTGGAAGGTACAAAGAAGGAAAATCCCAAGGTTTTTTATGTGTATATAAGGAGGAAGAGGAGAGCTAAGAAAAGCGTAGGTTCACTCAAGGACAATGGGGGAAATTTGTGTGTAGAGCCAGATGATGTGGGCGAGGTCCTTAACAGGTACTTTGCATCAATATTCACAAAGGTACATATTCTTGCGATTCAGCCAATGTTGCCCATTTGAAACGCTGCAGGAAAAGATGTCCCAAGGCATGCTACATTGGCGACACCATGCAGGCATTATGATAATAGATGAACAGACACTGCTCGACAATCGCTAGGTAGAAGTGTTTCCTTTCTGTTGGGAAACACTTCAGTAGTCAAGGGCATTCAGCTTCTGATCTTCGGATAAGCTCTCCAAGGTGGTCTTTGAGACACACAGCAACACAGAATCAGCAAGCAGAAACTGACTGCCAAGTTCAGCACACAAGGACGGCCTCAACCAGGATTTTAGGTTTATGTCACATTACCTGTAACAGAGATGAACATGACAGTTTGTTAAAGAATTCTTGTGGTGAAAACAACAAATTTGTCTTTCTAGACCTTATTGGGATCTCATGAAATGAAAAAGTAGAGTAGCAAACGAATGATTGATCTGCTCTGAACACTCACTAGAATATTTGCGTAATAGTAAATATGTGATAGTGACTGATGTACGCGTATCTTTTAAACTGCTAACAGTCGTGGCCCAGGCGATAATCTTTACTATTTGCACAATTTCACACAATAATATTTAATATAAATTCTTAGCAAGATAAAACTGTCATTGCACAGAACAACTAGCAACTTTCTGCTTAAATATGTAAATTCCACAATGGTTAAAAACATTTGTTTTCCAAAGATTAATGGTGATGTCTAGAGATGATACTAATATACTTCTCATTATTTATGCAATGTTAGAGTTGAAACTTAATTTGTATAACAGCCAATGAAGGAAGCATTAGAAAAGGAAGAATGACAAAATGCTTTTTGCCTATCGGAAGCTGTTTACTAAAGTGGAAAATGAAAAGCTAGATATAAATGGAAAACAAAATTTCATGAACTACATGGAGTGTTATTTAACTACAAGCAATCTGAAACTGCTAACATATAAACTGCTAACAGACTCAAATATCAAATCTGATATTAACCAACAGACATCAAAATTTTCAAAAATACATAGTCCACATGAGGGTTTATTTGCTAGTGTAGGCAGAACCTAGGAAAAGAGGCAGGAGCATTTTATGATAAGCTTTCCCGTAAGTGTGTTCTTAGCTACCCCAAAAATAGATAATCCGTTTGGAAATGCCTATAGAGTCAACTGTTTCATCCTCCCATTCGCTGGATAGGATTTGAGAAAGAGAATAAAATTACTCCAGTGGAGGTGGAATGCAAAGTGTGGGAATAGTGAATTGGAAGGAGAGAGAAAAAAAGTCAAATTAACTACTTCCATGGCATTTTGGCAGAGATAAGAAGCAATTTACTTTTGTAAAAAGGATCAAAATAATGTGCTACAATTTTAAAAGTTCATAATTTAATAATGCATTTATTTTAGAGTATTAAGATTTCAACAATAAATGAGGCTCCTGACTGCAGCCAAAAGATATCCATCTCCTCTGGCTACCAAAAGGTTTGAATGGCTTAAATCATGCACAAATCCAGAGATCTAATTCATCTCTTGTATCCCAATGTCTTGGACAACCATTGAGTAAAATTCAGCTCCCCAAAAATAAAGAAGAATGGCAAAAAAGATTGAGGCGTTGCAGACACAAGTTGTCATATGGAAAGACGATGGTGTGGCAACAACAGAGATATAGCTCAACAAAGGGGAGGATTGTGACTTCAATCTTCTTGTTTATAAGTACTGAGGATGTTGGGGTTGTGGTATTCATTAAATAAACCATAAACGCACTGGAAAGGGACTATATATTTTCTAACCAGTTGGTTAGAATAAAGAATCTAATATCCCATTGGCAGTATTCTACAGGCCAAAGTGTGGAAGCAGATGGAGTAGAAAACTAGTAGGCAACTTACAGAAATAAACAAGAACATAACAGAAATATATAGACGTTTGATGGAGTGGGAGGGAACACTTCAATTATCCTGTTACCAATTGAGATAGTAATGGTGTAAAGGACAACAAAGGGGAAGAATTCCTGAAATGTTTTGAGAATTGAGAGAAAACCTTCTTAAATAGTTGTTTTCAGCCTGATGAGAATGGGAACAATGCAACAAGTAGTTCTGAGGAATGAAATGCGGCAAGTGTTGTATTTTCTGTGGGGAAGCATCATAATATTTTCAGATGTAGAAGAATTATGGAAAGACATAAGGAACAATTAAGTATGGAACTATTTCCCTGGAGTACAGCTAATTTCAATGAGTTGTGAAAGGATCTGGCCTGTATGCACTGGAATCAAAAATTAATAAAATCAAAAACTAATTGAAAAATGGGAGGCCTTCAAAGAGGAGAAGGTTTCCACTGATTGGATACATTCCCACAAGGGAAGGAGAAAGTGCATTTAAAGTTAGAATTTCCTGGATAGTTAATAGAGATTAAAATGAAACAAAAAAAAAGTCTTATGAGTAATGTATGATTCATAATACAGCAGGGAACAAGCTAAATACAGAGCTAATATAGAGGAAAGCTTAAAAACAGGATATAAGAGGATGTTTGACAATAGATTAGCAGCCAACTGTCTTATATAAACATATAAATATTAAATGACAATTAAAGAAAGGATGGTGTTGATTAGAGTCCAAAAAAGAAGGCACAGCAAATGGCTGAGGTATCAAATGAGTACAGTGCATCTGTCTTCGTGAAAGAAGAGAATGCTGCTAACAGAGCATCAAAAAGCAGTGAATTTAGGTAAGTTGAAAATAAAGGGAATATACTTAAAAGGATAACAGTGAAACGTGTCTGAATTTACAGAGAGATGTAAAGATGGAAATTGTCCAATCCTCTTTAGCAACGTGTGTTCCACCACTGTTTAAAATAACAAAGAGATAAATCCAGCAGTTACAAATCAGTCATCTTCACATCAGTGTTGGGGAAACTTTTAAATACAATATTATGAGACAAAATTAATTTAAATCTGCTATGACTTCACCTCATTGATTATACATATGTATCACAAGGCTCAAGATTTCAAAGTGTATTGAAACAAGTGATGAAGAGCCTCAATTTATATGCATTATTGGGATATTATGAATTTTAAGTTGGCATCACAAATGCCAAAATACTGAACTGTGGCTTTAAGAAAGAATGTATGGGAGTGGGGGCTGTGAGATTATCAGTGGAGGCCATTTCAGGCTTCCTGCTGGGCGCTCAGGCTTCCATGTGGCTCCCAGCCAAAAATTTCCAGTGTAATTAGCTCCACACTGGAATTTGGTGTGGAGTGCATTGCAATATGGAAATCTTCATTTCCATATCATTAGCGAGCCCAACATTGAAGTGTCCAAGTCTACTAGCACTTCCCCCCTTTGCCAGTTGGGTTTATAACTGCTCCCCTCTAACAGGAAACAGACAGCCAACCCCTCTGGAGAGAACACAGGCTATTGAAGCTCCCCCAGAAGATTGGGAATAAGTGGGGGAGTTCCTTAGGCAGTACCAGTCTGGCTTCTGCAAAGGTCGTGGAACTACTGACATGATTTTTGCTGCGCGCCAACTTCAGAAGAAGTGTCAGGAGCAGAACTGTGAGCTCTATACAACCTCTGTTAACCTTGCGAAAGCCTTTGACACTATAAGCTGACAAGGCTTGTGGAGAATCATGTCACAGTTTGGCTGCCCTCCCAAATTCAGTCAGATGGTACGCCAGTTCCATGATAACATGATGGCCAAAGTACTGGATGGCAGAGAATCCTCTGAGGCAATCCCAGTCACCAATGGCATCAAACAGGGCTGTGTGCTCGCACCCACACTGTTCAGCATGATGTTTACTGCCCTGCTGAATGATGTCTTCCAGGACAGTGTTGCTGGAATCAGCCTCAAGTACAGAGTGGATGGGAAGCTCTTCAACCTGAGGAGATTTCAAGCTGTTACCAAAGTGAAAGAGACTGTTCTAAGAGATTTCCTCTTTGCCGATGACTATGCCCTGTATGCTGGCTCAGAGCCAGACATGCAAGTCAGTATGGACAAATTTTCCACGGCTTGTGACAACTTTGGACTCACCATCGACATTAAAAAGACCAAAGTCATGCACCAGTCTGCTCTTCATGCACTGTATACAAAACCCATGATCACAATCAAAGGGCAGAAACTACAGGCAGTGGACCAGTTCACTTATCTTGGCAGCACCCTCTCCCAAGCAGTGACTATTGATACAGAAGTTAACTGCAGAACAGCAAAGGCAAGCTCTGCTTTTGGTAGACTGTGCTGTACTGTATGGGAACATCGAGGAATCAGCCCAGCAACAAAACTGAAGATCGACAGCACCACTATTCTCACCATCCTCCTGTATGCCTGTGAAACATGGACTTTGTATCGAAGGCATGCAAGACAGCTCAATCATTTCCACATGACTTGTCTTCGCAGAATATTATGCACCTGTTGGCAAGTCAAAGTACCAGACACTGAAGTACTCGCTAGAGCAAGTCTATGATTAGTCCATACACTGCTGATGAGAACGCAGATCCAATAGGCAGGTCATGTCATCTGTATGTCAGATGAGCACATACCCAAGCAGCTCCTTTTTGGGAAACTCTCTGCTGGAAGATGCTCATATGGAGAGCAGAAGAAACGTTTCAAAGACACACTCAAAGTCTCCCTGAAGTCGCTTGACATTGACATGACCACCTGAGAAACGCTGGCACAAAACCGCCCTACCTAGCACTATTTTATCCACAAAGGTTGTCAAGCTCATGAAGCAAGATGTATTGCAAACACAACTTAAGCACGAGCTGTGCAAGTCCAGAGCCACCAGTGCAACAACTACAGTGTCTACACAAGTCTGTCCAACATGTGCCAGGACATTCCATGCCTGAATTGGCCTGATCAGTCATCTTAATACATATCGCAACCAACTTCAAAATGACTAATGGTGTCAAGGTCCTCATCGATGACGATGGACGAACACCACCACCAGTCTGGCAGTGCTAGCCAAGAACGTCAGGCGGTGCAAAGGGGACAGGGCCTATTGGGTGGGCAATTGATACAGAGTACTGCTGCCACACTGCAGTGGTATCTGAGGAAGGGGGAGGAAGGATGGCAAACGGGGCTGTCTGGATGGAAAGAGGGCCTGCAGGGAGTTGGGGGGGGAAGGAGACCAGGGATTTGGAGGCATAGGTACTGCACTGAGGAGGTCCGCGTGCGGTTCGCTGGCCAGTGACTGGGAAGCAGCACTGTGCATTCGCTGATATGTCTGTCAGCATGGAGATCAGCACATGCTCAGTGGCCCCTACTGCCAGTGAGTGCTATGCTGCCAGTCTCTTGGGTAGGAATAGGTCCCACCTCTGGGATTTTCAGAGTGGATCCTGCTAAGGCACTCTGATGCACGGTGATACATAGCTGCAGTACTGAATGGGTTAATGAACTTTGTAATACTTGGGAGAATGAAAAAAATCGTGCAACTTACATGCAGCTTGTTTTCATGTACCTCAGATAGATGCAAAATTTGTTTTCATGTGCCCAAACAGAGAACATGCAGCTGCCCTTGCTGTTGTGAACAAACTTCGATAGTCCATTCAGAAACGTAGCTGACCCAGCTTGTATCTATGTTTGTATCTTTAATTTTGTGGACTTTCACCTAACATAGTGAAGCTTGCACATCCTGAATATATATTCATATATATTCGTTGTGTACTGTTTATTTGTCATGTACCAACATATTATACACTATACAACTTATGAACATTGATTGTTACACCAGTCCCTTTAATTTTAATTTGTCTTGTCGGCCTGTATGTTAGCTAAGGGCTAATCACACACGTCAATTGCAGCCTTGAGATAACCGTGAAGAAATGTCGAGGCAGCCATGTTCCCATGATGAAGGGCAACACACATCCTGGGAAACTGCTGAGACCAAGAAGATGCGCACGTAATTGGGGGGTCTTAAGTTGTGTTCAGGGAGACACCTGGGGAACCGCTATTGGGTACCAGGTGTATCTCCCAAAAGCTTTTGAATAAACTTGCTGTACTTTGACTCACAATTAGTTTCAGAGGTATCTTTACCTACAACATAGCTTAAAAAAAAGTGGGAATTATCCACGAACAGGAGACTTGGAATTTTTTGGGAGAATTCAAGTCATGGAGTTATAACACATCTGGGTTGCAATGAGTCAAGCATTGGCAATAAAAAGCCAGGACTGCAATGGTGACTGGCTAAAAGAGTATCTTTGAGGTCTTGACATACCAGAGCTTCTTGTCAAGTGAAGGTTAATTTGTTGTAGGAAAGCCGTTCCTAATAATCAAGAATTGCAAATACTTTCTTAGATATTATTAGTTATGTTAATACAGGTGCAGAGACAGGCTGAATGTTGCAAATGCTGCCTACCCAAAGAGGACATTTGCTGATTGTATTTGTCAGCACTAAAAGTTAGGAGTTAGTAGTAAAACATTGCTTGGAAGTTAGCATTGTGTAGGATATTTGTTGGCAACTATCATAGGTTGGGACTGCTGTAAGAACTCAGAAGTCACTAAAATAACCAACAGATCAAGGTTGCCATAAAGATCCAATATGGGGTTTGGTGACTAAGTGACTGTCACTGGTTCTGACGAAGAGTCAAAATGAAATATACAGTTAAGAATGGACTGAGAGCTAAATAAAGCACTCAAGATAGATTGAGAAATTAGAGTTGAAGTCTTTTAGATGCAAAAAGCTTTGTATGTAAGATGGCCACATTAAAATCTCAAAGAACATTATGAAATAAGAGGCCAGTTTCAAGAGAAGATCCCAGAAGTCACATGATAATCTTGACTGGCATATTGAATGTTGTGTCATATATCCCTGGGTCAAAATCCTGGAACGCCCTCCTTAACGGCACTGTGGGGGCACCTAAACCATATGAACTGCAGCAGCTCAAGAAAACCGCTCACCTCCATCAACACAGTAAACTTTAATTTGAACATTTCTTACCCACCTGGGATCCTCAGCAGATTAGTGGTGAGCCTTCAAGTATAAAACAATAAATAGGAGCAAGAGACTTCACCCAGAGTTATGAATCTCTAAGTTATCTACCCCAGATTGTTGTGAACATGTAATTTACATGGTATATACAAAACAGTGCACAAAAGTCTACAGAACAGAATCAAGCGATATAGGGATAGAGCAGGAAAGTGGAAGGTGAATCAGATGTTCAGCCATGATCTTACTGTATGGGAGAACAGGCTTGAAGGGTCAAATGGTCCGCTCTAGCCCCCATTTCTACGTTACACTTGGAAGCTCACCATTGTTTTTCTGAGAACTCCAAATGAGGTGGGGGGAGGGGCAGGGAAAGAAATGGATTGTCAATTGAGCCCAGGTTTCATGACAGGCAGTATGAGTGAAGAGTGAAGCTTCTGTGCATAAATTCTATTCTTCAATATTAAAAATTAGAAGTGAATTTATTTTTGCATTGGACTGCCTAAGAGTCTTTGAAAGATACAATGCCCCTTTCCACATTTAAAGAGTCATTTAATTAATATTAAATGTCCAAAAGTGACAAAGGAAGAGTCACTTCTGAATTATTCAGAACTTATTTATTGTAAATTACTCTGGTGATATCTAAACACCACTGACAATGTCTAAGTAATTAAAAACCTCTGTGCCCAACATCAAATTGGCCATTCCTTTGATCTTGACTTGCCAATTTAGTACCTTAAAAAGGCATTGGATTTGAAATCCAATGAGGTCCCTTTGTGCAGATTCAAACCCTGCTCGCAGCAATAAACATTTTGGGGTGGCACAGTGATGAGCACTGTTACCACTCTTCGTTTGCCTGCGTTTCCTCTGGGTGCTCCAGTTTTCTCCTGCAGTCCAAAGTGTTCTGGCATTGACCATGCCAAATACTTCCTCAATGTACCCAAACAGGCACTGGAGTGGGGCGACTAGGGGATTTTCACAGTAACTTTATTCAGTGTTAATGTAAAACCACTTGTGACTAATAAATAAAAGTTAACATTTTCAAGGCCAACTAGGGATAGGCAATAAATACTAGCCTAGCCAGCAATGTCCACAATCCATGAAAGAATAAATTGACCAGTTGAATTTTATGCATTCATCTTATGGCCCAATAGAATGTTAGTTTGCATTCTAAACTAGTGATTGTCCTTTTAAGATTATACCTCAAGAAGAATTTTCTTATTCTGACACTTGTATAGCATGCAAGTGCTGACATAGACTAACAAATGAAAGTCAGCACAAATATGATAAATGCAAGTTGTATATTTTAATTAATTAGTCTGAAGAACACAACTGGATTCGAAATATTAATTTTGTTTTTATTTCAGATCTCCAGCATCCACAGTATTTTGCTTTTATTCAACAATTCATCAGCACTCCCTACTTTCTATCATTAGCCAATTCTGTATCCATGCTGCCACTACAATACCAATAGCTTAATTCTAGTAATAAATCTATTATGCTGTACTTTGTCAAACACCTTTCAATGGTCCAGATACATGTCTACCACACTAATCTCATCAGCTCTTTCAATTACTTTAAAGAACTCAATTAAGGTCTCATCTACTTAGCTTCATAGCCTGCACACCAAGCAGAAACCTAATATAGTTTCTTTTGGCCTCAAGTAATTTCTGAACCTCTTGAATGCAAAAGAGAGATGGGAGTGGGGTTGCAGGGGGGAGTGCGGTTGCGGGGTGCTGGGGAGAGGGGGAGTTTTCTATGTTACTCCTTTCGACCAAAACTATGCCTTAAAAATACCTCCTTTATGCAACCAAAATTTGAGACCATGGAAACCAACTTACTGGATATTTGAGTAGTTCTGTGAATAAGCAAACTCAGAGTCACAGAGGTTTATAGCACAAAAAGGAGTGCTTCACTCCATTGTGTCTGTACCAGCTATCAAATACCTATCTATTTTAATCCCATCTTCCATCACTTGGTCAGTAGACTTGTATGCTATGGCATTTCAAGTGCTCGCTAGATGCTTCTTAAATATTTCCAGGGTTCCCACCTCTACCACCTTTCCAGACAGTGAGTTCCAGCTTCCTACTACCAAATAAGTTTTTCCTCAAATCCCCTCTAACTCTCCTCTTCCAAACCTAAAATATATGCCCTCTCTAAGCAGCTGTACTAAAGGAAAAAGTTTCTTCCTATCAATATTCCTCCTAATTTTGTATACCTTGATGAGATCCTCCTCAGCCTTTTTTGCTTCAAGAAAACAACTGCAGCCCACACAACATCTTGGTGAATCTCCTCTACAACTTGTGCAATCAGCTGTAGCCTAACAAGTGTTTTATATAGCTCCACCATAACCACCATCCTCTTGTAGATTATTTCACAGACATAGAACATGAGTGCATGTATTTATACCAGCTATCCTAATACATCCATTATGTCGAAAACAAAAATAATACGTTTTGAACCAAATGCTCTTGTAGGCTTACATTAACACTGCAATGAAATTATTTATCAAATTAACATCACTGTTTTCCTTCTATCATCACTGTACTTTTGTCTCTTATTGTTAGGATTAGGAGGTAATGTATGGAGTTATTGGTATAGGGCCAAATGGGACCATTGTTAGTACGGACTTGATGGGCTGAGTGGCCTCCTTCTGTACTGTAAGGATTCTATATTTAGCTTTTAATACTGCTTTGGAAAGCAAGTGCCAGTGCTCTCTTAATGAATAGAAATAAAAATAATAGTGATGCATTGGTGCAAACCATGATACACCAACCTTTTCACAATAGAAGGCAAAAGTAGAGGAGTATTGAGAACAGAGGTTGGGAGTGTACAACTTGCCAATAATCCCAATGGTTGCCACAAGCAAGTAACACTAGGAGCAACATTAAATGCTTAAGGCAGGACTTCCACCCCTATCCTAGGAGGAAGAGAGCTGCTGGTCTATTGAATGGTCGACAGTCCCTGCTAGGGGAGACAGTGGCGTAGTGGGATGACAGTGGACCAGTAATCCAATGTCAGACTAATGCTCTGGGGACACAACTTCAAATCCTGCCATGTTAGCTGATGGAATTTAAGCTCAATAAAACCTGAAATTAAAAGCTAGTATCAGTAATAGAGGCCACAAAACTTTCATTGATTTGTCATAAAAATTGATCTGGTTCACTAACATCCTCTAGCGAAGGAAATCTACCATCTTTACCTGGTCTGACCTATACATGACTCCAGTCCCAGAGGAATGTGATTGAATATAAACTGCACTTTGAAATGGCCTGGTAAGCCACTTAGTTCAAGGACAATTAGGAATGACCAAGAAATGCTGGCCCTGCTAATGACACCCACATCCCATGAAAGAAGATTTTAAAAAGCACCAGACATGCTCGGTGGGACTATGGCAGAAGGAGGTGGAGAAGGGCAGGGGGGGTGCAGAGAAGGTGGGGAAGGGGGGGGTGCAGAGAGGGTGGGGAAGGGGGGCGATGGTTTCAGGCAATAGAGTTGGGGTAGGAACTTTGGAAGGTGAGAGAGGGTGAGGGGTATACTTCCAAATGAATCCACAGAGGAGGGTTCTACCCTTCCCACACCTTTTCCAACACCAACCTGTGGTGCTAAAACTGCCAGACCTCCCACAGGGCCTGAATCTTCCATCACCACGGAAAGCACAGCAGTGGCAGCATGATGACGTCTGTAAGTAGCCATTAATAGGCCATTTAAAGGTCTGAATAGATCCAAAGGTATAAAGGATGCACAACACTGTTCCTGTCTGCTGAGAATTTTCAGATAGGCAGGTAGGAGGTGGTAAGGCCACCAGTTTGATTTTACACTGGCGGGGAAGCATAAAATACAACCCAATATCAATTAATACATTTACCTAAAGAAAACGTTTCATCTTAATCATGAAAATTTAAATTTCACTGGACCAACTGATACAGATATGGTGTAGAAAGTGGCCGCCATCAAAAAAGCTAAGAGGAATCCAACTGCTACTTCCAACACCACAGAACTCTTGAGGTTTGATGCCAAGTCACAATTTGCCCCTTCATTCCCAGCCGTTGAAAGGTCACAGGAGGTTATAATGATATAACCATTTCACCAAAATACAGTTATTGAAGTTTTCATTTGGGCTCATTGCTAATTACCTAAAACAAGGAAAAACACAGTGCAGACAGTGGGAGTGAAAGTACACACCCAAAGGCACAGAACAAAAAAAAATTACAGCATAGGAGCAGGCCCTTTGGTCCTCCAAGCCAGTACCAACCATGCTGCCTGACTGAACAAAACGTTCTTACCCTTCTGGGGACTACACATTGAACCTACAAGTCCCTCTATAAACACAAAACATTGGCATTCTTTCTGCTACTCATTGTTGAGGTCTTTCTAAAAATATTAAAATAGAAGCATTATTAACCCAAATTGCCCAGTACATCAGAGCAGCAATTACAAAAGCTTAAGAGTAGGTAATTAATTCACCTTCCATGGCAAGAAATGAAGATTGAACAGAAAGGTGAAAAAGTGTGGAACATAAATGAAGTCTACAGTCTTAAGTTAGTAATTACAGCACAGATTTATCTCATCACAAAGCTGACCAGGCATCTGGTTATATTACTAGTTGGGATGAAATATAAATTGAAAATTGGATGAAGTACACCTTCCTTTTTATATGTAGAGAGCACAGAAAATACGATGCACAGCTACTGGAACATTAGGTCCTAACTTTATAAATTGTGTAATACATAGTATTCAGTCAGCATGGCTCTGTGAGTGGAAAATTGTGTCTCACAAAATTTAATTGAGTTTTTTGAAGGGGTAACCAAAAAGGTAGATGAGGACAGTTGATGTTGTCCACATGGACTTTTGAAAGGCTTTTGACAAGGCATCATATGGTAGGTTGTTGCATAAGATTAAATCTCATGGAATTCAGGGCGAGGTAGCCAAATGGATACAAAATTGACTTGATGACAGAAGCCAGGGGATAACTGTAGAGGGTTGCTTTTCAAACTGAAGGTCTGTGACCAGTGATGTACCTCAGGGATTAGTGCTGGGTCCACTGTTATTTGTCATTTATATTAATGATTTGGATGAGAATATAGGAGGCATGGTTAATAAGTTTGCGGATGACACCAAGATTGGTAGCATAATGGACAGTGAAGAAGGTTCTCTCGGACTGCAACGGGTCCTTGATCAATTGGGTCAATGGGGTGACGAATGGCAGATAGAATTTAATTTAGATAAATGCGAGGTGACATTTTGGTAGACTGAACCAGGGCAGGACTTATTCAGTTAACGGTAGGTCAATGGGGAGAGCTACAGAACAATGATCTAGGAGGTACAGGTTCATAGCTCCTTGAAAGTGAAGTCACAGGTGGACAGAGTAGTGAAGAAGGTATTCAGCATGCTTGGTTTCATTGGTCAGAATATCGAATATAGGAATTGGGACGTCTTGCTGAAATTGTACAAGACATTGGTGAGGCCACACTTGGAATACTGTGTACAGTTCTGGTCACCCTATTATAGAAAGGATATTATTAAACTAGAAAGAGTGCAGAAAAGACTTACTAGGATGCTACCGGGATTTGATGGTTTGAGTTATGAGAGGCTGGATAAATTGGGATTTTTCTCTCTGGAGCAGAGAAGGCTGAGGGATGATCTTATAGACATCTATAAAATAATGAGAGGCATGAATCAGTTAAATAGTCAATATTTTTTCTCAAATGTAGGGGAGTCTAAAGCTAAAGGGCATAGCTTTAAGGTGAGAGGGAAGAGAGCTAGGAGATGTTAGGGATCTAGAGGAGGATAGGGTGTGTAGAAGGGAGCTTAAAAAGGAAATTAGGAGAGCCAGAAGGGGTCATGAGAAGGCCTTGGCAGGTAAGATTAAGGAGAACCCCAAGGCCTTCTACAAATATGTGAAAAGTAAAAGGATGAGAAGAGAAGGGACAGGGCCTATAAAAGGTGAAGGGGGAAAAGTCTGTGTGAATCCGGAAGAAATGGCAGAGGTGCTTAACGAGTACTTTGCCTCAGGATTCACGGTGGAAAGTGGACTGGGAGATTGCACTGCAGGTTTGAGGCATACGGAAAAGATTGAGTATGTGGATGTTAGGAAAGAGGATGTGTTAGACCTGTTAAATTCTATCAAGATAGACAAGTCATCGGGACCGGATGGGATGTACCCCAGGTTATTGTGGGAGGTGAGGGAAGTGATTGCAGAGCCCCTGGCGATGATCTTTGCGTCGTCCATGGAAACAGGAGAGGTTCCGGAGGATTGCGGATGTGGTTCCTATCTTTAAGAAAGGGAACAGGGATAGTCCAGGAAATTACTGACCAGTGAGTCTGACTTCAGTGGTTGGTAAGCTGATGGAGAGGCTTCTGAGGGATAAGATTTATGAACATTTGGAGAAGTTTGGACTGATTAGAAATAGTCAGCATGGTTTTGTCAAGGGCAGGTCATGTCTCATGAACCTAGTCGAGTTCTTCAAAAATGAGACTGAACACATTGACGAAGGAAGGGCGGTGGACGTAGTGTACATGGACTTTAGCAAGGCGTTTGATAAGGTCCCACATGCAAGGCTTCTGGAGAAGGTGAGAGGGCATGGGATCCAAGGCTTTGGCCTCATGGATCCAGAACTGGCTTGCCGGCAGAAGGCAGAGAGTGGTTGTGGATGGGTCTTGTTCTGCATGGAGGTCGGTAACCAGTGGAGTGCCCCAGGGATCTGTTCTGGGACCCCTGCTGTTTATCATTTTCATAAATGACCTGGATGAGAAAGTGGAGGGATGGGTTAGCAAGTTCGCCGACGATACAAAGGTCAGTGGTGTTGTGGATGGTCTGGAGGGATGCCAAAAGTTGCAGCGGGACATAGACAGGATGCAAGACTGGGCGGAGAAGTGGCAGATGGACTTCAACGCGGATAAATGTGTAGTGGTCCATTTTGGCAGGAATAATGGGATGAAGGAATACAATATAAGGGATAGGAGTCTTAGTTGTGTTGTAGAGCAGAAGGATCTCGGGGTCCGGGTCTATAGGACTCTTAAATCGGCCTCGCAGGTAGAGGAAGTGGTCAAGAAGGCGTACAGTGTACTGGCCTTCATTAATCGAGGAATAGAGTTTAGGAGTCAGGAGATAATGATGCAGCTCTATAAGACTCTTGTCAGACCCCAGTTGGAGTATTGTGCGCAGTTCTGGTCGCCTCATTATAGGAAGGATGTAGAGGCTATTGAGAGGTTCAGAGGAGATTTACAAGGATGCTGCCTGGATTGGGAGGCAGGCCTTATGAAGATAGGTTGAGGGAGCTGGGACTCTTCTCACTGGAGAAACGTAGGTTGAGAGGCGACCTGATAGAGGTTTATAAAATGTTGAGAGGGATAGATAGGGTGGACTCTCAGAGACTATTTCCTCGAGCTGAAATGGTCACTACGAGATGACACAGGTTTAAGGTGCAGGGAAGCAAATACAGAGGAGATGTTAGGGGTAAGTTTTTCACTCAGAGGGTGGTGAGTGAATGGAATCGGCTGCTGTCGGAGGTTGTTGAGGCAAACTCGCTGGGGTCTTTTAAAAGACTTCTGGATGAGTATATGGAAACAAATAGGATAGGGGGTTATAGATAGGTCTGTGGATGAGTAGATGTGATCAGTGCAACTCGTGGGCCGAAGAGCCTGTTTGTGCTGTATTGTTCTATGTTCTATGTAGATACAAAAGTGACTAGAGGGGTAATTTTTTCACGCAGAGGGTGGTGAGTGTCCGAACAAGCTGCCAGAGATATAGTAGAGACGGGTACAATTCGTCTTAAAAAGCATTTAGACAGTTACATGGGTAAAATAGGTATAGAGGGATACGGGCCAATTGTGGGCAATTGGGACTAAGTTTAGGGGTTTAAAAAAGGTGGGATGGACAAGGTGGGCCAAAATGCTGTAAACCTCTATGAATCTATGGCACAGTAGCATCACACTTTGTGAAAGCAGAAGCAAAGTACAAATTTAGTTCCCTAATCATTTGCTTGTTCCCCATTTTGAATTCTTTTGTTTCCAAATTAATTGCTCATCTAAAATTTTCACCCTGAATTGCATGGTTCATTTTTAAATATAAATAGAATCTAACATAGAACACTACAACACAAACAGCCCTTCGGCCCACAAGTTGCGCCGATCATACCCATACTTACTAGGCCATAGAACTATCTGTAACTCCCAATCCCAATTAATCCCATGTACTCATCCAGAAGTCTTTTAAAAGACCCCCACGAGTTTGCCTCCACCACCACCGATGGCAGTCCATTCTATTCACTCACCACCCTTTGAATGAAAAATTTACCCTGAACATCTCCTCTGTACTCGCTGCCCAGCACCTTAAACCTGTGTCCTCTTGTAGCGACCATTTCAGCTCTGGGAAATAGCCTCTGAGAATCCACCCTATCTACTCCTCTCAACATTTTGTAAACCTTTATCAGGTTGCCTCTCAACCTTCGTCTCTCCAGGGAGAAGAGACCTAGCTCCCTCAACCTATCTTCATCGGGCATGCCTCCCAATCCAGGCAACATCCTTGTAAATCTCCTCTGCACCCTCTCAATAGCTGCAACATCCTTCCTATAGTGAGGCGACCAGAACTGCACACAGTACTCCAAGTGGAAATATAGAATTGTTTAAAACTTTGTCATTCAGCAATATATGGCATTGCTTAATGCAGAAGTTTGCACTCATCAGGTGTTCATAATGACTTTTTTTGCAAGAAGTTGATTTTATTGGTGATACAAAGATACCAATTAGTTTCTCCACCCTCCTTAATTGCTGAAATAGCTCCATTGCAAAAGAAAATCAGAAATGCCCTATCAGTGTAGGCTGGGTGCTGTTTCATAGCCATCCAACTCATGAAAACTGATACTGTTTTATACCAGAAAGCCTTTATGAAGGATAGAACCAAAATCTAATCCTTACAGAAGTTATTATTTACAAAATACAAATTACAAACATACACTTGATAATCAGCCACTCTAGTTTCAGTCTGCTGTTTTTCATATGAGCACAAGCAAACTTATCAATTAATGTCCACCACTTGCATATACTTAAACACAATTAACAGATACCTATTGGGAATACAGATTTGCAAATTTGCAGCAGAATTTTCTAGGTTTAGGTAGCTTTGGATCAATTAGCCATTTTAAATTACTGAATAAGATGGAATAAGATCATGCTAACATGTAATATGATATTCTTGCAGATGATCACCATGATGTCAAAGCTGAGGAAAATTTACTGGAAGATCAGTAATAAAAATACCTAATGAAAGAATAACTTTATTCCATTAAAGAGGAATACTTTTAAGATAAAAAAATTTATTCTTCTAAATTAATAGCAAGTAGTACTTGTCCAGCCTTGTCTTCAAAATAGTTTTCTACTATCTAATCTGCATGGAACTTACCTCAATTCAATTTGCTACATATTGGATGGAAGTACTCACACAAATTCTTGCATTAAACAAAATCCCTAACATTGTGATGCTCTCAAATTTTACAGGGCTGACATATTTTAGACACAAAGCTGGTGACATGGTGGAATGGGGAGGGTAGGATTTACAATTATTTTTGTAAATCAACCTCTTTGTATCAAAAAGCAATGATATCACAGCTAGTTTAGACACAATTATCTTTACTGCATTGTTTGACAGTGCACTGAATGAAAACATGGATAGTGTGAAATTTCCCTATTAAAACCAATCTCTTCTAATTTGGTTTCTTCACCCTCAAAAAAATCAAAATCATACTTCCTATTATTAGCAGCATGCCAAGTTTCAGTCTATTTGAAATATGTAAATGCTTAAAAATGAAAGTCACTGACCTGGTTCCGTCCACGTACATTTGCATATCTGAACTTCTGAATGAAATAGAAGATCAGCCAAGCCAAAGAAATGATCATCAATACAATAAACGAGATGGATACGAAGACCAGGGAACTACGACTGTACTGTGTAGAATGTACTTTTCCAACTGTTATAGACATCAATACAGTGAGGTTTTTTTCCACATAACTCAGAATTTCACGACCTCGACGTTCAGAAATCATGATGGCAACTATATTACCAGTTCCTGAAAGAGAAAAGAAAATGTAATTAATCACAAATTAATCACAGGTCAAAAATTTCAAGAATATGCAAAATTGAGAATTTCTACCTTATTTTACCTCCTGAAATATCTATCCTTGCATCTCAGTTCCAAATAGACTAATCAATGAATTACAGGTTTCAGTAACATTGCAAAATATTTTCAAACCCAGGTAAGCTGCACTCTAGATGTTTTCACTTTCCCAACACAGAAATAAGTCTAGTGCTTCAGAGAATACATCACCATGCATTGTGATATGGAATGTTTAAACTTCTTCAAGAAAAAACTCTACATTTTTCTCAGATTAATCCAGATGCAGATTGAAAGGTGTCAGCAAACACAAATACACGGGGGCAATTTTAAATACTTAGTGGCGTGTAAAGTGCTTTGTGCGAATAATACCAGTTTTCGCAAAAGGCACCATTTCTACATCCTGTCTCAATATTCATCTCCATACAATTCATAAAAAAATTACAATGTTAAGGCACAAACCTGGGAGACTTTGTTTTGCTGCCATGAGAGGAAAAGAGGTTTGAGTTGGCATTCAATTATCGAATCCTCGATGATGAGGGTAATTATGAATAGCTTTCCATAATTGGTGGTAAGTGATTACAAGTCCAGGCTGTACCTTCCAGACATGTGCTAGCACAAATTTCCTATATTCACTTCCATGCCCTCAGAGGGGTTAAATTGAAATTCCCTAAATCAAACCATTCCTGACATTAGTGGTATCTCCACAAGCCCTTCATCCTTCGAGCCATGTCCAGCCACTTCGGTGTAGCACCATTGCTCTTTGGCTCTTCCCGGAGTTGCTCTCTCCTTCAAGGGCCTCCTCCATCCTCAAGGTCCACACGTCTTTGGATGGCAATGTTATGGAGAATATAGCAAACTATCACATGCTGCTTCTGGTCAGCTGGCTGCCCAATTATTCCTGGCAGCCTTGTTTTTTTATTTGTTTCTCAGAGTGTGAGATGGGTGGGGACAGTGCCAACCTTATTCAACGTGCTGCAACTGAGTGCCCACTCTTTATGTCACTTGTGCAGTACCCAAGGCACTCTTTTACAAGAATTCCCCTTGATTCCTCCGACCAGGCAGCACAACAGTTAGCACTGCTGTCTTACAGCACCAGGGACCCAGGTTCAATTCCCGTCTTGGGTCATTGTCTGTGTGGAGTTTGCACATTCTCTCCATGTCTGCATAGGATTCCTCCAGGTGCTCCAGTTTCCTCCCACAGCCCAAAGATGTGCAAATTAGGTGGACTGGCCATGCTAAATTGACCCTTATTGTCAATGCATGATAGGGTAAATGCATGGGGTAATGGGGCTAGGACCTGGGCGGGATTGTAGTTGGTGCAGTCTCGATGGGCTGAAAAGCCTCCTTCTGCACTGTAGGATTCTATTATTTTATGGGATCAGGGTGACATTCTGGTGGAGGCACGACTGGATCCACACTGCATACCCAAATTCATCTCTTCTTACTTTTAAAATTTCTAATTCCATATAAAATAAATCAAGCAGGTTTTAATTCTTTCATTTAAATTTGATTTATTATTCTTGTATGTATTGGTTATACAATGAAAAACATTCTTTATACAGTATACACACAAAGCATACTGTTCATAGAATACATTGGGGAGTAGGAAAGGGGAATGTGAAGAATGTAGTGTTACAGTATAGCCAGGATGTAGAGAAAGGTCAACTTAATACGAGGTAGTCCATTCAAAAGTCTGATAGCAGCAGGGAAGAAACCATTCCTGAGTTGGTTGGTATGTGACCTCAGACTTGTGTTTTTTTCCCCCTGATGGAAGAAAGTGGGAGAGAGAACATCTGAGATGCATGGGGTCCTTAATTATGCTGGCTGCTTTGCCGAGGCAGCGTGAAGCATAAACAGAGTGAATGGATAGGAGTCTGGTCTGTATGATGGACTGGGGCTTTGTTCGTGATTCTTATAGTTTCTTGCGGTCTTAGAACAGAAGCCATACCAAGCTGTGATATAATCAGACAGAATGCTTTCTATGGTGCACCTATGAACATCGATAAAATTGTAGCGGACTTGCCAAATTTCCTTAGCTAATGAGAAAGTAGAGGCACGGGTGGGTTTTCTTAAATGATAGCATATAGGAACACCCACTTTAAATTTGAACAATCGACAGCTCTAATAATCACCACTTGAATTTGTTTTTAGAAAGATATTAGAAAGTCCTAAAATTGAGGCTAACTAAAAAAAATTACACAATGACCAAAAATGCAAGTAGTAGTAGTCAGGAGTGGACAAGCCATTGCTATGTCGAATATATAGTACAAGGCTGTAATTTAAGAAATTAAAAAATCATCAATTGGGTACAGAATAGAAAACTATCACTGAAGAGATGGTAGAACAATAAATGTTAATAAAAAAGATTCAATGATGGGGTTTTCTCCAGGTGCTCCGGTTTCCTCCTACATCCCAAACATGTGCTCTTAGGCTAACTGGCAAAACAAATTCTCCCTAAATTGTCTCAAGTTTGGTTTTTAATCCATAGATCTATAAACATAGACAGGGATCACGGGTAGAGGTGGGAACATCAGTGTGGCAGCGCGGGCTTGTTGGGCTGAAGGGCCTGTTTCCCATGCTGTTTTGTTCTTTGTTCTTTGATGTCTGCAAGATAGTATGCATGTGGTTCTCAAGTGAGAAGAAACATAGTGTAATAGCCTGCTCATTTTAAAGTTCACTGAGCAATGTATACCTGGTATTGTGGTATTACATTCTAACAGGAGTCAGGAAAAGATGCAAGTAAAAAGCATCATTTGTCCAACAGCATAGGACAGTAAGCATTACATTTTACTTCGGAGTATGCAAAATTTTCAATATATTATGTAGACATTCTTTGGTCACACAAATGGAGTTGAGACCAATGACATTTTCAGGATAAATGAGATAAGGAGTGTGAAATAATTGACCAGGGTAACTCATGCTGGAGAGGAGGAGGAGAATGTACAGGCATAAGACACATGATCAAGTGAGAGAAATGCTATTTAGCTCAGTGAGCAGGAAACAACTGTTTCCTCAACAAGGAAGGATGTGGCTGGGGAGCGGGACAAGAGTTCAGTAGTGGTGTTTTCAAGGGGGAGGGGAGCATCATTCCAACAGATGTGTCTCTTTAAACATTTGGCTATCTAAACATATCTTAAACATATGCTATCTAAAAAGCCATCTTTGAATCTCCTCACGTGGGTGAATAAAGTTTGTAAAGAACATTAAAACAGAAGTGTTAAAAGACTGCGCAGCTTTCCCTAAAAAATAGCTGCCTCCACTCCTCCAATGTTTAAAAAATACCACTAGCATTTGGAAGATCAGTGAATGTGTATATGCAGGAAGGTCCTTTTCTCTCAAAGCAAGTGCATAATGAAAAGATTCTGACGACACCCACTCCCACCTGAGGTAGCATTCACAAATTTCTCTTTGCTCACCAATTCCTTCTTCCTCTATGCTGCTTCCTTCATCACCATAAATGTATATTTCTACATCTTCAAAAATTGTTGAAGTTTTATGTCAAAATTTCCTCAGACATCCAATCCAGTTAAAACTTTATGTAAAATTATTAGAAAAGTCAACTTTTAATATGGCAAATTGATATTCTGAGGGAGATTTTCAGCCAGCGTCCTCCCCCAGGCAAAAATGGTAACGCCAGCTGAAAATCCTACAGTTCTGCGGGAATGGGAATCTCTGTGGCAAGATCTTGTTCTGAGATTTTCCCCACCACTCACCATTTCAATGTATTTAAAAGGGCTTCCCCATGATATCGGCAAGGTTTACAACAGCTTTAATAAAATTGGAAGCTGTCGAGGGGAACCCACTGGGTTGCAAAAATTCTTGCCCCGGGGAGAAGAAGACTATGCTCAGACAGTGACCTGATAGTGTCAGGGACATACCTCGTTATGTACCAGAGAGGTTGATGGCCCAGATAATTCTAAGGAAGGGGGCTCCCCATGCCTGTGGTAATAGACCCCAACCTGCTACAGTAATGATAGAAACCACACCCCAGATTTGCTGTGTATTGAGGTGCCAGTGAATCTGGGAAAAAAAAACACAGCTGTGCAGCTGGATTTTGTCAGTTTTCTTGGTGAAACCAACACCGACAAATTATGATTCACCCATTATATCTGAAATATATAGTATGCATCTGCAAGTTGAGCCTCTAAATGCATTTAGTATTTAACTGACTTATTAAACTAGGGAACAGGTGCTCATTATGATAAAACAAATGAAATAACTGCTTTATTATTTAGTTCTTCTCTGAAAGTTGATCAAGCATTTTACTATGTCAAAAGGTGAATCATCAAATTCCACACTTATGAGCAGAAGTTGCCTGCTGTAACTGTACAGGGCACTGGTGAGACCGCAACTGGAGTACTGTGTGCAGTTTTGGTCCCCCCCCATTTGGAAAGGATATATTGGCCTTGAAGGGAGTACAGAGAAGGTTCACCAGGCTGATTTCGGAGATGAGGGAGTTAGCTTATGAAAACAGATTGAGTAGATTGTTAAGAGTTTAGAAGACTGAGGGGGGATCTTATCGAGACTTACAAGATAATGAAAGGGCTAGATAGGGTAGAGGTAGAGAGATTCTTCCCACTTAGAAAAGATAGGTTCACTAGGCTGATACCGGAGATGAGGGTGTTGGATTATGAGGAGAGACTAAATAGGCTAGGTTTGTACTCGTTGGAGTTTAGAAGGCTGAGAGGGGATCTTATAGAGACGTATAAGATAATGAAGGGGATGGGTAGGATAGAGGTTGAGAGACTTTTCCCGCTTAGCAAAGATAGCAGGACTAGAGGGCACAGCCTCAAAATAAGGAGGGGGGGTGTTCAGATCAGAGTTGAGGAGGAAGTTCTTTACTCAAAGGGTGGCGAATCTTTGGAATTCTCTGCCTGTTTAAGTGGTGGAGGCTTCCTTGCTGAATATCTTTAAGTCAAGGGTGGATAGATTTTTGATTGAATTGGGAATTAAGGATTATGGGGAGAAAGCAGGAAAGTGGAACTGAACCGCTGCAGATCAGCCATAATCTTATTGAATGGCGGGGCAGGCTTGAGGGGCTGGATGGCCTACTCCTGCTCCTGTTTCTTATGTTCTTATAACAGAGCTAGAGGGCACAGCCTCAAAATAAGGGGGGAGGGGCAGTTTAGAACACAGAGTTGAGGGGGAACTTCTTCACTCAAAGGGTGGCGAATCTCTGGAATTCTCTGAAGTCTCTTGAAGAGACTTCTCTTGAAGTGGTGGAGGCTACCTTGCTGAATACATTCAAGTCACGGGTAGATAGATTTCTGATGGACAAAGGAATTAAGGGTTATGGGGGAGAAAGCAGGAAAGTGGAACTGATCCACTTCAGATCAACCACGATCTTATTAAATGGTAGGGCAGGCTCGAAGGGCCAGTTGGTCTACTCCTGCTCCTTTTTCTTATGTTCTTATTATGTTCTAAATTCTTTCACAGTCTGTAAACTACACATTTGATCTGTTATCTTGAGCAGCATATTTGGAATAAATAGGCACATCATTAGTAGCATTGAGATATTATCTACATTAAGGAGTTATTTTTAGCTTCTCACTGCCTCTAATGTTTTGTCATATGTAATTAAATATTTTGGATTACAATGTTTTTAAACTAAGATGCTTTGTAATTCAAAGTGAAATTAATTCATTTTCAAAAAACAGCTTATGTCAGCCAAATTCATCACCTGACTATGAACTGGGGAGCTTTTGAAGAACAAAGAAAAATGCAAAAGTATGCAAAAATGCCCAAAACTCTGCACTCTCTGTCAATGGACATTTGATATTTTGAAGGATCACACTACAAAACCCAAACAATAAAACAGCTTTAGAATGTTCAGCGACCACAATGTGGTCCTTTGCTTTATTGTATTGTATTTTATTGTGTAACAACATGTGGTAATCCAGAAATATCACAGAATGTTTCCACTTGAATTGCAATGCCTCCAACTTTCAGCTGCACAGCTTTGTTAAGGTTTCATAAAACATTAACAGCTGACTCTGGTTGAGAGATATTGAGATATTAAATGATTAGACACAATAAAAAGAGTTGAGACAAAGCTCTAATTTGGAGGGCCAACTATTTTTATACTATTTGAGAACAGGAAGAAAGAATATGCACAATGACTGGACAGGTTTTTTTTTCAAAAAATGTATTTTGAACTCCAGTCTCCCTGACAGGCTTGTTACAGCTCAATTCTACCTGTCCCACTCTTCAGTATGATTGTCCAGATTTTGCTAAATTCCCTATTTGCCTTATGTTTTTGATAAAACTTTATTCCAACAGCATAAACAACTTAGATGAGAACAGTTTGCCTAGTTCATTTGTTTTAATCCAAGACTGCAGCAGTGCAACACCAACTGCAACTTCAGTCCTTCTTTAGCTCCACTAGCAGCTGCCAGAAATCACTGTCAGCTTTGTATAGTAATGGTGACAATTGCTGACAGTTTCACTATCATTCCAATTGTACACTTTGGACCACTGCATTTTGTGATCAGTGATGAGAAGTGCAATGACTCAAGCTTGATAACAGGAGAGTTAGCAATACAAAAGGATGGACATGATAAATTTTATTGTAACTAAAGCGACTACTATTAATAGCTTCCTTCCAAATAATTTCTACAGGAATCATACTTTGAGAACCCAAGCTTTAACTAAATCAAAACACATTGTTTGGTAATATTCAGAATACGTGCATGTAATTAGTGCCTTCCTTAATGGAACATCTGAAAGCATATTAAACAATTAATCATTTTGAAATGTATTGACCATTGTTCGATTAATAATAAATTCCAGGAAATATCAAGTCTTTCTCTGTCTTTGTATCTTTGTTTTCTTAGTATCATTTAGTAAATTTATGTTATATACTGTCACCAAAGCATTAATATTCTTTTTAGTGTATTGACCAATGTTGCACAGTATTCCGGTGTCTAGAGATTTTATAAAGGCTCATGATTAACTTGACTTTTATATTTTGTACCTTAAGCTTCTTCATTAATGTTCTGAACCTTTAGCTCCAAATTCTTCCGTTCTTCATAACCAAGCTTAATCAGAACATAATTCCTGTTACGTTAAATACCAAAATACATAACCTCATAGTGACTGACACAGAATTCTATCTGCTGCTGTTCAGCCCATTTCTCAATCTAATCAATTTACCTTTAATCTTCTAAAGGACTAGCTATATCTCCTATTTCTGGTGTCAATGTAAAATTCAACACTGTTCTTTCTAGGTGATATCCAAATCATTTGTGCATACAATGAACAGAAATGGCTTCATAAATGATGCCTGAGGGAAGCTACTGCCATTACATGCACTGTTAGGCTGCCCTTAACTCAGTCTCTGTTTTCTCCTCATCAGTCTGAGAACCAATACTAAGGATAATCACCCTCATGAGGAGAGGGAGAAAATTGAAGAGTGAGACGCAATACAAGCTAAAGTATTATTTCTTCATTTGAAGAGGGATGAAGGAAGAATAGAAGCAGTCATGTTTCTTGTGTGCTGTATTTGTAAATAATTCATCTAACAGCTGTAGCAGAATTTAATAGGAGGTTCCTTCATCTGTTCTTGGGAAGATTGAGTGATAAGAAAGCCAACAACAGCACAAAATACATATGGAATAAAAGTTTAAGCTGTTTTTTTTGCTCACCTAGTTAAGGTACAGAGTAACTTCATAGTTTTTGACTAAAATATAAAAAAAAATGGAGCTGAAAGTTTTAAAATCCTCATCCCTTATTTTCAAACCCCTCCATTGCTTTCCTAACTCTGTAATTGATCTGGAATGTTGTTTTGGACAATGACAGACTTAGACATTATAGAAAGAGGAGACAAACCTTCCAAATAGTTTTGAAATGGGGGTTTGGAGAATGGAAAGAATCAATTGGACAGTGAAAGTAACAAATGATGAAGTGCTTAAGGGAAGGAATGAAGAAAGAAATTTGCTGAATGTAATTAGGCAAAGGCAGAGAAACCATGAGGTGATGTCTCAAGAGGAATACACTAGCAACAGATATTATGGAGGCACTACTGCAAGGCAAAAAGGAAAAAAATATCAATTTGATGGATGTGAAAATTGAAGGAAGTTGTTGGAAAATTTTGGTGCAGGAGAGAGAGACATGGTGAAGATTATGATTGAAGGTCTTGCCTTTGGGCAGAGCACACATGACGATGATGATGATGATAATGACCTCAGTAACCTTTCCAATCTCAGAATCCGGCAAGGTATCTCTGCTCCTCCATTTTGCTCCTGTTGAGCATCCTCGATTGTATTTGTTTCACCACTGGCAACCATATCTTTATCCTCCAAGGCTCTAACCTGTGGAACTTCCTCCTGAACTTCATTAACTTTGTGATTCTTCTGAACAGTTACTTACTTATTTGATGAGCTTGTGATTACCTACACCACTATCACCTCATATGACTGACTATCAAATTTTGTTTAATAATTCTCCTGTGAAAGGCATGTTTTGCCATTTCTCCATCAAGGCAGGATCTGATAGGTGCCCTGATCTGGCTCTTTTTTAAAGGATACCCCCATTTCCTACATGAAAATAGTAGATCCCCATCCACCCTCCCATAGTCCTGGAGAATCTTCCAGGCCTGTGTTCTTTGGATGCCCATTTATCCACTATACAGTGGAGAAAAAAATGGTTTATTTTAGTTTCTTTCATTTGATCCTTGTTAATATTAAAGTGGTGTCCTACAGTTCCATGCTCACTATAAGCCTTTATAGTTGTCACTTAATCTTAATAAAATCTAATGATTGTATATGCCAGGTTTGCAAAATAAACAAATTTGCAAATACGGAGCTGTGTAATTCTAGATTATTATACTTTGCCCAACTTAGTCTGCTGTTTATGAAGTCACATAACTGATGTTGACAGTCTAAGATCTGCCACTGTGTGTGTTAATGGCAGACAATATACTGATATACTATTGAAGTTGGCTTGCTTGTTTGAGTGCTACAGAATACTGATATAATGCACCAAACGAGCTAATAGCAGCAGGCAGCTAACTATTTCTACTGAATCTATTGTCACTCAGCACGTTAAAAGCTAGATCATTATTAATTCCTTCAATTTTGTTTATTGCAGCGTAAGCAAATTCAGCTTCATGGGTTTTTCATTGTCTCTGCTCTGCACCACCTTGTCTTACAAGGGCTCAAAACTGGACACAATATTCCAAAGAAAATCTTACCAATGATTTATAGTTAGAATACTGATTCTGACATAGAACAAATGCTATTAAAATGCAACCAATTTTAACACAAAAGCAAAATGTTGCAGATGCTGGAAATCTGAAATTAAAATAGAAAATGCCACAAATGCTGTTGCCAACATTAACATTTTAGGTAAAGGATCTTTGTTATTGACTTGAAACCTTAACTGTTTTTCTGTTTTTATTGCAATCACTAGATTGGTTGGCAACAGCAACAGACAGTGGAAATCTGCAGCAAAGGATTAATAATCATATACAAAAACATCATCTTTGCTAAATGACACTTTTAATTTTGCACATATTTGTTGCTTCCTATTAATATATACATGACATTAATCTACATCTGAAATATTCAAGCTCATTTGTCTCAATTCCATCCTATCTGGCCATCATATCAGCACAGGTACTGGCAGCTTGGTTGGGATTAGAGAATTGGAAGAAGATACAGGCAGAATCTGTGAGGGCACTTCCTGGTTACAATCCAGCTGCCAGAGAGTGGAGTTGCTCGAGTGAGCGTGGTGATACAGACCTCAAGCAGTTGGAGGAATGCCAAAGATTATGAACCTATGGAGTCATCTGTAAGGTGTGAGGTGTGTGGAAATGTGGCAGATATACCGGAGGGGGAAATACTTGCTCAGGCCCAGACTGCGAGTTGTCCATCCATGTTACATGAACAATGACCAGCCGCTCTTCAGAGCAATAAACTTCCTGCATTATCAGGCTAGCAATTGTCCTGGGGGGTTGGAGGGAGGAATACAGTAAGAAGTCTGACAACACCAGGTCAGGGGCAAAATGAGCATGTTGCAAATGCAATCTCTGCTTTGCGTTCTGACTTGCACACTAGAGTCAGGGCCTAAGGAAACTGAGACCTACCCTATTGTACTTGCTCTGGGAATCTCACGGGAAGGCACAGAGGTTGAGCAGCAACTGCCCAGATGAAGGGCATCTCTCAGGGCACTTCTGATAAGGGCATCCTTTCCTCTGTCCATTTACCATTGATACAGATCTTGTCCAGTGCCACAGCACCAAGATTTCCTCCTGCCATTCAGCAGCAGACTTCCAATGTGGTGGGACTGCATCAGCTGCATACAGGACATGACCAAAAATCATCCAATGACAAGGTATTGAGCACATCAAGCGCCTCTATAATGCTGCTCCAAGCACTGTGCCAGAGCACTCGGAAACTCCACTAAGAAAACTCCACAGAAATCACCAAATGGATCACATGGATTCTCCTTTTGTAATTATTTATTAAATTTATCATCCATATCATGTAACTAAATCCTGATCTCATTGTTCTTCATGAAGTGCTTATCTCAATTATTGCTGTTGGACTTTCTTAATGCCACTAACATTTCACTGAAGAGCTTGGGGCAAGCTACAATGCATTGATGTGGCTTACTTACGGAAAAGATTAAGTGCGTAAACCAAATAGAGACAACAGTCTCACATCCCTAATGAAATGACCCCTGAACAGAGGTCCAGCGCAAATCTGAGAGACCAAGTCCTCACACTGAACCTGTACTTCTAGATATCCCTGTGTCACCACCAATCATCCATTCAAACGTCTACATCGGCATGCTCCATTACCTTCTTGTTGCCCTCCTTCATAGGCAATTAACCCTGTGTCTAGCCTCTATAGTAGCCATGATGTGGAGATGCCATTGGACGGGGGTATGCACATTAAGAATTCTCACGACAGCTGATTAATAAACCTGTTGGATTTTAACCTGATGTTGTGAGATTTCTTATTCTGTAGTAGCACAAGATCGTGGTCAATGCAGAAGCGTACTTCTCTGCAGGAAATCTCATGTTTGTAGATCAGAAATGTTGATTACCCATTTACTTCCTCTATAAAACACTTCCAGCAGTCACAGAATAATAAATAGCTCAAAATTTAACTCTACTCTCAATCTGACCCTTTAAACCCATTATAAAAGCCTGCCTGATGAAAAAAACGAGGAAATACAGCCAGTATGAATCCCATGTTGAAAGCACCTTATTCAATTCTGAATGTAGGGCAGCAGATTACCTTTTTAGTGAGCATAAATGGCCAATTGCATCATCCATTGGAACAACTATCAAGAGGATGATCACGTGGCTGGACTTCGCCACACCAGTGTTATTCTGAGGAGTCAGAAACCAGTTGTGTTAATAAGTGTATTCATGCTACCAAGGGCACCATACATATAGGAACACTATCACCTGCAAGTTGTCCTCCAAGTAAACACCCTCCTGACTTTAAACTATATTACTATTACCGGGTCAAGATCCCGGAACCTTTTTCTTAGCTAGTTGTTTTACACAATATGGGCTGAAGGGTTAAAGAAAGCAATGCACCCTCACATTCTCAAAGGCAAAGGCAATTAGGGATGGGCGACAAATGTTGGTCTAGCCAGTGATGTTCCTATCCTGTGAAAGGATGAAGAGGCTATTTTTGTCCATCATGTCTACATTTCAGCTGAAATGCTCAGCTCAAACTTGATTTTTTTTTGCCCTTTCCTCATCTCCTTTTATATTCTTCCATTTTAAGTGTACACACAATTCCTTTTTAAACAAGGAACTTTGGCAAACTATCCCATGATGTAACTAATTTGAATGTAAAATCATTTTTAATCTTATGATAACATTATGCCATAGTTCCAAATCAACTCACTTATCAATGAAAATAATATTTCACTATACTGCCAAAATATTTCAAGTTTGTGAAAATATTAGTCTTATCCCAATAACAATCTATGTTGCAGTGAAGAAATTTTTTTTTTTATACATAGTTTACTATTCACCGTTCATTTTGTTGAATCTTCACTGTACCTTAATACCTTTTCAGTAAATAGAGTTATATCCAGAACTGAATAATGTATCCTTTAGTTTTCTCTGCCTTAAATTGCATCTGTCACCTATTTGCACATTCTGCTATCTTTTCTCCTTCTGCATTGTCATATTCTACATTCTTTAACTATTATAATTCAATTTGGTAGATTTAGCGTCAACATGTATGTTTTTTTTAGTGGGAAAAGATGGGCCACATGATATTCCTTTGGGTACACCACTAACCTATTTGATTAATCTAAAAACATTTACCTTTACCTTCTGTTTTCTGTCCCATGTGGCTATATTTCCTTCAATAGATGTCTTAAATTTCATACCAATCTAATATTTTATCAAATGCCAACTGAAAGTCTATTAATACCAAATGAATTCCCTTGACTGACATGAGGTTTCTTCAACAGTAGTGAATTAGTTATTCAATTCCAAACTGAATGGAGAAAGGAATAGATGACAAATTTAGATGGCAGGAAGTTCAATTGAATCGTAAACTAATTGGGTTGAATGGCCTGCTTCTATGCCATATATCCGATGTAATCCTATTTAATGCAATGATTTTCCCTGATTAACCTATGACATAAGTACCTTTCTCCATAAAAAGTACTCCAAAAATTTAACTAAAGACTAAGTTAACTACATTTTCTTTTCTTTTTTTGTATGAGTGTAAACATTTACTAGCTTCGCCTTTGTTATATGATAAAACTTTGTCAGTTTCGAGACCCTACACTGTTCAAATAGCCACTGAAGTTTAAGTAACCTCAATTTTCTTTGCCTTTGGCTCCCAGCTTTCAGAACAGTGCTATTTTTCTTGTCTTCAGCACACTGATATCACAGTCAATGCTGACCCAACATTGTTTTCCCAAGTGTTAGGTTTCACTGTTGTCAAACAACGTTCTCTCTGCATGTACAATTATTGCAAGGAAATAAAACTACACAAAACAGTGTGATCATATGCACACAAATGGTATATTGAACTGTACGCTGCAACACAATTAAAAGCAATCACCCAATTCCATAATATGTTAGCAAAAAACTTAGCTCGAAATTTTAATAAGATCTCATTAAAATGCACATGCTTCATGAGAACTTGTTGGATATATAGCATGTTGCTGCACAAATAACCTCTATACTACTGTAATATAGTAATAGCAAGAAATTTATTGCACTGTCCATACCCTGGTGACAAACACAATGTATTAGACTGTTGTATTCCTTGACCCTCCAGTGACACATTTACAACAGTTCATTAGAAGGACAGTTAGAATACAGGACAACAAGCAAAGTGATGGTTCAGGAACAGCAGAGCCACAGACCATGATGCTTGCATCATTCCAAGGACAAATTATATATTCAAATGATAGACCAAATAAATATTTTGAAAAAGAATGATTGACTGTGTTTTTGTTAAATTAGTATGAATACTGAGATTCAAAAATAGAAAATCAAAAATAATCAAAAGTTACAACTAAAAATTTATTTTTGTTGCTGATGTATTTCCCATTGAAATAGTGATTCAGAAATAACTTTGGCTGAATTCCCGATTGTCTCATCCACACTCTAGTCAAATCTTAGGCTTATTTTCAGAACAGAAAATGGCGATGAAATACATATAATTTTTTCTTTTATTATTGTACACTTCAGTAAACATCATATTGTCAATATCATCAACCAGAATCCATACTTGGAATTACTGAATTTTAAAATGTTTAGGCTGCATTGTTTAAATATTTAATTGATACATGTGGTTCAAAAGTCTTCACAATGTTGTCTATATCCACTTCCATTTCTCCTTCCAGGTTTTGCAAACCTTACGTTAAATTTAAGCCCACCTTTAGAGGAAGTAGTAAATGGATCCAACATGTTAATTCTATTTCTCTCTCCACAAATGCTGCCAGAACTGTTGTGTTTTTCCAGCATTTTCTATTTTACATGTCAATTTGAGATCAGATCTTTATTGCAGAAAACAAATAAAAACCAGAGAACAGGAGGATGATGGAAATCTGAAATAAAAATTGAAAAATGCTGGGAATGCTCAGCAGGTTTGAGTGTATGTGTGGAGCGAGAGAGAGAAAATAAACTGAGATCATGTTTTAGGTCCATATCAGCATTACTGCTATGTTACTGGATTAATACCAAAGAAGCATGGGCTAATAATTGGAGACATAGCCTCAAATTCCATCATAGCAGCTGGAATTTAAAATTTAGTGAATTAATTAAATCAGGGGAAGGGTGGGGAGTGGGGCAGAAGGAAAGCTAGTAACATTTACTTTCCATCCTTATTTCTCTTTGAAAAGGTGGTACCTTCTCTAATATAGTAGAAAATGACAGTTGCCATCAATTCTAATTTAGGTGCAGTTACAGTAATGAAATTCTTACTACATTGGAAGATGCAAACAGTTGAGCAGTACATAGGATTGCAGGATATTTTGCCATTGCTTAAGTCAACTGTGCCATTATTTCCTCGGAATGTGCCACAATGTAATGGAAAGCCCCATAATCAATGGTCTAAGTTTTGAGAAAAAGGAATTAACACAACTCCCACTCACCTGATGAAGGGTCAAGCTCCAAATGTTTGTGGCTTGTGCTACCAAATAAACTTGTTGGACTTTAACCTGATGTTGTGAGACTTCTTAAGTATAATTTACCAGATTGAAAGATACAAACCAATGATTTTTGTTAAAGAGTTGTTGAGGTGGGCAAGTACTGAGTAAAATACTCCAGTGATTACTATTGGGAAACTATATCATTCAGAAATTTAATACAAAATGATCAAATTTTCAAATGATACCAACTCAGGAGAGTCAATTAAATTGGAGGAGATTGCCCAGTAAATGCAGAATTGAGTTGGACAAAATTGGGAATAGAATGGAGTTCAGTACGGACAAATGTGGTAGAAGATGGCACAATGAGCAAAGCAGCATACTCCATAAATAGTGCTAAGATATCTGAGGTTCAAGTTGAAAGAGACCTGACTCTGAGTAGATTCAATATGTCCAAACAATATAGAGCAGTAAATCAACAGAACAAAAACAAAACACAACAAAAACAAAAAATGCTGGAAAATCTCAGCAGATCTGACAGCATCTGTGCAGAAAGAACAGTGCTAAAGTTTTGAGTCTGGATGATACTTTGACACTAATGCTGAACCACAGTCAAAACAGAAGAACATATATCAAAGAAAAACATGATGTAACTATACACAACTTAGGAACAGTGTGTAGTTTGAATCACTGAGCGACTTTCAGGAGCATTATGGATAAAGAAAGGTTAAAAAGGTTATTAAAGTTAACAAAATACTGATATGAATTTAAGAAATACTGCATTCCTAGTCCCACGCTTTAACAGAAACATCAAAGTTCTGGAAAGAGTGCAGGAAAGAGATTTATTGGAACAATACTAATGTTGAGGGATTGGAGTTATGGGTATATTATATGAATATACCCATTTATATAGTGCTTTACCATGTAAAAAAAGAAGTTGCGCATATTGAAAATTTTATAAAAACAGATTTTTGGATAACTTTGCTAGTTCAGCTCTATGGGTGCTGACAAAGGTTCATAAATTGAAAATGTTAACCTTTTCTCACTCTCCACAGATACTGCCTAACTTGCTATGTATTTCCACTACTTTGTTTCATCTCTTTAAAAATGAATTACCTTTGAAATATACACAATCCACAGAAAAGAATAATGCCTATTAATAAAATAATGAACATAAGGGCAGGGCCACGTTATCGATTACAAATTGAGAAAAACAATTTGAATTGTTCAATCAAACTGCCATCCTCAATTATAATCTACAGTATAACTGCAATATCATTTCTGTAATTTGTAATGATAATGTAAATAAATTCTGGCTCCAAGTAATCACTGATCTCTGCTGAACCTGTTGACTTTAGCCCAGATAGGAGAGTTACATTTCATTTCAGCAAACAATTCCAACGAATTGCAAAATAAAAGTTGCCTGTTTCCTATTGCCAAACCTCAACATTACCCAGTGACCCCAGAAGGAAACTGCACCCAGAGTAGAGTAGAACATAGAACATTACAGCGCAGAACAGGCCCTTCAGCCTTCGATGTTGCGCCGACCATTATAAAAAAGCAATGACCCTCCAAACTAAACCATTCCCTTCTCTTCCATAACTTATCAACTAACCTCTTAAACGCCACCAAACTTGGCGCATCTACAACTGCCGCAGGCAGGGCATTCCACTCCCTAACCACCCTCTGGATAAAGAACCTACCTCTGATATCCGTCCTATAACTATCACCCCTTAATTTAAAGCTGTGTCCCCTCGTGCTAGCTTTCTCCATCCTAGGAAAAAGGCTATCACTGTCCACCCTATCTAAACCTCTAATCATCTTATATGTTTCAATAAGGTCTCCTCTTAGCAGCCTCCTTTCTAACGAAAACAACCTCAAATCCCTCAGCCTCTCTTCATAAGACCTGCCCTCCATACCAGGCAACATCCTGGTAAACCTCCTCTGTACCCTCTCCAATGCCTCCACATCTTTCTTATAATGTGGGGACCAGAACTGCACACAATACTCCAAGTGCGGCCGCACTAGAGTTTTGTACAGTTGCAACATGACGTTGCGGCTCCGAAATTCAATCCCCCTACCAATAAAAGCTAAGACTCCATATGCCTTCTTAACAACCTTCTCGACTTGACTGCCTACTTTCAGGGATCTATGCACATACACACCAAGATCCCTCTGTTCATCAAGACTACTAAGAATCCTACCATTAGCCCTATACTCTACACATTTATTATTCCTGCCAAAGTGCATTACCTCACACTTTTCCACATTAAACTCCATTTGCCACCTCTCGGCCCAGCTCTGCAACTTGTCCAAGTCTCTCTGCAAACTATAACACCCCTCTTCACTATCTACCTCTCCTCCGACTTTGGTGTCATCCACAAATTTATTAATCCATCCTTCAATACCCTCATCTAGATCATTTATAAAATTTACAAACAGATCCCTGAGGTACACCACTTGTAACGATGAATAATTTCCATCAACCACCACCCTCTGTCTTCTATCAGCTAGCCAATTCCTAATCCAATTAGCTAAATCACTCTCAATCCCATACATCTGCATTTTCTGCAGAAGCCTTCCATGGGGAACCTTATTGAACGCCTTACTAAAGTCCATATATACCATATCAACTGCTTTACCCCCATCCACCTCTTTGGTCACTTTTTCAAAAAACTCAATAAGGTTAGTAAGGCACAACCTACCCTTCACAAAACTATGACGACTATCCCCAATCAATTCATTTCTCTCTAAATAACTATAAATCCTATCCCTAATAATTCTTTCCAATACTTTGCCCACAACAGAAGTAAGACTCACCGGTCTATAATTCCCAGGAAAGTCTCTATTCCCCTTCTTGAACAACGGGACCTCATTCGCTATCCTCCAGTCTTCCAGCACTATATCTGTAACCAACGACGACTTGAAGATCAGAGCCAGAGGCTCTGCAATCGCCTCTCTTGCCTCCCAGAGAATCCTAGGGTAAATCCCGTCCGGCCCGGACTTATCTAACTTCAAACCCTCAAGAATATCTAGCACATCCTCCTTATCCACTTCGATACTTTCCAGTTTACAACCCTGTATCCCAGTGTTCTCCACAACTACATTTACATCTCCCTGCATGAATACCGAAGAGAAATATTTGTTCAGTGCCTCTCCAATCACTTCAGGCTCCACGCACAACTTCCCACTGCTGTCTCTGACTGGCCCTAATCTTGCCCTAACCAATCTTCTAATCTTAACATATCTAAAGAAAGGTTTAGGATTCTCCTTAATCCTATCAGCCAAAGTCTTCTCGTGTCCTCTTTTAGCTCTTCTCAACTCACTCTTTAGCTCCCTCCTGGCTAATCTATAGCTTTCCAGTGCACTAACTGAGCCTTCAAGCCTCATCCTGACATAAGCCTCCTTTTTCCTTTTAAACAGCGAATTTGATCAGAACAAGAACCATACCAAGCTGTATCAGGAAAGGATGCTTTCTATGGTGCATCTGTAAAAATTGGTGTTTCATAGAGAACATGCCAAATTTCCTTGGCCCTGGTGGGCTCTCTCAACTATAGCGTTAAGGTAGAGGGACTAGGCCAGATTGTTGGTGATCTGGACATTTAGGAACTTGAATCTCTCAATTATTTCCACTTCACCATTGATGAGACAGAAGCATGTCCTCCACTACGCTTCCTGAAGTTGATGACTACCTTCTTCATTTTATTGACATTGAGGGAGAGATTATTGTTGTTATGTCATTTCACCAGATTCCCAATCTGTTTCCTGTACTCCATCACATCATTGTTTGAGACAAAGTCTTGCAGAGATTTTCTAGAGTGGGGATTTGCCTGAAGAGGAAGAAACGCGTCCAAGTGGCTGAAGTAACTTATTTAGGCTAACTGAGTATACAGAAAGAGGTTACATCCAGAAGAAGATAATGTAAAGGCCAAAAATGCATCAACTCTAAGGAATGCCACAAAGTTGAAATCCTTTCTGAGATCACCCAAACTTCGATTCCATGCTGGCTCCTTTGTGTAGCTTGCTATAAAAATACAAGAAATGGTCCAGGCAGCTCTTTAGGCAGAGGGTTTTTCTAAACTCAAGCGCCAGCTATTGTCACCTAATCTATACGTCCATTTTGTCCCCAAGAAAGAACTTACTTTGATCTGTGATGCTTCCCCATATGGAGCTGGGGCAATGCTGTCACATTGCTGGGAAAATGGGACGGAGAAGCCTATCATGTACGCTTCTGGGATCCCTTTAGACATAGAGCAAAGCTATTCTCAGATTGCAAAAGAAGGGTTGGCTATTGTGTCTGGTGTGAAAAAATTCCATCAATGTGTCTATGGTAGAATTTTTTATATAGTTACTGACCATAAACCCTTATTGGGCCTTTTCAAAGAGGCCAAGGTATTAAGGACCAGATCAGAAACTCCAAGGTATCTTATGAAGTTAGCCTGTACCCTAACTTTTACATTTGATTTTGGCATTAGGGTGAGCATAAGAGTTTTACTCCAGATATTATTCCGGTGACTCACTAGGAGGTTTTTTAAACAAAACAAACTTTGACACAGTTAAAATGTAACAAAAATTAGCATAATTTTTACCAATTGAAATACTTAAAACATGACGAAGTATAATTCTTAACAGTTAATTATTGCTATTGTTCCAATTTAGCAGTATCCCCCACTGACACAAATCCCTTCTTTAGAACCAGTTAGCAGAGCAAACCAAAGATGCTTACATAAGTACTAGGTTTCGTACTAGGTACCACATGGTAGGTTGTTGCATAAGGTTAAATCTCACAGGATCCAGGCTGAGGTATCTAAATAGATACAAAATTGGCTTCTTGCCAGAAGCCAGAGGGTGGTTGCTGTTGAAGATTGTTTTTCAAACCGGAGGCCTCTGACCAGCATTGTGCCTCAGGGATCAGAGCTAGCTCCACTGTTTTTTGTCATTTATATTAATGATTTGGATGAGAATATAAGAGGCACAGTTAGTAAGTTTGCAGATGATACCAAGATTGGTGGCATAGTAGATAATGAAGAAAGTTATCTCCAATTGCACTAGGATCTTGATCAATTGGGCCAGTGGACTGAGGAATGGCAGATGGAGTTTAATTTAGATAAATGCCAGGTGATAAGTGCATTTTGGTAGACTGAACCAGGGCAGGAATTACTTAGTTAATGGGAGGGCACTGGGGAGAATTCTAGAAGAGATCTAGGGGTACATGCTCATAGCTCCTTGCAAACGGAGTTACGGGTGGAGAAAGTGATGAAGGCGGCATTCAACATGCTTTGTTTCATTAGTCAGAACACTGAATACAGGAATTAGGTCGTCTTGTTGAAGTTATATAATACATTAGCAAGGCTAAACTTGGAATACTGTTTACAGTTCTGGTCACCCTATTATAGAAATGATATTATTAAACCAAGAAAGAACGCAGAAAAGATTTACCAGGGTGTTACCCAGATTTGATGGCCTGAATTAAAAGGAGAGGCCGGACAGACTGGGACTTTTTTTCCTTTGGAATGTAGAAGGCCGAGGGGTGATCTTATAAATAATGAAGGACACAGATCAGCTTGATAGTCAATATCTTTTCCCAAAGGTAGGGGAGACTAAAACTAGAGGCATAGGTTTAAGGTGCGAGGGAAGAGATAAAGTGTCCAGAGAGACAATACTTTTCACACAGAGAGCAGTGTGTGTCTGGAACAAGTTGCCAGAAGTAGTAGTGGAGGCAGGTGAAATTTTGTCTTTTAAAAAGCATTTAGACAGTTACATGAGTAAGATAGGTACAGAGGAATATGGGCCAAATGCAGGCAACTGAGATTAGTTTAGGGGTTTACACAAAAAGGGCGGCATGGACTTAGATGGGCCAAAGGACCTGTTTCCAGCTGTATGATGCTATTTCTAGCCTTTTAACAGTTCTGAAGTTATCCAGGAAGACCCCTTACTTTCTAATTCCAATTCCAACTTATAAAGAAAGCTCAACCCCAAGTAGTAGAATCGCAGAGAGAAAAGGCTCATTTCTTGGTAGATTCCAGTCTTCACTTCAGACAGAACAAGAGATAGAGAAAGCAACTCCTCTCTAAAATATTCCAAAATAAACTGTTTTGAGCGTGAAGATGCCAGTGTTGAACTGGAGTGGGTACAGTAAGAAGTCTCATAACCCCGTGTTAAAGATTAACAAGTTTATTTGGAATCACGAGCTTTCAGAGCACTGCTCCTTGCTCAGGGCTTTAACCTGGTGTTGTGAGACTTCTTATTGAGCTGTGAAAGCCTAGTTGCACCCAGTCACATGACCCTATTTGCCAATTATCCAAATCAAGCTGCTCTCTGTAATATTCCAGGGAAAAGCACAAATCAACAGCAACCTGTATTAATTCAGATCAGAAAGAATATTGCAACAATTAAAATCAATTATATTGCTGCAGTACAATACAGTGTTTCTAGATCCAGAAAAAACAGCTCCAACAAAATGGAAAGGGCTAATAAAAGCATTCAGCACAGAAACATGACTAAAATACATATCTTAAAGGCACAGTACCATCACAAAGGTAATTCCCCTATCACCTTCACTTGATATAGCACTGGGCCTTGTTACTGGCCACCTATAACCATCTTATAGAACACTACCTGGAAATCTGGATAGCCGATGCTGATACACTGAGTTGCCTCCCTTTGCTCACAAGCCTAACTCCTTTACAGCATTGGAAGAAATTGCGAAGACTCTAAATTTTTTGGAGACTTTGCCAGTATCTGCAAGGCACCTTGCACCCGCCTTAGAAGATCAAACTTTATTTTAAATAAGGCACATGATCCTACAGAGTGGACTCCAAGGACCATTCTCTGAAGAAATGAAACCCATATTAAAAAAGATGAACTTAATGTTAAGGATGGAATCATTCTTTGGGGTCCCTCAGCATTTGTTCTGTAACCAAGACAACGTCCGATATTAATGGAACTACATAATGGTCACCCTTGGAGTATTAAAACTGAAAATGCTGGCTTGGAGTTCAGTCTGGTGACCCAGTCTTGGATCTGACATTAGACCTGGTGAAACGAGATAACCTGTCAAGAAAATAAAAAACTTCCCCTCAGCTTCTCTGCACTCTTGGGAGTGGCTTGGCAGACCACAGATGTGTGTACATGTGGACTCTGCAGTGTCTTTTATGGGTTCCATTTTTGTAATCATGATAGATATACACTCAAAATGGCTGGAGTAATATTTGAGATCCACTACCTCAGGCTTGGATTGAGAAATTATGACAAAACTTCAGGAGAGTCTGGCAACACCAATTTTAAATCCAACCGATTTGTTTGATAGTAAATCTGCGAGCTTTCGGTCTTTGTGGCCTTCGTCAGGTGAATGATCAGGTGAATCAGCTTTCTGGTCTCCAAAAGCACACATATTAGCACAGACAGTTTACAGATTGCTGAATAGAATGCGAATCCTTACACCTAACCTGCCATTCAAGTCTTAAAGTGACTAACAGCAAAGGTTACAGGGATGTGTATTGTCTCCAGACAGCACATTAAATGAGGTTTTTTGCTATCCCAGGCAAGTCATGGGGGTTACAGATAGTGTGACATGAAGCCAAGATCCCTGTTAAGACCGTCCTCATGTGTGCGGAACTTGAAGACCGTCCTCATGTGTGCGGAACTTGGCTATCAGTCTCTGCTCAGCGACTCTGCGCTGTCGTGTGTCATGAAGGCCCCCTTAAAGAACATTTACCTGAAGGTCGGAGACCAAATGCCCATGACCGCTGAAGTGTTCGTCCACAGGAAGGGAACTGTTTTGCCTGGTGATTATTGAGCAATGTTCATTCATCCGCTGTCATAGTGTCTGCATGGTCTCCCCAACGTACCATGCTTTGGGACATCCTTTCTTGCAACGTATTAGGTAGACAACGTTGGCCGAGTTGCAAGAGTATGTACCGTGTACCTGGTGAATGGTATTCTCACATTTGACGATGTCGTCCATGTCAGTGATCCGGCATGTCTTGCAGAGGTTGCTGTGGCAGGGTTGTGTGGTATTATGGTCACTGTTCTCCTGAAGGTTGGGTAGTTTGCTGCGAACAATGATCTGTTTGAGGTTGCACGTCGTCTGAAAGCAAGAAGTGGGGGGGTGGGGATGGCCCTAGTGAGATGTTCATCGTCAATGATATATTGAAGACTCCGGAGAAGATGTCGTAGCTTCTCCGCTCCGGGGAAGTATTGGACAACAAAGGGTACTCTGTCCACCATGTCCTGTGTTCGTCTTCTGAGGAGGTCAGTGCAGTTTATCGCTGTGGCACATTGGAACTGTCGATCAATCAGTCGAGCGCCATATCCTGTTCTCATGAGGGCACCTTTCAGCGTCTGGAGGTGTCTGTCACGATCCTCCTCATCCACAATGTGGAGCATCTCACAATGCTCCACTTCTGAGCTTCCACCCTAGACACGTTAAAGAAGCCATTCCCTACGGACAAGCCCTCTGTATATACAGAATTTGCTCGGATGAGGACGATCGTGACAGACCAAAATGACAGAATCTTTGTTCAATTATAGGACCACACCTCACAGACCAAGCGTTGCCCCACTTTTGATGGGATGACGGCATTGATCAGATTAAGCCTACTATTCTTAAACTTGGTGGGAAGGGTGAAGTCCCAACAAGGAAACCAAAGAAACTATGATTCTGCAAGGATAGAAAGAACTTATGCAATGGGTAATCTCATTCACATGAGAAACTTCAGGGATGATCCCATTGAGTCCCTGCTATCATGATGTAGGAAATGAGGCCAGTATCTTACAAGGTCAAAGTTCAGGGTAAAATCTTAAAGAAACACTTGAACCATCTCAGAGCCAGGGAATCAAAACCTGCGCAATCCTCACTACTGACCATAGATGTGCCAGCTCTAACTGACTCCACATGAGCCTCTTTGGATAGTGAAGATAGGGACTTGGAAATGGAGGCTGAACAATCAAGCCCCTGGGCTGAAGCAGAACCTGAGGAGGAACCCACATCGATAACTCAGCAAATCCTTCCAGAAACAAAGACTTTAATTTGGTTTATTATTGTTCCATGTATTAGTATAGCGAGAAGTTTTTTTTGTGTGCCATAAAGTTCATAAAGAAGGGAGAGAGTGCAAAATGTAATGTTACAGTCATAGCAAGGGTGTAAAGAAAGATCAACTTGATGCAACATAGTCTATTCAAAAGTCTGATGGCAGCAGGAAAGGAGCTGCTCTCAAGTCAGCTGGTATGTGACCTTAGACTTTTGTATCTTTTTCCCGACAGAAGGTGGAAAAGAGAATGTCTGGGATGCATGGGGTCCTTTAATTATGCTGCTGTTTTTCTGAGAATAGATGGAAGCGTAGACAGAGTCAATGGATGGGAGGCTGGATTGGGCTACACTCATGATCATTTGTAGTTTCTTGAAGTCTTGGGCAGAGCAGGAGCCATACCAAGCTGTGATACAACCAGAAAGAATGCTTTCTATGGTGAATCCGAATCGGTGAGAGCTGTAGCTGACATGTCAAATTTCCTTCATCTTCTGAGTAAGTAGAAGTGTCGGTAGGCTTTCTTAACTATAGTGATAGCATGGAGGGACCAGGACAGATTGTTGGTGATCTGACACTTAAAAACTTGAAGCTCTTGACCATTTCTAATTTATCCCTATTGATTAAACAGGGGCATGTTCTCCACTATGCTGCCTGAAGTCAATGACTATCCCCTTCATTTTGTTGACATTGAGGGAGAAATTATTGTCGTCTCAAGTTTCAGACTATCTCATTCCTATACTCTGTTTTGTCATTGTTTGAAATCTGACCCACTATGGTGGTGTCATCAGCAAATTTGAAAATTTAGTGGGAGGGAATTTGGCCACACAGTCATAGGTGTACAAGGAGTATAGTAGAGGGTTGTGGACACAGCTTAGTGGGGCACCGGTGTTGAGTATGATTATGGAAGAGATATCATTGCCTCTCCTTACTGATTATGGTCGTGAGCTAGGAAATCACAGAGGGAGACCTGAGGCCCAGGCCATGAAGTTTGGAGGTGGGTTTCAGAGGAATAATGATGCTGAAGGCTGAGCTATAATCAATAAATAGAAGTCTGACATAGGTGTCTTTGTGATCCAAGTTTTTCAGGATTGAGTGCAGGGCCAAAGAGGTGGCATCTGCTGTGGACTGGCTGCAGTGGTAAGCAAACTGCTTTCAAACGAATGGAATCGATTTGTGTCATCACTAATCTTTTGAAGCACATCATAATGATGGATGTCAGAGCCACTGAATGATCATCATTAAGGGACATTTCTTTAGTACTGGGATGATGGTCATCTTCTTGAAAAAGATAGGGTCCTCAACTTATTGTAAAGGAGAGGTTAAGGGTATCTGCAAATGCCTCGGCCAGCTGATCCATGCAGCTCTAAGTGCTTGATACCCCATCTGGGCCAGTCACTTTCTGCGGATTGACCTTTGAGAAGATCTGACATCTACATCTCCTCAGATGCAGGTTTATCTGAGGCTTCAGAGGAACCGCGTGGAGGGCGGGTCCTCTATTTGGTTTACGTTGCCCGACACCCCCACCTTCTTACAGTGGGAATGTTGGGGAGGTTTGAACCTAAGAGAGAAGGGATGTTATGATGGGAAGAATTATTGATTTCCCCAGATCTTTGTGGGATACAAGCCTCCTTATTGAGTAGCTTGGTCAATGAGAAGCAGACAGTAGGGGCTTATAAAGCTGTTGCTCACCCAAGACTGAAGTTGAAGGTCCCGAGGTACAGACTGACTAGCTGTAAACCATAAGTGCAGCCTTTCTCTTTGATACACAATAAAGGGTATTTGGTGATGGAAAACTGGTAATAGGCTGAATTCCTACAATACTTTTGGTACATTTTAATGGTACCAAGGGGATGAGAAGAAAGCAGGAATACGGGATTGAGATAGAGGATCAACCATGATCACATTGAACGGTAAGAAGTCTCAAGACCACGTTAAAGTCCAATAGGTTTATTTAGCAGCACAGAGCCACAAGCTCCCTCTTCAGGTGAGTGAGTACATGTGTTCACAAACAGGGCACATAAAGATACAAACGTATTGAATGGCAGAGCATGCTCAAAGGACCAAATGGTCTACTCCTACTTTCTGTGATGGTTTCAACAATACAGGATTGTTGCAGCTTACGTATACTGCAGCTCTCTTTCAGAAAACCATTTTGGGGCATTAACAAATAATGGCATTTAGCATTCCTGCATGTTTTGGCTGGGAACTAAGTTAATTCCAGTCATAAACATTTACTTGCAAGGATAAAAAGTTCACATAGGTAATGTTTCCTGTGGGCATTGTCAATGATATTTGCAGACTAGATTTAAAGTATAAATATGTAAGGAATTGTGTCAGATCTGCATTTCATAATTGCACTGAAACTAAACTTAGGGAGAAATTTATGTGAAACAACTTAATTAAAATGGGCTCCACAGTATAAAAACCCAAATAATGGTTCTTAATCTTGCTGTTCCTCCAGATGATATATTTTCCCTTTCACTCAGCCTCCAGTCAAACCCAGGTAGTTCAGTGAAAGCAGGACAACTGCAGTAAACCTAATATTGAGTTCAAACATCTGAGCCAGTTTGACTGTGACATCAATTAAGAAGCTAGTTAATGGTTGATAAATGTTCAAAAATGTAAAGATAACAGAGAATTTAGCATAGATATGGTTAAGGAAGGTATAGTGTTTCATTATTTGTGTGTGTAGTCTTTTTATTGTCACTGCATATTAGAGACTCGTAACTACAAAATACACACAAATTACCTTTCTCTATAATGTTGATAAGCAATGCCATCCACAAGTACATTCAATGTAACTGACAAAAGCATTTCCTCCCAACTGGACTGATAGAAATACTATCAATGTGTTCCTCTTTCTGATCTATGAAAGGACAATGGTTTCTGAAAGTCATTCCAAATGCTACACAACACTCGGTGCAATTCATACATTAAGATTTATTTATAAAAATGAAGTGCATGAAATACAATCGTGACATGAGAGGCTAATTTTCACAATCATATGGATGGCACTTTGCCAGCAGATCATCAGTAATAACAGGTTTATTTTTTACTAAACAGAAGTTGTCTTCTGTCACTACCAAGTTGTGCAGACTTGTAAATAAATCAGTGATAAGCTTGAAAAACAAACACATCATACTAATACTATTAACACTATATACGTTTTACCTTTAACAAAATGCCATACAATTCAATTGACACTGCCATTGTGGATCAGGTCAAATATTCTTAAATACAAGTTAGACATGGTTACTAAATCAGAATGGAATTTAGATAGTTCACAGCCATCATGATCTATTTTATTCACAATGAATAGTTTGCAGCTTCAGTGCAGGCCATGACACAACATTTGCCCACTCACTATCTGGTTCTAGCTATAATTTATATGTAGCAATTTGGCCAATGCTTGTCTTTCTTGGAAAGATAGTGCCTTTGGAACATAGGAATTACTGGTAAAAAAAAGACTAAGATACATCTAGTTTGTCTTTCACAATTCAGATAATCACATGGTACAACAGAAACACTGTTGTTGACTGATCATATTGATCAATCTCTGTCAAGAAACCTACAGTAATTCCAGGCAGGATGCCAATGGTGGAAAGCTTTAGGAACCACAGGTTCAAAATCATCTGATCCTCCAAAGCACAATATACTCACCATGTTATATCTCGCTCATATTACACCCAAAATAATATTTCAGAAAGAAATTTAATATGTGATAACCATAAAAAGACTTGCATTTCTATAGCATCTTCTTGTCCTCATGATATTCTAAAGTGTTTACAGTCAAGGAAGTACCTTTTGAATTATAGTCAATCGGAATTAGGAAATGCAACACCAAATTTCCAAAAACAGAGATTTATTAAGACCAGATAAATATTGATTACGTCCAGAAGGAATTCCACTAGTCTTCTTCAAAGTAGCATATTTTAATGTCACCTTGGGATAGTAAATGGATCTCCGTTAACGTTTCATCAGCACCTCCAATAGGGCAGCGCTCCCTCTATACTGCATGGGCTATTAGCCTGGATTTACATTTGTGTTCAACTCTTTCACAAGCAGGACTCGAACACTCAAACCTCCATTCAGAGGGGAGAGTGCTACCAACTGAGCCATAGTGCCCACTGTAATTTGATGATATTTGCTGGTTTATTAATACCATTATTAGACTTATTCCAGGGCTGTTATCAAATCTTTGAAAGAAATTACACTTTCTCCAACAGATCATCATAATATGGTATCAGGTCTTCCAATGAACAGTTGTAAGCATTTTGGGTACAACAGGTGCAGAGGCTGTGGACAATCTAGTCCTAGAAAGTGAAATATGACATTGGTACCACAAGAAACTAAGTCTAACCTCAAACATCAACGAAGAACAAGCATAAACATTGCAACACATTACACTTTTTGCATCAGATTACACTGACAGTAGTTACAATACAATTGTGATACTGCAAATGGGGGTTTCAGCTTTGTAGCAGTGCAAAAACATTTGATAATTTATTTTAAAACGTTGAGATTGCATTTAATCTTTGTAGATTTAGCTAACCTCTTGCACTCATTCTCTCAATCTTAGTTATGCCCTGCCTTATAGTCCTTAGCGGTTTCATGGAAACATAGAAAATAGGGGCAGGATTAGGCCATTCGAGTTTGCTCTGTCATTTATGATAGCTGATCATCCTGGTCAATGATCTTTTCCAGCTTTCCTCCTCATATCCCTCTATCCCTTTAGCCCCAAGAGTGATATACAATTTTTTCTTGAAATCAGAGTTTCGGCTTCAACGGCTTTCTGTCGTAATGAAATCCACAGATTTAACACTCTGGGTGAAGAAATTTCCCTTCATCTCAGCCCTAAATGGTTTACCCCATATCTATCCGAAGCCCTACCATTGGAAACATCCTTCCTACATCTAGTCTGTCTAGTCCTGTTAGAATTTTATAGGTTTCTACGAGATTGCTCCCTCATTCTTCTAAACTCCAACAAATATAATACTAATCAACTCCCTTCCTCACACATCAGTCCTGCCTTCCAGGAATCAGTCTCGTAAGCCTTCATTGCAGTATCCCCATAGCAAAAACATCCTTCCTCAGATAAGGAGATCAAAACTGCTGCACCAAGGCCCTATACAACAGCAAGCCATCCTTGCTCTTGTATTCAAATCCTTTCGGAATGAAGGCCAACATTTCATTTGCCCACTGCACTTGCATACTTACCCGCAGTGACTGGTGTACCAGGACACCCAAGTCTCATACATTCCTCTCTCTCGATCTATAGTAAGTTAATAACCTGTCTTCCTGTTTTTACTACCAAAACAGATAACCTTATATTTATTCATATTATGTTGCATCTGGCATGCATTTGTCCACCTATTTGTTAACTTGTCCAAAACACATTGAAGCATTCTTGTATCTTCTTCACAGCTCACTCCCCACCCAGCTTTGTATCATTCGCAAATTTGGATATATTACATTTAGTTCCCTCATCGTTATGATTCTATATCATTAATATAATCATCACCTTAAATAATATCTCAATTTAGAACAAAAAGGGCAAAAACAAACCAACCAATGTCAGTCTAGCAACTGGAGCCAAATATAAATTACCTCCAAGGTTTTGGAGAACGTTTATTTAAAAAGGAATCACATCAGCTCACTGAATTGCCTTTACGAGCTTTGACACTAACACATACACCAAGAATCAACGTTAGCAATAGAACCACATTATAAAGCAACCAATGGACAGGCTGCTGTGTTGCAAAACAGAAATGCAACAAGGGCTTGTGCAAGGATAATAAGAAAGATTCTCTATTTGAAATATTAAGGCAACTTTCTTTTCTTTTTCAATGAGCCCTGACTGGATTTACAGTATTTTCTCTTAGATTTTCATATCTCAGATAATATGAATTCTATTCTCACAGTTTAATAGGCAACATGAAGCTCTGCACTGTGCTAGACAAATAAGACAATAATTTTGATTTGCTTTTTAACTCCCATCCCTCTACGTTTATTGCTCCTCTTTTGTTGCTACTTTATTACCATTTTCTCTTATCTGATAAATGCCAATCTCATGATTGAATTATTCCCACTCTGTTGGTTTAGTTCCTTTTTTCATCTCCCTCGCTGCTGGTTTAAGGAAAGGCAATGGCGTAGTGCTAAGACCCAGGATAATGCTCTGGGAACCGAGGTTCGAATCCCAATATGACAAATAGTGTAATCTGAATTCAATAAAAATTTGGAATTAAAAGTTTAACATTGAAACCATCGTCAAATGTTGTAAAAGCCCATCTGGTTCACTTATGTCCTTAAAAGATAGAGATCTGCCACCTTTAATTGCGGCTGGTCTACATGTGGCTCCACACCCAAGCAATGTGTTTTGACTCTTAAATGTCTTCTAAAATTGCCTTTCAAAATAAGGGCTAAGGACAACCGAATGAGTAAAAAAAACCTCCCAGTCAAATGGTTTAATCCATCTCATTCATACTCTCGGCCAGTTAAATCTCCCTACTGGATTAATTCCTACTCTCTGCTGGATCAATTTCCCACTCCGTCCGGAATCAATTCCCTCTTCCCCTCCCGGCGGGATCAAATCCTCCTCTTTGCTGTGTTGTTATCTTCGCTCTCATAGCTGGAGTATTCCTTCTCCGCTGGTTCAGTTCCCCATCCGTGTTGATGAGATGCTGGGGACAAGCACCATAAACGCCCCCTAACCACCCCCCCCCCCAACATACACACACCACACACACGCACCCCCTCCCCCGTCTCCGCCCGCCCTCTGCTTTACCTTTGTGGGTCATGGTCTTCGGCTTCTCGTCCGACACGTTGTGATAAATGACCACAGCCGACGCCTTGTGCGCGACAGCCCGCAGGATCTTCTGTTTGAAGGTGCAGTTGCCCCGGTTCAGCAGCGCGATCCAGCGGCGGGTGTCGGGCGGCACAGCGAAGCGGGTGCGGGGGTCGCAGCCCTGTAGATTACGTTGGGTGCCGGGCACCCAGGCGGGCACCAGCACGGTGCCGCTCTCCACACTTTCCTTGGGGGAGTCCCGGCTGTAGCGACCGTCCTCGTCCCGGCCCGGCACCGGGACCCGCTGCCCACTGACCCGATCCACGTACGACACCTTCACCACGGCGTCCACCAGCTCGTCGTTGACGCTATCATCATCCGGCGGCTCGGTCTGGGCCCGGCCCCCGGCGGGTAACAGTAAGAGCAACAGCAGCAACAAGTAGGCGGCGGAGTAGGCGGCGAGCAGCAAGGGTGGCGGCGGAGGCCCCGCGCGAGACGCTCGCTTCATCCTCGAACACGCGTCCAACCGCCGCTGATCTCTTCCCTCAAGTAACGAAAAACGGCTTTTTCTCACTCCTCCAACTAAAGGCGGCACCACTTCACTTCAGCTTTTTTGCTTCCACCTCCAATGGGACATTTTCGATGAACCAAAGCGAAGGATCCCAATCCGTTTTTCTTTCCCGCCGCGTGTCCGTTAAAAACATCCGCCTCAGGTTTTGACAGCCGAGCCGCCGGCGGCAAGGGCGCATGCGCACGATGGATCCGTCGCCCCCCTCCAGCCGAGCATGCGCAGCTCTGCGTCGCCCCCCCCTCCTTCCACCCGAGCATGCGCGCAGCTCAGCCTCGCCCCACCTGCCCGCCGCCCCGCCCCACCGCCTTCTGTTGGAGCATGCGCAGCCCAGCTTGCCCCACCTGCCGAGCACGCGTCCGGAGGCCCCACCCTCCGTCGGAGCAGGTGAGCTGGGTGCCCGCGTACTCATAATGTAGGGATGCCGGCGTTGGACTGGGGTAGTAAGAACTCAGTAGGAATTTAGCAACACCAATTTATAATCCAACCGATTTACTGTGCAGGTGTTCCCTGAGATCTCAACAAGCAACAACAACAACATGCATTCATGTAACGCCTTTAATAACAACTTATAATTATACAGCACCTTTACTATAATATCATAAGAACTAGGAGCAGGAGTAGACCATTTGGTCCCTGGAGCCTGTGCTGCTATTCAATAAGATCACGGCTGATCTTTTCATGCACTCAGCTCCACTTACCCACATGCTCACAATAACCCTTGATTCCTTTACTGTTCAAAAATTTACCTAATGTTTCCTTAAAGACATTCAACAAGGTAGCCTTCACTGGGAATGTTTTTAAGGTGAAGGTAGAGTTTTGAACAGTATAGGATGTTCTAAGGCACTTCGGAACACTATAAAACAAAATTTGACATCTGCAACCTTACAAGGAGATATTAGGCCAAATGACCAAAATCTTAGTTAAACGTTTTCAAAGGAAGAATGCATTTATTTTTATTTATTAGTGCTGCAAGTAGGCTTGCATTAACTGCAATGAAGTTACTGTGAAAATCCCTCAGTTACCAAACTCCGGTGCCTGTTTGGTTATACTGAGAGAGAATTTAGCATGGCCAAATCACCCAATATATCCTACAAACTGTGGGAAAAAACAGGAGCATCCAGAGGAAACCCATGCAGGCACAGGGAGAACATGCAAATTCCTCACAGACGGTCAACGAAGGCCAGAATTGAGCCCAAATCCCTGGCACTGAGAGGCTGTGATCCTAACCACTTTGCCACCGTATCTCTCACATGTCCTAAAATAGAGTTTCCTAAAGGAGGAGAGAGAGACAGAGAGGTTTAGGGAAGAAATTCCAGACCTTAACGCCAAAACGATTGAAGATGTAGTCACCCAATAGCAGAATGATTGAAATAGGGATGCACAACATTTGAGGAGTGGAAGATTGGAGGGACGAATGGGGCAGCAGAGATTTCAGAGATCAGGAGGGATGATGCTATATATCATCTTGGATGAGAATTTTAAAATTAAGATGTTGTTTGAACAAAAGCCAGCATATATCAGTGAGTATGGAGGTGAATTGAACTTGGTGTGAGTTCAGAGACAGTCAATAGAGTTTTTGAATGACATCAAATTTATGGAAGGTAGAATGTGGGAATATTGGCTGTGGAGATAACAAAAGCATGGATGAGCGTTTCAGCAGTTGAAACTGAGAAATGGATGCTGCTGTAGGGTGTCATGGTGATACAGAGATGCCTCACAATATCAGGAACCTACTGGGTTTGATTCCCAGCTTGGGTCTCTGTCTGCATGTTCTCCCCGTGTCCACATGGATTTCTTCCAGGTGCTCCAGTTTCCTCTCACAGTCCAAAGATGAGCAGGTTAGGGTGATTGGCCATGCTAAATTGTCCTTTAATGTCGAGGACTAGCAGGATAAATAGGTGAAGTTACAGGGTTAGGCCCAGGGTGGGATTATTGTCGGTGCAGGCTCGATGGGCCAAATGTCCTCCTTCTACATTGTAGAGATTCTATGATTCTAAATAGGACAATGTCACAGAGGCGGAAATAAACAATCTTAGTGATGGCACAAATTTGAGGTTGGAAACTTATCTTGGGGTCAAATGTAACATGAAGGTTTGAGCTTAATCTTGTTAGTGAGAGAGATGAAGTCAGAGGAAATGAAGTTTGAACCAATGGCTTCAGTCTTCCCAATATCTAACTGGAAGAAATTTCTGTTCATCTCATACCGAATGTTGGAAAAGCAATCTAATCATTCAGCAACAGATGAGGAATCAAGAGAGGTATTAGTGAGTTGGAGCTGGTATCAACATCATAAAAGTGAAAACTAATAGAACATAGAATGTAGAACATAGAAAAACTACAGCACAAATAAGCTCTTTGGCTCACAAGATGCGCTGATGATATCCATACCTACTAGTATTGCTCCTCCAACAATATTACCCGCCTTCAATAATGACACTTTAACAATGCCACGCTTTCTTAGAACTGCCTCTTAGACGTGACTGTAATCTCTTAGAACTGACCATAAGGTAGTGCAACATTCTCTAAGTGTTGTCCCTTTGACCATACAGTACTCCATTAGTACTAGTCAACCAGCCAGGACTTTGTGCACAAGGGTGGGATTTTGCTCATCCTGAAACCGTAAAATCCTGCCTGAGATCAATGTGCATTTCCATTTTCTGCCCCTTGCTTGCTCCAATTCCAAAGAACAAAGAATAAAGAACAACACAACACAGGAAACAGGCCTTTGGCCCTACAAATCCACGCCACCATTTTAACATTCAGTGAGTGCCTCATTCCAATCCTTCTTCTACTTATGACCTTTGTCTATGCCTCTTGGACTCCACAATAGAGGTGTGCAAATTTAGAGGATTATACGTGCACCAGATTAAGGGAGGTCTAATTTAGGGACAATTTGTTAACACCAATCAGCCTAAAAGCACGGTTTTGGGATGTGGGAGGAAACCGGAGCACCTGGAGAAAACCCACGCACCCAGAGAAAACCCATGACAGGCAAGGCGGTAAAATTCTGCCGCAAGTTTCTAGAGTTGGATTTAACCTACAACTTTCTGGCTCAACGGTGAAAGCAGTAACTGCTGAGGCATGATTATTCAATATGTTTTTTCCAGTAAGTGTGGGAGTTTTATAAGTGCCTTACCATCCAAGAATTGCTGCACTGTTAGGGGGCAGTACTGAGGAATTTCTGTTCTGTCAGGCAGTCAGTACTGTGGAAGTGCTGCACTGTCAGAGGGTCACTACTGAGGAAGTGCTGCTCTGTCAGAGAGTCAGTACTGAGGGACTGTTGCTCTGTCAGAGGGTCAGTACTGATGGAGTGCTGCACTGTCAGAGGGTCACTATCAAGGAAGTGCTGCTCTGTCAGAGAGTCAGTACTGAGGGAGTGTTGCTCTGTCAGAGGGTCAGTACTGATGGAGTGCTGCACTGTCAGAGGGTCACTATCGAGGAAGTGCTGCTCTGTCAGAGAGTCAGTACTGAGGGAGTGTTGCTCTGTCAGAGGGTCAGTACTGATGGAATGCTGCACTGTCAGAAGGTCACTACTGAGGAAGTGCTGCTCTGTCAGAGAGTCAGTAGTGCAGCACTCCATCAATACTGACTCTCTGACAGAGCAGCACTCCATCAGTGTCAGAGAGTCAGTACTGAGGGAGGTTTTTACAGTCTGAAGTGTCACCTTACAGATGAAACTTTAAACCAAGGTCCTGTATGAGGTGAAAATAAAAGATTCTGTGCCGCAGTTTTCATTAAGAACAGGGCGTTTTTCTCAATGTCCACATCCGTATCCCTCAGACACTGAAACAGTCAGATTATTTGGTCATTATCTCATTGTGCTGTCTGCTCCCTCTAGTGATCGATAGAGAAATAACAACATCTGGTGAAGGCCTAAGATTAAATTTACACTTACGAATATCAACGCTTAGGTACTAGGATAGAATTCACTTGCTCAGATTAACATCTTAATTCACTCACTTGTTAGAAGGCTGGGAACTGTGTTCTAGTAGCTATGTTAGGTGACTAGTAATCCTGAGGCCTTGAATTCTACCAATGAATTTTAATTCAGTTCATTAAGTCAATCAAAAATAAAATAAAGTAATATCAGTATTTGTGGCCATGAAATTACTTGTTGGTTAAAAGTCCATCTGGTTCACTATATTCCTTCAGGGAAGAAAATCTTTGTCTTTACCCAGCCTGATCTACATGTGACTCTCGATCCACAGCAGTGTGTTTTAAGTTTTAATTGCCTTCTGAAATGCCCTAGCAAGCTTCTCATCTGACCTCAAGGCAATGTCCAAGGCCTAAACACTTTCAGCTTCTTTGTTGACGACATTCTCTCTATCACAAGGTCAGTTGTGGGAGGTTTGCTGATGGTTGCACAGTGATTAATGGGCCGTATTGAGAGAGAGAAAGCACCGCAGTCAGAGGGTCAGTGCTACACTGCCAGATGGGCAATATTGCAAGAGTATTGCATTGGTGGAAGGGCCCTGAGTACCATGGAACTGTCAGAGGACTAGTCCTGAGGCACTGCTGCACTATTGAAGAAGGAATACTGCACAGTCAGGTCAGCCCCGAGAGCATGCTGCACTGTTGAATGGCAAATACTGAGGGAGTGCTGCACTAACAGGGGAGTCAGTACTGAGGGAGTGCTGCACTGTCAGAGAGTCAGTACTGAGAGAGTGCTGCACTGTCAGAGGGTCAGTACTGAGAGAATGCTGCACTGTCAGAGGGCCAGTACTGAGGGAGTGCTGCACTGTCAGAGAAGTAGTCCTGAAGGAGTGCGGCACTATCATGGGGTTAGTACTGAGAGAGTGCTGCACTGTCAGAGAAGCAGTACTGAGGGAGTGCTGAACTGGGAAAAGTGTTGGACTAAAATTCAGAAGTACTTCTTTGACTTGGTAAATTGGTTTGGTTTTTTACAGTGCTGTAAAAATACAAATCCTTTCTTGCATTGTAACTGGAATTTTTTTGTCAACTCGTTGGAACATTTAAAGTGCTATTAGAACAGACACCGTGATTGGCTTCTCAGTTTACAAAAGTCAAACTTACATATTTTGTGTGTCTGAAAGCAGAACATCATGAGGACAACGTGAACATGGGTTCGATATCAGGTTTTCTTTAGGCATTTATATAGAACGGAAGTGCTTTTAAAAGCTTTAGCATTTGGAGATACCACCCTAGTTTTAAATTGCTGGACATCCGATTCCTCATCATATTCCAACAAAGTCACAAAGTACAGAAAATAGAGAATCAACCCATCGATTTTCAGTTTGTTTTAATATTATGGTAAAATCTGATATAGAAATCAATATGAAAATCACTGTTCATTCAGAGAGAAGTCTTTAGCAATTAACTGTAACTACAGATTATAGAAATGCTTGTCATTTGCTTAATACCTTTTAATAATAAGAAAATTGCTATTGATCGTGTGAAGTTCACTAATTGAAAGGCATTATAAATCTTTCAGGAAAGTTACACCATGAGCAAATGGCAATCTTAAACCTGTGGAGTAATTAATTGATGGAGGAACTTATTATCTGCACAACATGAATGACATAGATACCTGATGAAAATCCGATCGATTCCCGGAAAATGGAATATCAGAAGGCATACACCAGCAACTGGTTACTTGCCACATTAACCCTCCTTCAATAGCCAATGCACACTCAACCGGTCTCATCTAACTTCCTCCCTTAGTCCATATACCTACCCTACCTTATCATAGACTTTTACTACACTATTTAATGGCCTCCCTTGGCCAGTATGAAGACATGGTGACACAGTGGTTGGCACTGCTGCCTCATAGCACTAGGGACATGGGTTCAATTTTGACGTTGGGTAACTTGTGAGGATTTTGTATATATCCTCCCTGTGTCTCTGTGGGTTTCCTCCGGGTGCTCCAGTTTCCTCCACAATCCAACGATGTACAGTTTAGGTGGATTGGCTATACTAAATTTTCATTTTACAGAATGTGGGCATCGCAGGCTGGTCCAGCATTTATTATCCATCCCATTTTAGAAGGCATTTGAGAGTCAACCACATTGACGTGGATCTAGAGTCACATGTAGGCCAGACCAGACAAGGATGGCAGATTTCCTTCCTGAAGAACATTAGTGAACCAGATGGGTTTTTACAACAATTGATAATGGTCTCATGGTCATTGTTAGACTTCTGCAGTTTTATGTTGAGTTCAAGTTTCACCATTGTGGAATTCAAACCCAGTGCATTACCTTGGATCTTTGGATTACTAGTCCAATGACAATACCATTACATTACTGCCTCCTCTTAGTATCTCAAAATGATGGATTATTGGGATTATGAGGATAGGGTCTGGATAAGATGCTCTTTCTGAGATCCCTTGGACCGAATGGCCTCCTTCTGCACTGTAAGGACTCAATGATTATACATACATGTCTGAAAGATGTGCTGATTAGGTGCATTGGCCATGCTGAATTCTCCCTCAGTATACCCAAACAGGTGCCAGAGCATAACAACAAGAGGATTTTCACAGTAACTTCATTGCAGTGTTAATGTAAGTCTCCTTGTGACTAATAAATAAACTTTAATACCCAACATTTTCATGGACTTGACCCACCCATTTAATTTTCTGAACTAAAGTTCTGTCAAGAGTGTTTTAATCCTGGTTCAGAGTAAGTACATTCCTCTTAGAGTGAAGGGCAAGGCTGGTAGAAGTAGGGAACCCTGGATGCCTTGGGATATTGAGACCCTGGTCAAGAATAAGAAGGAGACACATGACATGCATAGACAGCTGGATCAAGTGGATCCCTTGAAGAGTATAGGGGGTGTAGGAGTAGAGAAAAGAGTGAAATCAGGAGGGGAAAAAGGGGACACAAGATTGTTTTGGCAGATAAGACAAAAGAGAATCCAAAGATCAACTAGCTAGTCAATATCTTTTCCCAAAGATAGGGAATCTAAAACTAGAAGGTATAGGTTTAAGGTGAGAGGGGAGAGATACAAAAGGGGCAATTTTTTTCACAGAGTTGGTGAGTAAGTTTTATAAATCATTTAGACAGTTACATGGGCAAATGGGCATTGAGGGACATGGGCCAAATGCAAGCAATTGGGATTAGTTTAGGGATTAAAAAAAGGGGGGGCGGAATGGACAAGTTGGGCCAAAGGGTCTGTTTCCATGCTGTCTTCTGTGAATCGCAAGAGTAACTGAGCAAAATAATATTTATCCATTTTCATAATTCCATTATTCGATTTTGGCCCTCAGTCATCCAGAGGCAACTTCAGCACCACATTCCCTTCCATTCCCTATCTCGATCCCCAGCCTACTCTTTGTTAGGTACCTTTTCTTTCACATTAGTTCTGACCTCTATAGCCATCAATCTCAATCTCACCCATGTTATTCCTCTTGTAAAATGAGCTTAGCTTTCAGTTTAAAAACAAGGAGAGTACCTCAAATCTGGTTATTCAAAACCAGCAATGTCCAAAAGCCAAACTTTTTTTCTCCTGCGCTCTGAGTTACTTGGTGAATATCACCACCCCTCAGAAATAAATATCAGTTATCAACAAGCCCATTCTTCAATGTAAATTGGAGCTGGTCTAGTTGAGTTAATCCCAGTTGAGTTGTCAAACTGGTTCTCGTTTAAACCAGACATTGTGGTTAAACTTACTGGCCCTGGGCGGTTAACGTTTCTGAAATAAAGGAACATTGGAAGAAAGGAACATTGAAATGTTCAATTGTGGGATCAGGAAAGGGGTGGAGTGTGAAAGCAGAGGCTGGGGGGTTTGGTAAGTGGGAGATGGGAAACGGCGTAAGTGTTGAGTGGGGTTGGGTTCTTTTAAATAAGAGCAGGGGTAGGTGGTTACAATTTATCTTACCAAGTCCTTCTGCTGACCAACTTACTCAGTTACAGGATCATTTAAATCACTGAAACTCGTGCTAGAGACTCCTGGGATCAGTCTCCCTGGGTGGTCCTGAAAAATATTGGACAGTCAATCCTTTAAAATATAGAATACAAAATTACCCTGCAGCTAAGTATTCAAAACTTGTGAAAGGTAAAATTTAGACAAATAATTCACCTAATCCAAATGATAACCACTGTTCATTTTTTTAAAATTATGAATTATGTATCTAGATAGGAGTAGGCCATTCAGTCCTTTGAGCTTGCTCCATTATTCATTTTGATCACTGTTGATCATCAAATTTAATATCCCGATCCTGCCTTCCCCGCCTATCCCTTGACCTCTTTAGCCCTAAGAGCTATATCCAATTTTTTTCTTGAAAACACACAATGTTTTGGCCTCAACTATTTTCTGTGGGTGTGAATTCCACACATTCACCATTCTTCAGGTGAAGAAATTTCTCCTCATCTTAGTTTAAAAAGGTTTACCCCTTATCCTCAAACTATGATCGCCTGGCCTCCTGCACCATCAGGAACATTGTTTCTGAATCTACCCTGTCTAATCCTATCAGAATTATACAGGTTTCTATGAGATCCTCTCACTCTTTCAAACTCTAATGAGTCTTCCAAACTCTAAGTCCAAACTGACTTAGCATCTCCTTGTATAACAGACCTGCCACCTCAGAATCAGTCTGGTAAACCTTTGCTGCACTACCTCTAGAGCAAAGACACCCTTCCTTAGATAAGGACACCAAAACTGTGCACATAGGGAACAGCGGGGTGGCAGCGCAGGCTTATTGGGCCGAAGGGCCTGTTTCCTGTGCTGTTTTGATCTTTGTTCTTTGACATACTGGATAGGTGCATTGACCCGAACAGGTGCCGGAGTGTGTCAATAAGGGACATTTCACAGCAACTTCATTGCAGTTTTAACGTAAGCATTACTTGTGACTAATAAATAAACTTTAAAAAAAGATGTCAAGAGATATTCGTTTATCATTCTGCATGGAGGAGCAAGCTTGAGATGGATGGTGTTCTCATGCTTCTCCTGGCCGTGGACCCATCTATCTGGTTCCACCTGAAAGAGCTCTCCGCCAGGTTGACCTCCCACTCTCCCCCCCTACTCTCTCCCAACCAGCCCCTGCCTTGAGAGCTTGTGTGAAGGTCACACAATTACATCCCTGTCAAGTTTAGATTTGATATTGCTTGCAAAGTACCATGTGCATGGATTTAGTAAGGGCATGGAAAAAAAAGTCACATTTCTAATTACAAGTGTTCAAGGTCACTGGAGATCAGAATGCAGTGCAGGTTCTAACGCACACATTTAGCAGCAGAGCTTATCAGCACAGCTTAGTGCATGCAAATGATCAAACAACCAGCAGAGCAGATGGTAGCTGAGTGATTTAATTCAGCTATTATAAATAAAGATACATTAGTGCAAAGTATAAAGTCCCTAACCAGAAAGGAACTGGAGACTTCTGACCAACAGAAGATAGAAAAATAAAATGCTGGAAATGTTTCAGATGCTGACTCAGCCTAGAATCTGTTAGCTATCTGATTAGCATGCGTCTGTCTGCTGTGTCGTATCCCACTGTGGCCTCTGCATGCAGCTTAGTGACTTTCTGGTCTTCGTCACTTCCATCCTTTCACCACATTCATCAGAGGTCACAACACATTCCTGCATAGGTTGAGGGAGCTTGGTCTTTTCTCCCTGGAGAGATGAAGAATGAAAGGTGATCTGATAGAGATTTATAAAATGTTGAGAGGTATAGATATGGAGGATTCTTGGAAGCTATTTCCCAGGGCTGAAATGGTCGCTATGAGAGGACACAGGTTAAAGGTGCTGGGAGTATGTACAGGGGAGACATTAGGGGTAAGTTTTTCACACAGAGGGTGGTGAGTGAGTGGAATGGGTTGCTGTCAGTGGTGGTGGAGGCAAACTTGCTGGGGTCTTTTAAGAGACTTCTGGATGAGTACATGGGATTAAATGGGATTGGGAGTTATAGATAGGCCTAGTAGGTATGGATATGATCGATGCAACTTGTGGGCCGAAGGGCCTGTTTGTGCTGTAGTGTTCCATGTTCTATGTCTCCCTCAGGCAAAGCATTCCCCCTTTGTAGCGTTAGGTTGAGCAGTAAACAACAATGATCCTGGACACTTTCTACAATGAATATTGGATAGCCTTGTCTCTGCAGTTCAAATATCTGAACCTCATGTTTATGGGGTGCATTGTCTACTCAATTGCAGACTTATAACGTAAGACCGTAAGATATAGGAGCAGAGTTAGACTATTCAGTCCACCGAGTCTGCTCCGCTATTCAATCATGGCTGATATGATTCTCATCCCCATTCTCCTGACTTCACCTCTAACCCTTGATCCCCTTATGAATCAAGAACCTATCTGTGTCTGTCTTAAAGACACTCGGTGGCACAATGGTTAGCACGGCTGCTTCACAGCGCCAGAGATCCAGGTTTGATTCCAGGCTTGAGAGTAGAATCTGTGTGGAGTTTACACATTCTCCCCGTGTCTGCGTGGATTTCCTCTAGGTGCTCCAGTTTCCTCTCATTTTCTGAAAGACATGCTGGTTACGTGCATTGATCCAAACAGGTGCTGGACTGTGGCAACTAGGGGAATTTCACAGTAACTTCATTGCCTTACTTGCGACTAATAAATAAAGCTTAACAGTTTCAATGAGCTGGCCTTCTGTGGCAGTGAGTTTTACAGAGTCACCACCCTCTGGCTGAAGAAAATCCTCAGTTTTAAAGGATCATCCCTTCATTCTGAGATTGAGCCTTGAGTTCTAGACTCTCCCACTAATGGAAACATTCTCTTCATGTCCACTCTATCTATTTCTCTCTCTCCGTCTTCTGTAAGATTTGGTGGAGGTATGTGCATTGTTGTTGCTGTCTTCAGCAGCCAGGTCCTCTGGGACTACCCAGTCCAACGTCAGCATCTCTACACCAGTAACACTTGTCCCCAAAGAGCCAACCCTGCAGTTGTTGAGACATTTAAAAAACCTGTAACACCTGGAAGCCCGCCAGAATGTAAGCATCATGCGAGTTCCCTGGGAATTGAGCACAAACATTCATGATTTGTCTTCTGTGATTATTTATAAGCTGCACATTCAAAGAGTGGTGTCTTTTTCTATGAATGAATATGACTGGCTGTTGCCAGGGAGCTCTCAAGGCCATATGTGTGCAATCATTAGTGCTTTGCATTTGCAAAGAATATGAAATTTCTGCCTTTCAGGATCCACAATAAGAAGTCTCACAACACCAGGTTAAAATCCAATAGTTTATTTGGTAGCACAAGCAACTAGCTTTCAGAGCTCTGTCCCTACATCAGGTGAGTGGGAGTTCTGTTCACAAACAGAGAATATAAAGATACAAACTCAATTTACAAAATAATGGTTGGAATGTGAATCTTTACAGCTAATCAAGTCTTAAACTTACAGACAATGTGGATGGAGAGAGGGTTAAGCACAGGTTAAAGAGATGTGTATTGTCTCCAGCCAGGACAGTTAGTGAGATTTTGCAAGCCCAGGCAACTCATGGGGGTTACAGATAGCGTGAAATGAACCCAAGATCCTGGTTGAGGCCATCCTCATGTGCGCGGAGCTTGGCTATCAGCCTCTGCTCAGTGACACTGTGCTGTCATGTGTTGTGAAGGCCGCCTTAGAGAACACTTGCCCAAAGATCGGAGACCGAATGCCCATGCCGCTGAAATGTTCTCCAACAGGAAGAGAACACTCTTGCCTGGTGATTATCGAGCAGTGTTCATTCATCTGTTGTCGAAGTGTCTGCACGGTCTCCCCAACGTGCCTCGAGACATCCTTTACTGCAACGTATCAGGTAGACAATGTTTGCTGAGTTGCAAGTGTAGCACTGCAAACTTTCAGGATCCAGGCAGAATTGAACAATTTGATGCACTTTGCTGAACAAAGCATCTGAGTGTCTCCTGTATGCATTTGTAATGCTATTGAACAGAAGGAGCCTCTTATAAAGAAGTATAAGGTGGCGATAACCTTCAATGCCTCTAGCATGAGATTCCCTCCAAGTTCTTGCAGCTGTAGGTTGTTGTGGAGAAGCTGGCAGATGTGTTCAGCCACATCCAGTGACATTATAAGGAGCTTTTGATATTGACTCTTGTTCGCAGAACCATAAAACCTCTACAGTGCAGAGGCCATTCAGCCCATCAAGTCAGCATTGACTCTCCATAAGAGCATCTTACCCAGGACCACTTGCTTCATATAGGGAGCTGTGAATGAATTAAAGTAATAAATGTAGTGAGGTTTGCCTCCAACTCAGAGCAACCAAGTCAATGCTAAACCCTGTATCTAGCTTCCGTCTGGGTATGGAAGACCACCCTACCCCTCCAGGTAAAGAATGTCCTGGAGGGGCAGAAAACAGTATTCAACTTGTTCATTCATGACTGCGCATGAGATATTGCTCTTTGATCAGGATGATGAGAGCCACATATGAGAACCCTCCCTCTCACACTATTCTGCTTCCCTCCATAGTCCTTGGTACTCTACAGAAAGACCATTACTATTGCAGCATCGAAAGACTAACCACATGAGTCCTCTTCATCTATGACCATTCACTTGGCTGTTTGGAATCAGAAATTTGCTGTTGTCCACCAGCTGGGCCCCTTGGCAGCGTCCATCTCCCTCCATCCCTTCATCCCTGCCTCTTACAGCAGCAGACAGCAAGTGGTACAAAGTGAATAACTTCAGTCCTTGCACACCCAATGTTCTGAGACCCATGAGTCAGAAATAAACCTACTGTGTATGCACTTCACAATAGAGAGGAGAACACAACTCAGTATAGTTATCATCCAGGTGCCTTATGGTTGTTAGGATGTTCCTTTGGTTAGCCAATTGTGCTGACCTTAAACTTCATCGACCTGAAAAGACCCTCTGTAAAAATCTCAAAAAAGGCATGTCATCTTTTGTCGAGGCACTTTACAGCCTTTTGGTCTCAACATTGAATTTAACAACTTCACATGAATAGTTCTACCTCACCTCGACCTCTTTGTTTTCTTTTTATTTCATTCTTTATTGTTCTCTATCTTTTATTTCTTTATCGTCGTTCTTCATTTTTCTTCCTCCCCTAATTTTCCCACCTATTTTATCCCCCATTTCCTTACCTTTTGCCCCCTTTGCTTCCTCTTTCCCCCTTTTTCTAAATTTTTCCTTTCTCCCACCCATTCCCTCCCATATCTTCATCTGTTACAGCTTACCTTCTGATTTTAGTTTCTCTGCCGTTTGGCCACTCACACCCTTTACTCTCTCAATGGACTATCATTTCTCCTGGTTTCAGTGGCTATGACTCACCTTTCATTTCCTCTCCATGCAGTATAATATCTCCAACTTTATATGTCTTCTGGCTTTGATAAAAGGTCATCTGGATTCGAAACATTAGCTCTTTTCTCTTCTTGCAGATGCTGCCAGATCTGCTGAGATGTTTCAATATTTTCTCTTTTGGTGAAAAGACCCTCCTCCTATTCTGAAGTAGCACAGTTTTACATCGACTGTGTTGCATTGTTGAGAATTGAAAAACTATGTGTTAAGCACTGAGACATGGCTCACAATCTTTCACTCTCCCTGTCACTCAGCATTCACCAAATATAACTGTTCCTCTCCCGTCTATTTTATTCAAGGGTGGCAAAAAAAAGTTTATTTATTAGTCACAAGTAGATTTACATTAACATTGCAATGAAGTTACTGTGAAAATCCCCTAGTTGTCACACTCCGGCACCTATTCGGGTACACTGAGGGAGAATTTGGCATGGCCATCCATCTAACTTGCACATCCTTTGGACTATAGGAGGAAACTGGAGCACCCAGAGGAAACCCATACTGACTCAGGGAAAATGTGCAAACTCCACACAGACAATGACTCAAGTGAGGTATCAAACCCAGGTCCCTGGTGCTATGAGGCAGCAGTGCTAACCACTGTGCCGCCTCAGAACTTCCCAACATAATCCTGTACCTGTTGCTATTCACTTCCATATGCCTTTCCTCCCATGTGGCTGACACCAGTTTCTATCCCCATGCTCACTAGCAAGGCAGTTAATTTGAGGGGGAATCCCAACAATATAGCTTTTTAATAAGCATGCAGCATATTCTATGCTTGCAAAGTACTTCTCAACAACGTTGTGTCAGAAAGCTCAGCTCACCTTTAAAGTCCTGAGAAGAGAATTCTTTAAGTTCATCCCGGTATTGGAAAACTGAGTTTTGGATTAAAGTCCCCTGCCCACCAAGCTTCTTGCTTTTGGTGGTATTGGAAAGTTCTGCTCTTGGATTCTACAGGAATCAGGAGGTGTGGAGAGCTGGCAGTAAATGGAGTTCAGGGAAAAGGTCTCTTTTCTGTCATATTATTCCAGGACCAACTGGTTAGGAATGATTATAGAATCTACAGTGCAGAAGGAGGCCATTTGGCCCATCGCATCTGCACCGACAACAATGCTACTCTGGTCCTATCCCTATAAGCCCGCATATTTACCCTGCTAGTCCCCCTGATACTAAGAGGCAATTTATCATGACCAATCAACCCAACCTGCAGGAAATCGGAGCACCCAGAGGAAACCCATGCAGACACAGGGAGAACATGTTCTATGTAACATGCAAACTCTACACAGACAGTGGACCAAGGCTGGAATCGAACCCAGGTCCCTGGCACTGTAAAGCAGCAGTGCTAACAACTATGCTGCCCATGATGGGAATTGTTGGGAAATTCAATGATTAACCAATTCTAAGTGGGAATACAACATGGAAGGAGCAGAATAAAATCTAACAAAGTTATCAGGTTGTTGGATTTATCAATGGTTTGGAATATAACCAGCGTGGAAACTATTAGTTTCCAAAACCTGAACACAAACAAAGTTGGCCTGGTATAAATAAACCCTGGAGGAGAATTTCCTCACACTTTCACTATCAAAAACAGTGGTTTATTTTTGTACGTTATACATGTCTTGGAAACATTTCATATTCGGTTTCACACAATATGCTATGTACAATATACATCACACAAAAAAAACGCATACTATGTTGTAACTTGTTAAATGTAGTTAAAAATCTCAGTGTAATGATTTATTTCTTAGCAATTCCTCCTATAAGTGGGATATTGTATTCCCCCCCAACCCCTCTCACACACAATGATCTATGCTGCTTTACTCCCCTGCCCATCCACCCCTTATTATTAATGTAACTGTAAACAATAGCTGTGGCTTTAGTGATTGGCACAGAATTCCATTCAAAAACACCAAGAGACGCAATAAAAATACAAAGATGAAAGAGCAGGAAAAACTGACAGCAGCATTACAGCACTTCTGGTTTAAATCATAGAATCCTACAGTGCAGAAGGAGGCCATTCAGCCTATTGAGTCTATACTGAACACAATCCCTCACAGGCCCTGTCCTCGTAACCTAATACATTTATTCTACTTAGTCCCCCTGACATTAAGGATCAATTTAGCAAGGCCAATCTACCTAAACCCTACATCTTTGGACTGTGGGAGGAAACTGGAGAATCCAGAGGAAGCCCAACAGATATGGGGAGAATGTGGAGACTCCACTCAAGACAATGACCCAAGTTGGAATCGAACCCAGATCCCTGGCACTGTGAAGCAGCAGTGCTAACCACTGGGCCATCATGTCACGGTTCCCTGTTTGAGCCACAGGGTCTATAGTTAGAAACCAGCTCTGAGCAATGTGTTGATGTTAAGTTAACACTAGGCTCGGTGTTCAAGAGTTAATAAAATTGAAGGTGGAATGAATGTAAGAAATTCCACTGTTTAGAGGGTAGACTGAGGGAGGGGGAGCAGGAACAAAATGGGAAAAACTGGTCCCACTGATGGAAAGATTGAGAATGAGAGGGTACAGATTTTAGGAAACTGGCAAAAGAAGCAAAGGAGACATGAACAGAAACCTTATAACCCAGCAAATGATTAGGGTCTGGAATGTGCTGTCTGACAGTGTGGTGGAGGCAAGTTCAAATTAAATATTCAGAAGGGGATTAAGACAGTTATCTGAGAAGGAAGAATTGCAGAATTTTGGGAAAAGGTAAGGGAAATGGCACTAAATCGATCGCTCATTGGGAGAGCCACAATGGGCCAAATGACTTTTTACTGTAACCATTCTGCGAAGATATGAGTTCCTCAGTCTGGGGAAGAGACTGAGGGAGTCCAGAGTACCTGAACATGAATCAGGGTAGGGGAATAAGTGTTGATATCAGCAGACTGATAATATCTAGATGAGGAAAGTAAACACTGGGGCTTTTTGGAGTTCGGGGGAAATAAGGAAAGAAAATTGAGAGGCGCAATCTTGTTGTATTATTGACGAGAGCGAGTCACGCTGCCAATGAATAAAAAGTATGCACCTATTTACTGCGATCCCTTCTTTAAGAATGATAACAAGCTGTTCCACTGGAGCATTTCCAGTTAGTACACAGAGGTAAGCGATAACACTGAGCAGGATATCATTAAATAAATCAGCAGCAACTCAGTGATCAGATTCAAAATGGTTAATCATCAGGGGTTGTTTAACAACTGAAAATTCATTCATAAAAGTACAGAAAGCCAAGGTGTGAATATTGCGATGAAACTGCGTTTTGTGAATGGACTCAGGTGGAACAAATTGAAGTCTAGTGGTAACTAGCCATTAAGCATGGCTAAGATACAACTGAGGTTTGATGCAAGGTTAATCCAACAACAAGGTGCTTGATTCAGCGAGAACGTAGGACTGAGGGATTGGATGAGAAGGTGGGTAGCTGAGGTTGATCTAACCAAAAGAACCAGGTTTGTTTAGCCTAATATTCGATAGGCCAAATGTCCTCCTTCTGCAGCATTTTCGCTCTTACAATGGCTCTTTCCTGTATCAAAATATTATCTTCTCTTTAGGTTCCCCTCCAAGTCACTCACCATCCTGACTTGGAAATATATCGGCCGTTCCTTCACTGTCGCTGGGTCAAAATCCTGGAACTCTCTCCTTAACAGCACGCTGGGTGCACTATACAACATGGATTGCACCAGTTCAGGAAGGCAGCTTACCCCCACCTTCTCAAAGGCAATTCGGGATGGGCAATAAATGTTGGCCCAGCCAACAACATCTATATCCCATGAATCAATAACACAAAAAAATGACCAATCACAGTTAAACTTGAACTCCCATGATTCCATCTTGGTTCAACCATAACCAAGAGTTCTCACTTATCCTGCCTGTTACAGCAAGAATAAAATCACATTGCAGAGAAGATTCCAGAATCTCCTCTTTAATCTAACTTGACTTAGTCTTCAACTCCACTTATCCATATTCTTACCATATATCCTGAAGTCACTCATAGAATTGAGGTGTAATGCTTTGCAGTAGGAGGCCTTTCAGCCCAAACTATGCCTATTTCAGCTCTCTGAAAGAGTTATTCAAAAGCCCCACTCTCTCACGCACTTTTCTTGTAGCCTTGCAAATATTTCTCCTTCAAAGTCCCCTTGGAATTCTACTATTGACACTGTTTCCACGAGCCTTTGAGGAAGTGTGTTCTGGATTAAAAGTCCCTCACCTCAATTGGAATAAAAAGCTGAATGTCAAACAGATTACTGCTCACTTTGCTGTTTGCTGAGGTCAAAGGTGACCCTGAGTTTCTGTGATCTTTGCTGAAATAGCTGATGTGAGTTGAGGGCATGAGTACAACAATAGTCATCAGCAATCCAATGGACTTGTGGTCAAATATGTATTTACACTTGTGTATGTATGTGTCTGATTTGTCCATGCCTGATTTCTGTATGTTTGTTTGTGTGTGTGTATTGATCTATGTGTGCAGGTGTTGATTCTTGTGTGTTATGTGTGTGCTGTTATACATGTTGACACGTGCATGTTGATATGTGTGTTGATGTATGTGTATTGATGTGTGCATGCTGATGTGTATGCGCGTTGGTTGAAGAACAAATAGCCTGCCAATGTTCAATGTCTCAACTAATATGTGAAGGCAGCCAACATGGGTAAAGTGCCTGGAGAACTGGGGAATAGAGACACTTCTGTAAACATGACCTATTATTTGAAGAGACAATGTTGAGGCAATAAAAAGCAGATCAGTTGTCCTCTCAGTCACACATTCTTTCAGCATGTTCAAGTCCCTCCGTGACCTTGTCTCTCCCTATGTCTGCAGTCTCCTCCAGTTCTACAGCCATCTGAGATCTCTGTTCTCCTCCCATTCTGGCATCACTGATTTGCATTTCTCCAGTATTTCTGACCACACCTTCTGCAGTTTAGGCTCAAAACCCTGGAATTCCTTCCTAAACTTCTCCACCTCTCGACCTCCCTTTTTTCTTGAAGATCTTTAGAAAAAAACCACACTTTTGATAAAGCTTTTGGTCACTTGTCCTGATATTCCTTATATAACTCGCCGTCAAATTTTTGTTTGATTACCTCCTGTGAGACACCTTGGGACATGGTACTCTATTAAAAGCTCAATGTTAATACAAGTCATTATCATATATAATAATTAATGATATTTCAGCATATCACATATCTCTATAGCCCAAGCAGCTGCCCAGATTTAGCAATAAAAGTAACAGTTTCAATAAGAAGATAGAAGCATTTGTAAAATCACAATTTCAGTCATTTAAATCAATGGAATTCATCATCAAAAAAAACACAATTATAATCCCATTAACATTAGCAGTTAGTCTCCTCCCTTTCCTTTCCCTTCTCTCCTTCCAGTAATATTCACATTGATTAATCTGTTTATTATATAGTTTGTGTAATTGTTTTGTGTGTAAGAATAGAGATCATGAAGAGAAGGGATAAGAGAGGGGGTTACCTGAGTTGAGTACATTGCAAGCATGAAACAAGGTGCTAAGGTGAGTCAAAAATATCACAAAGAATAGGATGATGACACCACAGGAATGAAAGAGCCTAATATTCCCTTTAGAACAGCATGGTCTGGGATCATGGCTCAACAGTAGCACAGTCTGGGTCACAGCTAGACAGGAGAACGGTCTGGATTTTAAAGGAGAGCAGGGAGAATTCTCATCCCATGTCCTGGACAACATTTATCCTTCACCAACATTAAAAATAACAAATATCTGGTCATTTATTTTCTTCCTTCTTGTGGGATTTTCCTGTTCATAAATTGGCTCAGTAAGAAGTCTCACAACACCAGGTTAAAGTCCAATAAAGTTTATATGATAGTAAACCCAGGAGCTTTTAGGTTTTGCCCCTTCTTCAGGTGAATGGAGAGTTCTCCACTCACCTGACGAAGGAGCAAACCCTGAAATCTAGTGAGTTTACTATCAAATAAACTTGTTGGACTTTAACCTAGTGTTCTTACTGCATTTACCCCAGTCCAATGCTGGCATCTCCACATCATAAATTGGCTCTCATGGTTCCTACATTGCTACAGTGACTATACTTCAAAAGTACTTCATTGGCTGGTAGAGCACTTTGGGACATCAAAAGGTCATGGAAGGCACTACAATGTAAGTTCTTTTTCCCTGTACGGTAACCTTACCACTTTTCTGTAATTTACGAGACAGGGTCAGACAATCCAGTAAATTGGTAGCAAAGATGAAGGGTAACAGTATATGATAATCTGGTATGAGGGATTGTGATATATATAGAGAGTGAGACAGCCAGAAAGAGGGACATGAGTGTACCTGTCTGGGACACAAACAGTGAACAACTCAATCTCAATGTTAAGCAATACTTCAGTAACATGTTCTAAAAGAGGGAAGATTTTGGCTGCTATTTAGTGTGAAATTGTGCAGACGTTCTTCTTACAAACATGAACAATCTCACGAATAAGCAGTTGACACTGAGAAGACGGGTATTCCTGTCCCTCCTTCAGTGTGGAACCTGTGTACAAACAACTTGTAAATGTTCAAAGTTAAACTCTATTATTTTTATATCAAAATACAAATTCCCAGGAAATTTCTGAACTTGACAATAAACCTAGAGGAAAATAAAATAAAATGAACAGAAAACAACACAGACTTTCAAAAGGGCTCTTCGAGTAAAGTCATAATTACAAATCTGGTTATATATAGTTTCTGTTTTTGGAAAGCTAAACATCCTCCAACACAATTGGGCAAAGTTACTTACTCCCAGGGAGCTGGTTATAGAAGCTGCTCAATTTTCATTTGCAGTGAAATCTCCGCAAACGAAAAGTGGGCTGTTTGTTTCTCTGTTGTAATAAAGAATGAGTTACACACCCAGAAAGTCAGCTGAAAATCCATCTCTCTGGTTCCCTTGATATTTTGTCACTTCACACCAGTTGCAGTGGAAGAACTGCTTAGAGTGAGTGAGATATTTGTTGAAACAAAGTCTAAAATGTCGCATTGGACTGATACAACGAACGAGGATTCCTGCGAAGGTTCTTCCCGTGGGAGTCGGGTCCTAGAAGCGGGAGATACTTTCTGGGATGATGGGATCCACAGGCAGAGTACTCCTTCCCTCACGCTCCTGAGCACCGTGCGAGAGGTGTCCATAGTCATTGCTGTGGTTGGTTTGCCCTGAGGTGTCAGGATACCAGGTTGATCTGCATCTACACCGCTCCGGCCGTCTGCAAAACTCCGAAGCCACGTCTGTGTTTTTACTTGACAGTTTTCTGCCGTGAAAAAAAAGAGAAACAGGAATTAAATGGCGGCCCAAAAGGTTGTAGCAGGATGGTCATTGCTCTCTCTCTCTCTCTACCTCAGCAATTGCAAATTAGAAGAACATTTGCACCTTGGTCAATGCACCTCATAAGGTGCACTGGCCAAACTAAATTCTCCCTCAATGTACCCGAACAGGCACCAGAGTGTGGTGACTAGGGGATTTTCACAATAACTTCATTGCAATGTTAATGTAAGCCTGCTTGTGACCGATAAATAAACTTTACATTTATTTTTTATTTTTATTCAATCATGGGACATTGGGGGTCGCCAGGTGGCCAGCATTTATTGCCCATCTCTAGTTGCCTGAGAGCAGTTGAAAGTCAACCACATTACTCTGGCTCTGGAGTCATATGTGGGCCAGACCAGTAAGACAGCAGATTTCCTTCCCAAAAGAACATTACTGAATGAGATGGATCTTTCAACAATTGACAATGGTTTCATGGTCATCAGCAGATTCTTAATTTCAGATTTTTAAAAATTTAATTCAAATTGCACTGGGTGTCATGGTGCAATTTGAGCCTAGGTCCCTGGAATATTTGCTCAATCTCTGGATTAATAGTCTAGCAATAAAACCACTAGGCCATTGCTTCCTCTATCTAGCATCTCATCTTCCAATTAGATGTGTTATAGCCCTCTGGATGCAACATTGAGTTCAGCAACTTTAGTCTGTGAACTTTACCCTTCATCCTGCTTTTGCTTTCTATATTCAGTTTCCTGGCTTGTGCCAAAACTAACCCTCTCTAATTATTCCCTCATTATTAATGTTTAAGTTACCCTTTGTTTTTTTTCATATTTTGCACAAACTTCTGACCTGTTACCCACCTTTGCACAATTATATGCTTTTTATTAATGCCATTTGATGATGCCATTTTTATTTTTTTTATTTAAACACAGGTCTTAGATCTTCCTCCCTCACTCCTTAGAATTATTGGAATGTATCTATCCTGTGTATCTGAAATTTTCCTCAAATCCCCCCTGGCCTCTCCCTTAACCTAATTTGCCAGATTACTTTAACTAGCTCTGCTTTCATGTCCTCATAATGGCTCTTATTTACGTTTAAGATGCTAGTCTTAGACCCACCCTTCCTCAAATTGAAAGCAAATTTCAGTCACACTACAATTACTGCTCCTCAGGACATGAACTATACTGAGAGACAATCCAAGCCAAAAGGATGGAACAATTGCAGACGAAGGGCAGGATCAAATATTGTGGAGGGCAGCATGCACAGGAAAAGGAGGATTATTCAGCAAGGAGAAAGTAGGTTTTGAACTACAAAAGGCAAAATAATTCTGCAAATAGTGTTTGGATAGAAAGAAGCAAAAGTAACCGATACAGATGTCCATGGAAGGGATATCCGCAGATGAGCTTGATGCAGAATTATACATAATACAACAAATTGATTCAGTCAAGTCTATAGGAGACAAATGGTTTGTGACTGTTACCATGATGAGTACAGAAGGAAAGTATCAAATAACAAGAAGTGTCAGATAGTCACAGGCACATCATGCAACATCATGGCCTTCTGTGTGAAGTGGCTCAACTGGGTGGTTTGAAAGTGAAGACATCAGCATCTGTGTCCCCTTCATTCTCGTCCCACATCTAATGGGACCAGCTTTTTATTGTCCATCTTATCTAAACCCACCAGAATCTTGTCCAAATTTATCAAATCCCATCTTAACCTCCATTGCTCCAAGGAGAATAACCTCAGCCTGACATCGACAATAAAGAACAAACGAACAAAATAGGTTAATCCTGGAAATCAAATGGGAATGTTTAATTTCTGTTTTAAAGGTACTGTAAATCTATTGTCCTGGACATAAAATGAGTTGGAATAATACAAGATAAGCAAGATTTCCTGTTGGGAAAAAGATAGAAAAGTTTGAGGTCATGTACCAACCAACTCAAGAACAGCTTCTTCCCTGCTGCTATCAGACTTTTGAATGGACTTACCTCATATTAAGTTGATTTTTCCCTGCACCCTAGCTATGATTATAACACTACATTCTGCATTATTTCATTTCCATTTCTATTATTGGTATCCTTTGTCTGTATAGCGTGCAAGAAACAACACTGTTTACTAATACATGTGACAATAATAAATCAAATCAAACCTTCCTGTCGCTTGCCACTTCAACTCACCACCCTGCTTTCCTGTCCACATGTTCATCCTTGTCCAGTTGCAATGTTCTAGTGAATCCCAATGTAAATTGGAGGAACAGCACCTTATCCTTTGATTGGGCACTTTACAGCCTTCCAGATTGATCATTGAGTTCAACAACTTTAAACTTCTCCCCTCCAATCTCTCCCCATTTCCATTTTATTTCATTTTTATAGTTCTTCATTCTCACTTCCATTTTCCACTTCCTCACTCTCACTCTCCATCTTTTCCCAATTCCCCCCCACCCCGCTTCTTCAGGGTAACTGCCACATTCCTCAGGCAGTCGCTTAGCGATTTGTATTTCTGTTCCGCCATTCACACATTCTCATCGCTTAATGGACACTTTCAGCACCTTTCTCAGCCTTCTTCATTATCGTTTAAATTCCCTTTGTGCTATTGCAGCACTGCTCCCCCCTCCTCACCTTCCCAATATATAAATTTCTTCTGAGTTTCTTTTCTCTTAGCTTGAATGAAGGGTCATCCAAACTTGAAACATTGGCTCTATTCTCTCTCCATAGGTGCTTTCAGACCTGTTGAGATTTTCCAGGGTTTTTTTGTTACAGAGCTTAACTTGTTATTTGGTAAAATCAAATTTACATTATCCAGATTGTTTTACAAACATGGAAGTAGCAGATAATGTTGACAAAAACAGGTTGATTTTATGAGCAAGAGAGTTATGATAAAATTATCACTGTTTAAGTTTAGATTCCTATCTCCTTCCTTGACACAGAAGACTTATCCTGTATCTGCTCTGGAGTATTTGATGGAACAGTGTAGAGTGAATTTTACTTTCCATGTAAATCTATGCTGAATCTGCTCTGCAAGTTTTTGACATAGAATGGTCATGGTATCGAAGAACACCATTTAGCCATCTGCCACTAATGTACCAATTCCACAGAAACTCTCTGTTCTGGAAGTCTATCCCCATCCTGTTTACAATTCCCAACAGTTTCAAATTTTATGTCATCTGCAAATTTTAAAATTGCATCCAGCTATGTCTAAGTTATTAATGTATGTAATGAAAGGCAGTGTTCCTAGTACCAATCCCTTAGGTACCAATGCAATTATATACCTTCTTTTAGTTCAAGAAACAACTGTTGACCACTACCCTCCATTGCTTGTCACTGAGTCAACTTCATATCAATGCTGCTGCTTTCATTTCGAAGAATCTTTACTCTGTATCTAACCCCATGCTGTATCTGTCCTGGGAGTGTTTGATGGGGACAGTGTCAAGAAATTTTTACTCTCTATCTAATCCTGTACTTGTGTACTTGTGTACTAATCCTGTACTGTACTGGTGTACTTGTCCTGAGAATGTTTGATGAGTGACAGTGTACAGGAAGATTTACTCTGTATCTAACCCTATGTTGTACCTGTTCTGGGAGTGTTTGATGCAACAGTGTAGAGGGAGTTTTATTCTATGTCTAACACCATACTGTACTTGTCCTGAGAATGTTTGATGGGGGACAGTGTTGAGGCAGCTTTACTCTGTTTCTAACTCCGTGCTGTACCTATCCTGGGAGTGTATGATGGGGACAATGTAGAGGGAGCTTCACTCTGTAGCTAATCCTGTGTGGTACCTATCCTGGGAGTGTTTGATGGAGGACAGTGTCGTGGGAGCTTTACTCTGTATCTAACCCAGAAAATATTTGTGTTCACATTAAATGCTTGTAGTGAAAGTCCTCTATATCCTATCCCTGGAATTTCTTGCCTGAATTAGGGAAAATACTAATTGAGAATGAAAGAAAATGAAGAGAGGCAGTTTTCACATCGATTGTGGTTTTATGGAACACCCCTGCCTCCCCTCTCCCCACTACCTCCACCTCACCTGAACACCATTTGCTTTTTATGCTTGGTTTCTATCTTCTCAAGCTCTTCAGATGCCAGGACCATCCCGCTGTCTGTCTGGTTATCCTGAAACAGAGGTTGGAAGAAAGTGGAAATTAAATTGCAACGCTGGCACTGCAAGAATATCGCAGCTATATTTCGGCAATGAAGAGCAATCTGTGTTCAATGTAATGCAATGGGATCCACAGGTCAAATTTCAAATACATTTTTATATTAAAAAGTGGTGCTGATAAGAGGCAGTGATAGAATGGCCTGAATGTTTACAAACAGGGATTAGACTGAAAGAAATAAATTGATCTCTACAAGCAATGGATGATAGGGACTCAGATGCTCCATTTATACCTGATTTATATTCCACTCAAATCAATGGCTTTTAATTTCACTCTTTTCTTCCTCTTGTTGAAGAGGTGATTATTCCTGGAGTACATTTCCAGGACTTAGCAACACTTCCATAGACTTGTTGACCTGATCACATCTTTACCCAATAACCACAGTCACATTCCAGTCAGGAAGTCTGGCTGATATTTCATTCCTGCCTCATTAACCCAGGAGTGAACTGAAATCTATTGCAGCAGTTTCAACAGCACCAACCCCCATTTGAAATCAGCTAACCCAAACATACAGACCAAAGATAAACCTCCAAGCCTGAAAGGATCGGCGCTTTTTTCTGGTGATTTAACTCCTGCAACTGTAAGGGAGCCTCTTCAAAATCTATTGACTAACCTATTCAGTAATGCATGAAGCAGCAATGGAGCATTCCTGCTGCAGGAAGTAAAGAGGGAATTATAGTAGAGGAAGAGGAGTTAAACATGGATAAAGTTTTAACCTGGATTTGGGAGACATGGGATACTCACATTTTGCATGGGTTTCATTGTCTCTTCCACAGGGACATCCTCAAATGTTTTCACTTTTGATGGGCACTTAATCTGACTCTCCCCACTTATATGTCCAGAAAAAGAGACACAATTATAATATCTGCAGAGAAATAAATTGCAGCGAGACAGCGTTAGCCAACGCAGCCAGTACTCCAATCCAACTCTCAACCCAACCTCCACCCCAATCCCCACCCTCAACACAACACAACCTCCACCCCAATCCCCACCCTCAACACAACACAACTTCCACCCCAATCCCCACCCTCAACACAACACAACCTCCACCCCAATCCCCACCCTCAACACAACACGACCTCCACCCCAATCCCCATCCTCAACACAACACGACCTCCACCCCAATCCCCATCCTCAACACAACACGACCTCCACCCCAATCCCCATCCTCAACACAACACGACCTCCACCCCAATCCCCACCCTCAACACAACATGACCTCCACCCCAATCCCCACCCTCAACACACACAACTTCCACTCCCACCCTCAACACAACACAACCTCCATCCCAATCCCCACCCTCAACACAACACAGCCTCCACCTCAATCCCCACCCTCAACACAGCCTCCACCCCAATCCCCACCCTCAACACAGCCTCCACTCCATTCGCCACCTTTAACATAACCTCCACCCCAATCCCCATCCTCAACATAACCTCTTCCCCAATCTGCACCTCAACACAACCTCCACCCAATTGCCGTCTTTAATACAACTTCTACCCTAATTTCCATCCTCAATGGAACCCAAACTATGATGGCACTGGCAGTAGGTATTTGTGTGTCCCACAGCTGTGTGTATGTGTGGGTGTGTGTGGGTGTGTGTGGGGTGGCGCTGGGTTGGTGACCATGTGTTGGCAGGTTTGTCTGTAAGGCTGGCATTGAGATGCACCCTGGAAAGTAAAATGCCGCACCCTGGAAAGTAAAATGGAATACATATTCTCAAATTGCGCTCAGGACGCAGATCAGCTGCGAAACTTTGCCAAGCAGATGAGACAAAGAAACTATACCATTTACATGCACACCAAGAACAGGAAACTTGAAAAACTCGGCATCGCCACCAGCAACAACCAAGCCTCCCTTGGCACCACAGTAGAAAACAACACTACCGCAGGGAAGTCCATTGTTAACCTGTCAGACTACACACTTCAATCAGAGGAAATCCAAGTTCTCAGCCGAGGGCTCAATTTCTGTCCCACCACCAAAATGGACCCCATCAGTCTTGCAGCGGACACAGAGGAATTCATCAGGCGAATGAGGCTGCGTGAGTTCTTCCACAAACCCCAAGAGGCCAATAGCGGACTCAATGAGATAGCTAATGAACCAGAACAGCCGACAGAGGATCCGCAGTGCAGCAACCGAAGAGGAATGAATCCAATTGGACTCCTCCGGAAGGCCGCTGCCCCCGACTGGACATGTATGCCCAAGCCATCAGGAGGTGTGTGAACACCAGATTCATCAACCGCACTTACAAGACAGTCCCGAACATCACCCAAGCACAAAGCAAGGCCATCCGTGCTCTCAAGACCAACTGCAACATTGTCATCAAACCAGCAGACAAAGGAGGCGCCACCTTCATACTGAACAGAACGGACTACTGTGAAGAAGTGTACCGACAACTAAACAATGTGAAACACTACAGACAGTTACCAGCAGATCCGACCAAAGAACACACTCGTCAACTCAACACTCTGATCAAAACCTTTGATATGGACCTTCAGAACACCCTCCGGGCTCTCATTCCACGTACTCCCCGCATTGGAGATCTCTACTGCCTCCCAAAGATACACAAGACAAACATACTCGGCCGTCCCATCGTATCGGGCAATGGGACCCTGTGTGAGAACCTCTCCGGCTATATCGAGGGCATCCTGAAACCCATTGTACAAAGAACCCCCAGCTTGACACTACGGACTTCCTACAGAAACTCAGCACACATGGAGCAGTTGAACCAGGGACACTCCTTGTCACAATGGATGTCTCGGCGCTCCACACCAACATCCCCCACGACGATGGTATTGCTGCAACTGCCTCAGTACTCAATGCCAACAACTGCCAGTTTCCGGATGCAATTTTACAACTCATCCACTTCATCTTGCACCACAATGTCTTCACCCTCAACAATCAGCTTTTCATCCAGACACATGGAACAGCCATGGGGACCAAATTTGCACCTCAGTATGCCAACATCTTCATGCACAGGTTCGAACAAGACTTCTTCACCACACGAGATCTTCAACCAAGGTTATATACTAGATACATTGATGACATCTTTTTCCTTTGGACTCATGGTGAACAATTCTCCAGCTTCCACCCTAGACACGTTAAAGAAGCCATTCCCTATGGACAAGCCCTCCGTATACGCAGAATTTGCTCAGATGAGGAGGATCGTGACAGACACCTCCAGACGCTGAAAGATGCCCTCGTGAGAACAGGATATGGCGCTCGACTCATCAATCGACAGTTCCGACGTGCCACAGCAATAAACCGCACTGACCTCCTCAGAAGACGAACATGGGACACAGTGGACAGAGTACCCTTTGTTGTCCAGTACTTCCCCGGAGCGGAGAAGCTACGACATCTTCTCCGGAGTCTTCAACATATCATTGATGACGATGAACATCTCGCTAGGGCCATCCCCACCCTCCCACTTCTTGCTTTCAGACAACCGCACAACCTCAAACAGATCATTGTTCGCAGCAAACTACCCAATCTTCAGGAGAACAGTGACCACAATACCACACAACCCTGCCACAGCAACCTCTGCAAGACATGCCGGATCATAGACATGGACGACATCATCAAAAGTGAGGATACCATTCACCAGGTGCACGGTACATACTCTTGCAACTCGGCCAACGTTGTCTACCTAATACGTTGCAAGAAAGGATGTCCCGAAGCATGGTATATTGGGGAGACCATGCAGACACTACGACAGCGGATGAATGAGCATCGCTCAACAATCACCAGGCAAAACAGTTCCCTTCCTGTGGGCGAACACTTCAGCAGTCATGGGCATTCGGCCTCCGACCTGCGGGTAAATGTTCTTCAAGGGGGCTTTCGTGATACACGACAGCGCAGAGTCGCTGAGCAGAGACTGATAGCCAAGTTCCGCACACATGAGGACGGTCTTAACAGGGATCTTGGCTTCATGACACACTATCTGTAACCCCCGTAACTTGCCTGGGTTAGCAAAAAACCTTACTTACTGTGCTGTCTGGAGAAAATACACAATTCTCTAACCAATGCTCAGGATTTCCTTCACACACATTGTTAGCCACTTTAACACTTGAATAGCAGGTTAGATGTAAGGATTCGCATTCCAATCAGCAATCTCTGACTGTCTGTGCTGATGTGTGCTATTGCAGACCAGAACACTGCATTTGCCTGACGAAGGCTAAAGAGTCGAAAGCTCGCGAATTTACTATCAAATAAATTGGTTGGATTTAAAATTGGTGTTGTAAAACTTTATTGAGATGATGGTCATGTGTTTAGTGCTGGTGGAAGGTTGGCAGTTGTGCATGTTAGGGTGGTGCATTTTGGTGGGTGCAAGAGCATAGTTGGTGGACTTGCGACGTGTCTGTCGTGCTGGAGGCTGTGGTGTGGAATTGTGCAGAAGCTCTGCCAGGATAGGAGTAATTCTGATGATGCAGGGCAGTTTCCTGAGGTTAGCAAGTCCTGAAGATAATACTGGGGTCTGCAGGTACTGAAGGGGGAGCAATCTTCTAGCATGATACTACTATACATGGGGAGGAGCCAAAATATGGGCGTCATGGGATAGCTGCTGGAGGTTGTGGGTAGAAACAGTGTCGGACTACTTTTGGGATGCACGATTCTGAGGTCTGAATGTACTGTGGATGATGATGGAGTCTGCTGTGCTGGAGGGTGATGTGGTTTCCTATGGTAGTAATATAGTAGGGAGTGAGATGGTGAGGTGGAGAAGTTATTGGGTTCTGCTGATACTGAGTTTCAGGTGTGAGTGAGTGTGTTGGGGGACATTAGTAGGGCTTCAGGATTTGCAATCTTTTCATAGCAGTGTAAGGGGTTAGGAGCAGAGGATTCCCAAATGAGACCTCACTGGCAAAGGATCGAGGATAGAGAACATTGCAAATGTTGGCTGTATTCCTGTAATTGGCCACTGATGTTTAAAGGACAGACTGGTCTCAGAGCGAGATTCCAGATCTGAGTATGATTTGAGGAGATCTGTGAGCTACTGACTGAGAAAACATGTGTAAGTCTGATGTTATCTTTGTTAGTTGCCAAAGTGACTCCCCCTCCCCGCCTTACCTTGGTCCTATGCTGTCACATCGTAATCTTGATTCAGACCCTTTATCCTCTCCACGTGACATGGATGAATGTGGCTGGGAAAAGCCCAAGTCATCTTCTGGACACTGCAGCATACTGAGAGGAATGTAATCTTTCCCGTCCTAAAAGAAAAGGCAGACTTGAATTGATACGTAGAATCGCTACAGTGCAGAACGAGGCCATTCAGCCCATCAAAGTGCCCATAGGGACATTACACAACCTCAGGAAGATTCAAAGCACTTTACAACCAATCAAGTACTTTTGAACTGTAATCAGTGGTATAATTAGGAAACATGGCAGCCAATCTGTGCGCAGCAAGATCCCACAAGCAAGAATCTATCGTCTGTTTTGCTGACACAAGTGTAGGGATGAACTTTGGCCAGGACACCGGGGGAATGCTCGTCTTTAAGAAAGTGGCTGTTGGACCTTTGATGTCCAACTGAGATTGCAGATGGGGCCTCAGTTTAATATCACATTTTGAGCAGTAGCATTCCTGGCATTGCAGTATTCCCTCAGTTTTATCCTGTCATAGAAAATTCAAAGAACAAAGGACAAAACAGCACGGGAAACAGGCCCTTCGCCCCAACGAGCCCGTGCTGCCACCTCGATGTTCCCACTTTTACCCATGATCCCTGTCATCTTTGTCCATGTTTATAGATCTATGCATTAGAACCAAATTTGAGACAATTTAGGGAGAATTTGTTCTGCCAATCAGCCTAAGAGCACATCTTTGGGATATGGGAGGAAACCAGAGCACCCAGAGGAAACCCATGCAATAGTTAACAATTGAAAGGCTGTGAGTTGGTTCCCCTTGCATTATTCCGGTTGTTTGGATAGATGGTGAAACGATTCGTGAGGGGTTTGAGTGATCTCTCCATGATGCGGTGACATAGTGACACAGGAAGTGATTAAAAAATCCTTTAAAGGTTCAGCTTATAAATGGCCCACTCTGTGCAATGTTGAACAAAACAGACCAAGAAGGTCCACAGTGATTAGCACACCACCAGAGACATGGGTCCAATTTCACTCTTGGGTCACTGTCTGTGTGAAGTTTGCACATTCTTCCTGTGTCTGTGTGGATTTCCTCTGGTGCTCCAGTTTCCTCCCGAAGATGTGCAGGTTCGATTGATTGGCTATGCTAAATTGCGCTTTAGTGTCAGGAGACTAGCAGGGTGAATACATGGGGTTAAGGGAATAGGGTCTGGATGGGATTGTTGTTGGTGCAGGCTCAATGGGCCAAATGGCCTCCTTCTCCTCTGTAAGGGATTCTATGATTTTTTTCGAATATAGGTGTCACTTGCAAGGCTCATATTTATTCCACACTAAAAACGTTGGCCTCATTTTTGTGCTCAGAACACACAAGAAGCTCAATACCATTCAGGACAAAGCAGTCCATTTGATCAGTACTCTGTCCATTGCCTTATACATTCACTCCATTACAGGAGCATCATGGCAGCAGTATGTACTATTTGCAAGATGCATTGCAATACCTCACTGACCCTTCTTTGACAGCACCTTCCAAACCCACAACCTCTACCCCCAAGGACAGGAAAGAAATGCAAGGGAATTTACAAAATCCCCTCCAACTCTCATCATCCTGACTTGGAATGGTATCACCATCTTTTCATTGTCACTGGGTCAAAAACATGCAATTCCCTTCCTAACAGCACTATGAACGTATCTACACCACATGGACTGCAACGGTTTGAGAAGGTGGTTCACCATCTTCTCAGCAGCAGTTGGGGTTGGGCAACAAATGTGGATCTTACCAATGCACTCAGTCCTATGAAAAGCCTCTGAAATGGCTTTATGACTCAGGGGTTAGATTAGAAATTGAACTCTGGCAAAGACAACTGCAGCAATGAAGAACCTTGGGAACCATATGGTCCATGCTCACCTGTTCCTCCCATTTCCCATTATTCGTGAGTTAGTCAGTTTATCTACTGGTAAATGTAAGCAGGGCCTCTATTCCTGATGGATGCCCAGCAAACCCTGCTTTAACAAGTAGAAATGGAAGTTGGTTGGCTACAAGACTGGGCTCAGGTCTTCTGGAAAGCATTGGCGATACCTTGCCAATGGCCAATGGGCTGCTTCTAATGGGAAGAGTGGCAATTTGGGTGAATTGTTTTAGTTGGGCTGAATGGAATTCAACGGGAGTCAGTGTCATTCAGCTTGGAGGGAATTGGGAAAAGGTCCAATGAGAATGGAGGTGGGGAATAAATTCAGTGCCGTGACTACACTTGGTTCTGGCAGGTGCCCAAGCAAACTGCTCAAATGAAAATGCTGAAGAAAATCATTGTTCATTGAACTAAACCAATGCAATCCTGAGTGACCGGGTGAACGTATTTCAGGTGACCCACCTGCTGGACATTGGCTTGCAGCAGATCTCCAAGGAGCTCCACCAGATCTGAGAAGGTAGGCCTGTCCTTTGGATCTCCTTGCCAGCTGCCCAGCATTATACGATAACTGCCAGAGAAATGAATTCACTTTTTAGTCAACGTCAGGTGGGTCAAGACCTTCCAAGAAGCTTGACTGTGAAAGGGTTTTTAGAATTATAAATTTTCAGATATGGAAACTGTAGTTTTCTGGTAGGACTTGTTAAATAAAAGAGAACTTGCATTAATATAGTGCCCTTTATATAAAAGATTGAGGTAAAGGAGCTGGAATAGATCATATAGCCCATGAGCCTGTCTGCTCCGTTATTCTGTCATGTGAGTCATGAATGAAGCCCAATCCATCACGCAAACCAGTCTCCCATCCATTGACTCTGTCTACACCTCCTGCTGCCTTCAAAAAGCAGTCATCATAATCAAGGACCCCATGCACCCTGGAAATTCTCTCTTCCAGCTTCTTCTGTTGGAACAAGATACAAAAATCTGAGGTCACGTACCAATTGACTCAAGAACAGCTTCTTTCCTGCTGCCATCAGACTTTTGAATCGATCTACCTCGCACTAGGTTGATCTTTCTCTACACTCTAGCTATGACTGTAACATTCTGCACCCTCTTTTTTCCTTCTCTGTGAATGGTATGCTTTGTTTGTATAGTGTGCAAGAAACAATACTTTTTACTGAATACCAAACATTTAACAATAATAAATCAAATAAAAAAAAATTGATAAGTACATGGCTGGCCACCCATCTCAACTTCACCTTTGTACTCTATTTTCATGATTTCTTACTATCATTTGTCTGTAGATTTCCATCTTCAATAGGCCATGATTACTACCATCTAGAAAGACAAGGGCAACAATACCACCTGGAAGTTCCCCTTCAAGCCATTCACCATCCTTACCTGGAAAGGTCCTTCACTGTCGCTACATCAAAATCTGGGAATACCATCCCTAACAGCACTGTGGGTGTACCACATGGACTGCAGCAGTTCAAGAAGGCAGCTCACTACCCCCTTCTCAAGGGCAATTAGGAATGGACAATATATGCTGGCCTAACCAGCAAAGCCCACATTCCATGAATGAATAAAAAAATGCACAATTTTATGATCCAAGGACAATCTGAAGTCCTACATAACTAATTAATCACTATTTTGTACTTTTGCAATATAGGAATCATGGCAGCTAATTTACACATACCAAACTCCACTAACAGCAGTGAGATTAATCACCAAGTTTACAAAAGTCATGTTTTAGTGACATGAATTAAGAATAAATATTTGCCAGGTCATGGTGAAGAATTGCCCCATTCTTCTTTGAATAGTGTGTAGGATCTTTTACTCACAGCCAAAAGGGTAGAGGGAGCATAACAGGAAAGATACTGAGAGTATAGCATTCCCTCAATAATGCACTGCAAATGTCAGTAAGACTTTGCGCTCAAGTTTCTGAACACATTTTCCTGAGTCAGAGAGCAGTGTTTGATACAGAGTAAAGATCTCTCTACAATATCCCATAAAACACAGTACATGATAGATCTAGAATGTACGCCTGAATTGGTGGTGGAAAGAGGTCCAATTGTGTCTACACTTGAAGAGGGAAAAGATTATAGGGCTATAGGGAAAGAGCAGATGAAGTGGGACTAATGGGTTGTTCTTTCAAAGAGCATGATGGGCCAAATGGTCTTCTTTGACAGTGTACAATTTCATAATTCTACATGTGACAGTGAACGTAATGGCATTTTAAATAATCTAACTACTGGGTTCTATGTTCAACTGAACAGAAGGAGGCCATTTAACCTGCTAGTATATTCCATCACTTAGTTAGACCATGGCTGATCTGTATCTCAATACCATCTATCCACATTAGTTCTGTAATCCTGAATACCCTTGCCTAACAAAAAAAAACTATCACCTGACCTTCCCCTTTTTGCTCCACTGGCTCCCTCCCCCTTTCTCAGCAGCATAAAATCCATCCCAATTCTGCCTCCGTTCAGTCCCGAAGAGGAATTATATTGGACGCAAAAGATTGGGTGGTGCTTTTCCATGGCGGGAGGCAGTGCACCGCTTGCTGGTGGTGGGATTTTATTTCCAATGGGGTTTCCTGTTGAACGTGTCCCTCGCTGCTGAAAAATCCACAGAGGGAGATGCACCATTGGCGGGGCCATACGGCTTAAGTGGCAGTAAGATCTCTCCTTTTCTGTCTCCACAGATGCTGTAAGAAGTCTCACAACTCCAGGTTAGAATCTAAGCAGTTTATTTGATAGTAATTACTATCAAATAAACTGCTTGGACTCTAACCTGGTGTTGAGAGACTTCTGTCTGTGTTTATCCCAGTCCAACGTCGGCATCTCTACATTATGTCCATAGATGCTGCCAGACTTGCTGAATTCTTCCAGCACTTTCTGTTTTCATTTCAATAAACTATTAATCTTGAATTAGAAACTTCCAAATGACCTTCCCACCTCAATATTTTGACAGCTCCAGGTTTCTATTACCCTTTGTATGAAAGAAGTACTTCCTAACTTCAGCCCTGACCCAGTCTAACTCTTATTTTAAGGTCATGTCCTCTGGTTCTGCATTCCCAAGGAAACAGTTTCTATCTCTCGAGCGTAGAATGCCTTTAAATATTATAAACAGCTCAACTGATTAACCCTTAATCTTCCATACTCAACTGAACATCAGCCCTATCATTGCAACCTGCTCATGTCATTTAACTCTTGTTTATTTCCAGTCTATTCTAAGGATTCAGAGATATCCCCATTACATTTCCGCTGTAGCGTATTCTGGAGCCCGCATCCTGGTGCCTTCCCGCAGTCTCTGGCAGAATTCCTCATTGATCTGGACTCCAGGATAGGGAGAGACGCCTGAAGCGAGACAAGAATTCAGTTAGGTAAGAAGGAGGTCACTGAGGCCTCACTCAGCCTAGTTTTAAACATTAGTTTCTCCTCACCCAGAGAAAAGATCTCCCATAGGAGGACCCCAAATGACCAAACATCACTCTGGGTGGTGTAAACTTTATCGAAGATGCTCTCAGGGGCCATCCACTTGAGCGGCAGTCGAGCCTGGAACAAATCATAAAGATCAGGCGTTACGATCCACTGTGCTTTCGGTGACGTTTGAAACTTAAACTCTCTCAAACTACTGAGCAATGCAGAAAAATTCAAACGCTTCCAGGGCAGGTTCAACACGGACTACAAAGTGAAGCTCCTTCTACACCCTCCCAGGTATAGCACAGGTTAGGTTCAGAGTTAAGCACTTGGAGTATGGGCATCGCTGGCATGGCCAACATTTATTACCCATCCTTCACTGCCCTGAAGATGACGATGGACCTGCTTGATTTGTTGGTGATGTAATAAACTAAGTCCCTTATTAGGCTACTTCACAGGGGAGTTAAGAGCCAACCACAGTAGTATGAAACTACAGTCAAATGTAGAATCAGACTAAATAAAGGCAGCAGGTTCCTGTCTTAAAATGAGCACTTAAGTTTTTCTTTAACTTTTTCTGAGTTTTTAATTGACACATTTAAAAAAATAACTCTAATTCTCAAACTACAATGGCTGGATTTGAACTCACTTTCTCTCAATTATTTATCAATTACTTTGGCCCACCTGGATCACGTGCTACCATCCTAGCAGTCGCATGATATGCCAACAATCAGAGCAATCAATGGTTAGCATTGCTGCCTCACAGCACCAAGACCAGGGTTCGATTCCCAGCTTGGGTCACTGCCTGTGTGAAGTCTGCAGATTCTTCCTTTGTCTGCATGGATTTCCTGTGGGTGCTCCGGTTTTCTCCCACAGTCCGAGAGACGTGCTGGTTAGGTGCATTGGCCGTGCTAAATTCTCCCTCAGTGAGATGGGCACTGGAGTGTGGCAACTTGGGGATTGCCGTCTTGTGACACTAATAAATAAACTTAAACTTTATCAATAGTTACACCAGTTGCAGATATGAGATGAGGAAAACACTTAGTGATGGAGAGTTTTAAAAATAGCATTACAAAGTCATTTGTTTTCCCCAAACAGGAAAAGGAAGAGACCACTCTGTGTCTCAGACCTGTTCTGCCACTTGATCATATCTTAGCTGATTTGTATTGGAACACCATTTAGCTATGTTGGTTCTGTAATGCTTATTGGTTTTTCCTCTCTCTCTCTCATTGTCTGAGGGTTGCTAATTATGGCTCATACTATGATATCACTGAGACACAGTAGGAGATGGGATTGAAGAACTCTCTTGGATGGAACAGGAATTGAACCCAGACAACTGATGTTATTCTACACCGTACTCTAGCCAACTGAGTTAACTAACCCCATTAATGCCTTTATCTCTCTGACATAAACTTATACACCTCACTCCAGACAGTGAGCATTTAATTTTTCTTTGAAAAAGTCATTATTATTTATGTGAACTTTTAATGCAAATTTTTACTGTGAAAAATTTTAGAAATAGATGTAAAATCGGCCTCCCAGGTGGAGGATGTGGTTAAGAAAGCTTACGGTATACTGGCCTTCATTCATCGAGGGATTCAGTTCAGGAGTCAGGAGGTAATGCTGCAGCTTTATAGGACCCTTGTCAGACCACACTTGGAGTACTGTGCGCAGTTCTGGTCGCCTCACTATAGGAAGGACGTGGAAGCTATTGAAAGGGTGCAGAGGAGATTTACAAGGATGTTGCCTGGATTGGGAGGCATGCCTTATGAAGACAGGTTGAGGGAGCTGGGACTGTTCTCCCTGGAGAGACGAAGGTTGAGAGGCGACCTGATAGAGGTTTACAAGATGTTGAGAGGAATAGATAGGGTGGACTCTCAGAGACTATTTCCCAGGGCTGAAATGGTCGCGACGAGAGGGCACAGATTTAAGGTGCAGGGAAGCAAGTACAGAGGGGATGCTAGGGGAAAGTTTTTCACTCAGAGGGTGGTGAGTGAATGGAATCGGCTGCCGTCGGTGGTGGTCGAGGCGAACTCGCTGGGGTCTTTTAAAAGACTTCTGGATGAGTATATGGGATCCAATGGGATTGGGGGTTATAGATAGGTCTATGGCAGGGTAGGTTTTGATGTGTTCGGCACAACTTGTGGGCCGAAGGGCCTGTTTGTGCTGTAGTGTTCTATGTTCTATGTTCTATGTTCTAAAAATCTTCCCTAGCATTTGGAAGCCTCAACATCACTGTCTCTAACGCTAGCTGTTTTGTGTGTTGTGGGAATACTTATTCTAGTGGCCTGGATGAGAACATAGAAGGATGAGAAGGCCATTCAGCCCCTTGAGCCCATTCTACCATTCCGTTGGATCACTACCTTTTCTATCCTTTTACTTTTGCTCACTTTTGTTTCCTAACCCTTAATGACCTGTGTCAAAGTTCAGGCCAATCTACTTACGTTCCCCTTTCGCACGTAATCGGGATCCTTATAAATATCTCTGGCGAGGCCAAAATCGCAGATCTTCACCACATTGTTTTCGGACAGAAGAATGTTGCGAGCTGCCAAGTCTCTGTGAATACACTGAACACAATTCCCAATCACTCAACATGTAGCAAAGGTCACAGATTAGGACAGAGTTCAGTCTTCACTGCCTGGCGGTTGGTGGGTGAGTGTTGGGGGGGGGCCAGGGAGGATGACAATCCTGGCTAGGTCTGCCACAGAAACCCACTCCCACGCAATTTATCTGTCAATAACATGAATGGTGCTGGAAATTGAGATTATGTTAAACATTAGGATAATGGGGTAGAGCAGGAACAAGATTGACTGAACAGGCTGGGGATCTTTATTCTAGAAAAAGAAGGCCAAGGGTTGACCTGATTAAGGTCTTTAAGTTTTTGAAACGGGTTGATAGGTTAGAGGTTTAAAACATTTTACATTTGTAGGAATGCAAAACAAGGGGCCATGAAGATCAGACAGTCACTATTATATATAAAGAGATTGGTGAATGACTATTGCTATGGAGACTTTTAAAGAACAATAAGCCTGATGATTCTCCTGGTGACATTGCATTGGCAGAGGTGCTATCTTTGGTTGAGGTATTAAACCAAAGTCCTATCTGCTTTTCTGAGGTAGTTGCAAAAGATCCCACAACACTATTTCAAAGAAGTGGAGTTAATCCTGATGTCCTGTTCTACAATGACTCCAGGAATTGGCTGTAAAGAAACTGCGCAAAATAAAGCAAATAAAAACTCCAAGCCTGTGGTGAATACATTAGGTCCCAACCAGGACAATACAATAGTAGACCCACCCAGAGTCTTGCTTTATACAGGGATCGGTATGCCTTGTATGCCAACTGGTTAGTTAATTTCAAATCCATAGGGAGATTTTATTCCATGAGTTCTACAGGGAGGTCAATCAGTGATTCCTCATGCAAAGTCATGGGGGTATTCACATGGTCAAAGTTTACCTGTTAATCAATGTCACTAATAAAAAGATTATCTAGTCATTTACGTCAATGCTGCTTGCTGTGTGTGTTTCTTATACTACAACGGCAATCACACTTCCAAAATATGTAATTGACTACAAAGTGCTTTTGGACATTCGGAAGACATGAAATGTACTCTGTATAAGTGCAAGTTATTTAATTGCCTTTAAAAATACAGTTATTATTTATGTGAACTTTTAATGCTTTTAACGGATAGATTATATTTGGAGAGTTACATACTCAACAAAACCTTTCTACTCTCTTCTAGGAAACTATTCTCCTCAATTTTCTTCTGAATTTTCCTTTATTAAACTGCCGTCATGGTGCAGGGATTAGCATCTCTACCTCTGAGTTAGAGGTTCTGGGTTCAAGTCTCACTCCAGGATTTGATGAGCAAGGAAAACGTATTCAAAACATGGCTAATCAGCCCGCAAATCCTTCCAATATCCTTGATGGCAGGTGGTAAGATGGAAAGTTTCCTGGTCAGCTATATTGCAGAATGTAACAGCAAACCACTGCAGTACTTTATCAATCATGGCCCAATCAAACATAAGTCCATGATCACTACATTGTTCATGAAGGAAGTGCTACTCCCTAAACTCCAAATTCTCCATTCCATTTATTATCCCTCTTTCCCATCTTCTACACACTACCTCCTTCCTTTGACCTCATTGTATTACAACTGAGATCCATCATACTGTGGCCCAAGCTACTGCATTCTTTCCCAGAGCCTCAATTCTGTGGAAATTTCTCTTCCCTCGGTCTTCCCTCCAAAATACCCTTTTCCTCCTGTCACTGGTCTTTCTAACCCAGGTTCAGCATCATCTCAATGGCTTTGGCATTTGTAATGACTTTAATCAGGCAATTGAGGTTGGCCTGCTTAAATATGAACTTCCTGATGAAAGGCCAAATTGATGGTCCAATCAGGGAGCTCCTTGCTCTATATTTAAACAGGAATGCCAGTTCCTCTGGCACTCTGGATGTAGATTGTACACTGTGAGTGCCCTTATTGAGTGGTTGGATCTTGTAAATGAAGGAATTTGGTGTAGGGACTTCCGCTTCTGAGGACTTATTCAAGCTCATTTTGAAACTCAATGTGATCTGATCAATTGGCTCTGTGTTTGCCAATTTTATATTTAAAATAATGCAAAGCCCAGATATTAATCTGCTGTAATTTGTCCTAAGAGAATTTGTTAATTGTTCAGTAGATGCTTGAACTGGGAGACAAACAGAAGGAGTGGCACAGTGGCACAGTGGTCAGCACTGCTGCTTCACAGCACCAGGGAACCGGTTTCAATTCCTGGATTGGGTCACTGTCTGTGTAGAGTCTTCAAGTTCTCCCCATGTCTGTATGGGTTTCCTCTGGATGCTCCAGTTTCCTCCCACAGTCTGAAAGACATGCTGTTTAAGTGGATTGATCATGTTACATTGCCCCTCAGTGCACCCAAACAGGGGCCGGAGTGTGGTGACTGGGGGATTTTCACAGTAATTTCATTGCAGCATTAGCCTAAGCCTATTTGTGACATGAATAAATAAACTTTCCTGATTAACAGCCCACACAAAAGAGGTCCCTGATTAAGGGCCAAATTGATGGTCCAATCATAGAGCTCCATGCTCTGCATTTAAATAGAAGTGTCAATTCTGCTGGCGCTCTGGATGCAGACTGCTCACTGAGAACATTCTGCATAGTGTTATTGGATCTTGTAGATAAAGGAATTCTGGTGAGGAGACTTCCATCTCCGAGGACTTATTCGAGCATTCAAATTCATCTTGAAACTTGATGTGATTCGATCAGTTGGCTAAATGTTTGCCAATTTTATATTTCAAAAAAACTAATAATAAAGCTCACGTGTGTTGCAAATATTGATTTGATGTTAGAAAGTAAAATCTGTCCTATGTGTATTTGGTAATTGGTCAGTAGTTGCTTGAATTGGGGGACAAAGAGACTCATTGAAATGTTGCCTTTGGGCTTATGGTCTCAGGCAGCCCTACAGCAAAAACAAAAGAGATGAGCTGGAATAATATCCATCTGAATCTTCAGCAGCAGGTGGCAATGAAGAGCTATCTATGCAAGATGGACAATCTTTTCTTGCCAATTGAGGAAGTCAATGTATGGAGAAATCAGTAAGTGTAGGAGACTCAAAAGACTGGATGCACAGTGGGCAGGATGCAGGTGGGCATTCTATGGACATAACAAAAGAAGAGACAGAAGGCAGGAAAGACAGAAATATTATCTTTAGTATCTTCCATGGCTTTAAGACATTCCAAAATGCCTTACTGCCAATTTCCTTGATGTGAAGGTCATTATTATGACGTAGGGAGACGTGTTTAATGTTTCCGTTTGGAGATTCTGGTACCTGCTTTAGATTAATGGCACCAAACAACACTGAGCTATACTGCTGGTTGCTCCACTGTCACCAAACAACACTGAGGTATACTGCTGGTTGCTCCACTGTCACCAAGCAACACTGAGCTATACTGCTGGTTGCTGCATTGTCACCAAACAGCACTGAGCTATACTGCTGGTTGCTCCACTGTCACCAAACAACACTGAGCTATACTGCTGGTTGCCCCACTGTCACCAAGCAACACTGAGCTATACTGCTGGTTGCTCCACTGTCACCAAACAACACTGAGCTATACTGCTGGTTGCTCCACTGTCACCAAACAACACTGAGGTATACTGCTGGTTGCTCCACTGTCACCAAGCAACACTGAGCTATACTGCTGGTTGCTCCACTGTCACCAAACAACACTGAGCTATACTGCTGGTTGCTCCACTGTCACCAAACAACACTGAGCTATACTGCTGGTTGCTCCACTGTCACCAAACAACACTGAGGTATACTGCTGGTTGCTCCACTGTCACCAAACAACACTGAGTATACGCTGGTTGCTCATGTCACAACACACTGAGCTATACTGCTGGTTGCTCCACTGTCACCAAACAACACTGAGCTATACTGCTGGTTGCTCCACTGTCACCAAGCAACACTGAGCTATACTGCTGGTTGCTCCACTGTCACCAAACAACACTGAGCTATACTGCTGGTTGCTCCACTGTCACCAAACAACACTGAGGTATACTGCTGGTTGCTCCACTGTCACCAAGCAACACTGAGCTATACTGCTGGTTGCTCCACTGTCACCAAGCAACACTGAGCTATACTGCTGGTTGCTCCACTGTCACCAAACAGCACTGAGCTATACTGCTGGTTGCTCCACTGTCACCAAACAGCACTGAGCTATACTGCTGGTTGCTGCACTGTCACCAAACAGCACTGAGCTATACTGCTGGTTGCTCCACTGTCACCAAACAGCATTGAGCTATACTGCTGGTTGCTCCACTGTTCTGACTTGTGATTACTACTTGCTGAATCCTGCTGAAAGAGAAATGCGTCTTGTTATTGGTACCGAACTTGTTTCTGATTATTCCCCATTATCAAATCACAGAGAAGCTGGAGGCCATTCAGTCCAGCCTACCTGTGCTAGCTCTATGATGCAACAACTTTGCATTGTTTTTTCCCCATACACCTGTAAATGTTTCTCCTTCAATTACTCATTTGATTCCCTTTCAAAATAGCTGCTGATATATAAAATCTAGGCCAGGGAAGAGCAGATTTTTGGATGAAGTACCAGGACTTGGACCAGGACGTGCAGGTTGAGTTAGCAGTAAGGAAGCCAAATGCAATGTTAGTATTCATGTCGAGAGGGCTAGAATACAAGAGCAGGGATGTACTTCTGAGGCTACATAAGCTCTGGTCAGACCCCATCTGGAGTCTTGTGAGCAGTTTTGGGCCCTGCATCTAAGGAAGGATGTGCTGGTGTGTGGATGTGGGTCCAGCAGAGGTTCACAAGAATGATCCCTGGAATGAAGCGCTTGTCGCATGAGGAACGGTTGAAGACTCTGGGTCTGTACTTATTGGAGTTTAGAAGGATGAAGGCGATCTTTTTGAAACTTACAGGATAGAGTGGACATAGAAAGAGTCTGTCTACTAGTAGAAAAACTAGAAGCAGAGGGCACAACCCCAGACTAAATGAATGATTCTTTAAAACAGAGATGAGGAGGAATTTCTTCAGCCAGAGACTGTGAATCTGTGGAACACATTGCCACAGAAAGATGTGGAGACCAGGTCATTGAGTGTCTTTAAGACAGAGATAGATAGGTCCTTGATTAATAAGGGGATCAGGGGTTATGGGGAAAAGATAGGAGAATGGGGATGAGAAAAATATCAACCACGATTGAATGGTGGAGCAGACTCGATGAACCGAGTGTCTAATTCTTCTCCTATGTCTTGGGGTCCTCACCTTTCTGGATGCCAGGAACTCCATCCCACGAGCCACTTGGAAGCTGTAGCAGATCAGGTCAACCAGGGTCAGGGGACATTGCCAGAGATCATCAACTGTCAGAGAGAAACAGGTTTGTGGGTTTAGGAACAATGAGAAAATTCCAACTCAGAGTCCTTAGTTACAATACTGAACAATAACCCTATCATACCATCTGGTAACAATGTGTGATTTTTCTATATTGTCCCTATCCATGTATTGTTGCCAATTACATTAAAATACATATAATCACATACTTACCTTCTCACCACATCCCTCAATCCCACTTACCAACCTTCTCCCCAGAACCCTCAATCCCACCAATATACCGTCCCACCATATCCCTCAATCCCACCTATCCACCTTCTCACCATATCTGAGGGACAGGAGCATAGTGGTAATGTTGACGGACTTGCAATCCAGAGGCCAAGGTTAATGCTCTGGAGATGCAAGTTCAAATCTCACCAGGGCTGCTGGAGGAATTTAAACTCAATTAATGAATAAATGTGGAACAAAATATCAGTCTCACTATTAATGATCCATGAACCAGTTGTCGCAAAAAAAAATCTATCCATTTACCAATGTCTTTTATGGGAGGAACTCTGTCTACCTTCTTCTTCTGGCCTACAGCAAGACCCACAGACTCCAGACCCATAGCAATATGTTTGACTCCTAACTTCTCAGTCGTAGATAACTCACCACTGTCTGTTGAAGGGCAATTAGGAATGGGCAATAAATGTCAGCTTTCCACCTGCCCACCTTCTCCTCGTACCCCACGCTCCCATCTTCTCCCCGTACCCCACGCTCCCACCTTCTCCCTGTACCCCATGCTCCCACCTTCTCCCCGTACCCCACGCTCCCACTTTCTCCCCCATACCCCACGCTCCCACCTTCTCCCCGTACCCCACGCTCCCACCTTCTCCCCGTACCCCACGCTCCCACCTTCTCCCCGTACCCCACGCTCCCACCTTCTCCCCGTACCCCACGCTCCCACCTTCTCCCCGTACCCCACGCTCCCGCCTTCTCCCCGTACCCCACGCTCCCACCTTCTCCCCGTACCCCACGCTCCCACCTTCTCCCCGTACCCCACGCTCCCACCTTCTCCCCGTACCCCACGCTCCCACCTTCTCCCCGTACCCCACGCTCCCGCCTTCTCCCCGTACCCCACGCTCCTGTCTTCTCCCCGTACCCCACGCTCCCACCTTCTCGCCATATATTTCAATCACTTTCTCTTCCAGAAATAAGTCTAATTTTCACTTCATTCCAGTTACCCCTTTTCCTGGTGACTTAACCAACAATTTGTTCACCCATTTGTTGAAAAGGTCTCCCAATTTACACTCCTTCATCTAACTTGTGAATTTTGGATTGAAACCTTTTGTATAATCTCACCTGGGAAAGTATTCCGGTATCACACAGCTTCAATTAACATAAAAAAAGGTCACATTTGTGACTTACAGCAACACAAGTCCTGCTCTCTGGAACTACAATACCTACTGCAGGTTGCGAGCACAGGGTTTAACTCCTGCTGCTTATCTCCCATTGAGCAAGCTCTGCTCACTTTTAATACACGTACTCCACAAAGCCCATGTGGAGATTTATTAATGATTACCCATGCACAGTGTGGCAACTGTGACAAGAAGGAATAGTTTAGCAGGGTAGTTTGTTCTAAATTTACTCCAAATTGTTAATCAATTATATCGTTTCATAACTGAAAACAAATCAGCCCCACCTTCCATCAGGTCCTCAGGATGATTCAGGATTTTCTCCACGGCAGCCCGTTTACAGATTGTATTCTCACTGGGATGGCCCCGGCTCCTGCTGTCCAATCCTCTCACAACCTCCACCATTGAGATCACCTGAGTCCTCATCTTGGTAGCCCGGTCCTGCAACATAATAGTCAACTGGTCACATCTGGAATGCTCGAACAGGTCAGATGGAGGCTAAAGCTCTCCCTACATTGCAGGTCAGGTATAGGGTTAGGAACATGAGGAGATCATTCAGCCCCTCAAGCCTCTTCCGCCACTTCAGTCACACCACGGCTGATCTGTATCTCCGTCCCATTTGCCTACCATTGCTCCATACCCCTCAAGGCCTCGACCCAGCAAGAGTCCATCTGTTGGAGGCGACGCTACTTAAAATCAAGGCCCCTTGTCTTTTTAAGCAGATGTAAAAGATCCTGCAGTTCTATTTTATAGGGCAGCAGGGAAGTTCTCTCAGGTCCTCTGACCATCATTGGTTCCCTCAACCAATATCACTAAATGGTAAATTCTCTGGGATTAATTTATTGCTTTTTGTGGGTCCAGGCTATGTGCAATTTAGCTGCCATACTTCTTCCACTGCAACAGTGACTACATTTCAGAGGCTGGAAAGTAAGTTGGGACTGTCTGAAGTTGTGAGAAGAGAAATAGAACAGCAAAGTCTTTCTTTCTTATTCTGTAAGTAATCATGCAACATACTAGCGTCTTACGAAGAATCTTCATAGAATCATAGAATCCTACAATGCAGAAGGAGGCCATTTGGCCCATTGAACCTGCACCGACCATAATCCCACCAAGGCCCTATTCCTGTAAGACTATGCATTAATCCTAACTAGTCCTCCTGACCCTAGGGGTTAATTTAGCGTGGCTAATCAACCTAACTTGCACATCTTTGGAGGGCGGGAGGAAACCGGATCACCTGGAGGAAACCCACACAGATACAGGAGAATGTGCAAATTCCATATGACAGTCACCCAAGCTGGGAATTGAACCCAAATCCCTGGCACTGTGAAGCAACAGTGCTTACCACTGTGCCACCCTAACCTTGGGCATTGTCTCTGTCTCCTCCTTTTCAATGACCAGAAGGACCATTTCCTCTTCTGGTGGGGAGGGGGGGGGCCGAGTCAAGTTTAAGGTTCGTGATCCAGGACAAATTCAGAAAAGAATAGGAAATAAAGTGGGTCAATTTCACGAGCGAAGTCGTGGCAAAATGGGCAAAGTCTCTATGTTTAATACTGAGGTCTATTAATGGAATTGTTTCCACTCGTGGCATTGTTGCTAACCAAAAAACACAGATTTACGATAATTGGGAAAAGAACCAGAGGGTAGATGAAGGAATGCTTTTCATCTAATGAGTTGTTGTGATCTGGAATGCGCTGCTTGAAAGAAATTCAAATGGAACTTCCAAACGGATATTGAACAAATAGTTGAAGAGATCAGAATTTGCAGGGTTGTGGAGGAAGAGCAACAGGGAGGTGGAAAACTAATGAAACCAATTCAGAGAGCCATCACAGGCATGATGGATCAAATGGCGTCTGTAATCTGTAACTGTACAATTCTATGATTCAATCTTGATGGCAGAGTAAGAGAAATCTGAGAGGTGCAAGGAATCTTAAAGTCTTAACAAAGATTAAAGTTGTAGACTGGACAATAAGGCTTCATTTGGACACATTGGCGATACAGGGAGGTGCAGGTGGTGCGAGTGGAGTAACATTACCCTGTAGGGGATGAAATCTTCACGTTTGCTCCTCAGATAGTGAGAAAGGTTTCCATATTTACAGTATTCCACGATCACCATCAAAGGACCTGAAACAGTACAGAATGAGCAGTGTTAATGAAATCCACAACATTGTTGTCTGCTCCTCCAGTACTATACCAACTTTAACTAGCTTAGGTCTTTTAGAACCTGGAAAAGGTGATAACAGTTATTCAAACTTATTCCAGAGTTTGTGAATGATCTGTGGAGCTGTCTTTGTCCCATGTGTCTTAATATCATTGACTAACATAAATTTATCAATTTCAGCTTTAAAACAATCAATCAGTTGCTGCTTGAGGAAACCTCTTCTGTCCTTTGTATGTTTTGATTCTTTTAAGGGACGTGAATGTCGCTGGCTGGGCCAGCATTTATAGCACATCCCTAACTGTCTTTCAACTGAGTGGTTTGCAAGACCATTTCAGAGGGCATTCAAGAACTAACTAAGTTGTTGTGGGTCTGCATTCACATGTAGGCCAGGTCAGATAAGGACTGCAGATGGGTGGCACTGAGGCACAGAGGTTAGCGCTGTTGCCTCATAGCTCCATGGATTTAGGTTCGATTCTTTGCTTGGGTCACTTTCCGTGTGGGATTTGCACATTCTCCCTGCGTCTGCGTGGGTTTCCTCCGGGTGCTCCGGTTTCCTCCCACAGTCCAAAGATGTGTGGTCAGGTGCTTTGGACATGCTAAATTGCCTCTTGATGTCCCAGATTGTGTAAATTAGAGGGGTTAGCGTGATAAATACGGAGATGGGACCTGGGTGGGAATGTTGTCAATGCAGACTCGATGGACTGAATGGCTCCTTCTGCATTGTAGGATTCCATGATTTCTTTCTTTGAAGGACATTAGTGAATTAGATGTAGAAGTATTTCTTGGTTTTGCTCCTGAAAGCACTAGCTTTAATTTTTGACTCTTAGTTTGGCCTCAGCAGGTCTTGCAGTATAGTGGGCTGCGTTCCTGCTTCTAAGCCAGAGGCTCTGGGTTTAAGTCCCTCACCAGGCCTTCTCAGCCAAGAAGGGTGCTTTCACAACAAGGTCAAACAGGTTAAGTGTCAACCTGCAAAATCCTTCCAAACACACCAATGGCTGGCAGTGAGAGTGGGAGAGACTCCAGGTCAGCCATGCTTGACATGGGATGGTGCCTGTCAAGCCATAAGCCCCTGGTGACAGATGAGCAACCTATTATGTGAATTACTAGCTATAGAAATAAATGAAACTCTGCCTTACTGAAGTTTATTATTGTCATAAGTAGGCTTACATTAACACTGCGATGAAGTTACTGTGAAAATCCCCTGGTTGCCACACTCTGACGCCAGTTCGGGTACACCAAGGGAGAATTTAGCATGGCCAATGCGCCTAACCAGCACATCTTTTGGATTGTGGGAGGAAAGCGGAGCACCTGGAGAAAACCTATGCAGAGACAGGGAGAACGTGCTGACTCCACACAGACAAGCTGGGAATTGAACTCAGGTCCCTGACACTGTGAGGCAGGAGTGCTAACGACGGGGTCACTGTGCCACCCCAGTAGGTGTGGGAAAAGAATTAGAAATTGAGTCCTGGACTTCCTAACTAGCACAAATAGTTTCTCCCAATCTACCATCCTTGTTTCTGTTAATATCTTGAAAATGTTTGAAGAAGTCACCCTTTAAACTTCTAAATTCTAGTGCCTATAATCATGATGTGTCATTTATCCTTGCAACCTTGGAATCTCGGAATCATTCTGGTAAGTCTATGTTGAACTCCTCCAAGGCCAATATATCCTTCCTTGATGAAACTTTATGATCAAATGAATTCATTTGTAGGTTTCAGCAGAAGAACTGGATATGAAACTATATTTAAATGCATGTCGCTATTATTTCATATTCACATCTGTCCGGTAATCAACAAAGGAAGCAGATGTTCTTCTATAATTGCACCAGAATTGGAAGACAGTAAATAATTTGTGATGCATTTGAGTGTCACAGGATCAATCAGTGCCTCGTTCCTAAAAATAAAACACCATTTGTTGAACAAAGATTCAGTGTAAAGTCCAACAAGCAATGACCATTGGCTCCCTGAGAATAATTAGGAAGAGAGATCAGGGTAAGTCTTGATACCTCGCCCATCATCAGCTGTGGCTGAGAACCAGCACACACAGTGACATACCCTGTGAATTCTGTGACCTGGTGACAAAGGCTGAAAGCTCCGTTAAGTAAATGTTCCAGAAAGGCACGATTGGTCGACTGTTATGAGTTGTCTCCAGGGTGTTGGGTGTGGAAAATTAATTCCCACCTAATCGGTGATGCCGAGAATTGATTTGTAGAGAAAGATGGGACGCCCAATTTGACAAGTTATTGAAATGTCCAGGACGAAGGTGTGACCTCGTTGAGGCATTTAAGATGATCAAAGAAATTCCATTGAATCCCTGCAGTTTAGAAATAAGTCACTTGGCCCATCGAGTCTGCACCAACTCTCTGACAGAGCATCTCACCCAGGCCCTCTCCTCACCCTGTTCCCTTAACCCCACACATTTACCATGGCAAATCCATCCAACCTGCACAACTTGGGACACTAAGGGGTAATTTAGCATTGCCAATCCATCTAACCAGCATTATCTCTGGACTGTGGGAGGAGACTGGAGCACTTGGAGGAAACCCATGCAAACATGGGGAGGACATGCTGACTCCACACAGACAGTGCCCAAGGCTGGAATTGAACTCGGGTCTGTTGTGCCATTATGCCTGTATAAACTTCGAGCTGGGTTCTTCTAGGGTGATGTCTGGAAGCACAAACGTTAATGAAAACCTGGAACTCATTCCCCTCAAGGGGCTGTGGAGATTGGAAAGCCAATGGAAAATTTCTCCCAATTCTGGTGCCTTGTTTTTGAAAGAAAACCCAACTAAATAAGGCTAAAAGGCAAAGTTCTGATACGTTTGGAATCATCATTATATGTTGAAATTGAAGAGAATGCCTGATTTAGTGCAACAACCACAATGTGCATTTATATGGCACGTTTAATGGGATAAAATGACAAAAGGTGCTTTGTAGCAGGAATTATCAAGCGAAGTTTGACATAAAGAGATGTTATTACCGTTGGCCAAAAACCCAATACTTAGGAAAGGGGTTAAGGAGCAGAGAGGTACAGGAAGGAAATTCCAGAACTTTGGCCTAGGTAGTTGAAGGCATAGTCAATAATGGCAGGGCAATTGAAAATCAGGGATAAGTCAGGCATCAAAATTGTTGGGCTGCAGATATATCGCAAGGTTGTTGGATGGAAACGGTTTCCGAGATATACAGAGGGTGATGGGAGGAGAATTTGAAAGCAAGGACAATGATTTTTAGATTAAGATGATGTCTGAATGTAGGTTAGTAAGGTAGGGATGGTTGGACAATGAGTGGACAATATGAAGGGGTGCAGATGAACAACAAAGAATGCCATGCCTCTGTTGAGAGTTACAGAGATTAACACAATAGTCCCTGGTCTCCCTGTTTACCATGGGCTTTTGTGCAGGCTCCGAGGAGGTTGACAACATTGAGATGGTTTCCAATGTGAATGAGAATCTTCAGTTCTGACATCAGTGCTTTGTGTTCATTCGCTGTGGCTCCATCTAAACACCAAAGAATTCACATCTATATTAAACCACAAAGGTACTATCGATACACTCCACAGATAACATTTCCCCACTGCCTCCCATTCTCTCATCTGGAGCACACAATCATTTCAACTATCAGCTATACACCTACCACGGTTATAACAGTAGTTCAGAGATCTGAATTTTGAGGTGAGTAGATCTATGATTTCTACCGCCTAGAAGAACAAGCACAGCAGATATCTAGAACTCTGCCACTTGCAAGTTCTCCTCCAAATCACTCACCATCCTGACTTGGAAATATACTGCTGTTCCTTTACTGTCACTGGATCAAAATCCTGGAACCCATTCTCTAACAGCACTGTGGGTGTACCTATGCCACATGGACTGCAGAGATTCAAGAAGGCAGCTTACCATCTCCTTGTCAAAAGCAACTAGCGATGGGAAATAAATGATGGCCTGCCAGGAATGCCCTAATTCTGAGAATGAGTATAAAAATCATAACCGTTGGATCTTATTCATCCATTTAAATGCTTTAAATCAGGCAGAAGTCTGACAGCTGAGTTGTCCTGGGAAATTCCCACAGTTTGAATCCATTATATAATCACTAGAGACAGCGGAAATTCCTGCCTATGCTATTTCTATTCAGCTGCCAAATTTGTTAATGTTATACTCCTTTGTTAATATTTTAACATTGCCCTCTAAACATCATTCATCCTCAGGATGTGGACATCACCAAAAGTGCCTGCAGATACCACCCATCCCAAATGGCCACCTGGGGAGTGGCTGGTGAACCCTCTTGCTGAAGCATCGGAAGTGGGTTCAGTATACATTCTGAGTCTTGTTCAGCAACTTCAGAGGGCAGTTAGGATTGAACCTACAGATTTTTGGGGTTCTGGAGTCAGACACAGGTCCAGAGTGAATAAAGACGGCAGCTTTTCTTCCCTAAAGGACAATACTGGGTAGTTGGGGTTGAGGGATAAAGGTGTGTGAGTGATTGAGGAATCTGGTGATTGGTTGGAGTTGAGATGTGATGAAGTTAATTGCTGGGATTGAGGAATTATGGGGGGAAACCTAGTTGAATATTTTTACATCGGTCCTACTTACGAATCGCAATCTAACCTTTTAACATTTTCACCGCCACAGTCTTGCAGCTGCTGCTTTTGTCAATCCCAAAAGCTGAGGCTTCAACAACTTTCCCAAACGCTCCGTGTCCCAGAGTTTTGCCTGAAAACAGACAACAGGAATCAGGGATTTAGGAGCTGATTAGCTATTTAAAAACAACCTGCCCAGCCCACGGGAGGGGAGAGGATCTCACCTAGTCGCAGCCGGTCCCGTGGGAACTCCCATTTGCTGGAATCATAGGGCAGGTACTCGCACTGTTCATCCAACGGGATCTCATCTGGATCCATGATTATCGACAAGTATCCCGTTTTAATATCGGCTGGGCTAGTCTGAAACAAAGGCCACTGAGTTAGACTTCTGTCAGATCCTCAGCTGTTACATTCAAAACAAATTCCGATTCCTCAACAAAAACAGAAAATGCTGGAAAATCTCAGCAGGTCTGAAGCATCTGCGGACACAGCAAGAAGTCTCACAACACCAAGTTATAGTCCAATGGGTTTATTTGAAATCACAAGCTTTCAGAACACCGCTCCTTCCTCAGGTGAGTGGAGAAGTGCTCCAAAAGCTCGTGATTCCAAATAAACTTGTTGGACTTTAACCTGGTGTCATGAGACTTCTTACTGTGTCCAACCCAGTCCAACACTGGCATCTCCACATCACAGTATCTGTGGAGAGAGAGAGAGTAGTGTCATTGTTTCAAATCGCAATGAGGCCTTCGTCAGATTGAAGGGTCTGATAGAGTGTTGACGAAGGGTCATCCAGACTCGAAATGTTGGCTCTATTCCCTCTCTACAGACGCTGTCAGACCTGCTGAGATTTTCCAGCGTTTTTCTGGTTTTGTTTTAGATTCCAGCATCCGCAGTGTTTTGCATTAGTCTCCTCCTCTCCTCAAGTTGTTGATTTTGAGGTTACCAGGCCCAAATGACCTGTCAAAATGTGTGACATTAGCACAGGGATATATATTGATCCTTGGGGACTATAATGCACGTTAATTCTCAATCACTGCACCCATTTGCCACCAATAGGATCTTTGGACAGAGATAGGAAGCAAGAAGTGTGTGTGATATTGTCTTTGCTCAAAGGAATGAACCTTTAGTTCAGGGCTGAGAAGGTTGTAAGTGTCGCTGTTGAAAGGGATTTGGGATTGCTTGAACAAGGAATACAAAGTTATCACGCAGGTACAGCAAGCAACTAGGAAGACAAGTGACATATTGGCCTCTATTACAAGGGGATTGGAATACAGGAACATCAAGTCTGACTACAACTTTAGACAGCTTTGGTGAGACTAAATTGGAATATTTTGTGCAGTTTTTGTCTCTAGAACAGTATACTTGTATTGGAGGTGGTACAGCAAAGGTTCACTAGGTTGGACCCTGGGATGGGGGGTTTGTCTTAAAATGAGGCTGATTAAATTGGGTCTGTATTCTTTGGAGTTTAGAAGAACGAGAAGCAATCTCATTGGAACTTAAAATTCTGAAGAGTGTTGACAGAGTGAGAGATTGTGTTTCATATTCCCCAACCAGCAAAAACAAAGGCCCAGTCTCAGGATAAGGGGCCGATCATCTAGGATGGTGGTGAAGAGAAATTATTTCACTCAAAGGGTTGTGAATCAATGCAATTCTCTACCCCAGAGGGTTGTGGATTCTCTATTGTTGAATATATTGAAAGCTGGGATAGATGGATTTTTGATCTTTCAGGAAATTGAGAGATTTGGGAATGGTTGGGAAAATGGAGATTAAGCCCAAATTCTATATTAACTATACTGAATGGTGGAGCAGGCTCGTTGGACCATGCGGACTCTTGCTTCTACTACTTACATTCTCTTGAGTGCTGCACTGTTGGAGGGCTATTACTGGGGGAAGGCTGCACTGTCAGAGAGAGAGCACTGAGGGAATTCTGCATTGCTAGAGGTTTATCACTGAGGGTCCACTGCACTGTCAGAGGTTCAGAAGAAGCCCTGAACTGTCAGAAATGAAACATTTATCCTTCAACCAACATCGTTGAACACTGTCATTTATCAATTGCTGTTTGTGGGATCTTGCTGTGGGCTATGTTGTTTGCTATGTTGTTACCCTGACCGCGACTCAAAAAGTACTTAACTGGTTTTAAAGTTTCTAACCTCCTGAGGATTTTGTTCTGAAATTACAGGAGATACAGCAGAAGAGAACATGGAAAGGGACAAGGAGAGTGAGGGAGAGGGGGCTGAGGGAGAGGGGGCTGAGGCAGGGGGACTGTGAGAGGGGACACTGAGGAAGGAAACACTGAAGAAGGGTGTAGTCCCCCAGATTGGAGCAGAGACTGAGGGAGGGGAGACTGAGGGAGGGGAGACTGAGGGAGGGGAGACTAATGGAGGGGAGACTGACGGAGGGGAGAAATTCCTCAGTTTGAGTGACAGGTGGTGGTGAACTCTTGCATTGTTCAGAGATTTTGGGAAAGTGAGTTAAAAGAACGAAGATGGTACATCGAGTCTAAATTTGTTAAAATAGAAAAGATTAACCCACTGCGTGACTTACCCCAAGGAATCTTACCCGCTTGACATTACAGAAAATGAGGATGAGTAGGACCCAGAAGAAGACTGCAATAACTCCAGTCCCAACCAGGATCACAACTTCGATATTTGATTTATCATCACCTCCTGTTTAAAATGGGAACACAAACAAATGAACAAGTGAGCGAACTTAAGAATGGAAGCTTCTTTAAAGCTTTGCTTTGTTGAAAACGATCTATTCTACATCATCTAGAAAGTTAATGCTGCCATTGTCGTTTTTGGCAGAGAGGAAAGGTCAAGTCAAGGTCATGAACTTTGAATTGTTGGCAAAATGGTTTTTTTCATTCTTTTACGGGATGTGGCTGTCACTGGCTGGGTCAGTCTTTGTTTCCCATTTCTAATGCCCTTGAGAAGGCGGTGGTGAGCTGCAATCTTGAACCATTGCGTCTATGTGATGTGGGTACATCCTTTGTGCTATTAGGCAGTTCCAGGGTTTTGACCTAGAGGCAGTGAGGGAATGGTGAGGTATTTCCAAGTCAGGATGCTGAGTGGATTGGAGGGGAACTTCCAGATAGTGGTGTTCCCCATGTGACTGTTGGCCTTGTCAATCCAGATGGTAGTGGTTGGAAGATGCTGTCACAGAATTCTTGGATAAGTTTCTGCAGTGCATCTTGTAGATGGTGCACACGGCTGCCACTGTGTCAGTGGTGGAGGGAGTGAATGTTGAAGGTGGTGGATAGAGTGCCAATTAAGCAGGCTGTTCTGATGTTGAGCTTTAGATCATAGAATCCTACAATGCAGCAAGAGGCCATTCGGCCTGTCAGGTTTTGCACCGGCCACAATCTTATCCCCACAACCCCATGTATTTATCCTAGCTAGTCCTCTTGACGTTGAGGGGCAATTTAGCATGGCCAATCCACCTAAGCTAAGATGAGAGATGATAATTTTGAGTATTTTCTGTAATATTTGAGCTAAAAATGTTACAAAAACTGGTGCAATAAACTATTTTCAAAAGAAGTTTGACAACTCCTTGAGCTTATAGGGTTAGTGATTACAATGATTCAAGAAGGAGGCTCATCACAACCAGTCAAGAGACTGATACTGAACAGAAGTAACCAAACAAGATGCTGTCAATTCAGCCAAGTAGCACTCTTGTTTATGAGTCAGAAGATTGTGGTTTCAAATCCCATAACAGAGAGCTGAACACATAAATTTGACCAACACTCAGGTGCCAGTATTGATGGAGTGCTGAACTGTCAGAGTTGCCAGCTTTGGGATGAGATTTTAAACTGAAACCCAGTTTTCCCTCTTACGTGGATATAAAGGATTCTATGGCACTGTTTTGAAGAGGAACAGGGGAGGTCTCCCTGGTGTCCTTAATCAATATTTATCCCTCAACCAACATCATTAAAAATAGGTTATCTGATCACCATCATACTGAAGCTTTTTGGGATCTTGCTAGGCACCATGTACCACATTTATGATATTACTGCACAACAGTGACTTCATTGACGTAGGAGCCTCAAGCTCATGTCCCTCTGGGAGTCTTCATCAAGCTTCAAGGCTCCAGATGAGCTCCTGCTGACAAAGGCCCCAAAATGGTGGGCACCATGAGACAGCAAGTCGAGCCATGGGGGATCGATCATTTCTCCTCACTCTGCTCTGCTTCCCTTCGATGAATCCGCTTTTGATGTGAAAGTGATGACTGACCTTCGACAGAGATGGTGGCAGATGAATTCACACAGCCCTTGGAGTTACAGGCAAAGCATTTGTACAGTCCAGAATCCTCCTCTTGCGCTCGCTGGATGGTCAGTGTTTGGTTCTGCTCCGTGAGGATGACCCCTTGATATAAACACATGTTGCATAAGATTGTTTTTATCTTCCCCCCTTCCAATCTCCTTCAATCACCTCCACATTTCCTGGCATGGATCTTCTGCTAGAAGCTTCATCTAACTGATTCATAAAACCATTGAATCATAGAAACCCTACAGCGCAAAAGGAAGCCATTCGGCCCACTGAATCTGCATCAACCATAATTCCAACCAGGCTTATTTCCATAAACCTCATATTTACCCTGCTAATTCCCCTGACATTAAGGGTCAATTTAGCATGGCCAATCAACCTAACCCTCACATCTTTGGGCTGTGGGAGGAAATCAGAGCACCTGGAGGAAACCCACAGATAGGGGGAAAACATGCAGACTCTGCACAAACAATGACCTGAGGCTGGAATTGAACTTCGATCCCTGGGGCTGTGAGGCAGCAGTGCTAACCACTGTGCCATTTGTGCAAGTCAGGAGGCAACAGACAAGCCCCAGCCCATTAGCAGAAAATACACACTGAATCACAAAACTGTAGAGCACAGGAAGAGTCCATTCAGCCCATCAGCAGCTTATTGGTAGAATTATCCAATTCTTCCCACATCCCAGCAGGAGAAAGGAGTCAGGTGAAATGCTCATTCAAAGAGCTGGCACAGACACAGTGGGCTGAATGGCCTTCTTCTTAACAATTTTGTGATAAAAATCCCCTCTCATTCTTCTAAACTCCAATGACTATGATGGGCCCAACCTGATCAACCTTTCCTCAAATCCTTTATTCTAGTACTCAGCCCAATGAAACGCCTCTGAGCTGCTTTCAATGAAAGTATATCCATCCTTAAGTAAGGAGACCAAAACTGCTCACTGTACCTGAGATGCAGTCTCACCAAAGCCCTAAACAGTTCCTACTTTACATCTAGTTTGGAATACAAGCCACCTCTCCTCCCCAGGTCACTCTGTACACTGCATCCTGCTGTCTCTCCCCATATAAAATCTGCCTTTGGGATCTTACCTGAGAGTTCATGGAGTGGTTTTTCATCTTTGAACCAGATGATGGTGGGTTGGGGTGTTCCAGTGGTTCGACAATTCATCTTGATGGAGTCACTGACATTGACCGAGACATCGGTCAAGTTGACGAGCAGATTCGGCTTCTCCTGAGCTGCAAGAAGGTTTTGAACTTAGAATTAGGTAAAACTGATACAGAGTAACCTCATGCTCAGAAACACATACACACACACACAAACACATTCATACATGTGCACTCTTACACACATACATATGCACATGCACACATACATGCGCATACATACACATGTGCATTCTTATGCATACACATACACATGCATATACACACAAACATGTGTACACACACACACACGTACACACACAGGCACTCACACACAAACTCTTAAACACACACGCATGCACACCCACCTTCAAGGATCTCAACACATTCTGCAAATGTTTTTAAAAATTAGTACACGGGATGTGGGCGTCGCTGGTTAGGTCAACATTTATTGCCCATCCCTGATTGTCCTTTGGCTTTTTTGACTGTACAAGAGTTTCCTTTGTCAAATATTTTCTTGGAACTGCCATTGAAATCGTTGGTAAACGACATAGTGCAGAACTGAAATCATATACTGGCCAAACAGGAAGAGATGGCGAGTTCTCTACCCTGTAGGGCATTGATGAACTGCTTGTTAATGACAGCATTCACAATGTAGACGGAACTTTACTTTGCACCTAATCTGTGTTGTGGATGGACGGACAGTTAGCAAAAAACCCAGTCTGGTCGATAAGGGATATTTTCTTTTTATTGCAGGAAATTATGATGATCTGGAATGGGCTGCTGGACAGGACAACGGAAGCAGATTCAATATGGGAGAAGTGATGATGCAGTGGTATTTTCACTAGACTGGTAATCGATGGCAGATAGTGAAATTTGAGACCAATAAAAATCTGGTATTAAAAGTCTTGCAATGTCGTACTCTTCTGCCTCTCTGAAGATCTGATTTTTAATGGGACAGTGTACAGAGTGAAATTACCTGGTATTGAACCAGTGCTGCTCTAGGAATTTACATGTTCCATCAAACCTTCAACTGGCTTTTCAGATGGAATTAAAATATCCACAAGCACTATTTGAAGATAAGCAGGCTAGTTCTCTCCAATGTTTCTGGTCCAATATTTATCCCTCAACTTTTATCACAAAATATCTGATCTTTATTATATCTGTGTACAGATCGGCTGCCATCTCTCCCTCTGTTACAACAGATTTCATTAGTGATGCTCTTTGTGAAATCCTGAAATCATAAAGGGGGCTAAATAAATGTGAACGAATTTGTACATTCTTCGAACTGTAATGATTTCAATCAGGTGATTTAGGTTGGCCTATCGGAATATGAACTCCCTGATTAAGGAGTCAATTAATGGGCCAATCAAGGAATTTTTCTTTGTTTTTAACTGGGTGTGTCAGTTCTTCTGGTACTCCTGAAGCTAGACTGCTGACTGTGAGCACTCCATGTACTGCTGTTGGAATTGTAAATGAAAGGATTTTGGTGAAGGGACTTTTGCCTTTGAAGACTTATTACACCGACTGCCTTGGATGCAGTGCTGTTAACGAGATGGTCACCTCTCTATCTGTTCTTTATGCCTATGGCACTCACCTCGCACTAGGATGTATTTCTTGTGGCAATGTTTCTCCCCAGTTTTCTTATTCTGTACCTCACACACATAATCCCCTTCATCATTCAGAGTAATGCTCGGGATTTGAAGCTCCAGCGCCACGCCTTTCATCTGCGAGTCCGTTGTCATCACTCCTTGCATTTCCTTGGCGAACAGATGCATGCTCTTACACTCCAGGGCTGGAGGGTCTCCAAGCTCCCCCTCGAGAGCGCTGGGCAGGAGTCGGTACCACCGGAGGTTCTCGTACGTGTAGTTGTCCGCGTTGCACCGTAGCTTCATGCTCTCACCTTCCACCGGGTTCTCTGAAGGCTGCAGATCGATACCAAAGCCTTCTGGAATACCTAGTGGGGAAAAGAGATAAGTTAATCAGCTCTTTGTTTGATTCCAAATTAGTTACTTTGCCATCAAGGCCTCCACAGGAAATAAACAAACTTGGATAAAACCAAATTACTGCTGATGCTGGAATCCGAAACTAAAAGAGAAAATGCTGGAAAATCTCAGCAGGCCTGGCAGCATCTATAAGGAGAGAAAAGAGCTGATATTTCAAATCCAGATGACTCTTTGTCAAAGCTTGGACACAGGATTGTCTTTTCTCTCCTCACAGATGCTGCCAGACCTGCTGAGATTTTCCAGCACTTTCTCTTTTGGTTGGAAGTAAATAAACTTACTTTGAAAATCTTGAATAAGAAAGTGGCTCCCTGGAAGTAAGGTCAGTAACTAATGGACAGACAGTTAGCAAAAAACCCAGTCTGGTCGATAAGGGATATTTTCTTTTTATTGCAGGAAATTATGATGATCTGGAACGGGCTGCTGGACAGGACAACGGAAGCAGATTCAATATGGGAGAAGTGATGATGCAGTGGTATTTTCACTAGACTGGTAATCGATGGCAGATAGTGAAATTTGAGACCAATAAAAATCTGGTATTAAAAGTCTTGCAATGTTGTACTCTTCTGCCTCTCTGAAGATCTGAAAACTACTAAGTTTACCAGGTCTGGCCTACACAGTAATGCCCTTTTCCTTGCAAATGGTTAAGCAAACCACTCAGTTCAAGGGCAATCGGGGATGGACAATAAATGCTAGCCCACTTCCATTCTCCAATCACTCATACTGCCTGGCTCAGAGGCAGGGATATTAGATAAAGGCTCAGCCAACGTGCATACTTTACCCAATGTTATTGGATAGCTGATTTTTGATTTGATATTTTTATTGTCACATGTGTAAGTATATAGTGCTACACAGGCAAAGCATATTGTTAATAGAGAAGGGAAGCAGAGAGTGCAGAATGTAATATTACAGTCATAGTTAGGGTATAGAAAACTGAAAGGAAGGTCCATTCAAACATCTGATGGCAGCAGGGAAGGAGCTGTTCTTGAGTCAGTTGGTACGTGACCTCATCAAAAGCAGCAAGTCTGATTTGTTATGCCTTGTCTGTGGTCCCAGAGACACTGTGACCAGAACAACCCAGATCAACAAACTTAAATGGACTCATTTCTTTTCCTTTTCCTAAGATTTATTTCTTCCAGTGTTATTGGTGGGGTGGCAAAGTTTGAACTGTCAGCATGGTGTGGATGTAGCTGTTTTGAACACAACTAAGTGGTTTGCCAGATCATTTCAAAGAGCAACTATGAATCTGTCACATTACCATGAGGTCTGAAGTCTCATAGGGTCAGACTGGGTGAGGGTGGCAGATTCCTTCCTACAGGGCATTAATAAACCTGATGTATGTTTACAGTAAACTAATTGTTTCATGGTCACCATTATTACTAGATAATCTCAATTCCGATTTTGTTATTTCATTAACTGAATTAAAATTGCCAGTTTGCGTGAACTTGTGTTTCTGGATCATTAGTCCTCAGCATTGCTAGTCCAGTAGCCAAGTCACTGTTACCATACCCACTCCAAATGCAACTCCACAAAATCTTGGTGCAATTACAAAGAGAAGTTTATTTATTAGTGTCATAAGTAGGCTTCCATTAACACTGCAATGAAGATACTGTGAAAATCCCTTAGTTCCCACATTACTGTTCAGGTGCACTGAGGGAGGATTTAGCATGGCTAATACACCCTAACCAGCATGTCTTTCGGACCGTGGGAGGAAACCGGAGCATGCAGAGGAAACCCATGCAGGCATAGGGAGAATGTGCAAACTCCACACAGACAGTGATCCAGGCCGGGACTTGAACCCAGGTCCCTGGCACTGTGAGGTAGCAGTGTAACCACCCCAGTGACAAATCTAGACCATTGGGTGGGACTATGAATGCTTGCTTGATCGCTTGCGATATATCTGTGATTGGTCAGTATCCCCCCGGTTAATTCATTCAATTTACAATGTTCTATTACTCACTTGTCACGTAGAAATAGATGACCCGGTCATCATGTCCGACCTTATTGAAAGCAGAACATTTATACATAACGGAGATATTTGCCGCTAGAATCACCAGTTTGCTGACCGTCTACCAGAGGGGGAAGAGAAACCAGCAATTAGAATGGTGAGCGATAATCAAAAAATAAGTTAGGAAGTGTTGTGTTTGAGCATTAAACAGCAACAGAGAACAGGAGGAGGCCATTCAGCCCCTCGAGCCTGTCCGGCCATTCATTTAATGAGATCATGCCTGATCTGTGACCCAGCTCCATATAACCAACTTTATTTGCATCCCTTAATAACTTTGGTTAATAAAAATGTAATCAAAACCTGGAATTAAAGTGAACAATTGAACTAACCTTAATGCAGCAAATAATTCCAAACTTTTATCACCCTTTGTGTAAGTGATGAACAACTGTTTTAACACAGCAAGTGGTAATGAACTGAAATTCGCTGCCCAGGTGGATGCTCAAAACAAAAGCGATGAATGATTTCAAAAAGAAATTGGATGGACACTTGAACGAAATAAACTGGTAGGGCTGTGGTGATAGAGAAGGGAAAATATTGACTGGATTGCTCTAGAAAGAGCTAGTGTGGACTTGATGGGCTAAATGACCTCTTTCTGTTAATGACTCTTTGACTTGCTGGACTTAGGAGAGACAGTACTGAGGGAGCTCTTCACTGCGAAGGGGCAGTACTGAGGGAATGGTGCACTGTACGAAAGGCAGTACTGACTGAGTGCTGCACTATTGGAAAAACAGTACTGAGGAAGCACTGCACTGTTGGAGGGACAGAACTGAGGGAGTGCTGCACTGTCAAAGGGACTGTACTGAGGGAGTGCTGCACTGTCAGACGGATAGTACTGAATGAGTCTGCACTGTCAGAGGGTCAGTACTGAGGGAGTGCTGCACTGTCAGATGGTCAGTACTGAGGGAGTGCTGCACTGTCAGAGGGTCAGTACTGAGGGAGTGCCGCACTGTCAGAGGGTCAGTACTGAGGGAGTGCTGCACTGTCAGAGGGTCAGTAGTGAGGGAGTGCTGCACTGTCAGAGGGTCAGTACTGAGGGAGTGCTGCACTGTCAGAGGGTCAGTACTGAGGGAGTGCTGCACTGTCAGAGGGTCAGTACTGAGGGAGTGCTGCATTATCAGAAGGTCAGTAGTGAGGGAGTGCTGCACTTTTGCAGAACAGTTCCAAGGGAGTGCTATCTTTTGGAGAAGCAGTATTGAGGATTACTGCACTGTTGGAGGTGAATGCGAAATGCACTACTAAAAATATTTTTTTTTGGATGACTTATTACCCAACAAGTGGCAAAAAAAAATCATTGTTCTGAAGATGAATTTCTGAAGAAGTTCTCCCTGTTGCCCTGGGCCAATATTTATTCTTCTACCAACATCACCAAGAAAAACATATTACTGGTCATTATTAAATTGCTCCTTGTGGGAGCTTGCTGTGCTTATTTACAACAATACTTTATTGACTGTAAAATGTTTAAGATATCTTGACATTATGAAAGGTGCAACAGAGATTCAAGTCTTTTGTTCCACTGTTTATCAGCCTCAGCTATTCCACACCCTGTGCTCACTGATCTGATATTGGTTCCCGGACTGACAACTCCTCAGTTTCAAAACTCTCCTGAACTTCATCCAAGGGACTTAAAAGAAGGAACTTCTGAGATAGATGATGCAATGGTTTAATTTTAACAAAGTTCCCCATGTTCTGGAAAGGGTCCATCAAATTGGCAAATAGCAAATGTAATTCCTCAATGCAAAGGAGAGGTTGAGAAAGCAGAAAGCTGCAGGCCAGCTCGCGTAACATCTATCATAGAAAAAATTCTGATGAGGAGATTATGGTGGGGCACTTGAAAATCTTAATCAGCCAGAATCAGCATGGTTTTGAAAAGGGAAATTATGTTTGACTAATTAATTAGATTTCTTCAAGGAATTAATGCTAAACATGAATAATGGGGAACCTGTAGATGTGATGTACTCGATTTTTCAAAAGGCATTTGAAATGGTGCCATGTCAAAGGTTACTACACAAAACAAGAGCTCATGGTGAAGGGAGTGTGCAGCATCATGAATAGAGGATTGGTTAGTTTACAGGAAGCTTGAGTAGGGATAAATAGCTCATTCTTGTGTTGACAAACTGTAACTAGTGGAATCAGTGTTAGAGCCTCAGCTATTTATAATCTATATCAATGACTTAGAAGAAGAGACAAAGGGCAGAATTTTACCAGCATGTCTGCCTGAGGTTCACACGATTTCACTGGAAGACAACAGAGAATGCCATTCTCCGAGCTCACCCTCCTCTGGAATTGAGGCGGGCATGTTGGTAAAATGTATGGTTGCTACATTAGCTGTGAATGCACAGACAAGCATGAAAGTTAGTTGTGAAGAGTTGAAGAGGTCATATATATAATCTCCATCTCTTTGCAGACTTCTTATGCCCTTTTCACAACTAACTTTCATGCTTGTCTGTGCATTCACAGCTAATGTAGCTGCTATAATATATATATGAATCACAAAATGTTATTATGCAGGTACAGTAAATGATTAGAAATGAAATGTTATTCTTTATTGCAAGGAGATTGCAATATAAAACGAAGGAAATTTTGCTACAATTGTATAGGGTCTTGGTCTGACCACATGTGGAGTTGGAGTGGACAGTTCTTAGGAAGTCGAAGCAGCTCAGAGAAGGTTCCTTCAACTGATTCTTGGCACAAAGGGGCTATTTTATAAGGAAATATTGGATAAGCTGGACTTGTATTTCTTGGTAAGTAGAAAAATGAGAGTTCATCTAATTGAAATATATAAGATCTGATGACAGAGTCTAGATCTGGTGACATAGTTTAAAACTAAAGGGCGGAATTCTCCCCAAAAAAGTTCTAAGTGCTGAATTTGTGTAAAAACTGAAGTAAATTCTGCTGTTTTTCTCAGTTATGATTTTCAAAATGAATCTCCCACACTTTGGCACTCTGCAGTGCATATAGTGTGAAGCTCATTAAAAATCCAAGCGCTGGAGAGGCCAGCAGCATTACCATGAGGAGAGGTTGGAGAAACTCGATTTGTTCTCATTGGAACGACAGAGATTGAGGGGTGACCTGATAGAAGTCTACAAGATTATGTAGGGCATGGACAGAGCAGAGAGTCAGAAGCTTTTGCTCAGGTGGAAGAGTCAATTACTAAGGGGCATAGGTTTAAGATGTGAGGGGCAAGATTTAAAGGAGATGTACAAGGCAGATTTTTTACAGAGGGTAGCAGGTGCCTGGAACTCATTGCTGGGGGAGGGAGTGGAAGCGGATACGGTAGTGACTTTTAAGGGGCGTCTTGACAAATACATGAATAGGATGGGAATAGAGGGATATAGTCCTGGAAGAGTAGGGGGTTTTAGTTAAGTCAGACAGCATGGTCGGTGTGAGCTTTGAGGGCCCAAGGGTCCGTTCCCGTGCTGTAATTTTCTTTCTTCTTTGTTCTTTGCACTATTTGTGGGTCAATGCGCGTGCACAGGCCTGTCATCACTGAGATCAGCACATGTGCAGTAACCCCGCACTGCTAGCTCCCAATTGCTGGCCAGCTCTGCGACCTCTGCATCATTGGCTGTGTGATCATTTCCTCCCCAACCCCCAATTGCTGACCAGATGTGTACGTGCCAGTCTTGACTCCCCCCTTCCCCCACCTCCTGGGGTCACATCAACTCTCCCTCCATTCCAAGGAGTCTCCCATTTAATGAGAAGACATTTTTTTCTCGAAGAGGATCATTTTCTTTTCCCAGCGAACAGTAGAGATAGGATAATTGAATACTTTAAAAACTGAATTAGATGGATTCTTTGATTGACAAGGGAGTCAATGAATACAGAGATTGGAAACTAGAATTGAGGCCACAATTAGATCAGCTGTGATCTTATCAAACAACAGATCTGGCTTGAGAGGCCGAATAGACTACTTCTGCTCCTAATTTGTATGTTTGTCCATGTTTTAAAATCCTTCTATCCCCCTACCCATCCCTATCTCTGCCATCTCCTTCAGCACAACACTAATTCTGCCCATTTTCTCATCCTCAATTTTAATTGCTCCACCGTTGGAGACAGTGCCTTTATCTGCCCATGCCCTAAGCTCTGGAATTCCCTCCCTAATCCTCTCTGTCTCTCTATCTCTCCTTCCTCCTTCAAGACACTCTTTAAAAGCTGCCTCTTTGACCAAGTTTGTGGTCACTTGCCCTATTATCTGGCGATGTGACTCAGAAACAAATTATATTTGTTAATGTTCCTGTGGGATGTTCCATCATACTGGAGGCACAATATAAATACCAATTATAGTTGATTGGATTCAAAAGAAAACTGTTAAGTGGGTCGTTGCAGATGGTAGGCTACCTTATTCTTCCCCTCCAGAATCTCTGTGCTTGTTTCAATGCTCTCAATTCTGTTGACAGTGTTCCCTGTGGAGATGTCCATCCAGTTTCGGCACTCAGGGGTCCTGTCCCGAGGTCGACGCACCATAGTCGCTCGACGGCCCCTAAGGTTATGTAGGAAACAAGGATAAAGGTTATATCCATCAAATAGGAGCTGGCTGATACAGATCTTTGAAAGTCAGAATGGATTTGATAGACATTGGAGAAGATGTTTCCACTAATGGGACACATCAAAACTAGGGACCATAAATAGAGAGAATTCAGGAGAAACTTTGTTACCCAGAGAGTGATGAGAATATGGGGGTTTTCTGCCTATTGGAACATTCTCTTAACAAGGAGTAGTTGAGGTGATTAAAAGAGAGGCCTTAGAGGAGAAGCCAAATATACATGAGGGAGAAAGGAATGGAAGGCTATATTGAGATGAAGAGAGATGCTCATGTGGAGCATAAGCCAACTTATAAACAATTGTTAAGCAGATAGCAGAGTATCATAGAATCCCTACACTGCAGAAGGAGGCCATTCGGTCCATCGAGTGTGCACTGGTCACAATCCCACCCAGGCCCTATTCCCATAACTCCACATATTTACTCTGCCAATCCCCTGACACCAGAGTCAATTTGGCATGGTCAATCCACCTAAGTATGTTTACAGTCTGTCTAAGGACTGAGTTAGGTGTAAAGTCAGAATAAATATGTAGGCTAGACTGGGTTAGGATGGCAGGTCTTCTTCCTAAAGCATGTGACTGAACCCAATGGGGTAGCTGCCACCCATGTCCCAACTGAATTACTAGCCTGGTGACATTGCCAGTTATGCTACCAGCTCTCCACAGTATGGAGAAGGTGGAGGGGAGATTTAATTGAAGTGTACTCAATTATGAGGGACTGGTATAAAGTGGATAGGAAGGATCTATTTCCATTAGCAGAGAGGTTATTACTCAAGGGCCATAAGTTTATAATTAGTGATAGGAGGATTGGAAGGGAGTTGAGGAGATAGTTTCACCCACAGGTTTTGTGGAGATCTGGAACTCATTGCTGGAACGGGTGACAGACTCAGAAACCTTCCTTGCATTTAAAAAACCACTTGGGTATGCACTTGTAGGAGTTGTAACCTACACAGCTACAGAACAAGAGCTGCAAAGTGGGATTAAGCAGGAGAGCTGTTTTTCAGCTGTCACAGGCCTGAGGGGCTGAATGGTTTCTTTCCACTGTAAATTTTCTGGGTGCAGTCAATCTGCACAGCCTGCCTTGTTTTGTTCTGTCTGGTGGGAAGGATACTTCAGGACATGATTGAGACATAATCAATGTAATGAGGAGCTCAGTCTTGTCCTGGGGGCACACACAGAAGGAACTGACAGGCAGCTACAGAAAAACAGGAAGAAGACTGAGAGTTGGGATTACTGCAGCATCCTCTTAGCTTGAAACAAACAGCAATGTATTGGCAGAAAAGACAGCATGAAGAATTCATCGCTGTGTCTGCTTCCTGACCAAACTGACGTTTGACAAAGTGTCTTAGTTATTTAAAGGTGCTCTGTAACTTTATCCAAATAAATCAAATGGCCCCTTCTTTAATACTCTGAAGCATACCTCAGCAATACAATTCAGTCTAATTGTTTGAATTTTCTTGCCAGCTATTAAAGGTTTCAGGTTCTTGTTATATTTTTCCTTAGATTGCATGCAATACAAGATGTTAATATTCTTTCGGGGCATTGCTGATGAAATCAATTATTGTGACTTCACTTGGAGCCTTGAGCCTGTAATCCAGGTCAACAGACATGTTGCAATGTTGCAGGATCAGTAGTTGTTGTAGAACTGCACTGTCAGAGGGGCAGTACTGAGGGAGTGCTGCACTGTCAGAGGGGCAGTACTGAGGGAGTGCTGCACTGTCAGAGGGGCAGTATTGAGGGAGTGCTGCATTGTCAGAGGGGCAGTACTGAGGGAGTGCTGCACTGTCAGAGGGGCAGTATTGAGGGAGTGCTGCATTGTCAGAGGGGCAGGAGTGCTGCACTGTCAAAGAGGTAGTACTGAGGGGGTGCTGCACTGTCAAAGAGGTAGTACTGAGGGGGTGCTGCACTGTCAAAGAGGTAGTACTGAGGGGGTGCTGCACTGTCAAAGAGGTAGTACTGAGGGATTGAGTCATAGAATCATAGAGGTTTACAGCTTGGAAAAAGACCCTTCGGCCAACTTATCCATGACACCTTTTTTTTAAACCCCTAAGCTAATCTCAATTGCCCAGATTTGCCCCATATCCTTCTATACCCATCTTACCCATGTAACCATCTAAATGCTTTTTTAAAAAAGCCTCTACTACTATCTCCGTCAGCTTGTTCCAGACACTCACCAATCTCTGTGTGAAAAAATTGCCCCTCTGGACTCTATTGCATCTCTCCCCTCTCACCTTAAACCTATGCCCTCTAGTTTTAGACTCCCCTACCTATGGGGAAGAGGCATCGACTATCTAGCTGATCTATGCATCTCATTATTTTATGGACCTCTATAAGATCACTGCTCCTACGCTCCAGAGAAAAATATCCCAGTCTATCCTTATAACTCAATCCATCAAGTCCTGGTAGCATCCTAGTAAATCTTTTCTGCACTCTTTCTAGTTTAATAATATCCTTTCTATAGTTGGGTGACCAGAACTGTAAACAGTATTCCAAGTATGGTCTTACCAATGTCTTGTACAACTTCAACAAGACGTCGCAACTCCTGTATCCAATGTTCTGACCAATGAAACCAAGCATGCGGAATGCCTTCTTCACCATTCTGTCCACCTGTGACTCCACTTTCAAGGAGCTATGAACCTGTAATCCTCGGTCTCTTTGTTTTGTAACTCTCCCCAATGTCCTATCATTAACTGAGTAAGTCCTGCCCTTGTCCAATCCATCAAAATGTATCACATCGCATTTACCCAAATTAAACTCCATCTGCCATTCATCAGCGAACTGGCCCAATTGATCAAGATCCAGTTGTGATCTGAAGTAACCTTCTTCATTGCCCATTGTGACACCAATCTTGCTATCATCTACAAATTTACTAACCATGCCTTCTATATTCTCATCCAAATCATTAATATAAATGACAAACAACAATGGACCCAGCACCAATTCCCGAGGCATGCTACTGGTCACTGGCCTCCAGTTTGAAAAACAACCCTTTACAACCACCCTTTGGCTTCTGTCATCAAACCAGTTTTGTATCCATTTAGCTACCTCAATCTGGATGCTTTGAGATTTAACCTTATGCAATAACCTACCATGCAGGACCTTGTCAAACGTCTGGCTAAAGGCCATGTAGACAACATCGAATGCACTGCCCTCTTCTTGGTTATCCCTTCAAAAAAACTCAATCAAATTTGTGAGACGTGATTTTCCAGAGCCATACCGAGGGAGTTCTAAATTGTCAGAGGGACAGTACTGTGGAAGTGCTGTACTGTCAAAGGGGGAATATTTTGCAATATTTCTGGCCAGGTTCTTTTTAAGTCGTTGAGGGGAAACTGTTTTTTATCACAAAAAGAAGAAACCACAACTCTTGTAGGTAAAAGAGGTGTAATTTGAGATTAGAAAACTCAAGTGAATCGAACAATTCCCACTATATGATGTAAATTCTCACAATGAGTTAGTTAAATAAACACCCCAAATAACAACAACTATTATTTATGTGGTACCAAACCATTTCATGGGAGTCAATGGAGTTAGGATTGGTACAATGGATATCTTTCCTAATCACTTCATTAGCTGTAAACTGAGCTGATGAAAGGTACTGTATAAGATCCAATGTTTATTTTCCTGTTCAGTATCTGGGCAAATTCTACAAGCAACCATTCCTGCACATGTCACATGTAATCTGCTTCTCACATCTGACCACCAGCTTCATTCTTGCAATCTTGGACTGTTTAGTGTTTAGGACACCTGTGTAGATCCACAATACCATCACTTACACACAAACATAATAGTCGCAGGGGTAGATCAGAGGGTCCCTCCAGCCTGTTCCACCATTCGAACAGATTATTTCCTTATTTATGCTAGTAAGGAACAAATATTCAGTCAAAAAGGCAACAAATCCCTTGCACCTGATGATCTACACTCCAGGGTTCGAAGGAGGAGGCTGTAAAAATATTGGAAGCATTGGTTTTAATATTCCCGGAGTCTCTAGATTCAAACATGCTTCCTTTGGACTAGACAGTAGCAAATGTAATCCTACTATTCAACAAAGGAAGCTACAGAAATAGTAGGTGCTTTGGTGAATGCAGACTGAAAAACTGTTCAACAAGGGCAATTGGTACACAGAGGTTAGCACTGCTGCCTCACAGTGCTAGGGACTTGGGTTCGATGCCCGGCTTGGGTCACTGTCTGTGTGGAGTTTGCACATTCTCCCCATGTCTGTGTGGGTTTCCTCTGGGTGCTTCGGTTTCTTCCCACAGTCTAAAGATGTGCGGGTTAGGTTGATTGGCCATGCTAAAGTGCTCCTTAGTGTCAGGGGGACCAGCAGGGTGTGGGTGGGATTGTGATCAGTGCAGACTTGATGGGCCAAATGGCCTCTTTCTGCGCAGTTGGGATTTTATGATTCTAAGCCACTTTTAATCCAAAACCAAAGTCATTCCAATTTCAGTCATTGAGCTCCAGTTATGCAGATGACATTTGTGTCTGCGCCCACTCAGAAACTGAACTCTAGGTCATTATCAATTTCTTTTTCGATGCATCTTAGAACATGGACCTTTCATTAAACCCCCAGCAAATGAAGATCGTCTTCCAACCAGCTCTCAAAGCACAACAACACCTCCACAACCACCGGTTAAATCAGAGGTGAGATCCTGGAATATTTGAATCGTTTTCCATATCTTGGGAGCTGCCTCTCACTGCAGGTGAAAACAGACAATAAAATTCCTCATCATCTCCAACTGAGGACAATGAGTATTTGTAGAGCAGAATCTCAAACCCAAGACTAAACTCACAGTTTATTGGGCAGCAGTGATGCCCATGCTCCCAAATGCTTCAGAGACTTAGAACAAGGTATAGAAGTCACCTCAAAGCACTGGAGAAATCTCATCAGCAGTGCCCTTTGCAAGATCCTCCAATTTTGGAGGTGATCCATTGGCAGCTCTTCTCCCAAGACAATAGGCCCAATACTGAGGCGATAATCACTCAAAGTCCACTTCTGCTGGACGGGGCATGTTGCTCGTCTGCCTGAAATTATTCGTGAAGACTCTCAGGAGGACAGTGTAGACGCTTTAGGGATGTCCTCAGAGAATCTGTGAAGAGGTCAAAAATCCCTGCTGACTAACAGGAGTCTTGGCTTGTGATAAGCCAAGAAAGAAAAGGTTTATTCAAAAAGGCACCGAACACATTAAGAGACTTCATCGGGAACTTGCACAATTGAAGTTGAGGCACAGAGAGAGCACATAAACCTTACAATAACAAATCTACCCAATTTACCAAGTGCCACCTACCCTCCATATGGCAGAGCCTGCCAACTAGAACCCATCCGACCAGAGTAGAAGCTGAGGGACTGCCTAAGGAGAAGAATGCATTGGTTTTGATCTTTCAGATGACTTAGATTCTAGAATGTTCCACGTGATTTGGGACACATGTCACCCTGTTGTTCAAGAGAGGAGGGGGAGAGAAAAGAATAGCTGAGAAAATGCTAGAATCTATTACTAAAGATGCAGTCACCAGACATTGGGAAGATCTCAGAGTGGGATTCTCTGTTACCCATGATGGGAGGTGGCTGGCGATTGGCCAAGAGTTGGATGTTCAACTCCCTTACAATGAGAGCTATCATATCATATGCTTACATGACAGAAAGATTGGACAAACTGATAGGTTCTGCAATTGATAGCTACTGCAAGAGCTGGCAACAAGGCCACAGTTTGACTGTATTCGCATTGATCTGTGATTCATGTTTACTCACAGGCTTCGGTAGGACTTTAAACCACAGGGCCCCCAGGGCCTCCAGTGCCACTGTATTTTCGCAGGAGCTGGGACCCCATAAACGGTGCAGGTCAGGGTCTGGCGACTTCCACGTGGGTAGATGTTGGTTGGGGAAGCCACTTCCTTCTCGTGAATCTGAGGTGGAACTGTTGGCGGGAAAGAAGAAAGCAGGTGATTGGTTGGACAGAGTCGGTGAGATGGTTGCTGAAATGATCACTAACTAATATTGAAACTGGATAATATAGAAACTCTTCAACGTGGAAATTCTCCCTATATATAAATCCTCCTTCCAGTATGAAAATCCCTTCCCTTCGACATACCCCCCTCCCTCATTATAGTAATCTTCCCTCATGCATAAACCTTCTCTCTGTACAAAAATCCCCCCAATATAGAAACTTCCCCTCTGCAATATACAACACAGCTTTTTATCATTCTAGTGAAATTATGAAAAAGATTTTGTGAATATTGCTCATGCCAATTGCACGTCTACCTTAGTATCTTCATTTGAACCCCAGTGTCTTTACATCCGTCCCAGTGCCTTCATGTCCACTCCAGCAACTTCACATGAACTGCAGTGTCTTCATATAAATTCCAGTACCTTCACGTCTATCCCATTATGTCACATGAACCGTCTTATCTTTATGTTAACCCCAGTGTCCTCAGGTCAATCCCAGTATCTTCATATCTCCCCATGTCTCATATGAACCCTAGTGTCTTCACATCTACCCCCAGTATCTTCATATCAATCTCAGTGTCTTCATATTTACTCCAATCTTCATCAGTTAAATTGCTTGGAATTAAGTGATGATGGGGAATCAAAGTAATTGAGGTAGATCACATCAATAAACCTGGAATATTATTAAAAGAAGGATATTCTTGCTTTGGGAGCAGTTTGGAAAAGGTTCATCAAGGGATTGGGCCTATCCTCACTAACCTTTAGTAGAATAAGAGATGATCATATTTAAGCATATAAAGTTCTGAGAGGACTCGATGAGATAGATGCTGAGAAGGTATTTCTTTTCATAGGGAAATCTAGAAATAAGCGATACAGTTTAAAGGTAAATGTTTTCCTTAAGACAGAGATGAGGAGAAATTTCTTCTCTCAGAGGGTCATTGCTTTCAGAATTCTCTTCTTCAGAACAGTGAAAACTGAATGAATGAATATATTCAAGGCTGAGATTGACAGATTTTTGACTGACAAGAGAGTCAAGGGTAATTGTTAAGACCAAAATCAGACCTGCCATCATCTTATTGAATGGGAGAAGAGACTGAATGGGCTGAATGGCCTATTGCTGCTTCTAATGATCTTCTGGACTCTTATCCATGTGTACCCTGTCCTATTATACACTCAAAGCACCCATTGAATCCCTATCAAAGTCCATGTACAGTTGACCCTATCATAGTCTTGATACACCATTAATCTCTTCCCACAGCCCTAATACACAGTATCCTATAAGGGACTCTACCCACTCATTTAATCTCTTTCCACAGTCCCTGAACTCTCTACCCTATAATGAGGTTTTATTTATCCTAATCTGGTATTGGCAAACTAACAGGATTGCTTGGCTACAATCATGGGAGCGGGAGCATTTGCTTAAAATTAGCCCCTCAGTCTTTTTCCCCTGAGCTGTGCAAGTGCAACTTTGGGTTAACGATGTGGATCCCTATTGGTTAAGCTCTACTGGTGAAGATTTGGTAATGGCTTAATTTGGAGATTTCTAAGTGAAGTTTTGGTTTTTGATGCTTCAGGTACCTTGTTCAGGAAAGTCACACCGTAACTCACTGCTACCTTGTGACATTTGCTTCGAAGTTTTAAGGGCTTTGTGAATGGATTTGCTGTTTCTGTTTCATCTTTGGGATTTGAGTTTGGAAGAAGCCAGGATAATCCTGGGTGTAAAGGGATATGGGCCAAATGCGGGCAATTTGGACCAACTTAATAGTTAAAAAAAAGGGGGCCTTGAACAAGTTGGGCCAAAGGGCCTGTTTCCATGCTGTAAACCTCTATGACTCTACCCAAATGTAAAGTGATTGGCAACTATTCCAATCATTCCAGTTCGGAAGGGAATTCCAATAGCGTCTTACCATTGACTATGAGCTCCAGTTGGAGATGTTCCTCTAGCTTGGCTTTGCTGTTCCGGAGCACGATGGTGTAGTTTCCTGCGTCCTGCACACCCACCTCTGCAATCACCAAACCCAACGGAGAGATTTTCACCTTGTTGAATGTTGAACTTTTGCTGATAAACCGTTCATTTTTGAACCTGAAACAAAACATACGTTTGGTGGCTCCTGGCAACACTCAACACTGAGCGGCAGAGGGAGAGAAAGAGAGGCATTGAACCAAACAGAGGACGTGAACGGGAAAGATAGAGGGAGGGAGGGAGACTAGAAGAGAGGAATTGAGATGGCGAGGGAGGGGTGGAGGAGAGAAGGAGAGAGAAGACCATGGAGAGAGGGAAAGAGAAAGGAGGAGGAATGGAGAGGGGCAGAGCAGATGAGTGAATAAAGGAGGCACTGAAATGGAGAGAAGAGGATGGGGAGAATAGAGGTAGGGAGAGAGAGAGAGTGAAAAGGGGGGAGGTCAGGAAGGAAAAATGGATGGGGATATCTAGGAGGAGGGGGAAAAGAGGATAGAGAGATGGGAGATGTGGAGGAGAGGAGGAGGACGGAGTTAAGGAGGGACAGAGGAGATGGGGAGGGGAAAAGAGCAAAATAAACATGAATTAGGGAGTGATATTTATGACAGGATTTATTTGGAATGCGGTATGTGCTTATTAAGAAATAAACAGAAATATTCAGCTGATGACATTGTTTTCTCCATTCACAATGCGATCCGTACACTCAGATTATCCTCACCATTTCATCTCAGGCTGGGGGTAAGCTCGGATCCTCACAGGAAGCCTCACATTTTTCTGTCCCACTATCGCCTCGATTACCGAACTCTTCTCGTAATCCACACGGATAAAGGGTTTTTCTGGATAAAGCGAGGAGCGAAGACAAATCAAGAAAAGAATGTCACAAAAAACATCAGCAGCAGCTTAATCTGGGACTGAGTGCTGCCCAATCATAGTTTGTGATTAAATTTACAATTTTCTCAGCACCCAGCTCAGTAGTGCAATGGGCTGGGAGACATCAGTGAGGTAGGGGGGGCATTTTAAGAGTTTCTCGTTGGGTGCCACAGTCTTCGCGAGTCTCTTTGACCAAAATTTTCAGCATTAACAGCTCTGCACTGGAAATTGGCACGGAGCTGATTACATTATGGAACCCTTTATTTGCCTCTGATTAGTGGCCCAGGACTGAAGTCTCTGGGCACAGGAGTGGTTCCTGCCAGTGGGATTTATTCCTGCTCCCCAATAACTAGGAACAGGCAGCCCAACCCTGCTGGAGAGAAGAGAGGCTATTGAGGCTCCCCTGTGAGGTCAAAGAGGTGCCTGTCGTCCAGACTGTGCCAGCCTGGTCCCCTGTCACTGCCAAAGGGGCACTATGGCACTGCTCACCAGGCATCGGCCAGTTTCAATGAGGTGGGACCAGAGAGAGGGATTGATTTGGAGGGGGTGATTGATGGTAAAGTGTAACCCGTTGCTACTCTACAAGAGGATTGGTAGTAGTGGGAGAGAGGACCATGACTGGGGCTGGCCATTGGAGTGGGTGATGGTTGGGGCTGTCGGTGGTAGGGGAGCTGGGGGAGGAGGGCTAGGGGAGGAGGTCAGGGCTGCCAGGAGATCGGGGCTAATCATCAGGGTGGAGGAAGTGGGTTGGCAAATGGTCGGTGATGGCTGGGAGGGGCTGGGGCTGGCAAGGCAGGGTTGTGACTATTGGGAGGGCGAAATGGGGGGACATTGGGGCTAGCCCCAGGACGCCTGGGAGGCCAGTGATTGGGAAGTGGGAGGTTCAGAGGCCAGCAACGGAGGGGTAGCAGGATTCGCCAGTGATCTGGAGGCCGCAATGGGCGGCCATTGCCAATGCGCTGATTTCGGTGCTGACAGATTGGCATATGCGCTATGGCCCACTCAGCGCTATGCTGCCGGCCTTACGGTAGGAACAGGACCCGCCCACACATTTTCAGAGTGAATGCCACTGAAGCATTCTGCAATGGTCAGAGTATAAGCTAATCATTCTGGAAATTACACTAAAAAACCAGTGGATTCACTCCCATTTTCTTGCACGTTGAGGACAATTTTTTGTGAGAATCCAGGCTCATTTCTTTGGTTATGGATTTGCTTTGAATAAGAGAGCAAACTTGCAATTGTACAGTGTAATTAATGATTTAGGACATTTCAGTGAGTGTGTACTGCAATGCTGGTTTGGCAGTACTGAGGAAGCACCAAGTGAAGGAGTGCCGCACTATCAGAGGGTCAGTACTGAGGGAGTGCTGCACTGTCAGAGGGTCAGTACTGAGGGAGTGCTGCACTGTCAGAAGGTCAGTACTGAGGGAGTGCTGCACTGTCAGAGGGTCAGTACTGAGAGAGTGCTGCACTGTCAGAGGGACAGTACTGAGGGAGTGTTGCACTGGCAGAGAGTCAGTGCTGAGGGAGTGCTGCACTGGCAGAGGGTCAGTACTGAGGGAGTGCTGCACTGGCAGAGGGTCGGTCCTGAGGGAGTGCTGCACTGTCAGAGGGTCGGTACAGAGGGAGTGCTGCACTGTCAGAGGGTCAGTACTGAGGGAGTGCTACAGTGTCAGAGGGTCAGTACTGAGGGAATGTTGCACTGTCAGAGGGTCAGTACTGAGGGAGTGCTGCACTGTTAGAGGGACAATATTGAGAAAGACATGGACTATTGTAGAAGCACTACTTGAGGGAGTGTTGTACTAACAAAAATATTGCCTACCAAGTGAGATTGTTAACTGAAACCTTGGACTGTTGTCTCAGTTGAACTTTAAAGTTCCCATGGCATAATTTTGAAGAGGAGCAGGAGAGGAGTCACCCCACACCTAGTTTCCTAGCCAACCTTTACCCTTTGACTATCATCACTGGGATAGCTACTTGGTGATCATCATGTTGCTGTTTGTGGGATCTTACTGTGCACAAACTGATTGTCATGTTAGGATCCTGGAGTCAAACCCCAAAGTATACTATAACGTCAGATCAGACCCCAACATTATTTTTTTTAAATTTTGGCACATATGTGAGGGAAGGATGCTTTACGCCAGGACTAATTCCACTGGCTAAATTCAGAATGTTTTATCAAAATGACCTTTATTCATAATGCATTTTAAGCATAACTCTAACAAAATGAAGCAAAATGAACATAAATGAGATGTTCTACAAACAGACATTCTTTCTTTTATCAGGGTGAATGTTCACTTCTTTTGTTGTCCAGTTGATCAGAGATATGTTGGACATCAGGGGTGGGACTCTCCAGCCTCCCAGCCATGTGGATCTCATTTTCTGGTCCTAATGCTTTCAGCTAGATTTCTCTTTTAACAGTTGAACACTCTTAAAACATGAACAGAAACAACTCCAACTTCTAACTTATCACTATTTCAGTTCCAAATTAGCAAGAATCTTGCCATAGACTTAAACCCACTTTAAATATTGTTGGCGAACCCAGGCATACTTGCTTTAAATTGGTTAACAATCTTGAAGCCTTGAGAGATTTTGATTTTCAGAGCAACTTGTGTCTTCAAACAGCCCCAGCCAGAAACTAACCACAAAATCTGTTACAAAATCTTCTCCTCTCATCAATCTCATGATCATATGACCCTGTATACCTATACTCAACTTCTAGTACTTTCATCAAAAAATCCGCAGGTATCCTCTCTATTTATAAACAAGAGTGCATTAGCCTTTTGCTAAACAAATACTACATGGCTAAACTGAGTAATTGTTCTGCTTTCTCAGCATCTGAGCTGCGTTCCCTCCAGACATACTGACTGCCAGCAGAAATAAAAATGAAACCTTAAAACATTCTTCAGAAACATGAAATATATCATGATGTGGAAATCCTGGCCTTGGACTGGGGTGGGTACAGTAAGAAGTCTCACAACATTAGGTTAAAGTCCAACAGGTTTATTTGGAATCATGAGTTTTTGGAGCACTGCTCCTTCATCACTTACCTGATGAACGAGCAGCACCCTGAAAGCTTGTGATTCTAAATAAGCTTGTTGGACTTTAACCTGGTGTTGTGAGACTTTTTAACCATGAAATATATCAATTGCACAATATCATCATAATATCCCAGCTAAAGTGAGCAAACATCCTGGGAAGTGCTGTGTTGCTGTGAAACGGGATGGGACTCCCAGTGTTCAGAAAGTTGATGTTTAAACTCAATTGTGTGTTTTGGGCAGGATGAAATCCCCTTCTGTCCTGGTAATGATGTGCTCTCCTTTGTATACAAAGAGGGTCAAACATAACTCTGGGCTACATTGGGCAACATTAGGTATCCAGTCAACCACTAGGGAAGTTGTATATCCTTACCGTGCACAATGACCTCCGCCTTTCCTTCCTTGACGTTGAAGCCATTATTGGCCTTGCAAATATAGGTGCCCTGATCTGCCTCCGTCATGTTGTTAATGACCAAGGTGCTGCTTAGCTCTAACCCTTCGTTCAACTCCCGTTTTTGCGATGAAACCATCACTGGTCGATCAGCCTGGGTCGGGCGAGAAAGAGATAAACAGTGTTCATCAACTCACATATAGGTCAAAATGTCCAGGGACAAGACAGTGACACTAATCAGCATTTAATGCATTGAAATGTGCAAAGGAATAGGAGGGCACCATTCAGCCCCTTGAGCTGATTGCTCTTTTTTGACTTTGGCTGATCTGTATCGTGGCTTTAACCAGCTGTTTTGGTCCTGTAGCCCTTAATACCCTAACCTGACAGAAATCTACCAGTCTCTCTATGAAATTTCTGATTAGGCTTTCTTGTTCCATTCCTTTATTGCCTGACACTCAATTTAAGGTCCATTCTGCCCCTTCCAGAGGAAGTAATTTCTCTCTTATCTATTCAATTTTCATTAAAAAAATGTCCTTTATTTTTCCACCAAATCTCTTTATCATCTTACACATTTCAATTAGATTACCATTTAAGCCTCATATCCAAGGGAGTACAGGGCAAATCTATATAAGCAGTCCTTATAACTTTCCCTTCAGTATTGGTACTTATGAGACTTGCCCAGTTTGCAATGTATTGTATCTGTTCAAACTCTCAATTAAATACAATCAATCACCAGTTAGATTCCAGCTGTACCCTGGACTCAGCACTTGGGCAGGCGTGGAGAAAAAAGGAAATAAAATAAAACTCAGAAGGAGAGCTTACATAGAATCCATAGAAGACATGGATATAAAATCCTTATAGTGCAGAAGGAAGCCATTTGGCCCATCCCACTCAGACCCTATCCCCTTCTCCCCTGTGTAAATCCTCATTGAATTTACAAATGTAAAACTTTAACCCTGCTTCTAACTCCACAGATAATGTCAGATCTGCTGTGATTTTTCCAATGTTTTCTGTATCGATTTCAAATTGCCAGCAATGTTTTCCTTTCATAATAGAATTCTGGAGCCTGAATGAGGATGTGGAGATGCCAACGTTGGACTGGGATGAACACAGTAAGAAGTCTGACAACACCAAGTTTAAGTCCAACCATTTGGACTTAAACCTGATGTTGTCAGACTTCTTACTGCCTGAATGAGGGCCAGTGAACGTCTGTGGTTCATCACTGAGGTACCACTTCACCACACCTGCAAATGTAAACAGTGTCACCATGGTACTGAGATACTAATAAACAATTCAATACATCTGAAATTAGTGGAATCTTTAAAATGGTGGAGAAGACAAAGTTATTAACACCACTTTGTTGCGATGCAGCAAACTGACTGAATTGCTCTTAATAGCTGGCACACTCACTGCATTTTAAGCAGTACCCTTGCAATTCAGCAGGGCGGCCCAATGGCACATTGGTTAGCATGGCTGTCTCACAGTGCCAGGGACCCAGCCTTGGATGACTGTGTGGAGTTTGCATGTTCTCTCTGTGTCTGCATGGGTTTCCTACGGAGTGCTCCAGTTTTCCTCCCACAGTCCAAAGGTATGCAGGTTAGGTGGATTTTTCCATGATAAATTGCCCCTTAGCATCCCAAGACCTGTAGGTTAGCTGCATTAGCAGGGTAAATATGTGGATTTATGGGAAAAAAGGCCTGGGTGGGAAGCTTTATGGGAGAGTTGGTGTAGGCTCGATGGGCCGAATGGCCTCCTTCTGCACTGTAAGAATTCCATGATTCTAAACGATGAATGGTCAGCTACTTTGCCTGATGTAGCGTCTGTGTGTAATACACCTGAACACTGTATACAGGATCTCACTCAACCTCTCTTCTGGTGCCTTAATCCAATTTACCTTCTCAAGCGGTTTTAAGGTACTGGCAACAAATGCTGGCCTTGCCACCTCCCATGAACAAATGAAAGATAACATAAACTGATTACAAAACCGGAAACTTGCCACCTTACCCCTTTTCCAGGGTATTCCCACTGAAAGTCAATGACCACGTTGAATTCCGCCTCGACGGTGCAGTTTAGAACAAGCCTCTCCCCAACCACTAGCTCGGGGCGAGCGGGTTTCAGCGTGAACTTGTATATAACTTGTCCTTCAGGTAAGACACAGAAACAATGGCAGACAGTGTGATTAAACGGTACTTTGGTAAAAAAATGTCACAACTTTAACATTCCCCCCAAAATTGTTCTTTCCCCCCCAAAATCAAAGGTTAGAAATTTGACTCATGCATATCAACTTCCTTTTATTTAGGAAAATGTGAAAAGGGAGAGGCCATTCAGCTCCTTGTGCCTGTTCTGCGATTCAATTCGATCATGGATGAGCTCTCTCTTAACTTCAATTAATCAATTTGGTCTTATAATCCTGAATAATATTGTCAAACAAAAGCTTATCAATCTCAGTTTTGAAAATTTTAATTTCCTTTTACAAATTATTATAAACATTTACCAGGGAAAAGATCATGTCATTATTTATGCTTCTCACTTGTCTCCCTCCTTTAACCCACCAATACATCTTTCTACTCCTTCACCCCACCCCCCCACCCATTCTCTAGGTTTTACTTCAAGTACCTCTACTATTCATCTCTGTGTAAGTGACTTCCATATTCTCAAACACTGTCTGGATAAAGAAGTTCCTCCTGAATCCTACCCCTTAGTTATGACCTCCTTGGCAGGTGGAAGCATTAAGCAAGATTTTCTGACCCTTTGCAGAATATCATAGAATCCCCAGTGCAGAGGGAGGCCATTTGGCTCATTGAGTCTGCACTGACAACAATTCCCCCAGGTTTTTTCCCATCTTTCTAATCCCCATGATACCAAGGGGCAAGTTAGCATAGCCAATTCACCTAACCTGCACATCTTTAGACTGTGGGATGAAACCCATGCAGACACGGAGGGAACACGCACACTTCATAGAGCGCGTGACCCGAGTGAGAATCGAACCTGGGCTTCTGGCACTGTGAGCAGCAGCGCTAATCACTGTGGCACCATGCGGCCCTGGGTGGTGGAAAATCCTGTCTGTCTTTTCACATCATCATTTTTATATAATCTTAAAGATCTCTATGATGCTAACTCATGGTCTTCCTTGGTCTTCAGAATTGAGTCCTATTTGTTCAATCTCCCTTCAACTATAGGTACATCCTTTCTTTTCTGGCATTGTTCAAGTACATCATTTGTGCACCTTCTCCAGTACCTCTACATCAGTTCTTTATTTAATATGGAGACTAGAAATGTCCAGGGTTTGATTTAGCCTAGTTTGATCCAAGTTTAAAATAACTTCCCCGCTTTTCAATTTGACCGTTTTATGAATGAATCTCAATGTTTAGACTGTGAGGGTTTACTAGCTCTGTGCATTAGATTTCACACCTTCAGCTCCAGAGGGAAATGAATGGGAAATATCAATCTTACCTGTAACCTGGATGAAGTAGGGTGCTGTACCAAAGAATTTGCCATCAATGACAGTCTCACAGGTAACGTACAGCAGGTTTTCGAGTATGTCGCGAAGGATAATCATCCCCTCCTTATTATTCCATATAACGTTTTTTCCATCTGGGGAAATTGTCTTTGTAAAACCCTAGCAAATTATGTCCAAAGGAAAATGGATTAAATGGATTGAAGCAGGAGCAATGAAGCAAGCTTGATGGGTCATATGTGCTACTCTGTTCCTATTTCTTGGACTTGATTATCTGGCCCCATATGCCCAAGCACAAATTGGGCTCTCTCCCAACACCTTCCCTATCCTTGGGCCAAAGGCACTTTCTTTACTCTTGGGCTTGCAATACCTTCTCTCTCCCATCTTAGTCTCTTTAGTGAGACCATAAGACACAGGAACAGAATTAGGCCATTGAGTGTGCTCTGCCATTCAATCATGGCTGATATTTTTCTCATTCCCATTCTCTTGCCTTTTCCCCATAACCATATTAATCCAGAACCTATCTATCTCTGTCTTAAAGACTCTCCATGACCTGGCTTCCACAACCTTCTGCGGCAAAGGGTTCCACAGATTCATCACTCACTGGCTGAAAAAAATTCCTCCATATCACTGTTTTAAAAGATCGTCCCTTTAGCCTGAGGTTGTGCCCTCTGGTTCTAGTTTTTCCTACTACTGGAAATATCCTCTCCCCATCCACTCTGTCCAGGACTTGCAGTATCTTATAAGTTTCAATAAGATCCCTCCTTATCTTTCTAAACTCCAATGAGTATAGACCCAGAGTCCTTAACCGTTCCTCATACCACAAGCTCTTTATTCCAGCAGTACCCTGCTCTCCATAGCAAATATATTGCCACCAGTGTTTGCTGTTCACTCTTATCCTTGGGTCCCTGATTTCAATCTTGTAGCCACTTTTTGACCCATCCTGTTTCTTGTGCCCTGACTGTATGTGCACTAACTTTAGTCATGGACATAATAGTTCTGTATCTTACTTATGATTGTTTGGAAGTCCCAGATATTTCAGATCAACTGCAATCTACTTTTTCTGTAACTATATCCAAGTCTGTGCTGACTACTCTAGATCATAGATGACAAATCATAGAATCTTACAGTGCAGAAGGAGACCATTCGGCCCATCGAGTCTTCACCAACAACAATCCCATCCAGGCCCTATCCCCATTACCCCATGCATTTACTTTAGCTAATTCAGCTGACACTAAGCTGCAATTTAGCACAGCCAATCCACCTAATCTGCACATCTTTGGACCGTGGGAGGAAACCAGAGCACTCGGGGGAAACCCATGCAGACACAGAGAGAATGTGCAAACTCCACACAGACAGAGACCCAAGCCCAGAATGGAACCTGGGTCCCTGGTGATGTGAGGCAGCAGTGTTAACCACTGTGCCACCATGTTGCCAATGGTTGAATAAAGAATCTAATCTCGTTCTTACAACGTAATATGATATATCGGTATCAAATTATTGTCTCCAATATACTCCCAGAAAATGTCTTTTGGTGTTTTCATCAGGTTAAAGGTGCTATGCAAATGCAATTTGCAATTCGATGAAATTTGGATAGAAAGAGATCCTGTTGTAAACACATGCCGGTAAAGAGACTCACCAATCGCAGAGTGACGTTGACATCCGGAATGGACACCAGGCACGGCACGGTAACTGTCGGACTGCTCACGATCAATAATGGCGCAGCTTGGGTATTATTGGGTGAAGCATTGAAAAATGGGTTCTGAAAATCTGAAAGTAAAGAAGAAACAGTTACATTTTACACAACAAGAGGAGCTGCTTTAACTCCTGCTCCTTCACCCCACCCTGCTGCAAACTCTGCCTTTGGCATCTGACCACAGCACTTGCTGCACCTTTCCAGATGTGTTGAATGGAAAAATGTCACTGGAAGGGCATCTGAATCTGCCCAGGGATTGGAGCAGTTACATCGCAGGCTGAGGGCACTGAGCTATTGCCACCTGTCTAACCCAAAAAATCGCCAATTAGTGCTTTCCAGTAGTTGCCAGCTGTGCCACCCGTAAGCTCAACCTTAACCTTCAGTAACAGTGCAATCAGAGCCGTGTGTATTGCCTAACTATCATTCTGGGTCTCAGCATTATATCAACCCTGGCCTGTTGTCCACTCCTCATTGCCTTCATTACACATCGACCACTGTCTAGGATCTGGAATCCCTTTTCTAATACTCTCCACCTATCTTTCCTCCTTTTAAACGCTCCTCAAGACCTTTGACCAACTTATCCTTGTATCTCACCTTTGGCTGGGTGTCAATTTTTATCTGATAACACTTTCATGGAATGCCTTAGTACGTTTTGCTATGTTAAGGGTGCTATATAACAGTGACACAGTGATTAACTCTGCTGCTTCACAGTGCCAGGGACCAGATTCAATTCTGGCCTTGGGTGATTGTCTGTGTGGAGCTTGCACTTTTTCTCTGTGTCCGCTTGGGTTTCATCCCACTGTCCAAAGGTGTGCAGGCTAGTGCATTTTGCCATGCTAAATGGTCCCTTAGTGTTCCAAGATGTATAAAATAGCCTTTTTAAGTGTGTGGGTTACAGGAATAGGGCAGACTAGGAACAAGGGCTGGGTAAGATTCTCAGTATAGACCCAATGGGCCGGAAGTCCTCTTCTGCATTGTAGAGATTCTATGGTTATATATAAATGCAACTTGTTGTTGTATTTCAACTGACTTTGAATGTCAAACCCCAAAGGTAGGGGAATCTAAAACTAGAAGGCATAGGTTTAAGGTAAGATGGGAGAGATACGAAAGGGTCCAAGTGGCAATTTTTTCACACAGAAGGTGGTGAGTGTCTGGAACAAGCTGCTAGAGGTAGTAGTAGAGGTACAATTATAATTTTGACTTTTAAAAAGCATTTAGACTTGGGTAAAGATGAGTATGGAAGGATATGGGCCAAATGCTAGCAACCAGGACTAACTTAGTTGTTAAAAAAACGGTGGCATGGACAGGTTGGGTCAAAGAGCCTATTTCCATGCTGTAGACCTCTATGACTCCATGACTCTAAACAATTGGATAACATTTCTTAACAGGAATATTGTTATTATTCAAACATTTTGTTCCTCTTATGCTCCAAGTACACCCTATTACATTAGGTACAGCTTTGCTAGGCTTTGCTATCACAGTGGAGCTAATAATCAGAAAAAAAAGCTGAGGGATGTGAGGAGTGCCTTAGGAGAGGAGACTGAGAGACAGGAGGAGTTCTGTATTAGGGAGGGGAGGGCAGCAGTTCTAGTGGGGCTTTGAGTAGAGAGAAATAATGCAGTTTGGGTGGGGGGAGACTGAGACAATAGGAGTTCCTCAGTTTGGACGGATGGCTGAGGAAGGGGGGAGTTTGCACAGTTCAGAGGTCCTGGGAAAGGTTGAGTTAGCGTGGGAGATGAAGTGAAATATGTTGAAGGAAGAGGATTGTTCGTGCTTCTTTGAAAGAGTGTCCAACTGATTCCAGCCTTCCGTTCTTTCCCCACAGCCTTGTAATTCATTATCCTTCAAGTAATTATGCAATTCTTCTTGGAAGTTGCAACTGAATCTGCTTCAATACCCTTTCAAGCAATGCGTTCCAGATCACAACTCACTGTGCAAATCCTTTTTCCTCATGTCGTCTCCCTTTTCTGCTAATTACCTTAAATCTGTGTCCTCTTTGTTACCGACCTCTGCAGCACTGGAAACAGTTTCTCCTTATCCAAACCCTTGATGATTTTGAATACTCCTATCAAATTCCCTTGTAAACTTCTGTGTTCTAAGACAAACAATCCCAGCATCTCCTGCTTCTCCGCATAACTGAGGTCTCTTACCGGTGGTCCAGTAAATATCTTCTGTACCCTCTCTCACATCCTTCCTAATGTGTGATGCCTAAGTAGAGTTGGGCTTGGTTTTACACTCGCTCGCTGACTGGATTGAAGGTGGTAAGGTACAGAGGGTGGCCTTCTTGCTGTCTGCCTACACATCCCCCAATCTTATCTGAAATTTACAGGGCTTCAGGGGGTGGCTAGTCTGTTCTTGGGCCTACTGAGACCCTTAAACTGTGCATTAATGGCACTCAAGGGCTTTATCTTGCATCATTGTTGTTTCATATGGCGGGAGTGGGGTAAATTCAGCTGCTTTAGCCATCATGGCCCCGTCACTGCTAACAGACCACCCCCCTCCACCTGACCCAGGCATCTTTAACCCTGCCCTTGCCCCATGGACTCTTAAACCCAAATCCCTACTCAATACTCACACCCTTATTGCCCCCGCAGCTCCAGATTTACCTGTCACTCCGAGTTCCCCAGCGCTGGGGACTGGCTGCAGTCCCAGCAGTAAATCTGGGTGGTGCTGCTGGGACAACAGAGCTGAAACACAATCTGATTGGCTGAAAATTCTCTAAGGTAGGACTTTGGTGAAAAGGGAGGAAATCTCAGCTCCAAGCTATTTATTTTGCTTCCAGTGTTAACTCGCTGTTGTCAGGATACACCCCCCTCCCCACCCCTCAGACACACCCCCATGCTTTAACCAAGGGGGAGGGAAAAGAACACAAGAGCCCCAAAAGCCAAAGAACAAAGAACAAAGAAAATTACAACACAGGAACAGGCCCTTCGGCCCTTCAAGCCTGCACCGACCATGCTGCCTGACTTAACTAAAACTCCCTACCCTTCCAGGGATCATATCCCTCTATTCCCATCCTGTTCAAGTATTTGTCAAGATGCCCCTTAAAAGTCACCATCTGCTTCCACTACCTCCCCCGGCAATGAGCTCCAGGCACCTACCACCCTCTGTGTAAAAAATCTGCATCGTACATCTCCTTTAAACTTTGCCCTTCACACTTTAAACCTGGGTATCTAGTAGTTGACTCTTCCACCCTGGGAAAAAGCTTTGACTATCCACTCTGTTGATGCCTCTTGTAATCTCAGGTCATCCCTCGACCTCCGTCATTCCAGCGAGAAAACATAGAATCATAGAATTCCTACAATGCAGAAGGAGGCCATTGAGTCTGCATCCCACCCAGGTAAATATGTATTTACCCTCCGAATTCTCCTGACGCTAAGGGCAACTTAAGCAGCACATCTTTGAAGTGTGGGAGGGAACCAGAACACCCAGAGGAAACCCACGCAGACACAGGGAGAAAGTGCAGACTCCACACAGATAGTGACCTGAGGTGGGAATTGAACGCAGGTCCCTGGTGCTGTGAGGCAGTGGTGCTAACCACTGTGCCACCGCACCACCGCAAGTCCTGCTCCATATGCTTTTTTAAATAGCTTTCTCCATCTGTCCTGCCACCTTCAAAGATTTTTGGATGTAACACAACTATGTGTTAGTTTTGGATAAAACAACTAAGCAACTCGGGATGAATGACCAGTTGGGATGTGTAGTGGTCCTTTTGTTAGACTAAGAATCCACGGTCTAGACAAATACAATCTCTCACATTATCTGGGGCTATTAGTCCTGCAGACACAAGTTCAAATCCAGCTATTGCAGTTTGAAAACTTGAATTCAAATCTGGAAATAAAAAAGTCGGTCTTAGTTAAAGTGACCAAAAAGTTGTTTGATTGTCAGAAAAACCCTCCTGGTTCTCTAGTGTTCTGTAGAGAAGGAAATCTGCCATCCTTACCTCGTGTATCCTACATGTGACTCCAGTCCCACAGCAATGTGGTTGACTGCCCTTTGAACTGGCTGAGAAAACCACTAAGATTGTACCAATCAAGGTCAGTTGGCACAACGATGGAAAATGGTGGAAAATCTCAGCAGGTCTTACAGCATCTGTGGAGAGACAATAGATCCAAAAGGTAGGATTTTACAACTTCGCTTAGGCGAGGCTTGTAAAAATCCTACTTGAGACCAACGGGGAATTCTGTTCTGCAAGCCCCCCCTCACTCTGGAATCGGAGGGGAGGTGGGGAGGCAGTAAAATCCTGGCCAATATTTCGAGTCGGGATGACTTGGAGGGCTCTGATGAAGAGTCATCCAGACTCGAAAGTTGGCTCCATTCTCTTTCCACAGGTGCTGTCAGACCTGCTGAGATTTTCCAGCATTTTCTGTTTTTGATTCGGATTCCAGCATCTGTAGTAACTTGCTTTCACCTTTGACTGATAGTATGGAAGGCAGCCTGCCACCATATTCTCAGGGGTGGCTGGGAATGGGCAATAAATGTCAGCCTTGCCTGCGTCCCCAGAATAAGACGTAAGACAAGAGTGCAACAAAGCTCATTCAGCAGAGGAGGGTTTTTTGTGTTGTTTGGCACGAGGACAGTCAGCTGTTGGTGTCAAACTGCACTAAACAGCGTTACAGAAATCTGTTTTCTCAATGGCTTTAGGAAACATACAATAAAGCCATTCTTGGAGTCGAGATTCAATTTCCCTCTATCAGAGGCTAATATCATTCTGTTTCCTTCTGCTTCTCTCTGCACAGGATCCGTGTTGCCGCTCGATTCTGCAGCTCTATAAACAAAGTGGGGAAAGGCAACATCCGGTTCAACCTCCCCAGGGGATCTGGACAAGGCCATGGCTCTGCTCTCTGTACAAACACACGGCTGTAACTTCCTGTTACTGAGTGTAATCGTGCCCGTGACTTCTGTTTTGATTATTCAGACTGCGCCCGGGTTTCCAAGGTTGGATAAAGGGCCTTTGACTTCACCTCACTGCATCTATCGTCAGGCTGCTCAGTTCCACTGGATCTGCCCACTTTGCTTGGCTGTACTTCTATCTGAGGTTGAGGTGTCAGCCCCCTTTGTCAAGAAATTGGCATAATTACCATCGCCTGATGAGTTTATTAATGAGTGTGAGTGAAGTGGGAAACAATTTCAGTTTTTTTGTTTTAATTCTCATTCTTTTGTTCAAGACTATCCTTGGTTTCTTTCCCTCTCATAGTTTAGGTTAGAGGGTCATTAGATTGGTTCCACTGATCGGCGCAACATTGAGGGCCGAAAGGCCTGTACTGTGCTGTAATGTTCTATGTTCTCTTCCTAACCCTGTACCTCCTCCAGCCCTACACACCCTCAAGATGGCCATGTTCCACCAATTCGTTCACTCCCGATATTCATCTCTCCACGCTAGCAACTCTCCATCCTTCTGAAAGTGTGATGCCCAGATTGGGATGCAGTACTCTTGCTGAGGGCTAACCAGTGATTTAAACCATCGTACCTTATTGTACTCCATGTCTCATTTAACAAAACAAAAAGGTCACAAATGTTCTCCTAAAATCTCAATCAATTTGTCCTGCAAACATCAAAAACTAATGTATGTACAAACCCCAAGTTTCCCTGTTCCTTTAAAATTGTACCAATCAGTTTATATTGCCTCTCCTCATTATTCCTTCATACGTCTCTGCATAAAATAGCATTTTACCAATCATAGCACAGGCAAATGCAGCAGCCAAATGGCAAACAGCAAATTCCTACCAAAAGCAAAAGGCCACCATATGATGGTGGTGGAGTCAAGGGAAAGATAGAGTAGAATGGTTTAAGGTTCAGTTTTTCATATAGAGAGTTGGTATATTTGGAAGGCACATAGCTTGGAAAAAGCAAGATAATTATTCCTTTTAGCCATGTACTGTTGATTTTGCAGAAGGCTTATTGCACTTCTGTTTGCTTAAGTTCCCCTAGGATTTCAGGCTAGGTATACAGGGTCGTGTGATATTGGATTAATGGGAGAGCTAGGCTTATAGCAGGGAAACAGGTTTTTTTTCTTTCATTTTCATTTTTTTTGAGAGTTAGTTTCTGCCTGGAGCTGTTTCAAGACAAAAGTCTGCAGGTTGCTCTGAAAATCAAAACATCTCCAAAGGCTTCAAGGTAGTTAACCAATTTATAGCAAGTATGCATGTCTTTGCTAACTATATTTAAAGTGGATTTAAGTCTATGGGAAGATTGTTTGGAACTGACATAATGGTAAGTTAGAAATTAAGATTGTTTCTTTTCATGTTTAAAGATTGATGCATAATTAAAGTTAAACTGCTTCGTATTGTTGGAGTTATACTTAAACTGAGTTATGAGTAAAGCTTGCTTTGATGAAAGATCCTGAATTTGTCCATGGAATTATTCCTGGAATGAAGCAAACTTTCCTCAGATTTATGCCAAAATAGGAAAATTGTTGGGATCTGGTCTGGCTTTGTAACGTACCTTGGGGTTTGAATCCTGGATTGCTGACAATACTGACCAGAATTTCGCCTCTGGAACAGCATTCCCCATTGCATTTGCTCCATCAGTAGTAACCCTTGCCTTCAATTGCCCAGGAGCCAGAATTCCCTCCCTAAAGCTCTCCATCTCTCTACCTTGCTTCCCCTCTTTAAGACAGCACTCTGGCCAAGTTTTTGATCATCTGTCTGAATAGCTCCTTACATACCTCACTGCCAGCCTTATTTTGATTGGAAAGTGCCTTGGGATGTTTTTAAGACACTTACAATTCCAAGCTTCTTTTATGATTATCAGTCTAGTTTTTGGAGCGGTGTTGATTGAAAGTTGGACAGGCCTGATCTACAGATTTTGTACTTGTTTCTCAAAGCGTGTTTCAGCTCTTCTCCAAAATCACAGAATCACAGAATACTACGGTGCAGAAGAGGCTGTTCAGCCCATCGAGTCTGTACCGATGCATGAAATGCCCTGACTTGCCCACCTAATCCCATTTGCCAGCACTTGGCCCATATCCTTGAATGTTCTGACGTGCCAAGTGCTTATCCAGATACTTTTTATAGAATGTGAGGCATCCCACCCCCACTACCCCTCCCAGGCAGCACATTCCAGACCCTCGCCACCCTCTGGGTAAGAAAGTTCTTCCTCAAATTTCCCTAAACCTCCCACCCCTCACTTTTAACTTGTGGCCCCCTCATAACTGACCCTTCAACTAAGGGGAACAGCTGCTCCTTATCCATCCTGCCCACGCCCCTCATAATCTTGAGCACCTCAATCAGGTCGCCCCTCAGTCTTCTCTGCTCCGGAGAAAATAAGCCAAACCCAATCTCTCTTTATAACTTAAATGTTCCATTTGAGGCAACATCCTCTGTACCCACTCCGGTGCGATCGCATTCTTCCTACAACGTGGCGACCGGAACTGCATGCAGTACACCAGATCTGGCCTCACCAAAGTTCTATACAACTCCATCACGACCTCTCTGCTTTTGTAATCTATATCCTAATTGATAAAGGCAAGTGTCTATATGTTTTCTCACCGCTCTATTAACCTGCCTTTCTGCCCTCAGTGATCTACGGACAAACACACCTCAATGTACTCAAAATATATTCAAATTACGCAGGGAGGTGGGGAGGGGGGTGTTCACAGAATTAAGTACGAGCAGCTCATCTTCTTCCTCCCGCCCTTTGATGTTCTCAACTCTTGGATTTATTTCCATTTGTGTTTTTTGCTTTCTCTCCGTCTTGCCCAGCTACAGAACGGGAATGTGGCCTCCCTTAATGCTTTCAATGACTAAAACCACCCTTAGGCTGAGATTACAGAATCTAACCTTTAAAGCTCAGTGAGAGTCACAATGAAGTTTAATTTCCTCTGAACATCCTTAAGGCCCGATGCAAATCAAGGAATCACTCTGTGCTACCCTGACTGCTGGCAATATTCAGCAAGCCTGTAAGAACTTGAGTCAATTCAGATACCCGGCCTTTCTTTTTTTTCCCCTGGCGAGGTAATTCCTGGGAACTTTGCCCTCATTCCTCGCAGATAGTCGGAGTCAGTTCTGGGAAGAGCTTTGATCTGGGAGCAGAGTGGAGCTCTGGCGGAAGAGCTGGGACTCTGGGACCAGCTTTCTTGGCTGTCTTCAGGCAAGCTGAGAGGAAATTGGATTGTGCAAGGATCTGTCTGAGCAGCAGGCTGTGGAGCCCCCTCCCCTCCCCTCACCACACGGAGACAATGCGAGTGTTTGAATAACAAAGTGCAGTCAGCGGGGAGAGGCCACTTTTTTTTCAACATCAGTTTGTGTGGTTTCCCGACCCCCTGCTGCTCAAACTGAAATTCGCTGATTCCTGGAGCTTTTGTCCAGGCCGCGTGTTTAGGTTTGTTTAGTGACAGACCCAGTCTCCAATCTGCATCTCTCGGAGGTGCCATCTCCTGCTTGGGAAAGAGGGGTCAGAGGGCGGTGGGGAAGTGTGGTGGGGTTTTGTGGCGAGGTGATTAACGCAGATACTGAAAGTCCCTCCCATCACCAATATCCAATATAGCAGTCACTCCCCCTGCCCCTGTCAAGATGTGAATGAAGACACGAGAATCTCGAGACAGGTCTGGTTCTGCAGCTCCTCATTTTCACACACTGAAACAGACACACACATCTCTAGGCTCACACACTGAAACAGACGCACACATCTCTAGGATCACTCACTGAAACAGGCACTCACTCTTTGGACACACATACATACTCCCACACACGCACTGAAACACTGTGGGGGTGAACTCACCGGCTCATCACACCAGTTGATCGGTAAGGTCACAAGCAAAGTGAAATAGGGGTTCGCACTCGGTTTCTCACTTCCATGTTTTACTGGCCCTGGGTTGCCAGTGTGAATGCCTGGGAAGGAGGCGAGGTTCATCTCAATGTTTAAATCAGTTTCTAAATGTTCATAGTGGGTCCAGGACACAGTTGGCACCCTGGCACTGCATCACTGCCCACTGGGCATCAGGCAGTGCCAAGGGTGGAGCTCCTCCCTCTGAGACTGGATCCTGAACTTCCTAACTCACACCACAATCACTAAGATTAGGCAATTACACCTCCTCCAGGATCATCATCAACACGAGTACCCCACAAAGCTTTGTTCTCAGCCTTCTATTATATCCTTAAACATCTGTGACTGTGTGGCCAAATTCATCTCCAGTTTGATTTTCAAGTTTGCTGATGGCAGTGCTGTAGTGGGTCGGATCTCAAGCAATGACAGGACAGAGTACAGGACTGCGATAGAGAATCTGGTGAGCTAGTGTGGCAACAATAATCTCTCTCTCAATGTCAACAAAATGAAGGAGATTGTCTTCGACTTCAGGAAGTGTAAAGGAGAACCTGCCCCTGTCTACATCAATGAGGACGAAGAAAGGGTGAAGAGCTTCTAGTTTTTAGGTATCCAGATCACCAACAACCTGTCCTGGTCCCCCCCATGCTGATATTAAAATTAGGAAGCCCACTAATGCCTCTACTTTCTCAGAAGACTAAGGAAATTTGTCATGTCAGCTACGACGCGCACCAACTTTTACAAATGTACCGTAGAAACATTCTTTCTGGTTGCATCACAGCTTGGTATGGCTCCTGCTCTGCCCAAGACCACACAAAACTCCAAACGGTTGTGAATGTAGTCTAATCCATCACTTAAACCAGCTTCTCATCCATTGACTCTGTCTACATTTCCCAATGCCTCAGCAAAGCAGCCAGCATAATGAAGGACCTCGTGCATCCCGACATTCTCTTTTCCACCTTCTTCCGTCGGAAAAAAGATACAAAAGCCTGAGGTCACATACCAACTGACTTAAGAACAGCTTCTTTCCTGCTGCCGTCAGACATTTGAATGGACCTACCTTGCACAAAGTTGATCTTTCTCTGCACCTTAGCTATGCCTATAACAGTACATTCTGCATTTTCTCCTTTCCTTCTCTATGCATGGTATGCTCTGTCTATATAACATGTGGGAAACAATACTTTTCACTCTAATACATGTGACAATAATAAATTAAATCAAACTAAATGAGGGGAAGGAGCGGAGCCGTGATGGGGCGTGGCCGGAGGAGTGGTGGAGAGCTGCGCACTCTGTAATTGGGGATCGGCCACTGGCTGATCGGGGCTGGATTGGTGTTGGGAAGAATCTGGGGGAGGTTGTAATTAAGCAGGGAGACCAGCAATTGGAGGGGGGCATATAATATCCAGAGGGTGGAGGGCTGATAGATCTCTCAGTATTCTGTCACACTGAATACAAAAGTCTGTGCATGCATGATAGCGCTTTCTAGTGTGAGCAGCCAGCTTTCTGGAAAGATCAGTTTCCACCCACTCCCTCTACTGGCGTGAATCATACTTTGTCTCTTTCTTTGCACTAAGTACCATTCGATCGTGTCTGAAAACAAGCTGAAAAAATGATTGTGATTCTTTCTCATTTAGATGTTCATTTGGCACTTAGAATATTGTTGATAAGATTGCCCCTACAACAACTTCTCAGGCTTACACAATGAATCACAAAATCACGCACGTACAGACACAATTGCAAGCGTAAACAAAAACACACACACATAAATACATGCATAAAAACATGTGCACTCATGCAGAGGAACATATGTTAATTGTAAACACGAGCAAATGAATGCACCACAGATAAACAAACACAGAAACATGCCCTCATAGAAGTGCACTCATAAAGAAACATATGTACACAGATGCTCACACACACATTAATGATGATACTTGGAGCTGGATTGTAGGAGGCCTACAAAAATCCCCAGCTGATTGTTCTCAACCCAGTAAAGTGGGATAAATCCTAAAGTTAATTCTAACCCAAACTGCTTTGGCTAGGATTAATTCACTCGCAGACAGCAGGCCAAATGTTATGATCAGTGTTGCTCAGAACAGAACATCTATTCGAAGGTGTTACCATGCTTTCTTGAAAAGACTAGTAGGCAGGGTGAAGTTGAAGAAGGGGGTCGGCTGGGCAGTCTGTAAGTCTTTCCCTGTCCCTAAAAATCCTTCTGTTCAATACAAACTCACCAACATACTATAGAAAAAAAATCAATAACTATGCCTGCCACATCCAAGCTTCTACAAAGGTCTAGCTACTGTAGCACAGTGGTTAGAAGTGTTGCCTCGCAGTGCCAGGGACCCCAATTCAATTCCTGGCTTGGGTCACTGTGCAGAATTTGTACATTCTCCCTGTATCCTCTGGGTTTCCCCTGGGTCCTCCCAAAGTCTTAAAGCCGTGCTAGTTAGGTGAATTGGCCGTGCTAAATTCTCCCTCAGTGTACCTAAGCAGGCGCTGGAGTGTGGCGGCTGGGGGATTTTCACAGTAACTTCATTGCAGTGTTAATGTAAGCCAACTTGTGACACTGAAATAAATTTAAATCCAGAGTTTCAGAAGCAGAGGGTTAAAATGCAGCTGGAGATGAAGTCCCTTTATTATTTAGCTATTTACTGATTGTCAGTCATTCAGGCTTAAAAATTAATAAACTAGTCACCAGTTCCATTTAGTGTTGCCAGCTCAGGTTGGATCTACTTGTGGTGGCTTGATAACATGACCTCCCGCTTCCAACATCTCACCCGATCAAACACAACATTTTCCCCCCCCATCTTCAATGTTTAAACAACTAAAAAAAGAAAAATAAATTTCTTTTAACACCCCTATTAATTTTCTCCCAGTTCATTCACATCTGTGTCCTGGAAATTAATCTTTAATTCCTTGAGATTCCAGAGTAATGTAAGAGTTTGTAACCCCACATGGTGAGGTTTGAGATGGATTTTACTCTTGTTTTTGTTTTGATCTCAGGCGTTGTTGAAGTTGCTCCCACAGTGCTGCTGGTTTCCAGATTTTGAGTGAGCTACATATTGCAATGGCCAATACTGTTCCAAGTTGGGATGGTGTCTAACTTTATAGAATCCATACAGTGCAAGGGGTAGGACCCAGGTGGGATTGTTGTTGCTGCAAACTCAATGGGTTAAATGATCTCCTTCTGCAATGTAGGGTTTCTGTGATCCTATGATTCAAAACTCCATGCATTTACCCTAACTGGTTCCCCCTCACACTAAGGGACAATTTAGCACGGTCAATCCATCTAACCTGCACAGCTTTGGACTGTGGGAGAAAATAGGAGAATCCGGGGGAAATGGGGAGAACATGCAAACTCCACACAGTCATCCAAACCAGGAATTGAACCCGGGGTCCCTGGCGCTGTGAGGCAGCAGTGCTAACCACTGTGCCACAGTGCTATTTGAGGGGAACTTTCTGGTGGTAGTGTTCCCATGTATCTGCTGCCCTTTATTTTCCAGATAGACTTAAGGAGCAGACTAAGGCCATATGGGCCTACAAACCTGGTCCACCCATTCAATAAGATCATTGCTGGTCTGGCTTATTCCACCAAAACTGAGGGACCAAAAATATTTCCAACTCAGCTTTAAATGTATTCAATGGTGGAGCATCCACAACTCTCTGGGGTACAGTGACTTCCAAAGATTTACAATCCTTTGAGTGAAGAAATTCCTTCTCATCTCAGCCTTATCCTGAGCCCCCGTGTTCCATGTTCTCCAGCCAGGGGAAACACTCCACAGAATCCATAGAATCCCAACTGTGCAGCAAGAGGCCATTCAGCCCATCGAGTCTGCACTGACCACAATCCCACCTATCCCCTATTCCTGGAATCCCATGCACTTACCCTAGCTAATACCAGGTCAATTTGGTAACATGCACATCTTTGGAGTCTTCATGAATCTTGTATATTTTGATCAAGTCACCTCTCATTCTTCCAAATTCCAGAGAATACAGTCCCAATTCAGTGAGCAGAATTTTCCCCTCTTGCCCGTGATGGGAATGGAAGCAGGCAGGACACAGACCAAGCAAAGGTTCGCTGACCTTGGGCAGGATTTTTCAGACTTCTGATGAGCGTTGGAAAATCCCACCCAGTCTCTCAGCAAAGGACAACCGGCTCAGGGACAAATCTAGTGAGCCTTCACCATATTTGGAGGTAGATATAAGAATTTGGAAGGTGCTGTTGAAGAAGCCTTGGTGAGTTGCTGCGGTGAGTCTTGCAGATGGTACGCACTGCAGAGAAGGTGTGCCAGATGTAGAAGAAGCGAATATTTGTGCTGAATAGTGTTAAAACTCCTCAAGTGTTGTTGGAACTGCAGCTACACCCATCCAGACAAGTGGAGACTGTTCCAGCAAACTCCTGACTTATGCTTTGTAGTTGTCAGAATGGTGTTGGAAGGACATCACCAGACAGAAAGAATTCGATAATACTTGTATTTATTCACAATCTCAGTTAGTTCCAAAGCAGTTTTTGGCCAATGAAGGCCAACTTCAGAAATGTATTAATTACTGAGCTGTAGGAAACACTATAGCCAGCTCCCACTAATGGGAATGACCAGATTTGGTGATGTTAATCCAGGATACCAGGACAAATCTCCCTATTATTCTGAAAAATAGTGACCATGGGATCTACTACATCGACCTGACAATGGATAAGATTAGTTTACTTTCTTATTGGCAAAACGGAATCTCTGACAGTGCGGCACTCCCTCGGTACTGCCACTCTAACTGCAGTGCTCCACAAAATATTACCCCTCTGACAGTACCACATTCCCTCAGTACTTCTCCACAAAATACTACTCCTCTGAGAGTGCAGGGTCCCTTCAGTACTGGCCCTCCAACAGTGCAGGGCCCCCTCAGTACTGCCCCTCCAACAGTGCAGGGCCCCCTCAGTACTGCCCCCCCAACAGTGCAGGGCCCCCCTCAGTACTGTCCCTCCAACAGTGCACGGCCCCTCAGTACTGCCCTCCAACAGTGCAGGGCCCCCTCAGTACTGCCCCTCCAACAGTGCAGGGCCCCCTCAGTACTGTCCCTCCAACAGTGCACGGCCCCCTCAGTACTGCCCTCCAACAGTGCAGGGCCCCCTCAGTACTGCCCCTCCAACAGTGCAGGGCCCCCTCAGTACTGTCCCTCCAACAGTGCACGGCCCCCTCAGTACTGCCCTCCAACAGTGCAGGGCCCCCTCAGTACTGCCCCTCCAACAGTGCAGGGCCCCCTCAGTACTGCCCCTCCAACAGTGCAGGACCCCCTCAGTACTGTCCCTCCCACAGTGCAGGGTCCCCTCAGTACTGCCCCTCCCGACAGTGCGGGCCCCCTCAGTACTGCCCCTCAACAGTGCACGGCCCCCTCAGTACTGCCCCTCCAACAGTGCACGGCCCCCTCAGTACTGCCCTCCAACAGTGCACGGCCCCATCAGTACTGTCCCTCCAACAGTGCACGGCCCCCTCAGTACTGCCCTCCCGACAGTGCAGTGCACCATCAGTGCTGCTCTCCCACAGTGCATCACTTCCTCAGCAATGCTGCTCTGCCAGCGCAGTGTTCCCTCTGTACTGACCCTCTGATGGTGCAGTGATGCTCAGCTCTAACCCTGACGCACAATACTATACAGTCCTGCCCCTCCAATAGCAAAGTGCTCCCTTGATACTGTTCCTCCAACAGTATAGTACTCCCTCAATGCTGTTCTTTCAACAATACCATGCATCTTCAGTACTGTCCCTCCAATAATGCAGTGCTCCTTCGTTTTACACAGTGACAGCACAGCACTTGCTCAATTCTGTTTTCCTGGCAGTGCAGTGTCGGAATACAGGGATAGGGACGAGGAATGACCATCCTTGGAGCAGACTCAATGGGCTGAATGGCCTCCTACTGCACTGTAGGGAATCTACAGATTCCCTAATTGCTGAATAATACAATACCCTACCTCTTTGCATGATGATTTATGGCTTTCTTATCTAAAGTTCACAATTAAACTATATTGGCCAATCTAGCTGACCTTTAGTCCTGGACCAACATCAAAATCAAAATAAAGATTTGATTATTATTCTTCAGCTTGTTTTCTCCTCATCTTTGCTTAAGAACAATAGTTGTTACGAAGACAAGCATTGTTTATGGAGCCCTGCGAGGTGTCTCTGAGAGCGATGCTAAGGTGCTGATCAACACAAGTCTCTTAGCTCTGGCCAAGTTGTTTTTTTGATTAATCATTTTTATTGCCATAGGCACACTGAGAATATGTCACAAAACAAAATGCAAACTGGTTAAAGTTTATTTTATTCATGTCACAATGCATGTCACTGCAATGAAGTTATTGTGAAAATCCCCTAGTCGCCACTCTCGGGTACACTGAGGGAGAATTTAGCACGGCCAATGCATCTAACCAGCACATCTTTCAGACTGTGGAAGGAAACTGGAGCACCCAGAGGAAACATACACAGATATGAGAAAATGTGTAAACTCCACACAGACAATAACACAAGCTGAGAATTGAACCCAGATCTCTGGTGCTGTGAGACAGCAGTGTTAACCACTATGCCATTATACATTTATAAAACCAAAAGAGAAAATGCTGGAAAATCTCAGCATGTCTGGCATCATCTGTAAGGAGAGAAAAAAAAACTGATGTTCCAAGTCCAAATGATGCTTTGTCAAATATATATATATTATATAACTGATATATATATATTAACACGTAGCACAATTTTTTTTAATATCCTGGTTCTGAAGAAGTCATCCAGCTGAAATACTAACCATACTTTGCTCTGTCCACGAACGCTGCCTGTCCTGCAGATGTTTCTGATCCTTTTTTCAGACCTTCAACATCTGCAGCACAGCAGAGGGGTGATGGGAACATAATCCAATTAGTGGGATACGTCAAATGCTCTTTCCCAGGGATATGTACTGGCCTCAGCTTTTAACCACATGTGTATTTCACTATGTTTATGTATATTTAATTTAATATCTATATTTATATATTGTTACGAAGGCTGCTCGCTGCCACCTTCTGATGGGAAATTACAAGTGGGCAAAAAATTTATGGTGGGACAATGGTTAGCACTGCTGCCTCACAACACAAGGGTCCTGGGTTCAATTCTGGCCTTGGGTCACTGTCCAGAGTTTGCACGTTCTCCCCTTGTCTGCATGGGTTTCCTCCAGATACTCCGGTTTCCTCCCACAGTCCAAAGATGTGCGGGTTAGATTGATTGGTCATGCTAAAGTTGACCCTAGCGTCAGGGTAAATGTATGGGGTTATGGGGATACAGCATGGGTGGGATTGTAGTCAGTGCAAACTTGATGGATTGAATGGCCTCCTTCTGCACTGTAGGGATTCTATCTAATCATAGCCAATGAAACCTGCACCCTTTGAATGAATAAAAAACGATGTGAGAGTGAGCTGTGCATTCAAGTTTACGTAATTATGATAAATTAAGACATTATAAATTGGGAGCAGAAAGTTCCAAAGGAACATTGATTGATTAAGTGAATGGGCAAAATGGTGGCAGATGGAGTTCAATATAAGGTCATCTACTTTGGACCCAAGAAAGGGACATTAGAATATTTTGTTAATGGATAGCAACTGGAAGCTGTGAAGAAGATTATTCACAATCGCTAAAACCTGATGCATTGATATAAAATGTATTCAAAAGGATGAATAAAATGTTGGCTTTATCACAAGAAGGCTAGAATATATGTGTTAGAAGTTATGCTACAGTTATGACAAAGTTTGTGTCAAAGCCCATCTGCGTTCAACTCTGGAAACCAGAGACCCTATTTTACCATCTTCATTCTGAGTGCTGGGTAGACTTGAAACTGGGAGTGTTTCAGATCCGATTTTTGGGCCTGTTTTCAGGTGCCCCCCCTCCCCCCACGCACCCTGCCTGAAAAAATAGAAGTGATTCTGAATCTGTGGCCAGGCTTAACGCACCCAAAACCCTGCAGCTCCGATCGGCACCTCCAATTGCGCATGCGCTGAAGATAGAGAAACGCTCCCCTGTCACATTGCTCCCCTCCCTCCCATCCATCACACGCAGAATGGCAACAGACTCTTCCTGCCCCATCTGCCCCTGCCATTCTAGCCCTCCCCACAGCACCCACACCTACCTTCCCCACCACCAGGGAGACATCTGACTCATCTTCCTGCCCCCCACCAACAGAGAGCTATCTGACCTGCCTCCCTTCCTTCCTCCCCCTCTAACCAATCTGAGTCAGATGGCTGCCAGGAGCTTGGAACGTACTTCCTCAGAAGCTGGAGCACCCGAATTGGACCTTTACGGGCCATGTCTGTTTTGCACCAAATCTGGATAGGCAAACACGATAGTAAAGGGAGGAGTGCAGGTAGGTTTGGGCATGCAGTCCATTAAGTCAATTTAAATGCATGAAAATACATTTAAATTGACGTCATGCTTGTTTTGGGTACAGTTCTGACGGTGGACATTTTCAGCCCTTGGTAAAGGGGGAACGGGCGTGGAGGTGGGCATGGATCGTGCTATTTGTCCCATGCCCGACTTTACCAAGTTTATGTGCCCAAAAACGGGCGCAACCTATGGTAAAATCGGGCTCCAGATCTCAGAACAGACGTATTGATCTTGGAGGGAGTGTAGTGAAGGTTCACCAGGCTGCATAGTGGCCCACTGGTTAGCATTGCTGCTTCACAGTGCCAGGAAAGTGGGTTCAATTCCCAGCCTCGGGTCACTGTCAGTGTGGAGCTTGCACGTTCTCTCCGTAACTGCGTGGGTTTCCTCCGGGTGCCCCGGTTTCCTCCCACACTCCAAAGATGTGCTGGGTAGGTGGATTGGCCGGGCTAAATTCTCCCTCAGTGTATCTGGACAGATGCCGGAGTGTGGCGACTAGGGGATTTTCATAGTAACTTCATTGCAGTGTTAATGTAAGGCTACTTGGACTAATAAATAAATTTTAAGGTTTCTAAAAGTTGGCTTGTACTGCTTTAACTTGCGCAAGTTGAGAGATGATCTCAGGTATTTAAAACAATTGATAGGGGGAGAGAGAAACTTTACCTTGGGGGTGGGGGAGAGTCCAGGACATAGGGGAGAATAAAGTTAATGACCAATATGGCTATTTGGCCCATCTTAGTCATTTGCCTAAAGAGACACCAATGATGCCCTCATCCTCCTGATCGCTTCAGTATTTACACATTCCCAAAAAGATTCCAGTGTCTTCAACTTAAATTGGAAGGACTTAGTTTCATGCTTCCCACCTCAACATCCTGTCATTTCCAATGTCACCTGCTTTCATCTCTGCAATCTCTCTCTGTTTCGCCCATCTCAGCTCATCTATTTATGTTCATTATCCCTGGACTCAGCTAGTCCAGCACACTCCTGAATAGTTTATCCTTTGGAAGTTTGAGGTTTTCCATAACTCTGCTAACCCGTGTCCTAAATTGCAGATGGTCCCGTTCGCCCCTGTGATTGCTGGCCCCCATTGGCCCTTGGTGAGACAACATTTGGAAATGAAAATCCTCACCCTTGTTTTCAAATCTCCCCATGGCCTTGCCCCTCCCTGGCTCTGTAATCTCCTCCAAACCTGAAACCGTCCGAGATGTCTACGCTCTCCTCATTCTGGCATTCCCAATCAGAATTCCTCTATCTTTAGTGGCCGTGCCTTCAGTTGCCTAGGTCCCAAACTCTGGAATTTCCTCCCAACACCTCTCTGTCTCTCCACCTCATATCAGATACTCCTTCAAACCAATCTCTTTGACGGAGGTTTTGACCACTTGTCCTGATATCTTCTTATGTTCCTCAGTATCATACTTTGCTTTATAATGGTGCTGTGAAGGATATTGGGATGTATGATTAGATAAATTGGTGCTAGATAAGTAGCAGCTGTTGTTGTTGCTACAACTTCAAAATTGGAGCCAGGCCCTTCAAATGTGAAATCAGAGAATCCCCTACAATGCATAAGGAGGCCATTCAGACCATCGAGATTGCACCGACTGCAATCTCATCCAGGCCCTTTCCCCATAACCCTAGCTAGTCCCTCTGACACTAAGAGGCAATTTAGCAAGGGCAATTAATCAAACCCACATGTCTTTGGGAGCAAACTGGAGCATCCGGAGGAAACCTTTGTAGACACAGGGAGAATGTGCAAACTCCACACAAGCCTGTTAAGAAGCGTGATATCTCATAAAATCCCTACACTAGAGAAGGAGTCCATTCGACCCATCAAGTCTGTACCAACCACAATCCCATCCAGGCCTATTCCTGCAACCCAACACATTTGGCTGGCTAATTCCCTTGACACTAAGGGGCAATTTAGCATGGCCAATTAACCTAACCCACACATCTTTGGATAGTGGGAGGAAATCGGAGCACCCGTTGGAAACCCACGCGTACATTGGGAGAATGTGCGAACTTCACACAGATGGTGATCCAAGGCCGAAACTGAACCTGGGAACCTGGCGTTATGAGGCAACAATGCTAACCACTGTGCTATCCTGTGCTGTCTCTTCTATCTCACAGAGGGTAATGGAAATCAAGAATCTAACCCCCAAAACATTGCGGATGCTGGGACAAAGAATGATACTGATAGATCATTTCGAGTAAAATGTTGCAAAGGTGGGTAAATGGAGAGTGAAGCTATAATCTAGCTGAATGTGGGAAAAAGTTCAAAGATCTTATTCCTGCGAACATCATTTTGAAATAAGGAGCAGTTTATGCCCGTCTTACATTTATTTGGGATGTCCCAAAATTACTTGGTGGATGCTCCTTACTGCTAGGGGGCAGACAGTGTGTAAATTAAAAGTTACTGGGTTCGACAGTGAAGGATGGAGCTTGTCTGTTCTCGGGCGTGTTCATTTTTCACACTTGCAGAGCAACACCTGTTTCCTGTTTATTCAGAAGGAGATTATTTTTTTGATATAAATGTATTAAAAAAATTGGCCTTAAAATTAGGGCTGGTTATTAAAGAAACAGCAAGTCTCTGCTGGTCTCTGGAAAGTTAAACAAGCTGATGGCTGGACTCCAGGTTAAAACTCGGAGCTGTAACTCACTCCCATTATTACTGGTCTGGAGATGGAGAATAATGTTCACTCCCGCAGAATAAATACAGGGTATAACAGAAGGAGAAAGTCCTTTTGTCAAAAGTCTCATCGACAGAGAGGGTATGGCAGATTAATTAATGGCTAATAAGGCTATTCAGGCTATCTTAATCATTCGCATAGAGAGACACCAACAACGTCCTTGCCATTTTATCCATTCCTGAAAAGATTCCAGTGTTTTCAATTTAAGTTGGAAGGACTTAGGTTCTAAGGACTTAGGGCATTTAAATCAGGCTGGCATTCCCAGCAAAGTAAGAAATGTGTGCTGCACTATCAGAGGGAAAGTACTGATGGAGTGCCACACTGTCGTAGGTGCGATTTCTGAGATGAAGCATTCAAAAGCAGCCCTACAGGCAGATATGAAAGATCCAATGGCACACCTTGGAAGAAGAGCAGGATTGCTGTGTCCCATGTTTATCTCTTAGCCATCATCATTGTTAATGCTAATTATCTGGTCATTGTCACACTGCTGTTTGTGGGAACTTGATATACAAGCTACCTTCTGGATTTGCACATTAATAGTGAATGCAATCCATAGTCAATTATTAGAACATAGAACATAGAACACTACAGCACAAACAGGCTCTTCGGCCCACAAGTTGTGTCGATCATATCTATACCTACCAGTCCATAGAACTATCTGTAACTCCAAATCCCATTAAATCCCATGTACTCATCCAGAAGTCTCTTAAAAGACCCCAGCATGTTTGCCTCTACCACCACTGTTGGCAACCGATTCCATTCACTCGCCACTCTGAGTGAAAAACTTATCTCTAACATCTCCTCTGTACTTGCACCCCAGCACCTTAAACCTGTGTCTTCTCGTAGTGACGATTTCAGCCCTGGGAAATAGCCTCCGAGAATCCACCCTATTTATTCCTCTCAAGATCTTATAACCCTCTATCAGATCACCTCTCAACCTTCATCTCTCCAGGGAGAAGAGACCTAGCTCTCTCAACCTATCTTCATAAGGCATGCCCCCCAATCCAGGCAACATCCTTGTAAATTCCTCTACACCCTCTCAATAGCTTCCATATCCTTCCTATAGTGAGGCGATCAGAACTGCACACAGTACTCCAAGTGGGGTCTGACAAGGGTCTTATAAAGTTGCAGCATTACCTCCTGACTCCTAAACTCAATTCCTCTATTAATGAAGGCTAGTACACCATATGCCTTCTTGACCACATCCTCCACTTGCGGGGCAGATTTAAGAGTCTTATGGATCCGGACCCCAAGATCCTTCCGCTCCTCAACACTGCCAAGACTCCTACCCTTGATATTATACATATTGTTTGTGAAGCACTATGAAATATTTCTAAGAATGTGCCAGGATGCTGCAATCATATCAACGGGTGACCCAGTGGTTAGCACCGCTGTCTCACTTCGCCAGGGACCCGGGTTCAATTCCGGCCTCGGTTAACTGTCTGTGTGGAGTTTGCAAATTCTGTTCATGTCTGAATGAGTTTCCTCCGGGTGCTGTGGTTCCCTCCCACAGTCCAAAAGATGTGTGGGTTTTGTTGAGTGGCCATGTTAACTTGCATAGTGTCAGGGGAATTAGCAGGGTGAATATGTCAGGTCAAGAGGTCAGGCCCTGGATGGGATTGTGGCCAGTGCAGACTTGATGGGCTGAATGACCTCCTTCTGCACTGTAGGAATTCTATGATCCTATGGTTCAATGAAAATATAATCACATATTACTTTATCTTTGAGGATCCCACTGTTGCAATTCTCTATGACTTTGTACTGATCATTTATTAATTAGTCCATGAACTCACCCAGCTTTTGCCATCTCTTATTAAATTTCACTTGTTCAATTATCAATTTTTTGAACACTGAAGTATGAATTGAATGCCTGGAAGAAGCCATATTATGAGTTTGAGCCTTATCGACATTCTGCCTTGTAACAACATCATTCGCCATAGCCCCTTCTGTATGGAGTACAGTACTGGCCTGATCCTTTTGGTCTTTCCAATGTAAATTGGAAGCTGTTCTGTATTTGGAGAATCTCCTCACTCTGTTTCACATATTTCATAGCAGCAGGAGCGGAGGATCCCAGCCATGGGGAAAGTTGAAGAATCCGGCCTCCTTGTTATTTAGGATTCATCTTAAGAAAGCTACCATAGACTGCTATTCATGGGAAAGAATTTTGTTTAGTTACAGATCTACATACATCTCAGTAATGTTACACCAGGCTGTTTCTCAACAGACCGCAATCTCTCAACAACGTGATAGTGCATCACACTTACATCAGTAGTTATATCAGTATCTGGGGCTCCTGATATTAGCCCTTCACTCTGCAATGGGAGTTGCTCAGACTATTCTCTTTGGAACCGAAAAGGTTAAGAGGTGATTGAATCAAGGTTTTCAAAATGAAAATGGGGAAGCTATTCCCTCTGGTGATTACTACAGGTCAAAGGTTCAAAATCATTGCAAAAAGAAAGTGGATATGAGGAGAATTATTTTCCACTCAGTGTTGGCAGGATCTGGAATAATGTAGCTGGAAAAGTGCTGGAAGCCAACTCCATAAATCATTTTAAGAGAGGGTTGGACAGGAACTTGATAATGAGGAACTTACATATTTACATTGTTTCATAGCTAATGGTCAAAAAACAGAGATGTGGGTCTAAACTGTTCGCTTAAAGGGCCAGCACAGACAAATGGGCCAAAGAGCCTTGTTCTGCACTCTAGGCGTAAATTTCTATAACTCGAGGAAAATAAGATTGTGACCCATTAGAGACTCTCGGCCTCGTGTTTGTTTCGAGATTGTTGCTGGGCTTTACTCCTCATAAGGGAGCAACCCATCCTCATCAAAATATCTTAATGGAAGCCAGATTCAGCAGTATTAATCCCTATGGATGATTAGTTTATTTATATGTGTCACAAATCAGCTTATATTAAAAATGCAATGCGAAAATCCCCTAGTTGCCACACTCTGGCACCTGTTTGGGTAAACCAAGGGAGAATTTAGCATGGTCAATCCACCTAACCAACACGTCTTTCGGACTGTGGGAAGAAACACATGCAGACACTGGGAGAATGTGCGGACTCTGCACAGACAGTGACCCAAACCGGGAACTGAACCTGAGTCCCTGATGCTGTGAGACAGCAGTGCTAACCATGCCACCCTTTAATTCAGAATATTAGTAAATTTCAAAGTTTTGCCTCATACCTTATATACAGCGGGGGCCCAAAGCTGGGATTCTCACAAAGCATGTTACAGGGGCACAGTTTAAAATGAAGAGAAAAGTCCATGATTCAACGGTTTGGTGATGATGTTAGATTTTTTGTGAAATTCCATCGCGGGTAAGAGAGAACATTGACTTTGTTAACTCCAAGTTTTCTCTCTGGCCCCAATTTATTGGTGACAGAAATGGCTTTAAATTCTTTCAGTGAGACTGAATCAGATCTTTCTAAAGCACCTAATTCCTGTCTTTTTCAGGATGATTGATAAATAGCTAGACCCAAAATTGGTTGGGTTTCTTTAGGCACAGAATATTGGTTCCCAACATTGGCCTTATTTAGCCCTGTTTTACACCCTGAATATAAGGTTCAATTTGTATTCATTTGCTTCTTGACAACAGTGGGTGTGGAACAGTACAGTAATGATTGCCACCTCACAGTAATAATCAGGTAATATCATCATACAGTAGCAACTGGGTATGACTATACTGGATAGTAATAATCCACAGCAGCTTTACCGTCACCAACCTTGTGGGGGTGAGGGCGTTCTTTTAGATTTCCCATCAACCTGGGGTTTAACATAAATACTGTGGATGCTGGAACCTGAAACAGAAAACAGAAAATGCTGGAAAAACTTAGCAGGCCTGACAGCATCTGTGGACAGAGCTCTGATAACGGGTCACCCAGACTTGAAACATTGGTTCTATTCTCTCTCCATAACTGCTATGAGACTTGCTGTGATTTTCCAGAACTTTGTTTCAGTTTCATCATTGATCAGAAACTTAATTGGACCAGTTACGTAACTACAACAGCAAGTTAGGGCCTAGGAATTCTGCTTCATCTCCTGACTCCACATGCCTATCCATAAGGCACAAATCAGGAGTGGAATGTCCTCCACAGGCCCATATCAACTCCAACAACATCCACAAGCTTGACACCATCCAGGACAAAGCAGTTCACTTCATTAGGATCCTGTCCATAACATTAAACATTCACTCCCTTCATCATCGATGCACAGAGGAGGCAAGTGTGCACTATTTACAAGTTGCATCACAGCAACAATGCAAGACTCGTTCAACAGCATCTTCTAAACCTGTGGCCTCCACCACCTCAAAGGACAAGAGCAGAAAATACATGGTAACACCACCACTTGCAAGATCCCCTTCAAGCCACATACCATCCTGACTTGGAAATATATCGTCCTTCCTTCACCATCACGGAGTCAGATTTCTTGAATTACCTCCCTAACAGCATTATGAGTGTACCTACAGCACATGGACTGCAGCAGTTCAAGAAGATGGCTCACACTATCTTCTCAAGGGCAAATAGGATGGACAATAAATACTGGAATTCAGGATAATGCCCAACATCGATGGACAAATAAAATGAAAATTCCCCATTGATAATTATCCATTATCTTACCTTTTACAAAGGCATATATACTGGTCGCTGTAACTCCATCAACAATTGATTCACTGAAATGGTAGAAACAGCGGTAATAGCCTGTGTCATTAGCTCTGGCTCCTATTAATGTGAACGTTTTGCAGTACTGGTCTTCCTCCGATCCGTCACACTCCCTTATGCTCACAATCCTGCCCCCAGCTTCCTCTGACTTGTACGATGCTGATTTTGTGCTGTCTTCAACTGCAAATTTCCCAGGCCAGCTCCAGCCCAGAGGCCTCTGTCCTCTGAAACACAGAATAGAGGGTTAATTCACCTTCACCTTCTGATCCTACTCACTTTTGTTTGCATCTGGTATCATGGGTGAAATTTGTCCAAAAAAACTCTGTAAAAACAGGAATCCTCTGGAAATTGGCTGGGTTTGGCAGTGTCATGTAAATGTACCTTTAAGGACTCTTTTTTTATAACTTCAGTGATGTCATTGGGGATGGAGCTAAACTGTGGCACCAGGTGACAGGCAGTTTTTCATTTGGGCTTTTAGACTTATTTTCGGAAGCAGTTTATCAACAAGCAGTCTCTTCCTCTCCCTGTTTTTCTTTCTCTTTGTTTAGTTCTGACTTAAAGAAGCTGTATCTTGAGAAACAGAGTCGACTATAACCTCTCCTGAGTTTTGCCACAAGGGATTTTCAGCATTTAACCCAGGAGGTTGGATTCCTGTAACAAATGGGCATTAACGTATGATGTATTGTGTTTATGTGGAGGGTTTTATGTATTAGATGTTGGCTTTGGTTGCCAGCTTTGGAGCACTAGGATTCTCCCGATGAGTCCCCTGTCGGATCCCTGACATTCCCCCCTCCCATCATGACTCCCTCCATGACACTAAACTGAGCATTCCCTCATGCCCCCCCCCTGCAGAGCACCCCACTTGTGCACGACGACCCCCCCCCCCCTTTACAGAACTCTGCCGTTGCACAGCTATCTCCTTGTGTAGACCACACCCCTGCATAAGTGGGTCATTGTGCAAAGCCCTACCCCACACCCCCAATTCAGAGCCCCTCTCTCAAAGGCCCACACCCACTCAGAGCCCACACCACATAGGATCTATTCATTTGGCATTGCCACTAGTGATGCCCAACTGGGCACAGCCATGGTGCCAGGTGGGCATTGCATGATGGGCACTGCCCAGCCAAGCCTCTGGGCATCCCTGGGCTTCAAAGGCTTTTGATAACCCTGGTGCAGCCAAAATGCCTGTTTCCTGCTAATGCAAAGCAGCACTGATACTAACTGGCGGTGGGGTTGGTTGGGGGGTGGGAGGCGAGATCAGAAACAGATGGAAAGATTGCATCCGACGGGTGTGATTATCCGACCATGCCAAGCCTGGCACAGATCACACTAATCCCCAAAAATAACACGCAGGCCTAAAAATGCTGGATCAATCCTGGGTCAATAGTTATCCTGCATCGATATTTATCCTGGGTCGATCTAAGCAGAGAGTGGGAATAAACAGGTCCTTTTCAGTGACTAATGGGGTACCACAGGCTCAGTGCTGGAGCCCCAGCTCTTCACAATATACATTAATGATTTGGACGAAGGATTGAATGGAATATCCCCAAATTTGCAGATGACACGAAATTGGGTGACAGCGTGTGCTGTGAGGAGGATGCTAAGAGCCTGCAGGTGACTTGGAGAGGTGGGCAAAATGGGCAAATACTTGACAAATGCAATATGATGCGGATAAATGTGAGGTTACCCACTTTGGTGCAAAAATAGGAGGGAAGATTATTATGTGAATGGTGGGAGTTTAGGAAAAGGGGAAGTGCAACGTGACCTGGGTGTTATAGTGGACCAGTCACTGAAGATTGGTAAGCAGGAACAGCGGGTGGTAAAGGAAGATAATAGCATCCTGACTTTCATAGTAAGAAGATTGGAGTCCAGGAATAAGGATGTCTTGCTGCTGCTGTACAGGGCCTTTGTGAGGCCACATCTTGAGTATTGTGTGCTTCTTTGGTCTTCTAGTCTGAGGAAGGACATTCTTGCTATTGAGGGAGTCCAGCAAAGGTTCACCAGATTGATTTCCAGAAATGGCAGGACTGACATATGGACAGAAACTGGATCGACTGGGCTTGTGCTCACTGGAATTTAAAAGAATGAGAAGGGATTTCATTGAAACATATAAAATGCAGATGGCAGTGGACAGGCTAGATGTGGGAAAAATGTTCCTGATGTTGGGGAAGTCCAGGACTAGGGGTGACAGTCTAAGAATACAGGGTAAGCCATTCAGGACTCAGATGAGGAAGAACTTCTTCACTCAGAGAGTTGTGAACCTGTGGAATTCTCTACCACAGAAAGCCAGTTCATTCAATATGTTGGACATGATCCTTGTGTTAAAGGGATCAAGAGATATGGAGAAAAATTGGGAGTGGGATACTGAGAGTACATGATTAACCATAATCATATTGAATGGTGGTGCAGGTTTGAAGGGCCAAATGGTCTACTCCTGCACCTATTTTCTATGTTTCTGTGTTTTTTTTATCGATGCTTACCCCTTATCAACATTTACTCTGGATCAATATTTATCCTGGGTCAATATTTATCCTGGGTCAACATTTATCCTGGGTCAACATTTATCCTGGGTCAACATTTACTCTGGATCAACATTTACTCTGGATCAACATTGGCTCTAGATCAATATTCACTCTGGTTCAATACTTACACTGGGTCAGGACTTACTCTGGATCAATGTTTATCTTGTGTCAATATTTATACTGGGGCAATATTTAATCTCAATCAATATTTATTCTGGATCAATATTTACCCTGGGTCAATATTAACTCTGGATCAATATTTACTCTGGAGCAAGATTCACGCTGGATCAAGATTTATCCTGGATCAATACTTATTCTCAATTGGTCAATATTTGCTCTGGGCAATATTTACTCTGGATCAATGTTCAGTTGGGATCAGTATTTATTCTGTGTCAGTATTTATGCGGGATCAATATTATCTTGGATCAATATTTACCCTGGTTCAACATTTACTCTGGACCAATATGTACTCTGGACAATATTTACTCTGGATCAATATTTATCCTGAATCAATATTTACTCTGGATCAATATTAATCCTAGATCAGTATTTATTGTAGGTTAATATTTATCCTAGATCAATATTTATCCTGTATCAATATTTATCCTGGATCAATATTTATACTGGATCAATATTTATACTGGATCAATATTTATTGCCGGTCAATATTTATCCTGGATCAATATTTATCCTGGATCAATAGTTACTCTGGACCGATATTTATCTTGGATCGATATGTAACCTGGATCAACATTTATCCAGGGTCAATATTTGCTCTGAAATTAGCAGCATTAAAAATAGATTATTTGGCGATCATTACATTATTTGTGGAATCTTGCAACGTGCAAGCTGGCTACCACATTTTCCAACATGACAACAGTGATTAGAATTGAAAAACTGTTTGAATGATTGTGCAGTGCATTGAGACATTGTTGCTGTCACACTGTGAGTTCTTTCTGTTTCCCATTGTCATCACTTTCTAAGCTGGAGAGCAGCCAAGTAGAATGAGAGTGTGTTGGACAGCAGTCAGTCAGGGTTCAAGGTTGGGAAAGCAGCTCGTGGCTGGATCCATGTGGAACAGGCCTGTGTTCAGCTTGCTTAGCCTAAGGGTGGAGCCACCAAAGAACTGACCTTACGATGGGCTTCCACCTGATAGAAATTGTAAACATGTTCATGTGGCTCACAGAGATTTCGTGTGGCTCATATGGAATTCCAAAAATATACCACCCTCTGAGTGAAGAAATTCCTCCTCATCGCAGACTTAAATGGTCTGCCCCCTATTCCTTTTTATTCATTGATAAGACATTGGTATCACTGGCTGGCCAGTGTGTATTGCCTGCCCACCTCATCTATTGCACCTTTCTGAAACAGATACCCACTCCAGTTAGATATATTCTTGGAGGTGTTAGCACATCATAAACCACAATGGCTGGGTTGTATTGTTTTAAATCTAGAAATTTATTGGGATGGTTAGAAATATAGGAATAGGCCATTCAGCCCTTCGAATATGTTCCACCATTCAAACAGATTTATCTCAACACTATTTTTCTGCACTATCGCCATGTCTCTTAATGCATTATTATCCAGAAATCTATCAATTTCTGCCTGGAACAAGCTTAATGACTGAGAGAATTCCAAAATACACCACCCTCAGTGAAGAAATTCCTCCTCATCTCAGATTTAAATGGCTTGCCCTTATTCTTTTTTATTTGTTGATGAGACACGGTTGTCGCTGGTTGGCCAGCATGTATTGCCTGTCCCTAAGTTGCCCTTGGGGATCAGTTGTGAGTCAATCACATTGCTGTGGGTCTGGACTCACATGTAGGCCAGACCAGACAAGGACAGCAGGTTTCCTTCCCTAATGGACATTAGTGAACCAGATTGGTTTGTCCAAAAATTGACAATAGTTTCGTGGTGATCAGAAGACTCTTAGGGCTTGATTTTACCATTGCATCACACCCAAAGAACAAAGAACAAAACAGCACGGGAAACAGGCCCTTTAACCCAACAAGCCCGCGCCGCCACCCTGATGTTCCCACTTCTACCCGCGATCCCTGTCCGTGTTTATAGATCTATGGATTAAAAACCAAATTTGAGACAATTTAGGGAGAATTTGTTTTGCCAATTAGCCTAAGAGCACATCTTTGGGATGTGGGAGGAAACCGGAGCACCCGGAGAAAACCCACGCAAGCACGGGGAGAATGCGCAAACTCCCACAGACACAGGCCCAAATCCATGTATCTGCACAGCACAGCGATAGTCACTGAGCTGTCGTGTTGCCCATCAAATGGTCCAGGTCAAGCGTACACTAACGACGTGAAGCACTAGGATATTCTCGAAAAAAATCCAAGAGCAGCCCTCTCACGACCCATCGCGTGTATGCCCCTCGTTAGACAACAAGGTGGACCAAAGCACCTGTAGGATAAAAACAAGTACATCAATATCATCATCTATTTACACACTTCCCGTCGGGTGTGAGGTCATTAACGCGATCCGTGCCTGTGTACGCGCAGATTGCCACTTTACCGGAAACCCAGGAATGGTGGTGATTCGATTCACGCCCAAAATGGGCGTGTTTGCATGCATTTAAAATGCATTTACGTGCATTTAAAATGAAATAATGAACTGCCCGTTCAACTTTATCAGCATTTCCTCCTTTACCACCGTGTTCGCCAATCCGGAACCATGCCGTAATGGACCTGCTCAATAAAAGTCTGGATTGGGTGCTCCAGATGCTGAAGAGCATGCTTAGAGCTTCCAACAGCTCTCTGACTCAGATCAGTGGTGGGGGGAAGGAGGGAGATGGGTCAGATCATTCTCTGGTTGTGGGTGGGGAGGGGAGTGAGGCCAGATTATTGTCTGGTTTGGGAGATAGGAGGAGATGGGTCAGATGTTCCTCTGGGGGGTGGGGGGGTGGTGACTGAGGCCAGACTATTTTCTAAGAATTTGGGGGAGGGGGGGAATGATGATTGAAGTCAGATCATTGGCTGGGGCAGGGGGGAAGAAGGGAAGCCCAATCGCTCATTGGTGGGGAGGCTGGGGGGTGGGGAGTGGAGTGGCAGATGGATCTCTAGGATTCAGTTGGAACTCTGGTGGGAGGAGGGAGTTGGGGATAGGAGAGTCCGTTGCCACTCTGCAGATGATTGGTGGGGGGCAAGGGTAGCATTCGGTCTAGGTAGCAGGGAGGGTGGTGAGGGGGACAGTGATATGTGTAGGTAGTGGGAGGGGCATAAGGGGACAGTGATGTGTGTGGGTAGTGAGAAGGTTGATACGGGGGTCAGTGATGTGTGTGAGTAGTGGTGGGGGAGGATAGGGAACAGTAATGTTTGTGTGGATAGTGGGGGGGGTGAATAAAGGGGACAGTGATGTGTGTGAGTAGAGGGAGGTGGATAAGAGGGACAGAGATGTGTGTGGGTAATGGGATGGTTGATAAGGGGGTAAGTGATGTGTGTGGGTAGTGGGGAGGGGTAGATATGGTGGACATAGATGTGTGTGGGTAGTGAGGGGGTGGATAAGGGAGACAGAGATGTTTGTGGGGACCATCGCTCCTGTTTGTTGCTCTGGGCCTCTTTCTCCGCTGTCTGCAGCCCTGGAGCTATCTGACAGAGACGCGCTTTTTCAATTTTTTTCTAACTGCGCATGTCCACAACACGAATGGGACTGGAGATGTCTTTTTCAGGCCAGGTGCGTATGGGGGTGCCTGAAAGCAGATTTCTAAATCGGATCTGCATTACACTCAGATTCAGCACTTAGTATGAAAATGGTAAAATCGATCCCTTAATTCCAGATTTTTTATTGAATTCAAATTCTACCAGCTGCTATTGGTGCGATTCGAATCTGGGTCTCCAAAACATTAGCTGAGTTTAATCCATTAGGCCATTGCCTCCTGAGACTGTGTGCCCTGGTCCTGGACTCAGCAGCTAAAGGGAAACATTCTACCCACTAACTCCCTGTAAGCATTTTCCAAGGTTCAATGAGGTCAATGAAAGGAGAAGAGACAGGGATAGATGCAATGAGAAACTAGTTCCTCTAGGGATGAAGGAAGCAGCACAAATGGAGAAGAGCCTTAAAATTAGAACAGGACTGTCCTGGGGTGAGGTGAGGATGTGGTGGAAATCGAGAATCCCATCCAACAAAAATCTGCGGAGGCCGGTGTTCAAATTAAAATTCTTAAACTGAGCCAAGGTGAGCAAATGGAATTAGAACAAAGAAGAACAAAGAATACTATAGCACAGGAACAGGCCCTTCAGCCCATCAAACTTGTGCCAACACATGCAGCCTTTCCAAACTTTGCCTCTACACAGTCTATATCGCTCTATTCCCTGCCTATTCATGTAAAATGCCTTTCAAACGTTGCTGTTGTATCTGCTTCTACAATCTCCTCTGGCAGCACGTTCCAGCCAGTTATCACCCTCTGTGTAAAAAAACATGCCTCTCATATCTCCTTTAAACTTTTCTCTTTTTACCTTAAACCTATGTTCTCTTATAATTGACACTTGTGCCCTGGAATTAGTTTACAAATCAGCCATGTTCTAATTGGATGCTGGAACAGATTCAAGGGGCTGAATGGCCTCCTCCTGCTCCTGTGACTTCTTGCCTCCAGCTGCCTGGCTGCTCCCATTGGTCACCCAATCTAGCCGTACTCATGTTGCGTTACATTCACAGCTGATTGGACTCCTGACCATCCGTTACATTGAACAGTCTTTCTCCATCACCGCCCGACATCTCCTAACATTTATAATTGCCAAACAGATGTTTTCAAAGAAGACTTTTCTTTTAACGCACAATTTATTTAAATGTTACCTATAACGTTTCTCTCAGTTGAGAAGACTAATCTTTCCTCCTTGGAAACTTCAGAAAAATCCTGGAGGATTGGGCAACATCAGCATCAAATCCTGGGCAGGATTTTGTGGCCTCCCTCAACTTGAGATTGGAAAATCCCACCCGAGATCAAAGGATATTTCCATTGTCCGCCCCTCGCCCGCTCCAACTGTGTGGTGGGCGGGATGATAGAATTCCGCTGTATCTGTCTGACGTGTGTGGGGAAGTTGAGCCTCCCAGTCAACCAGGGCCCAAGGAAATTTGAGACTCCAATTCATCAATCACCATAGGATGAAGGATTGGAATTTTCTGGCTGTTCACATCCCACTGTTACTGCAAGCGACAATGGAGAATTTGGCACTCAGCAAAATCTCCATTCACTGCAGAGAGAGCAGAGAATCCCGCTGGTGTGAATGGCCAGAAAATTCTAGCCATCGAGTCTCCCAATATACCAGGGTACAATTCAGACTCTGCCACCTTTCTGAAATAGAATCCCCCCCCATCCTTTAAAGTTTATTTATTAGTCACAAGTAAGCTTACATTAACACTGCAATGAAGCTACTGTGAAATTCCCCTAGTCGCCACGTTGCGGCACCTGTTCAGGTCAAAGCAACTAACCAGCACATCTTTCAGACTGTGGGAGGAAACTGGAGAAAACTCACGCAGACACGCGGAGAATATGCAAACTCCACATAGATAGCGACCTAATCTGGGAATCGAACCCAGGTGCCTGGCGCTGTGAGGCAGCAGAGCTAATCACTGTGCCAGTACGCTGCCCGTTCCCCTGCCCCCTCTTTAACTGAATTCATTCCCCTTTTAAAAGCCAGCCTGAGTCAGCCTCCAAAGCTGTTACTGGTAAGACATTCTGTACAAAGAGGAAAATAACTTGTACGTATACAGCGCCTTTTGCGACCTCTGAACTTCCCAAAGTACTTCACAGTCACTGTAGTACGTTTGAAGTGTGGTCTCCGCTATAATGTCGGAAGAGTCCTCTTCTGTAAAACATTTCCGCTGACCCCTCCCTGTGTTTGTTTGATGGTAATTATGAATTTGTGCCCTGTAGTTACTGACTCACCAACCAGTGGAAATAATTGCTGTGTATGTTTTTGAATACCTCTACTACAACTCTCTGCTTTAGTGAAAACAGCCTTTGTTCCTCCACTTCCACTCTAGTCCCTGACTCCAAGGAAAAGAAAGATCTGCGTTTCTACTTTTGAAGGTTAGCCACTGCTGTGATGTGGGGAAATGTGACAATTTGATTTGATTTGATTTATTATTGTAACATGTATTAACATAACAGTGAAAAGTATTGTTTCTTGTGTGCTATACAGGCAAAACATACTGTTCATAGAGAAGGAAAGGAGGGATTGTAGAAAGCAGCGTTACAGTCATAGCTGGGCGGTAGAGAAAGATCAACTTAGTGCGAGGTTGGTGCATTCAAAAATGATGTTATTAATGACCAGATAATTGGGTTTTCTTGAATGATACTGATTGAGACATTTGAACATCTTGAACATTGCTGCCTCCTTATTTGTTTATAAACTATTAAATGTCCAACCGCTTCCCATTCTGAAAAGTTAATTTTATTTCTCTCTTCATAGATGCAGCCTGATTTGCTCGGAAATTTCCAACATTTCTTTTATTAGTTGCCGCATCTCTATCCTTCTCTTGATCATAATTAAACTCTCTCATTCTTGGCATCACGTTCTTATCTGCCTTCTCCCCATCGACACCCAACCTGCCTACAAAGCAGTGCACAAGCATCCACAGAAACATAGAAGCAGGAGTAGGCCATTCGGCTCTTTGAGCCTGCTCCATTATTCATTTTGATCATCAAATTCAATATTCTGATTCTACCTTCACCCCCATATCCCTTAATTAAGAAAATTACAGCACAGAAACAGGCCCTTTGGCCTTCCAAGCCTGTACCAAGCATGCTGTCTGACTGAATTAAAACCCTCTAAAGAATAAAGAAAATAAATCCCTTTAGAAAATCGGTAGTCCATCTGGTGTTGAGACATGAATGGTTCCATTTCCTACCGGGAATTGTCGAAGGAAAGGGCATAAATCCAAAGATTCAACCTCCCTTCTCCAAGCTGCCACGTTCATGGTCATTTAAATTTTACCACTCCAAATCAGGCTGACAAGGCTCCCACCAAAGATAGAGTGGGGCCTTGTTTGTGCCTAGTGGTGTGCCTCAGGGATCAGTGTCAGGACTGCAATTGTTTACAATTTACATAAATGATTTGGAGTTGGGGACCAAGAGTAGTGTGTCAAAATTCGCAGATGATACTAAGATGGGTGGCAGAGCAAAGTGTGCAGAGGATGCTGAAAGTCTGCAAAGCGATATAGATAGTCTAAGTGAGTGGTCGAGTGTCTCATAAATGTGAGGTCATCCATTTTGGTAAGATAACAGCAAAATGGATTACTATTTAAATGGTCAAAAATTGCAGCATGCTGCTGTGCAGAGAGACCTGGATGTCCTTGTGCAGAAATCTCAGGGAATTGGTTTGCAGGTGCAGAAAGTAACTAAGAAAGCAAAAGGAATTTTGTCCTTCATTGCTAGGGGGGTAGAGTTTAAAAACAGCGAGGTTATGTTGCAGCTGTATAAGGTGCTGGTGAGGCCACACCTGGAGTACAGTGTACAGTTTTGGTCTCCTTAATTGAGAAAGGATATACTGTCACTGGAGAGAGTGCAGAGGAGATTCACTAGGTTGATTCTGGAGTTGGGAGGGTTGGCTTATGAGTAAACTGGCACTACATTCATTGGAATTCAGAAGAATGGGGGGAGAGGGAATCTTGTAGAAACATATAAGATTATTAAGAGAATAGATAAGATAGAAGCAGGGAAGTTGTTTCCACTGGTGATTGAAAATAGAACTGGGGTATGGCCTCAAAATAAGGGGGAGTAGATTTAGGACAAAGTTGAGGAGGAACTTCTTCAGACAAAAGGTTGTGAATCTATGGAATTCCCTGCCCAGTGAAGCAGTTGAGGCTAATTCATTGAATGTTCTTAAGGCAAGGATAGATAAATTTTTGAACAGTGAAGGAATTCAGGGTTATGGTGAGCAGATAGCTAAGTGGAGCTGAGTCCATGATCTTTTGAATGCCGGAGCAGGCTCGAGGGCCAGATGGCCTACTATTGCTTCTACTTGTTTCTTATTTTCTTAGTTAACCTTCAAAAATATTGTTGTCACAACTATGTAGAACTAGCCAAATGACACCTGTCCAATGCTCTCCCGATATAAGAGGCACTGAGGGGCCACAGTAAGTATTAAAGTTTTGGAAAAATTGGGCTGTTGGGTTTTTGGCCAGAGAGACAGCCTAGAGATATTCAAGTGAGGCCCTGCAGTTTCGATTGTCCCAGCCTGGCTCTGTCTGTCAGCTGCTAACGTGATCTCCCTGCACTCTTCCTAACATCCTCTTTAGCCAGGGAACCACATCCCATATTAAAGCTGACTTGATGAATCAGATGGTGTTAGCAGAATTTTACGTTCCCCCAAGGCGAGTTCTAGGACAGGGGAGGGGGGTATAAAATTGAATGAATGGGAATCCCCCCAGAATGCACTAACCCAAACTCAGACACAATTTCATGCTTAGCCAGGCAGAGCTTGGCAAGAGAAACCCACCCATTTACCTATTGAGGTACTTCATGGCCACCGATGAGCTTTGTCCATCCAGCCTCAACTGTTAAACTAGTTGAGTCTCAACTAGTTGAGCCTCAACTAGTTAAACTAGGGTGGGCAATTGATGTTAAAACTATTCCCCATCTTGGGCGGAAAGAGGGGTTCACCTTACTCTGAAATTCCCCCTCAGAGTTGGGGTGTCATTCCCCTCAGAACATTGGAGCTCTGGGACCCCTTCCCCACCTCAATTTATATTATGATGCCACAATACTTCCCCCCCCCCCCCCCCCCCCCCCCCCCTACTTTCTGACTCCATCAGACATGGGGATCTCTGGGACTTACCTTTTCATAGGTCCCAGGACTTAGACCTAGGCAGAGCACTGCAGTACTGCTTCTGGCCAGTGATGTGTCTGCCCAGGATGAAGAAATTGTTGGCCAATCTCCAAGGGCGGATGGAAATTCCACCCATTGACAATCAACGCTCGAGTGAGTGTAAATGGCAGTGAGAATTGAAGAGTTGGGGCTGTGCATTAGGCCAACTGCTCACCATCTTTAAAATTCCATCTCATTTTCAATGCCCACTTTGGATGGATGGCAATGGGTAGAATGTGGATGAGGTTGAAGGGTTGATTGAGATGATAGGATTAGAAGGAAACACTACTTAAATTGGGCCTTGTCTCATTGGAAGAGGGAAGGTTGGGATGTGATATGATTGCTTATTGGACTGTAAGTCGGCTAGATCATTTGAACCACTGTTTCCCGTTGTCCAGAACAGCAGAACTGGAGAACATACCTGAACGTAAAAAGATTAAATTCAAAACCAATCTGAGAGAACAGTACAGCAAATGTCAATACTGGCTCCCTTGGGAGATATTGGGAGCAGACAATATTGATCCATTCAAATACAAATCAGATAATATTTGGAATCAGAACAAAAAATTCTGGAAATACTTGGCAGGTCTGTCAGCATCAGTGAAGAGAGAAACAGATTTAATTCTTCAGGTTGTGACCTTATAGAATATTTTGTGACACAGTTTGTAAGTAATTTTGATATATAGAACATAGAACATAGAACAATACAGCACAGAACAGGCCCTTCGGCCTTCGATGTTGTGCCGACCAAAATAAAAAGCAATGCTCCTCCTAACTAAATCATTCCCTTCTCTTCCATATACTTATCAACTAACCTCTTAAACGCCACCAAACTTGGCGCATCTACAACAGCTGCAGGCAGGGCATTCCACTCCCTAATCACTCTTTGAGTAAAGAACCTACCTCTGATATCCGTCCTATAACTCATACCCCTTAATTTAAAGCTGTGTCCCCTCGTGCTAGCTTTCTCCATCCTAGGAAAAAGGCTATCACTGTCCACCCTATCTAAACCTCTAATCATCTTATATGCTTCAATAAGATCCCCTCTTAGCCGCCTCCTTTCTAACGAAAACAACCTCAAATCCTTCAACCTCTCTTCATAGGACCTGCCCTCCATACCAGGCAACATCCTGGTAAACCTCCTCTGTACCCTCTCCAATGCCTCCACATCTTTCTTATAATGTGGGGACCAGAACTGCACACAATACTCCAAGTGCGGCCGCACTAGAGTTTTGTACAGTTGCAACATGATGCTGCGGCTCCTAAATTCAATCCCCCTACCAATAAAAGCTAAGACTCCATATGCCTTCTTAACAACTTTATCCACTTGACTGCCTACTTTCAGGGATCTATTGACACATACACCAAGATCCTTCTGTTCCTCAACACTATTAAGAGCCCTACCATTAGCCCTATACTCTACACATTTATTGTTCCTGCCAAAGTGCATTACCTCACACTTTTCCACATTAAACTCCATTTGCCACCTCTCGGCCCAGCTCTGCAACTTGTCCAAGTCACTCTGTAAACTAAAACACCCCTCTTCACTATCTACCACACCACCAACTTTAGTATCATCTGCAAATTTACTGATCCATCCCTCAATACCCTCATCCAGATCATTTATAAAAATTACAAACAGCAGGGGCCCCAAAACAGACCCCTGAGGCACACCACTCGTCACCGAACTCCACGATGAATATCTCCCATCAACCACCACCCTCTGTCTTCTATCTGCCAGCCAATTCCTAATCCAATTAGCTAAATCACCCTCTATTCCACACATCTGCATTTTCTGTAGAAGTCTTCCATGGGCCACCTTATCAAACGCCTTACTAAAGTCCATATATACTACATCAACCGCCTTACCCCCATCCACCTCTCTGGTCACTTTCTCAAAAAACTCAATGAGGTTAGTAAGGCATGACCTACCCTTCACGAAACCATGCTGACTATCCCCAATCAATTCATTTCTCTCTAAATAACTATAAATCCTATCCCTAATAATTCTCTCCAATACCTTGCCCACAACAGAAGTAAGACTCACTGGCCTATAATTCCCTGGAAGGTCTCTCTTCCCCTTCTTAACAATGGGACCACATTCGCTATCCTCCAGTCCTCCGGAACCACACCCGTAACCAACGAGGACCTGAAGATCAGAGCCAGAGGCTCTGCAATCTCCTCTCTTGCCTCCCAGAGAATCCTAGGGTAAATCCCGTCCGGCCCAGGGGACTTATCCAACTTCAAACCCTCGAGAATTTCTAACACATCCTCCCTATCTACTACAATACTCCCCAATTTGCAACCCTGTACCTCAGTGCTCTCCACAGCTACATTTCCAGCACTCTGCGTGAATACCGAAGAGAAATATTTATTCAGTGCCTCCCCAATCTCTTCAGGCTCCACGCACAACTTCCCACTGCTGTCTATGACTGGCCCTAATCTTGCCCTAACCAATCTTCTATTCTTAACATATCGAAAGAAAGCTTTAGGATTCTCCTTAATCCTATCAGCCAAAATCTTCTCGTGTCCCCTCTTAGCTCTCCTCAATTCACTTTTTACCTCCTTCCTGGCTAATCTATAGCTATCCATTGCACTATCTGAGCCTTCAAGCCTCATCCTGACATAAGCCTCCTTTTTCTTCTTAACCAGCAAATCAACTTTTTTCGTACACCAAGGCTCTCTTACTCGACCATTTCCTCCCTGCCTGACAGGGACATACTTATCAAGGACTCGCAGCAGCTGCTCCTTGAATAAGCACCACATTCCAGATGTGGTGCTTATATTCCATATATGACTTATATTCCATATATGACTTATGATGATGCAGCATGTAGGGAAAACTGGTGATTGTGGTTCCCAAAACGCTCCACAACTGGGAGTTTTTCGCACCTTATGTTTGGGTCTGCCCTAGACTAATTAATAAAAATTAATCGTTAAATTAGTCAATAACTCCAATGATTGTTGTGTCAATTCACTACCAGGGTGGTAGAAGGTGAATTAAATTGGCAAGTCCTGTTGCAGCTCTATAGAACCTTAGTTAGGCCACACTTGGAATATAATGTTCAATTCTGGTCGCCACACTACCAGAAGGATATGGAGGCTTTGGAGAGATTTACCAGGATGTTGCCTGGAATAGAGGGCATTAGCTATGAAGAGAGGTTGGAGAAACTTGGTTTGTTCTCATTGGAACAACGAAGGTTGAGGGGTGACCTGACAGAAGCCTACAAGATTTTGAAGGACATGGACGGAATGGATAGTCAGAAGCTTTTTCCCAGGTGGAAGAATCAATTAATAGTTTAAGGTGCATGGGGCAAAGTTTAAAGGAGATGTACGAGGCAAATCTTTTTATACAGAGGGTGGTGGGTGCCTGGAACTCGCTGCCAGGGCAAGTAATGGAAATAGATATGATAGTGGCTTTTAAGGGGCATTTTGACAAATACACGAATAGGATGGGAATAGCGGGATATGGTCCCTGAAAGAGTAGGGGGTTTAAGTTCAGTCAGGCAGCGTGGTCAGTGCAAGCTTGGAGAGCCTGTTGCTGTGCTGTAATTTTTTTTGTTCTTAGATGGTCCTTGGCACTTTAACATACAGTTCTTCCTAAATTCCTAAGGCTGACAAGAGATCCCAGCAATGTGGAGAAAATGAATGAGAGATTTGTTAATATACTTGAGATTTCTCGTAACTTTTGTCTGATGAAACATTGCAGAAAGAAGCTGATGTGTACACGTGTCACCAACTGAATGTTGATTCATTCGGATCCCCTTTCAAGTTATCAAAGAGGAAAAAGAGAACAATGTGGTCACCAGGAATTTAAATCTGAGGACGTCAGGTTTCCTTTTATCGATATGTAAAAAGGAAGAGATTTGCCACAGTAAATGGGAATCCTTGAGAGGCAGAGACAGGATAAATCATGATAGAGAACAAGGAAATGACGAAGACATTATTTTCATGGCCGAAGGCATTACGGGAAACGAGAAAGAGTGAGGCAACAAGGGTCGAGGGAAAGGGAGGACTATCATTATTCATAAAGGCAGAGTAATTGGAGAAGTTAAGATTTAAAGCCAACAACTCCCCTGATTTTGATGGCTGGTGTCACAATGGTTAGCACTGTCACCTCACAGCATCAGGGATCCGGCATCGATTCCCGATTTGGGTCACTGCTTGTGCGGAGTTTGCACATTCTCCCCGTGTCTGCATGGGTTTCCTCTGGGTGCTCCAGTTTCCTCTCACAGTCTGAAATGCTGTGCTGGTTAGGTGCATTGGCCGTGCTAAATTCTCGCTCACTGCACCCAAAACAGACATCGGAGTGTGATAAATGGGGGATTTTCACAGTAACTTCAGTGTTAATGTCAGACTACTTGTGACAATAATAAATGAACTTAGGGTTTAAAACAGATAACGACTACATTGGTCCCCAAATTCCAACATTCCCTCAATTGTCAAATGGTCCTGGTGGTCTGTAAAGTAGCAAATTCAGGAAAGGTGCGCGAGGGAAAACAGGGAACTAACTATAGATCAGTTAGTCCATTCCAGTAGTGGGGAAAATGCTAGTTTCTATTATTAAGGATGTGGTAATAGGGTATTGAGAAAGTCACAGTTTGATTGAACAAAATCATCAGGGATTTATGAAAGAAAATGGTTCCTGACACCCTTATTACCCAAATTACCCTGAAAGTGTCATTCAAAAGCACAACCCTCCACAGCACAAGACTCCTTCCTCAAGAAATACTGTCTTCAAGTGGCTGAAAGCTATTCAACCGCAGAGGGCATCACAGTTGGATAGTCTTGTATACATGCACACATACAGTCCAGTGGAGACCACTAGGCAAGGGTTAGGAGGGGTAGCTGGGGCTGATATTTTATTGCTTTCTACTTGCAATAAATCCAATGCACTATCTTGTGAAATTTGGAGAGATTTACAATATAAAGCACCATGCCATTCCAGATGTTTTCCCTGTATAACATCTGCTTTCACTTAGCAGCTGCACATACTACTGTACTTTTGCTCTCTTGATATTGTCCACAGTTCTGAGTCAGTTGGGCTCTATTAAAGCAAAATTCTCTCGCTATTCCCTCAACCATTCTTCACATTCATTCTCTCAGTTACAGAACTCCTACTGCCTTTTAAAGGAAACTCCCACTCCCTCATTCTTTTACCCACTTTTACAGATTCTCTGTGCGAATTCACCACGTGTGTGAAACCCATACAAAAAAAACTGCATCCTCACAAGGATTCCTCTTGTAACCCTCTCCCCTCGGCCCTCTCCCCACCATGTACCATCATGGCCAAGCTGCTTATCAGCATGACAAATCAAAGACACAACTCTCAACACATTCTTTCAGAACCACCGCAACCAGCGAGAATGGAGAATATGGCACTCAAGCCAAATTTCCATTCAATGCAGCAGGACTGGAGAATCCCAGCCATAGGTGAGGTTGGAGGCCTGAAATCCCCTGCTTCCTGCTCCAACCCATCTCATCATGGAATCATAGATTATCATTGAATCTACAGTGCAGAAGGAAGACATTTGACCCTTCGAGCCTGCACCAGCAACAATCCCACCCAGGACCCATCCCTGTAACCCCACACATTTAAGCTCCCAATCCCCTGATACTAAGGGGCAATTTAGCCTGGCCAATCAACCTAATCAGCACATCTTTGCATTGTGGGAGGAAACTGGAGCAACTGGAGGAAACCCACGCAGACACAGTGAGAACGTGCAGACTCCACACTGACAGTGACCCAAGCTGGGAATCGAACCTGGTCCCTGTGAGGCTGCTTATCTTGCCAAACAAATCTAAACTGTGGGGTTGAGACTTTGTGATCAGCGAGCAGCCCCATCAACCAGCACCCACCCTCTCCCTCCCCGATGCAAACCCCCACCTTCTCTTGGCATTGTCCTGAAGGTTTGAGGCTGATTACACAGGCAGAACAGGACCAGTAATGTTGGGAGAGGTGAGAAATTGGGCTTGGGCCTGGTCTTTCACCTTTGCTCATATTTCCCACCCCACTACATTACTCGATTAGTGCAGCGGGTCAGAAATATCCCTCCTGCTGCCTTTCAGATCAATTAAACCTCCATCTCCCTCATGGACACACTTAAAATAAGCCATGGTGAGAAGAGAAGCTTGTGCGGGGTGTCTCGGACTGATACTTATCCCCCAGCTAACACTGTCAAAAAGGTGAGGTGGTGACATGAAGGTATTGTCACTGGACTAGTAATCAATGAGACCCTAAGGATGGGGTTCAAATCCCAACAAGTAAGATGATAAAATTTGGATTCAATAAAAATCCAAGTGCCCCTCCACTTCCCTCCAATAAGGGAATCTAAAATTATGGGGATAAAGTGGGAAAGTGGACTTGATTTATCATATACAATCAATCATAAGCTTATTGAATGGTCCAACAGAATTGATGGGCTGAATGGCCTACTTCTGATCTTCTGGGTCATTCCTTCCATTCTTCACTTATGTGATAGCTTGATGCTTGTTCCATTCACTTCCTCCTTTTTTTAAATGGGAACAAGAGTAGCCCCTCATATCTGCTCTCCCCTTCCATCGGCCTTCACCCTCCTTCTCGCATTGGCAGTCGAACCCCTTCTCATCCCTCTCTCCCACACACAAATTGCTGCACTCGTAAACATTTTCCCCATCAGCTCAAATATCTCTCATCGTATTTTTGTGCAACTGGTTCAAAATGTCACCTCCCCGAACCAGTCTCCTACCTCCTACTTGGTGCCTTGATGTACATCCAGCTTTGTGGTGGAAACTATCTAAATATCAGTGTTGCTGTTTGTGGCCCCCACGGGACTGGCTCACCAACCAGTCAATTAAAGACAAATGAAAAACAGAGACTGAAAGAATAAAAAAGCCTCACCTTCCTGAACCCGCTTCACCAACAGCTGAGTGTGAGCTGTGCATTTAGATCAAAAGTGAAGGTTGTGACTTGTTGCCGTGTGTACCTTGGCCCACTTCAATCCAATGTTGAGAGGAATGACTAAGAAATGAATGTTTTTGATACTCTTTGCACTGCTTAAGGCTGCCAGAGCTCAGAAAACAGCTTTGATATATCCTGAAGCTAGCTTGTGTCAATCATGGTCAATAAATATCAGGCAGTCACTGATAAACTCAATGGAGAATGCAGCAGGGCAGGTTTAGTGGTGAGAATGTGCAAATTGGGAACGGTTGGGGTAAACAGTATTGAGAGATGCTGTATAAATACATGAGGATTCAGCCTCACCAACATCTGTACAATTGCAGAAAGATTTTCTTATTCTTATACTCCAATTATTTTGTAATTAAAGTTGGTGTACCATTTGCAATGATGTGGAGATGCCGGTGTTGGACTGGGATAAACACAGTAGGAAGTCTCACAACACCAGGTTAAAGTCCAACAGATTTATTTGTAATAAACGTCACTAGCTTTCGGAACGCTACCTTCGTCAGGAACAGCATTCCGAAAGCTAGTGGCGTTTACTACCAAATAAATCTGTTGGACTTTAACCTAGTCTTGTGAGACTTCTTAGTCTGTACCATTTGCAACATAGGATCTAATTTAATATTTTTTGTATAAAAGTACAGTACTTTTGCTTTCAAACTTAGGTGTAGGATGAAGAATGAATGGACTGCGTTCAAAGAACAAAGATAATTACAGCACAGGAACAGGCCCTCCAACCCTCCAATGACATTGAAACCCCTACCCTTCTGGGCACCAATACCCTTTATTCCTAATCTATTCATGTATTTGTCCAGACACCCCTTAAAAGTCACTAATGTATCTGCTTCCAATACCTCACCCAACAGCGAGTTCCAGGCATCTACCACCCTCTGTGTAAAAAAATTTTCTTTGTACATCTCATTTAAACCTTATGCCCCTTAGTAATTGATTCTTCCATCCTGGGAAAAAGCTTCTGACTACCCACTCTGTCCATGCCCCTCATCTATCGGGTCGCCTCTCAACCTCTGTTCTTCCAGCGAGAACAAACCAAGTGTCTCCAGCCTCTTCTCACAGTTAATCCCCTCTGTGCCAGGGCATTCAATTCAACGGCAGCTCATCTTGAATGGTTTACAGAGGGCAGGCTCTGTCCCACTGGCCACACTCACCTGCAGGTGATGCTGAGAGTGTTGCTTGCGTTGATCGAGTACTCTGTTCCTGAAATGTTGAGCGTGGGCGCTGACATGGAGAATCCCTGCACCAGACCTGTGGAGAGTCAGAGATATTCCGGTCACTTCACGTATTGGAGACATTTGACTCAGAGCACCACGTGACTCCTTCCTGGAAATTCAGGGCCTAAAGGAACAGCTCCTGTCCATTCAATTACTACCACATCACTTACACAGAGAGTCCCACAGTAAAGAAGGTGACTATTCGGCCCATTGCGTCTGTGTTAGCTCTTATAAAGAGCTGCATAGTTAATCCCAATCTCCTTTTCTTTTCCACCACACTGCTAGTTTTCAAGGATCTATTCAATTTCCCATTGGAAATTACTACTGAATCTGCTTTCACCACCCTTTCAGGCACTGCCTGGTTTCTTTGTTAACTAATTGAGATCTTGTGTCCTTAGGGTTTTCAACTCTTCTGCCACTGGAAAAGTTTTCTCTCTGCTGGCTCTGTCAAAACCCAACAGAATTTTAACTATCTCCATCGAATGTCTCTCTGCCACCTTTTCCCCAGAGAGAATCAATTCCAACCTCTCTCGTCTCTCTCGTTCAAACCATGGAACTGTCCTCTGATCTGGTGGATCGGATTCAATGCTCACACTGTGATCTTGCCCACCTCATTGTTAACGCACTGAGGGGGTCATTCGGCCCATCATGTCTGCACTGGCTCTCCGAAGAAGAAATTCATTTAGTTCGATTTTCCTGTCCTCTCCCCACAATCCTGCACATTCTGCCTTTTCAGATAACTGTCTCATTCCCTTTCCGATGCTTCAATCGACCTTGCCTCCACCACCAAACTCTCAGGCTGTGCAGTCCAGAACTTAACTACTCACCGCATTGAAAAGTTTTTTTTCTCATAATTCTTGCTCATGTACCTTTGTCAGTTAGTTTAAATCTGTGCCCTCCAGTTCTGAGTTGATTTGATTTATTATTGTAACATGTATTAACATACAATCCCAGCACCAGACAGATCAGGCAAAAGCAGGACAGAGAGCAAGGGAAGCTCAGATTAAACTGCTTTTATTTCAATTCAAGAGGCCTAGCGGGTAAAGCAAATGAGCTCAGTATATGAATGTGGGACTGGGATAATGTAGCAAATTACTGAAACGTGGCTAAAGGAGGGACAGGATTGGCAGCTCAATGTTCCAGGGTACAGACGCTATAGAAAAGATAGAACAGGAGGTGAGGGAGGAAGGGGAGTTGCATTTTTGATTAGGGAAAATATCACGGCAGTACTGTGAGGGGATATATCCGAGGGTTTGGCCACTGAATCTATACGGGTAGAACTGAGGAATAAGAAGGGGGAAATCACTTTGACAGGATTGTACTAAAGGACCCCCAAATAGTCAATGGGAAATTGAGGAGCAAATATGTAAGGAGATTACAGATACCTCTAAGAAAAATAGGGTGTTAATAGCAGAGGATTTTAACTTTCCCAACATTAACCAGCCAGCCATAGTATTAGAGGATTGATGGAGAGAAATTTGTTGAGTGTATTCAGGAGGAATTTCTCATTTAGTATGTGGATAGCCCGACTAGATGGGGGGGTTCAGGATAAGTACATGTCTCTTAGAGTGAAGGGCAAGGCTGGTATAAGTAGGGAATATTAGATGACTTGGGATATTGATGCCTTGGTCAAGAAGATGAAGGAGATACTTGACATGCATAGGCAGAGGGATCAAGTGAATCCCTTGAAGAGTACAGAGGATGTGGAAGTAGAGTTAAGAGAGAAATTAGGAGAGCAAAAAAGGCACACGAGATTGTTTTGGCAGATAATGCAAAGGAGAATCTAAAGAAATTTTACAAATACATAAAGGGCAAAAGGGTAACTAGGGAGAGAGTAGGGCCTCTTAAGAATCAACAAGGTCATTTATGTGCAGATCCACAAGAAACGGGTGCGATCATAAATGAATATTTCTCATCAGTGTTTACTGTTGAGAAAAGCATGAATGTTAGGGAACTTGGAGAAATAAATAGTGCTGTCTTGCATGGTGTATATATTATAGAGAAAGAGGTGATGGAAGTCTTAAAGTGCATCAAGGTAGATAAATCCCCAGAACCTGATGAAGTGTATCCCAGGATGTTGTGGGAGGATGGGGCAGAGGTTGTTGGTCTGAGATATTTGAATCATCGTTAGTCACAGGCGAGGTGCCTAAAAATTGGGGGATGGCAAATGTTGTGCCTTTGTTTAAAAAGCGCTGCAGAGAAAATCCTGGAAACTACAGGCCAGTGAGCCTCACATCTACAGTGGGTACGTTGTTGGAAGTTATTTTGAGAGACAGGATCTACAGGCATTTAGAGACACAAGGACTGATTAAGGACAGTCAGCATGGCTTTGTGAGTGGAAGATTATATCTCACAAATTTGATTGAGTTTTTTGAAGGGGCAACAAAGAAGGTAGACAAGGGCAGTGCAGTTGACGTTGTTTACATGGACTTTAGCAAGCTCTTTGACAAGGCATCACATGGTAGGTTGTTGCATAAGGTTAAATTTCACGGGATCCAGTGTGAGGTATCTAAATGGATATAAAATTGGTTTCTTGACAAAAGCCAAAGGGTGGTTGTACAGGGTTATTTTTCAAACTGGAGGTCTGTGACTAGTAATGTGCCTCAGGGATTGGTGCTGGGTCCACTGTTCTTTGTCATTTACATTAATGATTTGGATGAGAATATAGGAGACATGGTTAGTAAGTTTGCACCAGGATTGGTGGCATAGTGGACAGTGGAGAAAGTTATTTCTGATTGCCACGGATCTTGATCAATTGAGCCAGTGGGCTGAAGAAAGGCAGATCGAATTTTAGATAAATGCGGGGTGATCCACATTGGTAGGTTGAACCAGGTAGGACTTACTCAGTTAATGGTAGGACACTGGGGAGAGTTACAGAACAAAAAGATCTAGGGGTACATGTTTATAGCGCCTTGAAAACGGAGTCACAGATGGACAGAGTGGTGAAGAAGGTATTCAGCATGCTTAGTTTCATCGGTCAGAACATTGAATACAGGACTTGGGATGTCTTGTTGAAGTTGTACAAGATATTGGTAAGGCCATACTGTGTACGTTCTGGTCATCCTATCATAGAAATGATATTATTAAATTGGAAAGAGTACAGAAAAAATTTGCTAGGATGCTACCAGATCTTGATGGATTGAGTTATAAGGAGACGCTGGATAGACTGGGACTTTTTTCTCTGGAGATAGAAGGCTAATGGGTGATCTTATAAAGATCTGTAAAATAATGAGGGGCACAGGTCAGCTAGACAGTAATATCTTTTCCCAAAGTTAGGAACTCTAAAACTAGAGGGCATAGATTAAGGTGAGAGGGGAGAGATACAAAAGAGTCCAGAGGGGCAATGTTTTCACACAGAGGGTAATGATGGAACAAGCTGCCAGAGGTAGTAGTAGAGGCGGGTACAATTATGTCTTTTAAAAAGCATTTAGACAGTTACATGAGAAAGATGGGTATAGAAGGATATAGGCCAAATGTGGGAAATTGGGATTAGCTTAGGGATTTAAAAAAAAGGACGGCATGGACAAGTTGGGCTGAAGGATCTGTTTCCATGTGGTAAACCTCTATGACTCTATTCAGTGAAAAGTATCGTTTTGTGTGTGTATGAAGACAAACTATACATTCATAGAGAAAGAAAGGAGAGGCTGCAGAATGTAGTGTTACAGCCATAGTTAGGGTATAGGGAAAGATCAACTTAAAGGTAGGTCCATTTAAAAGTCTGACGGGAGCAGGGAAGAAACTGTTCTTGATTTGGTTGGCACATGACCTCAGACTTTCGTATTTCTTTCCTAGTGGAAGAAGATGGAAGAGAGAACGTTTGGGCTGAATGGGGGTCCTTAATTACGCTGACTGCTTTTCTGAGGCAGTGGGAACTGTAGACAGAATCAATGGATGGGAGGCTAGTTTATGTGATGGATTGGGCTACATTCACAACTTATGTAGCTTCTTATGGTCTTGGGCAGAACAGGAACCATACCAAACTATGATACAACCAGAAAGAATGCTTTCTACGGTGCACCTGTAAAAATTGATGACAGTCATAACTGACATGCCAAATTTCCTTAGTCTTCTGAGAAAGTAGAGGCATTGGTGGGCTTTCTTAGCTATAGTATTGGAATAAAGGGGCCGGGACAGGTTGTTGCGATCTTAAACAATTTCTAGTTCGTCTACATTCTTGATCCTTTCATGAGTGAGGACAGGTTCTCCTGATCCATTCTGTCCAAACCCACAGTGAATTTGAATTCCTCAATCGAATGTCCTCTGGACAGATCGAACACTGAATAAGTGGCAGTTCTGCCAGTTGCCTCCATTCTCTGACTTTATCATCCTCTGCTTTCTGCGCAATTGTAAAGGAAATTGGCACCTCATTGCCTGCCCGCTAGCTAACCTTCTCTATGAATGGTATGCTTTGGCTGTGTAGTGCACAAGAAACAATACTTTTCACTGTATTTTAATACATGTGACAATAATAATAAAATCAAATCAAATGGTAGGCCTCTCAGTTAAGCCCCTGAGAGAGAAGGAAAGATGGCGGGACAGCAGATGCCCTTGGGAAGGGGTGAGGGCAGAATGCGGCAGAACATTTTGTCTCCATATGGCTTAGAATCACAGAATCCCTACAGTGCACAAAGAGGCCATTCGGCCCATCGAGTTTGCACCGACAACAATCCCACTTAGGCCCTATCCCTGTAACCCCCACATATTTACCCCACTAATCCCCGTAACCTTCGCATCTCAGGGCACTAAGGGGCAACTTAACATGGTCAATGCACCAAACCTGCATATCTTTGGACTGTGAGAGGAAACTGGAGCACCAGGAGGAAACCCAAGTAGACACGGCTTCATATTAGGCAGCACGGTAGCACTGCCGCCTCACAGTGCCAGGAACCTGGGTTCAATTCCTGGCTTGGGTCACTGTCTGTTGCGGAGTCTGCACGTTCTCCCCATATTTGTGTGGGTTTTCTCCGGATGCTCCAGTTTCCTCCCACAGTCCGAAAGACATGCTGGTTAGGTGCATTGGCTGTGCTAAATTCTCCCTCAGAGTACAGGGACAAGGGGATTGTCATCGTAGTGTTAGCATAAGCCTACTTGTGATAATAATACATAAACTTTGAGCTTTATATCAACTTTTAAAAGCACAGTAGCACTTCATCACACAATAAGAGTGTAGCGATCTGGAACTCCTTACAGAAAACTGTTCGAGCTGGGAAACTAACTGAGAATTTCGGGAGCGGGAATTAGGCTCACTGACCCAAGCTGGGTAAACAGAGTCAAAATGCAGATAAGCTATTGTCAAACTAAAGGGCAGGACTGCCTTGAGGGGTTGAATGACCTCCCTCCTGTTGGTGTGGAATGGGCAGGAGATTAGTCGGAGAAAGCGAGTGAAGATTGTGAGTGGCAGGGTGAGTGCGACTGACCACGGAGTGGTGAAGAAGACATTCGACATGCTTCAATTCATCAGTCAAAATATTGAATACAAGAGATAGGACATCTTGTTGAAGTTGTACAAGACATTGGTATGGCCACACTTGGAATACTGTGTGTGGTTCTTGTCACCCCATTATAGAAAGGATATTATTAAACCAGAAAGAGTGCAGAAAGGACTTACCAAGATGTTAGCAGGACTTGAGTTACAAGGAGAGGCTGGACAGACTGGGAGTTATCCTTCTGGAGCATAGAAGGCTGAGGGGTGATTTTATAGAAGTCTACAAAATAATAAAGGGCATAAATCAGGTAGAGAGTCAATATCTTTTCCCAAAGGTAGGAAAATCTAAACCCAGAGGACACAGATTTAAGGTGAGAGGGGAGAGATACAAAAGGGTCCAGAGGGGCAATTTTTTCACACAGAGGATGGTGAGTGTCTGGAATGACCTGCCAGTAGAGGTGGGTACAATTTTGTCTTTTAAAAAGCATTTAGACAGTGATATGAGTAAGATGGGTATAGAGGGATTTGGGCCAAATGTGGGCAATTGGGATTAGCTTAGGGGTTTTAAAAAAAGGGCAGCACGGACAAGTTGGGTTGAAGGGGCTGTTTCTATGCTGTAAACCTCTATAACCTCTGAACCAGGATGGTTGGCCTGGATTTAACAGCAGTCGTACAGGTTCAGACAAACACATCTTGAACCTTGTGGCTTTGAGAAGAATTGAGGACAGAGATCTCACCCGCAGGCTCAGTGTCTGCAACGCAAATCGGAACCGTTCCAACCACAAGTCTTCCAAACACGAGATTCATTTTTACAGCCTCAGATACCTCACATTCAGATTGGCAAACAAATGAACTCGCCTCCCAGCACGAAAGCCTTTTTCACAGATCTCAGCAAAGCGTGCCAAAGGCTGTTTGTGAAATAATTGTTCCCAGATAATGACTGCAATCCTGTTGAACATTTCCCCTGCTCCCCATTTCTATGCAAATGCCATGTGTGGGTGTAAGAAGTGCCAGATGTTTAAAATGGGTCCATGTTAAACAGTCTGGTCTCACGGGTCCACAGGTTCAGCTCTCAGAGTTAATGCAACAGCGTATTTTAGAGATGATCACCTCTTGGCTTTTTCCTCTCCCCTCTGGGACTCTTCCAAGGGTCACTCCTTGGCCTCTCGCACAGGATCCAACAGGCCATTCCAAACCCAAACAGTGCACTCTATGGGTCTATTCAAGGCCAACACTTCCAGTGCTGCACTGTCAGAGGGTCAGTACTGAGGGAGTGCCTCACTGTCAGAGCATCAGTACTGAGGGAGTGCCGCACTGTCAGAGCATCAGTACTGAGGGAGTGCCGCACTGTCAGAGGGTCAGTACTGAGGGAGTGCCGCACTGTCAGAGGGTCAGTACTGAGGGAGTGGCGCACTGTCAGAGCATCAGTACTGAGGGAGTGCCGCACTGTCAGAGGGTCAGTACTGAGGGAGTGCCGCACTGTCAGAGGGTCAGTACTGAGGGAGTGCCGCACTGTCAGAGGGTCAGTACTGAGGGAATGCTGCACACTTCTCTGTGTTTGCAATATTACAACAGTGATTACACTTTAGAATGCACTCCTTAAGCTATCGAGCGTTTTGTAATGTGCCAGGGTTGTGAAAGGCGCCATGGAAATGCAGATATTTCTTTCACTTTCAGGAAAGGTGTAGATGTCGCTGGTTCTGTGAAGTCAGTGCCTTGTAGACACAACCCACACACCCTCCAAAATTAAAAAACAGGATACTGGAGATACTGTTTGAAAATTCACACACGGTGGGTGGGGTTCCTGTTTTCCTGCATGTTTACAGAATCTCGAACAGTAAATAATCCGGCTCCGTCAGGACAGTACTCCACAACACAGCACAGTGCATGGTAACAACAAGCTATCAAACACTCCCCATTGTTACTCGATTAGTGAGTGGCATTGTTCCTGATGCTGAGATGTAAACTGCAGGATTTATGGAGCAGAAACTGACCCAACACTCACCTCCTCTCACCCCTCTTTACCTCACCCTCTCAGTACCCCATTTCACTCCGGTTCCCCCCCATACACTTATCGAGATTCCTGTTAATTGCATCTCAGCCATTCCACCGTTCCCTGTGGGAGTGAATTCTATAATCTCATCACTCCTGTAAAGACCAGTACTTGCAGAGTGAGACTCAGTACGGGGGGCCCCAAGGGAGTGTGTCAGTATTTACGGGGGTCCCCAGGGAGTGTGTCAGTATTTACGGGGGTCCCCAGGGAGTGTGTCAGTATTTACAGGGGGCCCCCAGGGAGTGTGTCAGCATTTACGGGGGGGTCCCCAGGGAGTGTGTCAGCATTTACAGGGGGGTCCCCAGGGAGTGTGTCAGCATTTACAGGGGGTTCTGGGGGGAGTGTGTCAGCATTTCAAGGGGGTCCATGGGGAGTGTGTCAGTATTACAGGGGGTCCATGGCGAGTGCGTCAGTATTTACAGGAGTTCCCGGGGGGAGTGTGTCAGTATTTACAGGGGTCCCCGGGGAGTGTGTCAGTATTTACAGGGGGCCCCTGGAGTGTGTCAGTATTTACAGGGGTTCCCGGGGGAGTGTGTCAGTATTTAAAGGGTTCCAGGGGAGTGTGTCAGTATTTACAGGAGTTCTGGGGGGAGTGTGTCAGTATTTCAGGGGGTTCCGGGGGGGAGTGTGTCAGTATTTACAGGGGGTTCCGGGGGAGTGTGTCAGTATTTATAGGGGTTCCGGGATGGTCAGTATTTACAGGAGTTTCCCGGGGAATGTGTCAGTTTTACAGGAGTTCCTGGGGGGAGTGTGTCAGTATTTCCAGGGGTTCCGGGGGGAGTGTGTCAGTATTTATAGGGGGTCCGGGGGAGTGTGTCAGTATTTACAGAGTTCCCGGGGGGAGTGTGTCAGTATTTACAGGGGGGTCCCCGAGGAGTGTGTCAGTATTTACAGGGGTCCCCGAGGAGTGTGTCAGTATTTAAAGGCAGGTCCCCGAGGAGTGTGTCAGTATTTACAGGGGGTTCCGGGGGGAGTGTGTCAGTATTTACAGGGGGTCCCCGGGGAGTGTGTCAGTATTTACAGGGGGTCCCCGGGAGTGTGTCAGCATTTATAGGGGGTCCCCGGGGAGTGTTGTCAGTACTTACAAGAGGTCCCTGAGAAGTGTGTTAGTATCTATAGGGGGTCCATGACGAGTGTGTCAGTATTTACAGGAGTTCCCGGGGGGAGTGTGTCAGTATTTCCAGGGGGTTCCGGGGAGAGTGTGTCAGTATTTACAGGAGTTCCCGGGGGAGTGTGTCAGTATTTCCAGGGGTTCCGGGGGGGGAGTGTGTCAGTATTTACAGGGGGACCCCGGGGAGTGTGTCAGTATTTACCAGAGGTCCCTGAGAAGTGTGTTAGTTTCTATAGGGGGTCCATGGAGAGGGTGTCAGTATTTACAAGGGGTTCCTGGGGATTGTATCACTATTTAGAATGGGTGCCTGGGCAATGTATCAGTATTACAGGAAGTCCCCGGGGAGTATGTCAGTACTTACAAAGGGTACCAGGAAATGTGTTGGTATTTATAGGGGGGTACATGGGGAGTGTGTCAGTATTTACGGATTGTTCTTGGGGAGTGTGTCAGTATTTACAGGAGGGGCATGGAGAGTGTGTCAGTATTTAAGGTGGAGTCCCCGGGGAGTGTATCAGTATTTACAGGGAGTCCCCAGGCAGTGTATCAGTATTTACAGAGGGTCCTTTGAGAGTGTAATACGATTTATAGAGGATCTTTGTTCGATATTTATAGATCATTATAGGTTTTAACTGGATTTGTGTTTGATTCTCAATCACACAACACGGAGGATGTGAAGATTGCAGAGAAAGAGATTGATAAAAGTACTTCAATTCTATGAGAAACTGGGTTATTCTCCCATGAGGGTATTTTCATAGTTGAATGGATGAAGAGAAACTGCTTTCTGTGCAAAGAGAATTGATAACTTAAAGAGTGAGCCAAAAAAAATTCCTCAGGGCAAATGAGGGGAAATGTTCTGTAAACACAGTGAGTTGTTATAATGAGCAATGCATTGCCTGGAAGCTGGTTTAATAACAGGCTGGATTGTTTGGGCTATCTCCTCTCCGTCCACCCACCCATCCCCCAGCTTACCATCTGAAATGTCTGGGTGGGGGAAGTCTGCACAGGATTCTGATGGCAATTCAAAAGCAGTTTGACACTGAGAGTGGTGACCTCTGCCCCTTTCTCAATGGGAATTCCCACCTTAGGGAATGGTTGGTCAATTGGATTATCCCGTTGCCCTGTAGATCTGACAGTGACGGCTGGGAGTGGTGCCCAATGTTGGGACCATGGGCAGTCCCGCTTTGGCAAGGAGCCTGAGTAAATTTGGAGTCAGTGGGTGTGGTGGGGGAGGCGGGGGTGGTATTGTGGGACTGTGCACAGTACTTGAAATGTAGTCCATCCAAATTTAACATAGCGCGCTGGATATTCTGGTACGTCCCTGCCGCTGAGATCCTCCAGCTCTGCTGAGAGTGACTCCCCATTATGGATTCCCAGGCAGCACGGCCGGCGAACAACACAAAACGCCGGAGGGATTGGCACAACCGGAAGGTCCAGCCTCTAGCCAATGGTGCAGGACACCCACTGCAGGCAAGAAGTCTTACAACACCAGGTTAAAGTCCAAAAGGTTCATTTGGAATCAGGATCTTTTGCAGTTCTGCTCTTGCATCCAAAAGCTTGCGCTTCCAAATAAACCTGTTGGACTTTAACCTGGTGTTGTGAGACTTCTTACTGTGCCCACCCCAGTCCAACACTGCCATGTCCACCTCATGGGGACACACCCTGCGAAGGAGAGATGGAAATTCTCTCCCAGTATCGCTGCTTTATGATCCTTCTACAATTGAATCTCTGTGCTGTGTTTGCACTATTCACTGTTTCATAAGATAGTCAATTAAATATTTTTAAAACCAATCTACGAACAAATAAATTCAAGTATATCCACAAAAACACACACAGCTTAAAGATACATACAACAGTTGAACGGAAGGCTGGTTTGTGATGAAGGGTGACACCAATAGAGTGGGTTCAATTCTCACATTGACTTCTCAACTTGGTGACCCTCAGGTTAAATCATCACCAGTCATTGCCTATAGTCATCTGGGACTATACTGACCTTACCCTGTGTACAACATATTCCTTTCAGTGAGAAACAAACCTTCGAATAAAGTTTATTTACTTGTCACAAGTAAGGTTGATACTAACACTGCAATGAAGTTCCTGTGAAATTCCCCTAGTCACCACACTCCGGTGCCTGTTCAAGTCAATGGACCTAACCAGCCCATCTTTCAGATTGTGGGAGTAAATCAGAACACCCGGAGGAAACCCACGCAGACACGGGGAGAATGTGCAAACTCCACACAGACAGTGACCCAAGCCGGGAATCGAACCCAGGTCCCTGGCGCTGTGAGGCAGCAGTGCTAACCACTGTGCCACAGTGTCGTCTGACTGTTTGCCGTGTGGCAAACACGTACACCACCTGAGTGAGGTATTATTTGATGGGAAAACTGAGAGTAATATGTAACATTGATGGATGAGGAGACTTATTGGGTTCAGCTACAAAACCTGATCTTCCAACTCAAATTCCTATGAGGGACATTGAATCTGGCATTTCCACAAACAGAAGTTAGCAAGGATTTGAGTTTTAAATGAAGATCTTTTGAGTCTCCCACCTGGGAAAGAGGTATCCCACTGGCTGTCGATATGCTCGCGATGGGCAGCTTGTCTGAGGGGGGAGGATACAGAAAGTGTCCCGTTCAGTAAGGAAGCCAGAGGGCATGAAATGCCAAACCAACCTCTAGATGATAAAGTAAATTGGTGGGATAATTCTAAACTTGGCAGAACATAGTAAATATCTCACACTTAATGGGGGAAAGAAATGGCCTGGATCCCTCCGGTCTAATGATACAGTCACAGATGATCCAACACCACAAATTGGGCTTGGAATTTTAAACAAGTGAGTCATCTTAAACTAGCAGTCCCTGCACTGTTAACGCTTCAGTTTTTACAGAAGCTTCAGAAATCTGACACTAAGGATGAGTGAAGATGATCTTTAATATTCAACCTCCTTCAGCTCTGTCACCTCTGCATCTTCTCTCTAATTTTCCAACACGTCTGTGTCACAGAGATATCGAGTATAGAAAAGGCCCTTCAGCCCATCGAATCTGTAATGACAGCAACTATCACTAAAGGGGTGCCAATCCCATTTTCCTGCACTTGTCCCATATCCTTGAATAGCACGATGTTACAAATGTTCACCAAATGTTTTTTAAAGGTTGTAAAGTTTCTGGCCTCCGCCACCTTCCCAGGCCTTAAGACCATAAAATATAGGAGCAGAATTAGGCTATTCAGCCCATCGAGTATGCTCCACCAATCAATCATGGCTGATACGATTCTCATCTCCATTCTCCTGTCTTCTCCCCGTAACACTTGATCTCCTCATTGATCAAGAACCTATCTTTATCTTCCTCTGCCAGACAGTGCATTCCAGATTTCCACCACCCTCTGAATGAAATCCTTCAAATCCTCCCTGCATGTCCTGCCCCCTCACCCTAAAATATGCCCTCAAACCCCTCAAACAAGGGGAACAGCTGCTTCCCACTCACCGTGTCCATGCCCCTCATAATCTTACATACCTCAATCATGTCCCCCCTCAACCTTCTCTGCTCTCAGAAAAACAATCTAGACTCTCCTTATTGCTCAGATGCTCCATCCCAGGCAACATCCTGGTGAAACTCCTCTGTATCATCTCTAATGTAATCACATCCTTCCTATAGTGAGGTGACCAGAACTGCTCACCCAGCTGCATCCTAACCAATGTTCTGTACAACTCCGATATCACCTCCTTGCTCTTATACTCTATACCATGACTGATGAAAGCAAGTATTCTATATGCCTTTTTAACTATCTTATTCACATGCTCTGCTTCTTCAGGGATCTGTGAATAATGACCCCAAGCTGTCTCTGTTATTGCAATTCATTAAATACACTCTTATCTTATTTCTTCTTCTAAAATTTATCACCTCGCACTTATCAGGATTAAACATCATCTGCCACTGCTTTGTCTATCTACGTCTATTCCTGTAATTTATGATTGTCTCCTTCATTATTTACCATGTCTGCTAACTTGCTTATCATTCCCTCTACATTTTCATCTATATAATTTATGAATATAGCAAACAACACGTGTTCCAGTGCTGAACCTTATGGTATGCCATTGGACACTGGTATCCAGTCATTCAAACAGCCTTCTATCACTACCCTTTGCGTCCCCCTATTACAAAGCCAGTTTCTGATCCGTCTTACCAAGTTTCCCTGAATTCAATGCGTTTTAACCTCCTCAAATCAGTCTCCCATGAGTGACCTTGTCAAAAACTTTGCTAAAATCCACATAAATTGCATCAACTGAACTTACCACATCCACTCATTTGATCACATTTTGAAAACTTCTAACAAATTTGTTAGGCATGACTTCCCTCTAACAAAGTCAGGCTGACTATCCTTAATTAATCCATGCCTTTCCAAGTGGATATTAATTCTCTCCTTCGGAATTGTCTCCAATAGTTTCCCTACCACTAATGTGAGACTCACTAGTCTGTAATTTCCTGGTTCATCACTACCAACTTTCTTGTAAAGTGGAACCACATTAGCCATCCTCCAGTCTTCTGGCACTTCACCTGCCCCACTCCCCTCACCCGTGGATAGAGAGGGATAAAAATTTCTGTCAGAGTCCCTGCAATTTGCGGCCTCGCTTCCCACAGCACCCTGGGATCCAATTCATCTGGGCCTGGGGACTTGTCCATTGTCCCATCAGAACCTCCAATGCCTCCCCATTTCTTATCACTATTGCTCTTCCTCTCTTCTTTCTCCTCCCCCATATGGTCAAGCCTCTTGTGGTGCATGAAGCTTGTCTCTGACTGTGCTGCTCTGGAGTATCAGAACATTCATCAAAGTAGAATACTGTTTATTGAGTGGGACTCCAGAGGAAGTCTACCTAGAACAGGTACTACCTGTCTGTTCTTCCGGGACTGTCTGGTGGTCACCCATTACCTTCTTCCTCTAGTTCCTGGAACTGTGCTGAGACCATCTTGGTAAACACGCTAACCACATAACTCTCAGCCTCGTAATGCGCTAGCCGCTGCCCAAGCTCTGAAACCCGGAGCTCCAACTTCTGCATCTGAGAGCACTTCCTGCAACTGGCGTGTCCAGGACTCCCCACATGTGACATGACATACATCTGTGTGGATCTGCACGTTCTCCCCAGGTTTGCGTGCGTTTCCCTCCGGGTGCTCTGGTTTCCTCCCACACTCCAAAGATGTGTGCATTGGCCATGTTAAGTTGACCCTCAGTGTCAGGGGGATTAGCAGGGTAAATATGTAGGGTTACTGAAATAAGATCTGGGTGGCATTATTGTTGGTGCAGACTCGATGGGCTGAATGGCCTCTTCTGCATTCTATGGTTCTATGAGCCTCTCCTGACGTGTTTCAAATGTAAAATTAACGCCTTAAACTATAAAAAATCTAGATACAGATGATAGATAATACTTTTTCCCAATAAATAAACGTCTCGCTTAGATTCAGCTATTTAATCACAGTCCCTAGTGTCAATGACTCAGCAGCCCATCAACCTGACGCTTTCCTCTAACAGGCCTTTTTTTACAAACTCCCCGCTGTTCCGAACGGGGAAAGGGGGGACGCTGAGTGTCTCACACAGGTCCGCAACTCTCTCTGTTTGAAAAGCGGCCGTCACGCCGTGTGTCCCTCACAGGTCCGCAGCTCCCACTGTCTGAACAGCGGACGCCCACTAAGTGTCCCAAATAGATCCGCAGCTCTCCATTGCCTGAACAGCCATTGCCCCGCTGAGTGTTCCTCACAGGTCCGTGGGTCTCCAAGCTTACCCCCGCCCCGTCTTTATTCCTCTTCTCTGTGGTCGGTTATCCCCAACTTTTATTTCTTGCTCCAGGGAAAATTCCAAATACCACCTCCTCTCCCTTATCGCTGTCAGTGACGAATGGAACCAGTTTTCTGTTGGGGGGAGATGGTTCTGAATGTGAAGAGTTCTTCACTGATACAATCCCTTGAATCTGTTGGGAGGATGGTTTTCCCGTGGGAATGGAGGGTGTCAGAATCACTCGGTTTCTGCCTGGCCTCAGTTAATTGCTCATGACTCAACTAGTTATTGGATTCAAACCCCGATTCAGACAAGAGCGGAATCCAGGCTGTCCCTCCGGAGTGAAGGAGCACTCCACTGTCAGAGGCACCTTTCCGGGTGAGATATCAACTGAGGCCATTCAGCCCTCTCAGCTGAATGAATGAATGATGTCGCGGCCCCTATTTTAAGTCCGCTTTAGTGTCATAAATTAAGGTTTATATTAACGCTGCAATGAAGTTACTGTGAAAATCTTACTCCGAGAAAGGAAAGTGATTCCTTGGCCAACATTTATCTTTGAAATTCTGAGAAAGGCTGGGGCAGCTTTTCACACCCCGCGCCCCCGCGCCCGGCAGGTCCTGAGGCAGGATGCGGTTCCTGCCGAGTTCCCGACCTCAGAGATGTTACCATCGTGCGGAAATCCTGCCCTCGCCCCAATTAAGACCCTGAAATGGTCATTTTTCCCGCACAGCCTCATTTCTGAGGCTGGCATCTCAGGTTATCCCGGCCACTTTCCTGTCCTCTGCTTCCTGGGATTTGGCTAAGGTTAATCCCGCTTTCCCAGGCGGGATGGAGGGGCTCAGACTCCAGTAAACATTGATGGGGATCAGAGAGCCCCGGGGTTGCTGGATTTGGTGGCGGGGGTGGGGGAGGGGAGAGTTCCTGTGAATTCAGACCATGGGCTGTTCTTTCACCATACTGCAGTTTGGGGAAACTTGCAGTAAATAAACTGATTGCTATCATTCCCCACACTTCAAACCGTTGGAATTGATTGGGAAACAGAGAGGTGATGGAGAATCCAGTTTTCTCTGCTATTTGTAACGAAATCTAAAAGTAAACCATTCAACAGGCCAACACTTATCAAGGTTTTAAACAATAATCAACGGTATGTTTTCATAGAATCCCCAATATTTCTCTCTCTCAGAATCAAGAACATGAGAAATAGGAGCAGGAGTTGGCCATCCAGCCCCTCGAGCCCTCAATAAAACCATGGCTGATCTGAAGTGGTTCAGTTCCACTTTCCAGCTTTCTCTCTGTAAACCCTTAATTCCCTTATCAATTAAAAATCTATCCACTCTTGATTTAAATATATTCAGCGTGGAAGCCTCCACCACTTCAACAGGTGGAGAATTCCAAAGATTCACCACCCTTTGCATGAAGAAATTCCTCCTCAACTCTGATCTGAACCTCCCCCCTCCCACCCCGCCTTATTTTGAGGCAGTGACCTCTTGTCCTGTTATCTTTGCTAAAGGGGAAAAGTTTCTCAACCTGTACCCTATCCATCCCCTTCATTATCTTATACGTCTCTATAACATCCCCTCTCTGTTCTTTTGAGTACAAACCTAGCCTATTTAGTCTCTCCTCATAATCCAACGCCCTCATCTCTGGTATCAGCCTATTGAACCTTCTCTGCACCCCCTCCAAGGCCAATATATCCTTTCTCGAATGCAGTGACCAAAACTGCAAGTGTACTGTGTTATCAAGTGTTTTGTTCCCCCCCACCTCCTTATCTCCCTGCCCCCTCTTCCCCTATGCTCCTCCCCTCTTCCCCTATGCCCCTTCCCCCCTTCTATGTCCCTCCCCCTCTCCCCTCCCCTCTTTCTCCCTCCCCCCACCCCTCTTTCTCCCTCCCCCCTTCTCCCTCCCCATTTCCCCCGCCCCCAGAGGCTGCTTCTGTTTGTGGAAAATCAGGAGCTGGGGACTCCTGACCCGAATGAACAAGAGTTTTTTGGGGTTAACTCAGTTCAGAGAATGCTCACTGCAGTGAGTCAGAATGAGGACTAACCTAGCCCCTGATATTACTCCAGCAAATCTTCACACCGCTCAGAATGGCAAAGCCAAGATTTCTATTTAGTCACCCAAATACCAACCCCAATGGTTTCCACTCTTAACAGTCTCTCCCCAAAGAGCCTGGGAGAAATTGCTACCAGATCCATTGAGGAGACAAAGACCACTATTGCTTAGTAAGAACATGGAAAAGGAATCACTCCATAAATTGGCACAGCTGTGAAATTGGAATTATTAAATCATTAATAATGATTAATAAATCATTGGGAATCAGCAGTGAATTGGAATTTCCAATGAGTTGCATTTGTATCAAATCTCCTGTTGGTTCAGTGAGGAGAACTCCCGTGAGTTAGAAATTCATTGAATCCCAATTTCAGTACATAACCCAGAGAGAGTTCTGCACTGTTGGAGGTGCTGTCTTTCTGATTAGACATTAAATTAATATTCTGACATTCCCAGGTTAATAACTTCCTTCAGCCAACATCTTGCTGACAAACTACAAATCGACAGGCCAGTTATCTCAATCGCTCACCCACTCCAATTCCTTTTGGATCTTGGCCAGACACAGATGAGTACATTGTAGTGAGCAAAACCCAGTTCTCTGGCAGCACGGATCAACTCAGAAATTCAAGACCATCAAAAGCCCAATACGCAGGAAGCATGGTTTCTGGGACTCCGTTCCCACCGGGCTTGAGAGTCACACAGATTTGAGTCACCCTTGATAAAGTCTCAGAGCTGTAAGTGGCATTGGGGCTACAGGCAGTGTATATAAATAAACCTTAAAGAACTGTTCCCAGCCCCGAGTCTCTGTTCACAAGTCACTGTACACAACCCTAAGCCATCTTTCACAACCACAACCACTGTTCACAATCAGCAAGCCACTGTGCACAACCATAAGTCACTTGTCACAACCACATTGGGTGTTCTGCCAAGATACCATCAACACATCTCCTGTCCCACCAAAGGCCGAAACATCCTAGACCAGTGCTACATGAGTATCAAACATTCCTATTGCTCTATCCTCTGCCCGCACATTTGGCAAATCAGATCACAAAGCTGCGCTCCTGCTCCCAGCTTACAAACAAAAATTAAAGCGGGAGAATCTGATGAAGAAAGTCATGCAATGTTGGTCTGAGAAATTAGATGATCTCCTTCAGGACTCCTTCAAGTCAGTCGACTAGTCAATATTCAAGAATTCAGTGACCAACTTAAATATGTGCGCCACTATAGTAACAGACTATGTGCCAAAGAAGCTAATCCGACTGTTTCCCAATTGAAACCATGGATGAACAGCAATATACTCTGCCTACTGAAGTCCAGGGCTGAGATGTTCAAGTTGGGCAACTCTGACCTATACAAGAAATCCAGGTATAACCTATGGAGAACCAGCAAAGATGCCAAGAGACAATACCAGACCAAACTAGAATTCCAGTCCAGCTACACAGACTCCCACCAACTACAACAAAGTCTACAGGCTACAAGATGAAGGAGTGTAGAATTGGTAGCACCCTTCTCTAATGAGCTCAACACACTCTAAACTTGTTTCGAGCAAGAGGTCAGAAAGAGGAGGTTATCTGTCTCAACAGCCTCAGCCAAACTGATATCCAAGATCACCATTGCAGACATCAGATCAGCTTCTTGGAAGTTAACCCATGTAAAGCAACAGGCTCGAATGGGGTACTTGGATGAGGCACTCAGATCTTCTGCAGACAACTGGCAAGGGTATTCACTGACGTCTTTAACCTCTCCTTACTGAGGTCCCTACCTGCTTCAAGAAGATGATCATCATCCTTGTACCAAAGAAAGGCCAGGCAGTGAGTTTAATGATCACTGCCTAGTGTTTCCGACATCCATTAGTATGAAGTGCTTTAAAAGGTTACTCATGGTGCACATCCACGACAAGAGGTGCCATCTCGCTGGCCGTACACTCAACCCTGGAACACCTGGACAACAAGGACACCTATGACAGACTCCTTTTTATTGACTACAACTGAGCCTTCAACACCATTATCCCCACAAAACCCATCTCCAAACGCTGTGGCCTAGGGCTTGGCTCTTCTCTCTGTGACTGGATCTAAGACTTCCTTACCCATAGACTGTGGTGGGTCAGAGTAGATCATGACCGCTCCTCCACAATTATCCATGGATCAAAATCCTGGAATTCCCTCCCTCATGGCATTGTGGGTCAACCCACAACACGTGGATTGCAACGATTCAAGAAGGCAGCTTACCACAACCTTCTCAAGAGCAAATATGGGTGGGCAATAAATGCTGGCCAATTAGTGATGACCATGTCCCTGAATGGATTATAAAAAATCCTCAATGCCAGTGCCCAACAAGGCTGTGTCTTCAGCCCCTTCCTACACCCCTTCTACACCAATGTGTGGCCAAATTCCCCTCCATCACAATTTTCAAGATTGTTGATGATACCACCTTAGTCGGATCTCAAGCAACGATAAGACGGAGTACAGGAAAGAGATAGAGAATCTAGTGAACTGGTGCGATGATAATAATCTTTCCCTCATTGTCAATAAAATGAAGGAGATTGTCATCGACTTCAGGAAGTATAGTGCAGAACATCAACGGTGATGAAATGAAAATGGTTGAGAGCTTCAAGTTTCTAGGTGTCCAGATCACCAACTATCTGAGCTGTTCACGACCCTGAGTCACTGTTCACAACCACAATGCATTTTTCACCACCGTCACCACCACTGCTTGTAATTATAAGTGCCAGTAACCCAAGTCAGTGTTCACAATCCTAATCACTGCTCGCCATCCCCAACTCACTGCTCGCCATCCCCAACTCACTGCTCGCCATCCCCAACTCACTGCTCACAATACCAACCACTTTCTAAATCAAAACACTGTTCACAACACCAAGTTCACTGTTCACAACAACTGTTGCCTCACAGCGCCAAGGGCCCAGGTTGATTCCTGTTTTGAGTCCTTGTCTATGTGGAATCTGCACATTCTCCCTATGTCTATGTGGGTTTCCTCCGAGTGTTTTGTGTTCCTGCAAAAGATGTGCTGGTTTGGTGCATTGTGCATGTTAAATTCTCCTTCAGTCTTCCCAAACAGGTGGTGGACTGTGGTGATTAAGGGAATTTCACAGCAACTTCATTGCAGTGTTAATAAAGCCGGTTTATGACTAATAAACAAACCTTTAACTTTACAAGTTGCTGTTCACAGCCACAACTCACTGTTCATTACTTGAAGTCACTTTTCACAACTAGAATTCAATGTTCAAAACAGAATTCACTATTCACAACTCCAATCACTATTCAAAGCCCCAATCATTGTTTACAATCACAATTCACTGTTTGTAACTGGAATTCACTTTTCACAATCAGAATTTACTGTTCATTAGCACAAGTCACTTTTCACAACCCCGGGTCACTGTTCAAAGTCACAACCTACATTTCAAAAGACCAAGTCACTTTTCCCTAACCCTAACCACTGATCAGAATCACTATTTACTGTTCACAGTCACAATCACTATTTACTATGCACAGCATAACTACTGTTCAAATCCACAAGTCACTTTTCACAACCATTGTTCACAACTACAAGCTTTTGTTCACAAGTTCATCATTGTTCACAATCAGAGCCGTAGTTCACAACCAAAATTCCCTGTTCACACTCCCAATCACTGTTCACAAGTAAAACCACTGTTCACAATTGCAGCCACTGCTTACAACCACAAGCCACCATTCACAATCCCCAAATCATTATTCACATAACAATTCATTGTTCACAACCACTGTTCATTATCACAAGTCTCTGTTCACAACCCCAAGTCACCATTCACAAACTCAATCACACGACTATTCACAATCCTAATTGACTGTTCACAATCACAAATACTGCTCACAAGTTCATCGCTGTTCACAACCAAAGCTATGGTTCACTAATAGAATTCACTGACCACACTCCCAAACACTGTTCACAACCCCAAGCTGATGTTCCAGCCAAACCACTGTTCACAATCACAACCTGCGTCCAGAACCTCACTATTCACAACCCCAATTCAATAAGGGAATTAAGAGTTATGGGGGGCAGGTAAGTGAAATACAGATCAGCCATGATCTTATTGATTGGCGGGGCAGGCTCAAAGGACTAGATGGTCTACTCCTGCTCCTATTTCTTATGTTCTTATGTAACCAAAATCCACAGTTCAATGCTCAGAACCACTGTTAACAGCCATAAGTCACTCTTCATAACCTGAATCACATTTCACAACCCCAATTCACTTTTCACAACTAAAGTTTAGAGTGTATTTATTAGTCACAAGTAGCCTTACATTAACATGCAATGAAGCTGCTGTGAAAATCCCCTAATTGCCACAATCCAATGCCTGTTCAGATACACCGAGGGAGAATTTAGCATGACCAATGGGAGAATCATCATGTCTTCCAGACCGTGGGAAGAAACTGCAGACATGGGGAGAACATGCAAACTCCACAGAGACAGTGACCTCAGCTGGGAATTGAACCCAGGTCCCTAGCACTATCGGTAGTGTGCTAACCACTGTGCCAATCACTGTTCATAACTACAATCATTGTTCAAATCCACAACGCACTGTTCACTACCCCAGGTTTCTTTTCAAAATCACAATCAACTTTTCACAAAACCAAGTCTCTGTTCACAACCACAACCACTGTCAGAATCACTATTCAGTGTTTATAACATAACTATTGTTTACATTCACAAGCCACTGTTTACAACCAGAATTTAATGTTCACAACTCCAAGTCACTGTTCACAAAATCTCCACTGTTCACAGCCATAGCCATAGTTCACAACCAGAATTCACTTTTATATTCCCAGTCACTGTTCACAACCCCAAGCCAATATTCACAATCACAACCACTGTCTATAACAAGGCAGTGTCCACAATGACCAGCTTGAGTCACTGCCTGTGTGGAGTCTGCACATTCTCCCTATGTCTGTGTGGGTTTCCTCTGGGTGCTCCAGTTTCCTCCACATTCTGAAAGACATGCTGCTTAGGTGCTTTGACCCGAACAGGCGCCAGCGTGTGGCAACTACAGGAATTTCACTGTAACTTCATTACAGAGTTAACGTAAGCCTACTTATGACTAACAAATAAATCTCTAACTTTACATGTCACTTTTCAATACCCCAACTAGTGTTCACACCCCCCAAGGAACTTTTCACAACTAGAATTCACTGTTCACAACCACTGTTCAAAATCACAATTCACTGCTCATTAGCACAAGCCACATTTCACAATCCCAGGTCACTGTTCAAAATCACAATCTACTTTTCACGAGGCCAAGTCACTTTTCCCTAACCCTAACCTCTATTCAGAATCACTATTTACTGTTCACAACTCCACTCATTGTTCACAATCAATTCACAATTCATAAACACAAACACTGTTCACAATCATAATTCACAAGTCACTGTTCACACCAACAAGTTGTTTGCATTCACAACTCACTGCTCACTGGCACAAATCACTTTTCACAATCACAATCACTGCTCACAATCACTATTCACTCTTCACAGTATAACTACTGTTCAAATCCACAAGTCATTGTCCACAATCACAAGTATCTGTTTACAATAACAAGCACTGTTCACAATCATGTCACTGTTCACAAGCCTATGTTGGAGTTCACAATGACTTCACAACCACTGTTCACAAGACCATCACTGTTCACAACCAGAGCCGTGGTTCACAACCAAAATTCACTATTCACAATCTCAACCACTATTGAGAGGGTGCAGAGGAGATTTACAAGGATGTCGCCTGGATTGGGAGGCATGCCCTATGAAAATAGGTTGAGAGAGCCAGGTCTCTTCTCCCTGGAGAGATGAAGGTTGAGAGGTGACCTGATAGAGGTTTATAAGATGTTGAGAGGAATAGATAGAATGGATTCTTGGAGGCTATTTCCCAGGGCTGAAATGGTCACTATGAGAGGACACAGGTTTAAGGTGCTGGGGTAAGTTTTTCACTCAGAGGGTGGTGAGTGAATGGAATCGATTGCTGTCAGTGGTGGTAGAGGCGAACTCACTGGGGTCTTTTAAGAGACTTCTGGATGAGTACATGGGATTTAATGGGATTGGGAATTAAAGATAGTTCTATGGCCTGATAGGTACTGATATGATCTGCACAACTTGTGGGCCGAAGGGCCTGTTTGTGCTGTAGTGTTCTATGTTCACTGTTCACAATCATAACCATTGTTCACAATCACAACCACTGTTCACAACTCCAAATCACTATTCACAAGATCATCACTGTTCACAATCAGAGCCATGGTTTACAACCAGAATTCACGGTCCACACTCCCAATCATTGTTCACAACCCCAAGCTAATGTTCAGTCACAGCCAGCGTCCACAAGCCCAACTCACCATTCACTATCACAAGTCACTGTTCACAACCACTGTTAACAACCATAAGTCACTGGTCACAACCCAAACCACTGTTCACTATGACAAGTCACTGTTCACAATCACTATTCACTGTTCACAATACCCAAGTCACTCTTCACTATCATGTGTGCAGGCCCATGGTGACCACTGTTCTGTTGGTCATGTGCACGGAGCCTGACCAATGTAAAAGATCTAAGCTGCGCACATGCGGCTCTCTCCCATTCGGTGCCTTTGCAGGAGGTCCAGGATTCCTCAGGTCTTGAAGAGGCTGAACAGACAGCTGACTATGAGGTGTAGTTTTAGTTTAATTCCATGAATTTTGAATCACTGTGAACCTTTTTTCATAGGATCATGGAACCCTACAGTGCAGAAAGAGGCCTTCGGCCCATTGAGTCTGCAGCGACCACAATCCCACCCAGACCCTACCCCCATATCCCTACACATTTACCCACTAATCCATCTAACGTACACATCTCAGGACACTAAGGGGCAAGTTTAGCATAGCTAACCTGTACATCTTTGGACTGTGGGAGGAAACCGGAGCACCCGGAGGAAACCCACGCAGACACAAGGAGAATGTGCAAACTCCATATAGACGGTGACCTGAGCCGGGAATTGAACCCAGGTCCCTGGAGCTGTGAAGCAGCAGTGTTAACCACTGTGCTAGTGTGCCGCCCTAAGCATCCCCTAAGCAGCATGCTTGGGGACATCTTCACGACATATTACTGTACAATGGCGCACCAGTTAGGAACCACTGTACTGAACAGCCAAAACTGTGCCAACGATAGTGCAGTTGGCAGCACAGTTGTCTCTGAGCCACAAGCTGGTATTGAAGAGCAACAGAGGAGTTATCCTTGGAATCCTGGACAATGCCTGCTCCTCAATCAACATCATCAAAGAAAACAAGGTCAACTGGCCATTATCACATTGCTGCTTCATTCACAAAAAAAATGTTGGCACAATACAGATGTTAGTCTGTATTGCTGCCATATCTGAAACAGGAACTCTCCACTTCTCCACACTTCCTAGACTCTCCTCATTAAAAGAAAACTCCAAGATTTGTCTGCCTTGGGTCCACAGTGAGTAGCCTCAGATTTCTTCACATTGATTTCCATCTGCCATGGCCTCTGACCAAAGCTTTTATGTAACCAAAACGCCGTCATTTCCATTCCTTTTGTACTCCAAGGGCGGTGGAGTTACACCGGGCCTCACACTCACTGGTTTTCATTGGGGTGACGGAGGCAGGTTACTGACCACCCCGCCCCCCGCACTCCCCACCCCGTTGTCCATTGTTAGCATGTGAACAGAGCCGCAATCTCCAGCCTCCACTGTGTCATACCATTAACTGAAGCCCCCTCCACCGCGCACAACTTTTATACAGGCCAGGATTCTATGCCTTCTCCCACCTGCCAATATTAAGATCCCACCAAAGTAACTGGCAGTTTAAACAGCCCGGTATCTGGCCAAGGGAGACACACTGTGTGGCAGGACTAATTAATCCTGGCTGTAACCGGGGGTGGAACTGTCTAAAATTTTGAAGTGTAGAAGATTCTCACGGGTTTGGACGGGGAAGGTACAGGAAGGATGTTTTCCCCTGGTTAGGGCTTTGGTGGGGGAAGGATTGGTAGGTCTAAAACTCTAGTATCGCAATGAAAACTAGAGGCTTAAGGTGAGAGGGAAAAGACTTGTTCACTTAGAGGGTGGTGGTGTGTGTGGAATGAGCTGCCAGAGGAAGCGGTTGGGGCAAGTAAAGTTTATTTAGTAGTCACAAGTAAGACTTACATTAACACTGCAATGACGTTACTGTGAAATTCCCTTAGTCGCCACAGTCCGGTGCATGTCAATGTACCCTAACCAGCACGTCTTTCAGAATGTGGCTGGAAACCGGAGGAAACTCACGCAGATATGGGGAGAATGTGCAAACTCCACACAGACAGTCATCCAAGCCGGGAATTGAACTCAGGTCGCTGTGAAGCAGCAGCGCTAACCACTGTGCTACCATATGTACAACAGCAATATTTAAAAAACATTTGGTTAAGTAAGTGGCTGGGGAAGGTTTAGAGGGATATGGGCCCACGTGGGCAATTGGGACGAGCTGAGAGGACACCATGGTTGGCATGGACTGGTTGGGCCAAAAGGCCTGTTTCTACGCAGTATGGCTCTATGGCGCAGTAAGAAATTGCCCGTTTATCGCTGACGTGAGGAGAACTTTCTCCATTCAGAAGACAGTAAATCTTTGGAATTCTCGCCATCATGGAAGCTCAGTCATTGCATATGTTTAAGACAGAGATTGATAAATTTCTAGATACAAAGAATGTCAAAGGACATGGGATAGTGTGGAAAGATGGCGTCAAATCAGGTGTAAAATCAGCCATGATCTAATTGAGGGAGAGAAGAAGGGCTGAATAGCCTCCTGCTCCTATTTTCTATGTTCCTATGCTCATCTCCATGACAAGCTGATGAAGATTGCATGCGCACACCCCAGGGGTAGTTACACCTACGTGAGCCCCCACCCCAGCGGAGTAATGGGACTCTCAAACTTAACCACGTCATTTGGCTAATTTACGTGAAATAAAACCGTTAACTATTATTTCCTCAAGCAGCGAGTATCCCCACCGGCCGTGACGTGCGTCTAGAGTTGCCAACCCTCCAGGATCGTCCTGGAGTCTCCGGGAATGGAAAAGGTTAACCTCCCGGACACCACTTTGAACAAAGCAAACCCGGAAGAGGAAGCTCGTGGGGCATTTTAAAAGAAAAACAAAAACAGTTGTGTGTTTGCCTTCACACATTGTCGATTTATCACTTTCAGAGTATTGGGGACGGGTGGGGAGGGGTGGGATGGTTGGAAGTCAGAGGACATACGGTGAAGCCTCCAGGAATAAGTCCAACCAGAGTTGGCAACCCTACACACACCACATCTACCATCTGCCATGCTCATACCTGTGCAGGCTGCTGTTTCAGTTGGCATCTGGCACGGATGAGGTACAGGGGCTCACATCTCTATGGAAGAAAAACAAAAGAAAGACTTGCATTTATATAGCGCCTTTCATGACTTCAGGACATCGCAAAGCGCTTCACGGCCAGTGAAATACTTTTGCTTTCAGGGTAGTCACTGTTGGAGTGCAAGGGAAAAGCAGCAGCCAATTTGTGCACAGCAAGGCATCAAGGGGAAGGCGGGGGGGAGGAAGCGGGGAGTATGGCATCGAGATCGAGGATCGGCCATGACCATATTGAATGGGGGAGGGGGGGAGCGAACAGGCTGGAAGGGCTGAATGGCTCACTCCTACTCCTTACTAACCATTGTGGTGTGATGGATAAATACTGGCATGAGAAAGAGAACGAGAAATCCATTTCTGTCCAAAATAGTGATGGTGGGATCTTTTGTGTCTTCCCAGGAAGGTAGGTATGGGTTCCTGGTTTAACCTGAAGGATGGCACCACTGACAGTGCAGCACTCCTTCCTCCTGGAACAGGGCTTGTCCGGATTTTGTGCTCAAGTCTTCGGAGTGGGACTTGAACTTACAATCTTGAGAGGCATGAGAGTTACCCATTTAACCACGGTTGACTCTCAAAGCCTATTTAATATAGACAGTGCAGGATTAAAAACATTTTATAGAATTGTCGGAGATAGACCTATGTATCACTGCAGCTGAATCATCCTCCTCACTCACATTACTCAAATAAATCACTGGAAACATTACTTTATGCTCAGCGTAATCTTGGAGCTGCAGTTCTTGCTTAACTTTACCATAACACCTGGAACAATGCACAATCCACACACCGCATCCCTCTCCTCTACCACAGTTGCACCACAGAAAGCATTCTCTCTGGTTGTATCACAGCTTGCTTTGGCTCCTGCTCTGCCTAAGTCTGCAAGGAACTATACTATGCTCCTGTAGTATATAACTACCATACTCTTTTTACACCTATGAACGCATGGCCAAATTTCCCTCCAATTCGATTTTCAAGTTTGCTGATGATGCCACCATGGTGGGTCGGATCTGAAACAATGATGAGGCAGAGTACAGGAATGAGATAGAGAATCTGGTGAACTGCTGTGACAACAATAATCTCTTCCTCAATGTCAACAAAATGAAGGAGATTGTTATTGACTTCAGAAAGCGTAAAGGGGAATCCAGTCTCCATCAAAGGGAAAAGTAGAAAGGGTCAAGAACTTCAAGCTTTTAGATGTCCAGATCACCAACAACCTGTCCTGGTACACCCCCGCCCCCCAACCCCCCTCAAAACCCCCATGCCATCACTATGGTTAAGAAAGCCCACAAATGCCTCTTCTGTCTCAGAAGACTAAGGAATTTGGCATGTCAGCTACAACTCTCACCAACTTTTACTGATGCACCATAGAAAGCATTCTTTCTGCTTATATCAGAGCTTGGTATGGCTCCTGCTCCATCCAAGACCGCAAGGAACTACAAAAGATCGTGAATGTAGCCCAATCCATCACGCAAACCAGCTCCCATTCTTTGACCCTGTCTACACTTCCTGTTGCCTCAGCAAAGTAGCCAGCATAATCAAGGACCCCACGCACCCTGGACATTCTCTCTTCCACCTTCTTCCTTCGGGAAAAAGATACAAAAATCTGAGGTCACATACCAATCGACTCAAGAACACCTTCTTCTTTGCTGCTGTCAGACTTCTGAATGGACTTACCTGGCATTAAGTTAGTGTTTCTCTATGACTGTAATACTACATTCTGCACGCTGTCATTTCCTTCTCTAAGAATGGTATGTTTTGTCTGTATAGCACACAAGAAACAATACTTTTCACTGTATATTAATACACGTGACGATAATAAATCAAATCAAATCAGGCTGAACCAGACAATTCACAACCTCTGTATCCTACCTGACATTAAGTTGCATTCCCCCCACCCGCATCTCCTCTCCATTGCTAAGGCCACCTATTTTCGCTAACGTCACACTGCCCACTGCTGTAATTGCCTCAGCTTATCTGCTGCTGAAACTCTCATCCATGCCATTGTAACCTCCTAACTGAACCATTCCGATGCATTCCCAAACCGACCTCTCACCTTTCACTCTCAGTAAACTTAACCTGAGCCAAAACCCTTACCTTCCTAACCACACTCCCCCAATAGGAGAGACAATGGCCTAGTGGTATTATCGCTTGACTAGTAATCCAGAAACTCAGCTAATGTTCGGGGGACCAGATTTCAAATCCCACCAGAGCAGTTGGTGGAAATTGAATTCAATAAAAAAAATCTGAAATTAGGGATCTGCTGATGACCACGAAATCATTGTCAATTGGCAGGAAAAACCTACCTGGTTCACTAATGTTCTTCAGGGGAGGAAATCTGCTGCCCTTACTGTCTCACCCACATGTGACTCCTGAGCAACAGCAATGTGGTTGACTCACAACTGCCCTCTGAACAAGGGATGGGCAATAAATGCTGGCCAACGAATGTGCCCACATCCCACAAATGAATTTAAAACACCCTAACTTGCATAAAGTCCTAAATTCAAATATCCCCATTCATAGAACATAGAACATTACAGCACAGAACAGGCCCTTCGGCCTTCGATGTTGCGCCGACCAATATGAAAAGCAATGCCCCTCCAAACTAAACCATTCCCTTCTCTTCCATATACTTATCAACTAACCTCTTAAACACCACCAAACCTGGCGCATCTACAATTGCTGCAGGCAGGGCATTCCACTCCCGAACCACCCTTTGGGTAAAGAACCTACCTCTGATATCCGTCCTATAACTATCACCCCTTAATTTAAAGCTGTGTCCCTATACTAACTCTTGCACTAGTAAAACATTAACCTTAAAAATCTCATCCTTGTTTTCAAATTCCCCCCCCTCTCCACCTTTGCCGCTCTAGCCTTGCCCTCTCTATCTACGTAACCTCTTCCAGACCTTTGTGATCTCCATGCTCCTCCAATTTCAGTCTCTGGAGAGCATCTCTTATTTTATTTTGTTTAATAGTGGTTGTGTCTTCAGCTTCATGGGTCCTTGGTGAGGTTGGAAATATTCCAGGATTCTGCTGGAGTCTTTAGGAATTAATAAATAATCTCCCAGTCGCTGCTGCAGGCAAAATCTGGGAGCAAAAAAAAAGTCACAAAACGATGCTTTGAAAAATATTCCCTTGAACCTTTTTGTCATTGAGGGGGCAAATATTTGAAATGGAGCTCAATAGCTAAATATCACCCAGATGGAATAATGAGGAGTCCATTCACCGGCCATTGCAGGGATGGACAAGTTGGGCAACCAATGTCAGGAGTGTGGAGGCAGGACAGTCATGGGATGGCACCTGCTGGAATGTGCCCAGAGTTGGGCAAGAAATGGCCTGGATCTCTTCACCTCTCTCTCCTTTTAAGATGCTTCTTGTAACATACCTCCTTAACCTTGTTTTGAATCAACCTTCCCAATATCTCCTCCTTTGCCTCAGTGTCAATTCCTGGTTTCATAGCATTCCTTTCTGGTTGTATCACAGCTTGGTATGGTTCTGCTCTGACCAAGACTGCAAGAAATAATAAAAGGACCTTGAATGTAGCCTGGTTCATCACACAAACCAGCCTCCCGTCCATTGACTCCATCTACACTTCCCGCTGCCTCGGAAAAGCAGCCAGCAAAATCAAGGACTCCACGCAGCCTGGACATGCTCTCTTCCACCTTCTTCCATCAGGAAAAGATACAAAAGTCTGAGGTCACATATCAACCAACTCAAGAACAGCTTCTTCCCTGCTGCCATCAGATTTTTGAATAGATCTACTTTATATTAAGCTGATCTTTCTCTACATCCGAGCCATGACGGTAACACTCCATTCTACACCTCTCCTTTCCTTCTCTTTATTCAGTATTCTTTGTCTGTTTAGCACACAAGAAACAATACTTTTTACTGTATCCCAATACATGTGACAATAATAAATTAAATCCTGTGATGAACCTTAGGACATTTTACTACTGTAAAAGATGCTATATAAATGATGAACAGAAACATCTCTTCCCTGTGCTGAACATTGTAGGAACCCAGAGTTATTGGATGAAAAATACCATCTAGATCATCTTCCACTATCTTGATAATCACATGATGCAACAGCAGTCAGTTGTTGACCAATCACAGCATCGGTGTTAATCCATTTATCTTGAATATAACCAAGCACAAAATGAGAAAAAGTTACAATGATGGACAGTTTTGGGTATCAAATAGGCTCAAACTCTCTTTCTCCTCTCAAGAACACAACACTCACCAATTATTGTTATGATTCGATTCAGGAACCTGGGATTAGATTCGGGAGTGAAAATTGGGATCGAATATTAACAATCCTCCAGCTCACCGATATACTCCTCAATCTAACGAGGACTGAAAGATTTGTAACCAAGTGCCTCAGCTAATTCTACCTTTGCTTCTTTTGACCACCTGGGTCTATCTGGGCCAGCGACTTTATTAACTCTCAGTAATGTTCATCTTTTTAGTACTTTTTTTTAATCTGTTCATATTCTATCCATAAATTCCATCACCTCCTTCAGTATATTCTTCACATACTCAGTTTTCAATGTGAAAATAGGTACAGCACGATGGCACAGTGGTTAGTGCTGCTGCTTCACAGCAAGAACTCAGGTTCAATTCCTAGCTTGAGTTACTGTCTGTGCGAAGTCTGCATGGATTTCTTGTTCTGATTTCCTCCCACAGTCCAAGGATGTGCAGGTTAGTGCATTAGCCATGCTGAGTTGCAGGGATTGGGCAGAGGGATGCTCTTCTGAAGATTGGTGCAGATTCTATGGGCTGAATGCCCTCCTACTGCAATGTAATGATTCTAAGCACTTGTTTAATACTTTAACTGGGTTCACTGCCTCTCACAAAGGGTCTTTAATTGGTTCAACATTATCCCAGGAAAACAATTTGTGTTTTTGTTTATCGGAGGTTTCAGCACTCTATTTAATGTGGCCTGCCAATCTCTTCTTGTTGCCTCTCTTTGCATCGTCAACTGTGTGGCTCTACACTTCTCTCTTCCTATTGGTCCATAGCTGTCGTCAGTCAGCAGGGTATTGTGGGTTGTTAAGGTGAGAGGTCAATGACTGTGGACAAGCTGAGGTGATGAATAGAGAAGAGTTTACCTGAATCACATTCACAATGGACTGAAATTGTGACTTTAAGAAGAGCTGTTTCAATATTGTGACAGGGACAGACATGGGGCACAGATGATGGGCCAAATGCCTCCTATTGCAGCACAGAATTTTTACCTACTATATATTAAGTTGATCTTTTTCCACATCCTCACTATGACTATAACACTACATTCTGCATCCTCTCTTTTCCTTCTCTATGAGTGGTATGCTTTGTCTGTATAGCATACAAGAAACATTACTTTTCATTGCGTACTAATACATGTGACAATAATAAACCAACTCAAATCAAATCAAATCAGTATCAATTCTACAACTATATGATTCTATTAACTTTTTACATTCACTCCTGCACTTTCCATAATCAACCCAATTATTAAGTTGGGTGGCACGGTGGCACAGTGGTTGGCACTGCTGTCTCATAGTGCCAGGGACCCAGGTTCAATTGCCGGCTTGGGTCACTGTCTGTATGGAGTTTGCACATTCTCCCCATGTCTGCATGGGTTTCCTCTGGGTACTCCCATTTCCTCTCACAGTCTGAAAAACATGGTGGTTAGATGCATTGGCCGTGCTAAATTTCCCCTAAGTGTACCCGAGCAGGCGCCGGAGTGTGGTGACTAGGGGATGTTCATGGTAACTTCATTGCAGTTTTAACATAAGCCTACTTGTGACTAATAAATTAACTTTAACTTTAGCTTCAAATCTTGCTTCTGACATTTCTCCGAAGCCTTCTGTTTTCTATTTAATTTTACATTTGCTATCCAGAATGGATTAGCTCTGCCACTTCCCTTCAAAGGAATAAACTTGGTTTGTTCCTGAGCTATCTCTTCCCTGAACGGTCTCTATTATTCTGTTACTGTTTTACGTTGCAATCAGCAGTCCCAAACTGTAGGCTTAATCCTTTCTTAAATCAGTGAAAGCTCTTCCCAGTTGAGCTTTTCTATCTTTGATATTATCTAACCTTTCAAAATTACTTTAAACAGAATGATATTGTAGTCACGGTTAGCTAGATGCTCTCAACTGTGACACAGTCACTTCCTCTGCTTCATTTCTGGAAAGTAGATCCAGCATCGCGTCTTTCCCTAAAGAAAATACTGCAGATGCTGGAAATCTGAAATAAAAAACTGAAAGCGCGGCAAATACTCAGCAGGTCTGGCAAAACTTGTGGACAGACACATACAGTAGGAATTTTAGAAACCCATTGAATCCCTACAGTGCAGAAGGAGACTAATTAGCCACTCAAACCTGCACTGCCAACAATCCCACCCAGGCCCTGTTCCTGAAACCCCACATATTTATTCTGCTAATCCCTCTAACATACACCTTCCAGGACACTAAAGGGCAATTTAGCATGACCAATCAACCTAACCTGTACACCTTCGAACAATGGGAGGAAACTGGAGCACCCGGGGAAAACCCACGCAGGCATGGGGAGAACGTGCAAACTCTGCACAAATAGTGACCCAAGCTGGGAATCGAACCCAGGTCCCTGGAGCTATGAGGGAGCAGTGCTAACCTACCGCACTGGAAATCTGAAATAAAAACAGGAAACACTGCAAACACTTGGCAGGTCTGGCAACACTTATAGAGAGAGAGAGACAGAAGCTGGGAATTTTCAGTCTCTCTTGCCAACAAAATCTTCCAGTCCTGCCAGAAGTTAATGGAAATTTAATGGCTCACTGCATTCCCTGTGGAGGGTCAGGAAAACTCTTCCAGAATTAGTTCTTGAGGTTGATCTGAAACATTAACTCTTGTTTCTCTCTCTCGACAGATGCCGCCAAACCTACTGAACATTTCCCGATTTTCTATTCTTATTTGTTCCACTTTCCTTATTAGATTGGGGACATATTGATCAAAAATCTTTTCCTTATTTTTTGCAATTTATTCCCTACACCAACTGCAATATGCAGCTGTTCCTTTACAGTTGCTGGGTCAAAATCCTGAAATTCCCTTCCTAATGGCGTTGTGGGTCAACCCACACCACATGAACTACAATGATTCAAGCAGCCAGCTCACCACCACCTTCTCAAGGGGCAACTAGGAAAATGCTGGCTAGCCAGTGACACCCATGCCCCGTATATTAAAAAGTCATATAGCGCCTTTAACATAGTGAAACATCCTGAGGTAGAAGAACCATTAAACAAGATTTGACACTCAGCTACATCAGGGCACATCAGGTCAGATGGTTTTGCAGTAGGGGTAGATCACAAGGACCATCTCAAAAGGAGGAAAGACAGGTGAGGTGAGTCAGAGAGGGAATTCCAGAGCTTAGGGCAATCACAGCTGAAGGCAATGCCACCAATGATGCAGCAATTAAAATCAGATATGAGGAAGAGACCAGGATCGGAGGAGTACAAAGATCTCAAAGGATTGTGAGGCTGAAGGAGGTTATAAAGCAAAGGAAGGGTAAGGCCATGGAGAGATGTAAGAATAATAAGAATTTAAAATCTAGACGCTACTTATCTGGGAGCCAAATCAATCCAACGAGCCCAGGAGTGATTAATACATGTTAGGATACATGCGGCAGAGTAGAATCAGTGTAGGTTTATGAATGGGGGAGATTGCTCAGGAGTGTGTTGGAATAGTTGAGGTCAAAGGTGGGGTTGAAGTTGGGCAATGGTGCAGTCTAGTGATGCCATGTGATCAAAAGTTCATCCTGGGGTAAAGTTGGCGAAATTTGGTTCAGTCTCAGAGAGTTGCCAGGTAGTGGGTTGGTGTCACTGACTCAGGAATAGAGTTCATGAAGGGAACTGAAGGCAATGTCTTTAGTATTCCCAATATGTGTTTGTTTCCCAAAACTATATTAAAGTCTCCTATTGTTACCATTCCATTTCTATTCAATGCTTTAGAAACTCGCCAACAAAGATTCTCAGCTACATGTTTTCCCTTTGACAGGACAGATTAACCCTGTCAAACACAGAGAGGAATCACTGATTAATGTGACAGGGTGGATTATCCCACAGTAATGTCAATAGTCATCAATCTGTGAGATGGAACAGGTTAACTCTTTCAGTCCAACCAGGTTCGCTGATCATTGCAACAGGACAGACTATAAAAATCACAGAATAATGGAATTTTACTGCACAGAACCTGGTCATTCAGCCCAGCATGTAAACTGTCTACTTTTTGAAAGAACTGGTCAAGTTAGACCAACTTAGCCTTTCCTCATAATATTGTGAATTAGTCCTTTTCAAGTGCTGTCAAATGCCCTTTTAAAAGTTCCTGGGGAATCTGATTGAACCAGTTCAAGATCATAGCAATTCTCTGTGTGAAAACTTTCTCATTTCCCCCCTCATTCCTTTGTTAATTATTTTAAATCTATAACCTCTGGTTTTCAACCCACTTGCCAGAGGAAATAAATTTTCTCTACTCAACCTATCAAAGTTCTTCAGTATTTTCACGGAATCTCTATAGCAGGCCACCCAACCCACCAAGCCTGCGCTGACTACAATCCCATCCAGGATTATCCCCACAACCCCAGACATACACTTTCCTAGTTCCCCTCACACTAAGGGGCAACTTAGCATGGCCAGTCAACCTAACCCGCAAAATCTTTGGAGTGTGGGAGGAAACCGGAGCTCCGGGAAGAAACCCACACAAACATGGGAAGAATGTGAAAACTTCAATCTAGGGAGCTATTGGACTTGATGGATTGAGTTATAAGGAGAGACTGAATAGACTGGGATTTTTTTTCTCTGGAGCATAGGAGGCTGAGGACTGACCTTATATAGAGGTCTATAAAATAATGAGGAGCAAAGACAACATAGACAGTCAATATCTTTTCCTAAAGGTAGGGACTCTAAAACTAGACAGCACAGGTTTAAGGTGAGAGGGAAGAGATACAGAAGTAACCAGAGGGACAATTTTTTCACACAGAGGGTGGTGAGTGTCTGGAACAAGCTACCAGAGGTAATAGTGGAGGTGGGTACAATTTTATCTTTTAAAAATCATTTAAATAGTTACATGGGTACGATGGATATAGAGGGATAAAGGCCAAATGCAGGCAATTGGGATTAGCTTAGGGGTTTAAAAAAATTTAAGGGCACCATAGACAAGTTGGGCCAAAGGGCTTTTTCCCCATAATGTAAACCTCTATGACTCCACACAGTGACCAAGACTGGAATTGAACCTGGGTCCCTGGCGCTGTGAAGCAGCAGTGCTAACCAGTGTGTCACTATGCCAACCATACTTCCATTGGATATTCCTTCAAGCTTCTCTGCTGCAAGGTGAGAAGCCTCTCCAATCTTCCTCAAGCCAAGTAAATGCATCACTTCAGACGTATTCACGTTAAATTCTATTTACCATCTGTCTGCCCATTAAAGTTTATTTATTAGTCATAAGTATGCTTACATTAACACTGCAATTAAGTTACTGTGAAAATCCCCTAGTCGCCACACTCTGGCACCTGTTTGGGTACACTGAGGGAGAGTTTAGTATGGCCAATTCACCTAACCAGCGCATCTTTCAGACTGTGGGAGGAAACCGGAGCACCTAGAGGAAACCCACACAGATATGGGGAGAACATGCAGACCCCGCAAAGACAGTGACCCAAGCTAGGAATCAAAATCAGGTCCCTAGCACTGTGAGAGAGAAGTGCTAACCACTGTGCTACCATGCCACCAATCGCCCTGGACATATTTGCTCAGGGGATGTGGACATCACTGGCTGGACCAACATTTATTGCCCATCCCTAATTGCTCTTGAACTGTTTGCTGGGCCATTTCAGAGGCATTTAAGCATCAATCACATTGCTGTGATTCTGGAGTCACATGTAGGCCAGACCGAGTAAGGTTGGCAGATTTCCTTCCCTAAAGGGCATTAGTGAACCAGATGGGTTTTGATGACAATAGCTTCACGATCTACATTAGCTTTCTAATCCTTGGGCTGGAATTCTATGGTTGTTCATGCCAGGGGGATTCTCTAGTTCTGGTAGCAGTGCACACCCACCCACAGGTTTCATGATGGCATGGGATGACAGCACTTCAGGAAGCGTAAAGGAGAACATGCCTCTGTCTACACCAACGGGAATGAAGTAGAAAGGGTTGAGAGCTTCAAGTTTTTAGGTGTCCAGATCACCAACAACCTGTCCAGGAGCCCATCATGCTAACACTGTATTTAAGAAAGCCCAACATCTCTACTTTCTCAGAAGACTAAAGAAATTTGGCATGTCAGCTACGACTCTCACCATTTTTCACAAATGCACCACAGAAAGTATTCTTTCTGGTTGTATCACAGCTTGGTATGGCTCCTACTCTGCCCAAGACCGCAAAAAAGGATAAAAGATCGTGAATGTGGCCCAATCCATCACGCAAACCAGCCTCCCATCCATTGACTCTGTCTACACTTCCCACTGCCTCAGCAAAGCAGCCAGCATAATTAAGGATTCCACGCACCCTGGGTATTCTCTCTTCCATCTTCTTCCTTCGGGAAAAAGATACAAAAGTCTGAGGTCACCTACCAACCGACTCAAGATCAGCTTCTTCCCTGCTGCTGTCAGACCTTTGAATGGACCTATCTAGCATTTAGTTGATCTTTCTCTATACCCTAGTTATGACTGTAACACTACATTCTGCACTCTCTCATTTCCTTCTCTATAAACAGTATATTTTGTCTGCAAAATATGCAAGAAACAATACTTTTCACTGTATGTTAATACATGTAACAATAAAAAATCAAATTAAATCAATGGGAAATCCCATTGACAGTGGCAGGATCAAAGGATCCCACTATTAGCAAACAGCACGCTGCATTCTGCCATCAGGAAACTTGTGACTGGGAAGCTGGAGAATTGAATCCAATTTCACCATTTGGTATGGCGGTATTCAAACCTGGTTCCCTAGAGCAATATCCTGAGTTCCTCCCTGGATTACTGGCCCAGTGACAATACCACGGTGCCATCACCTCCACCAGTCTGTCAGTGCTGAGGGCATGACTGAGGTACAGTAAGGAGTTGCACATTTAAGACAGAGATGAGGAGAAACCTATTTCTCAAAGGGTCATGAATCTTTGGAACTCGCTTCCTCAAAGGGTGATGTAAGCAGAGTCTATGGATATTTTTCAGGCAGAGTGAGATAGATCTTCAGTAAGTAAAGGGATGAAAGTTTAACGGGGGTAGGCAGGAATGAGAAGGTGAGGGTACAAACAGATCAGCCATTATATTATTTGATAGCAGAGTAGGGTAGAGGGGCCAAGTGACTTACTCCCATTCCTAATTCATATGTTTGGAAATTCTGTTATATTCCTACTCTTTCCTATGTTGTCAATTTTTGTATCATCCACAAACTTCAATTGCACCCCATATCCAAGACCAGGTCATTTATATAACAAGAAAAACATTGTCCCCAGTATCAATCCTGGGGTACCTCACTCTTTACTTCTTTCCAGTCAGGAAAACATCCACCTTATGCTTCTATCTCTCAGCCAATTTCTTATACAAGTTACCATGATCACTTTAATATTTCGGTCAGCATGGTGGCACAGTGGTTAGCACGTTTGCCTCACAGCACCAGGGACCTGGTTCGATTCCCAGCTTGGGCCACTGTCTGAGCGGAGTTTGCATGTTCCCCCTTTGTCTGCGTGGGTTTCCTCCCACAGTCCAATATTGTGCTGGTTAGGTGCATTGGCCACACTAAATTCTCCCTCAGTGTACCAGAACAGGCACTGGAATGTGGTGACTAGGGGATTTTCACAGTAACTTCATTGCAGTGTTAATGTAAGCCTACTTGTGACACTAATAACTAAACTTTAACCACATATTTCTATTTTTGATTAATTCTTATTTATGTGAACATCTTTGCAGTTGGATATTTTACAAATAAGCAGGATGGAAATACATGTGCAACATCTGATTATGCTGCCTTCCTCAATCCTCTCCTTACTTCCTCAATGTGTTCCATCAGATTAATCGGACACAATTCGCCTTTAACAAGTCTGTGCCTACTACTCCTTATTCATAGAATCATAAAATCCCTACAGTGCAGAAGAGGCCATTCAGTCCAACGAGACTGTGCCGACAACAATCCAGGCTCTATCCTTGTAACTGCATGGGGCAATTTTAGCATGGCCAATCAGTCTAACCTACACATCTTTGGACTGATGTAACGATGCTGGCATTGAACTGAGGTGGGTGCAGTAAGCAGTCTCACAACACTAGGTTAAAGTCCAACATGTTTATCTGGAATCATGAGCTTTCACAGCGCAGCTCCTTCGTCGGGTAAGATTATGGGAGAAAACTGGAGCGCCCGGAGGAAACCCACGGAGACATGGGGAGAACTTGCAGACCCCAAACAGGCAGTCACCCATGCTTTTCAAAGCGGGAATTAATTTTGTCCTTGACAATGCTCTCTTGGAATTTTTCTAACATTGATTTTAGGCTGATTGGCCAGTATTAACCAGATTTATCTTTCCCCATATTTTTTTCCTGAACAGTGGTTTCATATCTGCAATCCTCCTGTCCTCTGGCATCACTCCCATATCCAAGGATTGAAGGCTTGTCAGAGCTCCTGCTGTTTTCACCCTTGCAGTTGCATTTGGTTCTCACAGCGGCAACTTGTAATATTTGAGTGACATCAACCTGCTTACCGTCTCCTTTCTATCTATTTTTATCCTATCCAATATCTCAAAGCACCCCCCCCCCACCTCCATACCTTCTACTCTGACATGAACCTTATCCTATTTTTCTACGAAGATAGATGCAAAGTATTCATTCATACTACACCTCAGCAATGCCCTCTGCCTCCACAAGAAGATTGGGAAGGTGATGTTAATTGTGGGGCGGGTGAGAAAAAGGGCCGATAATTGCAGTGGGGCTGGGAGAGGGGAATATGCTGGTACTAAATTCTCCCTCAGTTACCCGAATAGGCGCTGGAGTGTGGTGACTGGGGGGGGGGGGTTTCACACAGTTGAATTCAGGCTGTGATGAGGGAGATGTGAGGAGCCTCTGAGATTTCCATAATGGGTTGGGGTTGGCGAGGGGGGGGGAAATTAGACGAGGAGATTTATTGGCATCATGGTATTGTCACTGGGCCAGTATTCCAGGGAGGAACTCAGGATATTGCTCTAGGGAACTGGGTTTGAATACCGCCATAGCAAATGGTGAAATTGTATTCAATTCTCCAGCTTCCCAGTCACAAACTTCCTGATGGCAGAATGCAGCGTGCTGTTCGCTAATGGTGGGATCCTCTGATCCTGCTCCTGTCAATGGGATTTCCCATCGATTTAATTTGATTTATTATTGTCACGTGTATTAACATACAGTGAAAAGTATTGTTTCTTGCATGCTTTACAGACAAAACATACTGTTTATACAGAAGGAAACGAGAGAAAGCAGAATGTAGCGTTACAGTCATAGCTAGGGTGTAGAGAAAGATCAACTTAATGAGAGGTAGGTCCATTCAAAGGTCTGACAGCAGCAGGGAAGAAGCTGTTCTTGAGTCGGTTGGTAGGTGACCTCAGAGTTTTGTATTTTTTCCCAAAGGAAGAAGATGGAAGAGAGAATACCCAGGATGCGTGGGATCTCATGCATGGTGCCTCAATCTCTGTGCTGCAAGATTTTGCTGACGTATTGAGGTCTCCTCCTCCCCACCTCTTTATTGGTAGGGGGATTGAATTTCGGAGCTGCAACGTCATGTTGCAACTGTGCAAAACTCTAGTGTGGCCGCACTTGGAGTATTGTGTACAGTTCTGGTCCCCGCATTATAAGAAAGATGTGGAGGCATTGGAGAGGGTACAGAGGAGGTTTACCAGGATGTTGCCTGGTATGGAGGGCAAGTCTTATGAAGAGAGGCTGAGGGATTTGAGGTTGTTTTCGTTAGAAAGAAGGCGGCTAAGAGGAGACCTAATTGAAACATATAAGATGATTAGAGGTTTAGATAGGGTGGACAGTGATAGCCTTTTTCCTAGGATGGAGGAAGCTAGCATGAGGGGACATAGCTTTAAATTAAGGGGTGGTGGTTATAGGACGGATGTCAGAAGTAGGTTCTTTACCCAGAGGGTGGTAAGGGTATGGAATGCCCTGCCTGCATCAGTTGTAGACGCGCCAAGTTTGGTGGCGTTTAAGAGGTTAGTGGATAAGTTTATGGACGAAAAGGGAATGGTTTAGGTTAGAGGGTCATTGCTTTTTCCTAATTGGTCGGCGCAACATCGAGGGCCGAAGGGCCTGTTCTGCGCTGTAATGTTCTATGTTCTATATGCATCCAGCAGAGTGTAATAAGCTCTGGAGAGAAATCTGATGGTTTTCTCACTGGAAGCAACACTCCGCTGTTTTTGTGTAAGATTTCGCACTGAATCTAAACGGGAGATATGAGGGGTGATTGAAACCTGGGTCAAAGAATATGGGCTCGAATTCTCTGGCCATTCACACCGGCAGGATCTCCCAGTCCTGCTGATGGAGTATGCCGTCACGGATTTTCCGGCAGTGTGGGGTGGAATCAATGGGAAATCCTGCAGACAGTGGCCAGACCAGAAGATCCCGCCACTGGCAAATGGCGTGCCACCTCCCACTGCTGAGAAACACTCCGCGCGGAGACCAGATAATCTCGCCCTTTGTTTAAATGCGGACTGTAAATTAGGAGAGAGAACGATAGAGGTGTGGCATGGATTCACCAGCAGATTCCTGAATTTAGAACTTGGACGGTTAAAGGAAATGCAGCGAAAGTTGGAGCAAAGGAGAATGAGTAAGTGGGCAGAAACACAGGAATCTTCGAAGTTTGCTGGGATGGAGGAGGGAGGGGCAACCAGGGTACCAGATGCTGTTTGCTATTAATGCAATAAATAAAGTTTCATCTCTCTCTGGTATTTGAAGGATGCAGAGCGATGAATTATATGTCCTATTCTGCTGAGGTATGCAACATCTTAAACCTCCCCCTACATACTCAATATCCTGACTGCTGTGTTACTGAACTTCTCTCGCCGTGTGCTGCCTTCTTCAAGCTGCACCTAGCAGCTGTGCGTCCACACTGCACAGGGAGTATCATATTTTATCTGCTGCAGGGAATAAATTAAGTGTGTTACAGAAGGGAGCCGCCCCATGTTAGGTACACTCTTTGGGAACTCCGACATGGTTTGTGCTAAATTTATCTCTCTTCCCACTCTCCCAGTCCACATTTTGTAAAGCTATAGTATAAGTCCTGTGGCATTTAGCTCCACACAGCACAAGGAGCTTGTCCCAACTTAAAACAAAGCAGTCTTTTGCTTTCATCAGGCACTACTTATTCCTGGGATATGCCATGCTGCTCATTGACAGTCAATGTGTTTAGCATTGACCTCTCGAGAGTCAGGAGTCTCTTTGCCCCATGTCTCATTTTATAAAAATCTTTTATGTTTCATTTCAACACTCTCACACTCTTCCATCTTTACAGATGATTGCAGAACAGATCAGGCCATTCAGCCCACCTAGACAGGACTATATTTATCCTCCACACAAGACTTCTTCCACCCCTCTTCATGTAATGCTATCGATATATTCTTCTATTGCTTTCTCCCTTTGATTCGATTTGATGTGATTTGATTATTACCACATGTATACAGTGAAAAGTATTGTTTCTTGCATGCTATACAAAGCATACCATTCACAGAGAAGGAAAGACGAGAGTACAGAACGTAGTGGTACAGTCATAGAGAAAGATCAACTTAGTGCGATTAGGTCCATTCAAAATTCTAACAGCAACAGAGAAGAAGCTGTTCTTGAGTCGGTTTGTATGTGACCTCAGACTTTTGCATCTTTTTCGGGATGGAAGAAGGTGGAAGAGAGAATGTCCGGGGTGCACAGAGTCCTGAATTATGCTGGCTGCTTTTCTGAGGCAGTGAGAAGTGTAGAAGTCAATGGATGGGAGGCTGGTTTGAGTGACAGATTGGGCTATATTCATGACCTTTTTTCAGTTTCTTAAGGTTTTGGGCAAAGCAGGAGCCCATACCAAGCTGTGATATGATCAGAAAGAATGCTTTCTATGATATTTATGCAGTTCCCCAATCAGTCTTCATTCCCAATTCTCTGGGTAAAGAAGTTTCTCTTGAATTATTAATTAGGTTTATAAATGATAATCTTTTAATTATGCTCCCTAATTCTCATTGCTGTGTCTACATTATCAAACTCTTCATAATTTAAAGAGCCCTTTCATGCCACATCTCAGCCTTTCCCTTTCCAGGGAAGGAATCCATTTACTAAAACCCTCTCCAGTTTACTACTGCCATGTAATTTTCCCCCACTGTCCATCCTCTTCTCATGCCCGCAACTCTTTCTCTCCCTCTCTCTATTCCGTTTGCTAATTTTCAATTGAGGCCTGGAGTCTCAGGTGGTATAGAAGTCTACATGGCAGAGCAGGACCAGGTGTGGAGAAGTCAGGCAGGAAGTACCTAACTGGATAACAAGTTGTCTCCGCTCTCCTGAATCCTACTGAAATGGTAAAAGGATCGGATCGGGTGGACACAAAGAAGAGCAGGAAAACACCTCCACGATGTCCTCTCTATTGATACCTCAAAAATACTGGCTGAAATTCTGACCTGGGGCTGAGCTAATCCGGTCCCGTCGCTGTGAACAGATTTTTGCTCAGCGCCAAGTCCTCCATTCTCATGGGCAGTGGTAGCAGGATATGCGAGACCGGAGAATCCTGGCCACTATCTGGTCATTATTGTGTCGCCATTAGTGGGATCTTCCTTTGTATAAATTGGTTACCTTTCTTACATTACAACAGTGATTTCACTTAAGGAAAAGATTTCATCGACAGTAAAGCGCAACTTTAAGCTGTAGAAGGCTCTATACAAGTGCAGTGTTTCCAAATGAAATGTGGGATAGGAACTGGAGAGGCGGAGTGGGGGGGTGGGGTTACTGATTTTCCGAAGACCGAGGGACTGGGATGACATGACAAACATTTTTCAAGAAGCAAATTTCCACTTGAAAGGATGCTACAAATAGATTCCGTCGCAACTTTCAAAAAAGAATTAGTAAATATTTGAAAGGGAAACATTGAAGATGGGTGCAATGAATTGAGGCCTAGTACATGTACGTTGGGCTGAATGGCCTCCTTCTACTAAGGATTCTACGATTCTGAATTTTTTCCTTTATCCTTTCAAATGTCATTCTTCATCCAGTGATGTCAGACACCCAGTAAACCATCTTTCCCGATCTTGTTTTCAGGCTGGGGTCATCCTGAAATTCACTCAACAGTATTCCAAATTCTCGGAAAACTGTGCTATCAGTAAAGAACTGAGGGAAAGAATGAGGGAGCTAGGATTGAACAGCTAAAACTCAATTTGAAAAATGTATTCATGCTAATAGATCCAAATCCAACTTGTGGTGTCAGACCACATCCTCCTGAACAACCACATACTGCAGAGAAAGATCCCAAGCTGTTTTGCTACGTAGATCAGCTCAGACAGTGAGCAGGTTTACTATAGATGAGTCTGATAGGGTAAATATATAGAAAATGTCTGGGGTGGATGTTTGTGGAGGGTGTGGTGATGTGGTTCTGGTGAGAGAAGATCAAAGATTGGGACCATAAATATAAGATAGTCATTGATAAATCAAATGGGGAATTTAAATGAAATTTCTTTACCCAGAGATTTCTTGATGAGAATGTGGAACTCACCACCGCAAGGTACAACTGAGGCTAATGTTGTAGAACACATTTAAGGGAAAACAAGCCAGTTCGATGTGGGAGACAGAAATAGGAGGTTCTGCCAATGGGGTGAGATGCGAGGAAGTTCATAGAGCTATAGAGCCATATAGTGCAGAAAAGGCCCTTTGGCCCATCGAGTTCCATATGCAGGGCAGGGGGAAAGAGGGAGGGTTAAATTGGGTTGAGTGGTCTGTTGCTGTGCTGCAAAATTCAACTTAAGTTCATTTGTCTAATAGATTGAAGGCCAGGATTTTATAACCCCACTGCCCCATCCATCGCATGCTTCGACATAGAATTCATAGAGATTTACAGCATGGAAACAGGCTCTTCGGCCCAACTTATCGATGCTACCTTTTTTTAAAGACACACTGTGGTGGAGATGTGAAATGTTGACCCAGAAGAGGAACACTGCTGTTCCTTTCCAATCCTTGACCTTTTTGTGGTTCTAGATATGTAATGAGCTATTGTGTCTGGTTGCAAGGTTCCCTATTAAAAGCTTTTGACCCTTAGCAAGAAGCTTGTTTTTACATTGAGTACATTACATTACATTCACGCACGTTCCTGAGAGTGAAGTGAAGGGTATCCAGTTGGTTGTTCATTAGATACAAGGTCAGTTTAACAACATTTCACTCAGCAGTTGCTTCAGTTCCCACCCTTGTACTCTGAGCTTTCTGAGCTCTCTCTGGCAGGTAAATAAACAACATTAACTCTCAGCTATTAGTACAACCGCACTCTTTTTGAAGATCTTGTTTGCCACCATCCCCCACTCCAACCCAATTGGGCAATTTTGCTTTAATAACAATGTAGATAGCTGAACAATATTAGCAGGCAAATGCAGAATGGCAAAAGAATGAGAAGTGACAGGAGGAAAGATCATTTTAATACACTGAATTGTTCTGATCGTGGATGAATTAACTGAAAGGCAATGGGAGAGATTCGATAGTACAGTGCACATTTGCCAAGGGTTAAATCGAAAGGAGAGATGAAATGAATCAGTATTCCCTGGAATTTAGAAAGCTCGAGGGTGATTTGACCGATGCTTTTAAGGTATTAAGGGGAATAGATGAGAAGAAACTATTATCTTTAATCGGGGAGCCAAGGACTAGAGGCACAGACAAAAATGTGACTCTTCAAGAGAGAATTCGAGAAACATTTCTACAAGAAAAGGATGAAGTTTGGAATTTTTTGCAGTAGCCATGGATGTTAGATCAATGGTTAATTTATATCTGACGTTGATAGGTTTTAATTTATCAAAGGTATTAATGGACTCGGTGTATAGGTAGGTAAATGGAGTTAGGGTGTAGATCAGTCACAATCTCACTGAAGGCTAAGTAGGCTAAATAGTCGCTTCAATTATTCTGACTGGAATTTTACAGTCTTTGCCCGCCATGGGAATTGGAGCAGGCGAGCGGTGGACAATGGAAAGGTCCATTGACCTTGGGTGGGATGTTATGCTTTCGGGATGAGCGAGGCCATAAGCCCTCTGTATCATTCCATGATTTTAAGAAGATCCCTCTGTGTGGATTCATTACAGAATGATAAACTAGAACTGCAGATTAACGGGACAGAACATGCAATTCAGGAACAGCCTCTCTTCCTGCAAGCCTTTTCCCTGTATAATTGCAGCAAGACATCCCTGCACCTATTCTCGAATAGGTCCTCTCACTATGAAGGCCAATATGTCATTTGCCTTCTTTAGTGCCTGCTGCATCTGCATGCTTACCTTCAGTAACTGGTGTACCAGGACACCTAGGTCTCGATGCATATTCTCCTCTCTCAATTGACAGACATTCAGATAATAATCTATCTTCCTGTTTTTGCTGCCAAAGTGGATAACTTCATGTTAGCCACATTATGCTGCATCTGCTATGCACTTGCCCACTCACTCAACTTGTCCAAATCACAGTGAAGCATCTCAGCACCATCCTCACAGCTCACCTTCCCACTCTGCTTTTGTGTTATCTGCAAATTGTCGTCTGAACACTAAAGTCGTCCTACATTGAAACACAAGAAACAGGAGTAAGTGGAGGCCATTCAGCTCTTCAAGCCTGCTCCGCCAGTCAAGATCACGGCTGATCATCCAACTCAATAATCTAATCCTGCTTTATCCCCATAACCTTTGATCCTATTTGCCCTAAGTGCTATATCTAGCTGCTTCTTGAATGTTTTGGCATCAACTACTTTCTATGGTAATGAAATCCACAGGCTCACCACTCTTTGGGTGAAGAAATGTCTCCTCATCTGTCTTGAAAGCTCCATTGTCACAAAGTCAATGTTTCATTGACCTTTCCTCAGATACTCAATCCTACGTATATTTCTTCCATTCTATATCCTCACTTCAGTGCCCCTTACTACTCCTGCTTTCCCAATAAAGTAACCCTAACTTCCTTACTCTTCCCTCCCTTTAATAATCTAATGCTTTTCAAATGCAAGTTTGCTTTCAACTATTATTTGTTTGACGTAGCTGCTGGCTTATTCTACACAACCTTTGTGCTGTCCTGTATTTTGACCTTCAGCCTAGCTTCTTCAGTTAGATTGGAGTGTAACTTCGTCACATTTCTTTGCATTTTTTTCTCTGGGTATTTCCATCGATGAATAACAATTCTGCTGTCAAGTGATGACATTTAAAAGTAGCGCTTGCTCTAGGGAAAAAATTCCATTCTTATCTCCAATTTTTCTCACCCTTCCCCCCAGTGACATTCCTCCCACAGAATTTAGTGAACAACAGTCAGACAGCCCAGAGAATTGGACAGAGCTGCCTGTAGACCAAGAGGGTCATATCAGAACCTGATGATGCTCTTTCAGAAGAGGTCACCTGGTGGGAATGCCTGCAGAACACCCTGCTCTCCTGTCGACCTGTCCATCCTTGATCTTTTGCAATGTTCTAATAAACCCCTGCGCAAACTGGAAGAACAGCACCTCAACTTCCACTTAGGCATTTTACAGCCTTCCGAACATTGAGTTCAACAACTTCAGAGCAAGAACTCTCCCTTCCACCTTCACCCCATTCCCATTTATTTTATTTCATTTTGTTTCATCACATTCTCCACTTTAGTCTTCTTTCTGCTTTTGCGTCTTTCGTCCTAGTGAGCGTGTCAGGTTGAATATAAAAGGTTGGATTTTTGGGTGCATGGGCAAGGGATTTTTACCTCTTTGAAGGTGGCAGCGTGGGCGAGTAATGCAATTAATGAAGCATATAGGGTTCCAGGCTTTAAGAACAGAGTGGGAATGATCGGAAGTTAAACCATTAGAAAATACAGGCTTGTTCCCAGCTGGACACCAGACCTTAGGAAGGCCAAGCTGGATTTGGAGATGGTGCAGAAGACATTCACCAGGATGCTTCCAAGGATGAAGGATTATCACAGTTACCATAGAGACCAGGGGGAGCTGGGATTGTTTTCCCTCGATCTAAGAGGAAATTTGATGGTGGTGTTTGAAATAATGATCGGTTCAGGTCAATAGGCTGATGGCCCAGATTTAAGGTGATTGACAAAATAATCTCAAATGTTTTAAAACATACAAACATACAAATTAGAAGCAGGCATAGGCCACTCGGCCCCTCAAACCCATTCAACACATCATGGCTGATCTGATTATAACCTCAACCCCACATCCCCGCCTACCCCTAGATAACCTTTCACCCCTTATTAATCAAAAACCTATCCAGCTGTGCCTTAAAAATGTTCAAATTTACATTGTTTTTTGAGGAAGAAAGTTCCAGAGACTCATGACACCCTGAAAACAAATAACTTTTCCCATCCCCATCTTAAATGAGTGACCACTTATTATTAAACAGTAACCTGAAATTCTAGATTCTCCAAGGAAGCATCCTCTTCACAGCCACCCTTCAACACCTTAAAGGTTAAAGTGAGTAGTTAAGATTTAGAATACTTATTTTTATTCATTTGTGGGACATGGTGTCACTGGCTATGCCAGCATTTCTTGCCCATCCCTAGTTGCCTTGGAAGAGAGTTGAGAGTCAACCACATTGCTGCGGAGTCACATGTAGGCCAGACCAGGTAAGGACAGCAGATTTCCTTCCCTAAAGGACATTCGTGAACCAGATGGGTTTTTCTAACATTTGACAATGGTTTCATGGTCATAAGCAGATTCTTAATTCCAGGTTTTTTTTAAAATTGAATTCAAATCCCACCATCTGCCATGGTGGGGTTCGAACCCGGGTCCTCAGCACTAGCTGAATTGCTGGATTAATAGTCCAGCAATAATGCCACGAGGCCATCATCATACCACTCTTCCTGAGTGAAGGCAGGTACAACAGTAGTTTTCAGAAGCGAATGAGATCAGTACGAGAGGGATACGTGGAAAGAGTAGGAATTGGACAGACTGGATTACGCTTCAAAGAGTTGATGCAGAATCGATGGGCTGAGTGTTCTTCATTTCCACTATATTATTCCCTAAATCTGCTTTGGCAATATAGTTAAACCTGTGGGATCTCTGCTGGATAAAAATCAAAAGGAGTCGCAAAGATAGCTGAGGAAGTTTATATTTGATGAAAGACTCAGGTTGAGTTGGTATTAGTGTCATGACCATTCACAGGCCAGCATCGCTGTGCCTCACTCACAGGAAACATACATACACAGTTTTTTCCGCCAAGTCCGTTTCCTGTTTTTTTGGCAAGCCTTATTTTGTAAAATTAATGTTTCATTTGCTCTTCTAATCTGCTCCTTTGACAGCCAGAACCACTAATCCATGTTGTTTCAGTCTCATTGTCTGCGACGCACACAGCAGCTTGGCTCGTGCCAAGAGTTAGTGGATGTTATAAGTGGCCAAGTGTCCTGCTGGTGATGGAGGTCAGTCAGGCCAAGGAACAGACCTCCTGTCTGATGTGTGCAGTCAGCAGATCGGGGGTTCCCATGGGAGAGGTTTGGGGGGAGTGGGGGTGGCCTCCTGATCACTACTGGAATTCACAACTCAACCCTCCCAGCTGTAGCCCCTCCCTCACCACGCCCCCTCCCCCTACACTCCCTTCCATCCACAACTTTCCCCTCCTCCTCTTCCACCTCTCCCCAACACCTCCGCACCTCCCTCTCCTTCCACAATCTCTACCCACCCTAACTCCTATCCCCATCTCCTCACGATCCTTCACCTACCCCCGTCCTCAACCTCTCCTTCCCCCTCACTCTCCAGCTCAATTTCTCCCTCTCCACCTACTGGCTATTCATAACCACATTCTTCCCCTTTCTCATTCTCCAATTTCCAGCTACTCCTCCCCTTACAACATTCCAAACGCCACCACCCCCCCCACCTCACCTTCCCCAGCAGTATCCTCCTACCCTGTACCCTCTTCATGTACAACCTCCCTTGGGACGCTCCACATCATCCACAAAATGGCCACCTTCTCATTTCATCTGAAACTTCACTAGTTTGGCGCGTTTTTTTTTTGTTGTTGGCAAAACCAGCCACTGTTTGTCTGGAGTTCCTTTAAGGTACTGTCCGGTTGTGAGTCAGTATGTGCGTCAGTCAATCGCTGTGCGTTGACTGTGAGTGTGGCTGTAAGTGTGTGTGTGACTGAGTGAAAGTGTGGCCGCCTTATGTCTCGGTATGTGGGTGTACGCACGCACCTGTGCGTGTGGTTGTGTGCTTCTGCGTTTCCTTTTTCCTGCCTCTGGAGTTAGATGGATGGGCCATGTTCCGACCATCTGTGCTGCATTCCTGACTAGGAAACTCGCATTACTGGATCGTTTCCCCTTGCGCTCGGGACCCCAGTCTTTCCACACAGGCCACAAGAATCCGCGCTGCCTCAGTTAGGCAAGTTTCCTCAGAATATCTCAAGGCCTCGCAAACGTAGACAGGGATAAAGCTACTTGGCGCTGACTGTGTTTCAAAGATCTGGCACATGGATGGCACAGTGGCTAACACTGCTGCCTCACAGCGCCAGGGAGCCAGGTTTAATTCCTGGCTTAGGTCACTGCCTGTGTGGAGCCTGCACGTTCTCCCTGTGTCAGCGTAGGTTTCCTCTGGGTGCTCCGGTTTCCTCCCACAGTCCAAATTAACTGCATTGACCATGCTCCCTCAGTGTATCTGAACAAGTGCCAGAGTGTGGTGGCTAGGGGATTTTCATGGTAACTTCATTTCTTTTTTAATTCATTGGACACGGGCATTGCTGGCTGGCCAATATTTATTGCCCATCATTATTTGTACACATGCACTCATTCATGCAGTTATGGGGGAAAGTCTGGTCAAAAAAAGTCAGGAGGTTTTTGAGCAGAGGGAGATTAGTAGTGTGGTCCAGGTGCTGAGGAAGCGAGCACCCAAGGGTGCAAGCGTTTCTGTTGTGGCTTTCACAACCTTGGGATATCTTCATTCTGGACGTATGACCATCATTATGGCATGAGGAAATTTGGCAAACAATTTGTGCACACAATGGCCAGGATTTTTTAACCCCACCACGGAGTGACTAGCCATGATGGATGTGAAGACCCAGTCAAAGGTCCATTGATTTCCATGGGTCTGGAAGATCTAGCCCCTGGACAGGACTGGAAAATCTCTCCCAGTATCCCACTAAGAGGAGTGAACCAGATTAATGGTTTTCAGCTGGTTAAAGGGAAAGATGCAAAAGAGTCCCCGTACCAAAGGCTTGGAGGGCACATCAAGGAATTGGAATTGAAGAGGATCGTGGATAGAGATCTAATTCCAGAATCATTCAGTTCAGGTCTGTCGGCCCATCTCTGCTAGCTACTTCTAAGAGTTTTCTAACCTGTTCCACTCTGCTGTGCTTTCCTTTTTACTGGAAGGGTCAGTAACCAGTGGACATCAATCCATAGAACTGGAGGAAGTGTCAGAGGAAGGATAAATGAAATATTTTTAACCTGATGAGTTGTGATCCAGAACGTTCCAACTGAAAGGTGCTGGAAGCAGATTCCGTGGAAACCTTCAAAATCAAATTGATTAAGTATCTCAAATGGAGAAAACTGTCGGGTAGGAGTGTAATGGAGTGAACGAGAGTAATCGGGTTGTTTTTTCAGAAAGCTAACGCAAGCATAAATGGGCCAAATGGCCTCTTTCTTTGCTGCATGATTCTGCTAATGCATTTATGAGAGAGTGAATGAGGTTACAGTATTCCATTCTGTGTACAGTGTATACTGTCGAAAAGTCTGAATGCGCATCCACCTCTCACTATATAAGTTCATAAGATATAAGAGCAAAATTAGGCCATTTGGCCCATCGAGTCTGCTCCGCAATTCGATCATGGCTGATATGTTCCTCATCTCCATTTTCCTGCCTTGTCTCCATAACCCTTCAACCCATTCCCAATTAAAAATCTGTCTAACTCCTCCTTAAGTTTACTCACTGTCCCAACATCCACCACACTTTGGGAGAGCAAATTCCACAGATTCACAACCCTTTGGGAGAAATAGTTTCTTCTCAACTCTGTATTAAATTTGCTACCCCTTATTCTCAGACTATGACCTCTCATCCTAGAACGTCCCACAAGAGGAAGCATCTGCTCCACGTCTAGTTTATCCATACCTTTTGTCATCTTGTAAATCTCAATTTGACCTCTCCTTATTCTTCTAAATTCCAGAGAGTATGGGCCGAAACTGTTCAACCTCTCTTCATTTGACAAACCCCACATCTCTGGAATCAATCTAGTGAACCTCCTCTGAACTGCGTCCAATTCCACTTCATCATTCCTCAAATAAGGGGACATGTAGTACACTTGAGGGGCTGAATGGTCTACTTCTGTTCCTAAGCTCCATTGATGTGTGGTCAGGACTTGCCCACTGCTCTTCCCTACATCTTCAAACAGAGCAGGGGTATCTGATTGTCAGAAAGGAGATGATGAAGAGATAATATATCCCTGGCAACATGAGTAGGGAGGCTCTTCCTCATTCTATAACCAGCTGCTCACCTAATGCATCATCTGTGGGATCTGGTGCATAAAACTGGATGTTGCACTTACCCACAAAGCGTCAAAAGGTAGATGTGTGCATTCTGGGGTGATACAGAATTGACTGGGGGGCGGGGGGTGGTCTTTGGAATGCACTTTGAAAGTGAGTTCTGATGGTTGTGTTTTTATTATTCAAAGGGGAGAATAGATTGCGGTCTAACTTTACAAGCCATTTGTTTTATGCCTCAATGCACAATAACACCATACGCCAGGCTATTATTTTTAGTCACAAGGAAGTCAAGTTTGTTTTTTTTATGTTAAGAACAGCTGAATTTAAAAAAAAACCAAAAGTAAATAGAAATTGGAGTGATGAATCTGGGTTTCAGCCCTCCTAAGGTTTTCAACAGCTTTGCGATCTCGGCTTGTTGGTTATTCCACCGCTGTGTAACGTCGCCAGAGAGTGCAGATTCTTCTCAGAGTTGCACAGAATTGAGAGCACAGAACCATCCCGTGCACGGTCATGAGGCAGGATTTCCCAGCACTTCCCACCAGTGGGATTTTCCAGTCCAGTCGAAGGCAACCCCTCACCCTTCCCCTCCACCCCACCCCCACTCCAATCCCATTCCTGGCAGGTTCCCTGGTGGTGGGACGAGGAAGCCATGCAAAGCGCTGCAGATGTTGGCAGTTCTGGAAAATCCCACTAGTAGCCAATGGCAAGCCGCATCCACCACAGGGAGGGGGTCCGGAGAATTTGACATTTGCCAGGGTTTTGTGTTCCACACAAATCTCATCTCACTTACTTTATCGAACTCCCATCGACATAACCATCAATTCCTTCCTCCTTCACGTGTTTGTCTAATTCCTTCTTCAAGGTCACTCATCTCAGCCAATGCTTATGAAGCCAGCTCCATATTCTCACCACTTTCTGAGTAAAGAAATTCCTCCCAAAGTCCTCACTGGATTTATTAGGCTCTATCTTACACTTCCGACTACAAGTTCTGACCTGTTCACACAAGTGGTTGGGATTTTACAGCCCTTCCCACCTGCAGGATTTCTCCTTCCCTGCACTTGTCCGTGGCACATTCCCCAGTGGTGCGGTCAGCAGGCAACACAAATGGCCATTGACTACAAGATGTCCTCCAATGGCCAATGGAGAGTGGGAATGGGCTAGAAAGCCTTGGCCAATGTCTTTACATCGACTTTTCAAACTCATTCCTGATTTTGAAGACTGTGATAGGGTCACCCTTCCTCCCTCTCTTTTCTGGGAAATCTGCCTATTTGAAGAAACATGCTGGTTAGGTGCACTGGCCATACTAAATTCTCCCTCAGTGAGCCAAACAGGCAGCAGAGTGAAGGAGATTTTCACAGTAACTTCATTGCAGTGATAGTGTAACTCTACTTGCGACACCAATAAATAAATTATAAACTTCAACCTTTTCACCCAGTTCTGGCATCAGTTCTGGCTTTATGCTTGTGAATCTTTTCTGCACTTTCTCCAGTCTCAATATTAATTTTTAATAACCTGGAAATCGAAACTGTTCACAATACTCTAACCACAGTCCTACACAGCTTAATTTGACTTCTAGCTTTCAGACCTGCCCCTTTTGAAATTAACCCCAAGGTTTGCTATGCTGAGACATTCAAACAGACATTATTAACCTGGAGTGCTGGCTTTAATGATTTGTGGATCTTAGGTTGCGTGATGACACAGTGATTAATACTGCTGCCTCACTGCGACAGGGACTTGTGTTCGATTCCCAGCCTTGGTTCACTGTCTGTGTGGAGTCTGCATGTTCTCCCCGTGACTGCATGGGTTTCCTCCTGGTGCTCCAGTTTTCTCCCACAGTCAGAAAGATGTGCAGGTTAGGTGGATTGGCCGTGCTAAATTGATCCTAAATGTCAGGGGGATTAGCAGGGTAAACATGCAGGGGTTACGACAAAAGGGCCTGGATGGGATTGTGGTCAGTGCAGACTTGATGGGTCGAATGGCCTCCTTTTGTGCTGCAGTGGTTCTTATGACCCCACCAGATTCCTTAGTATTTTGAAAGGAAAGTGCCATTGTAAAGAGTTAAATCGATCGGGGAACGTTTTTTTTTCAGGAAACACCCTTTGGAACTGCGGCGATGTTGGTGGTTTGCCAGAACATTCTGCCAAGATCCATATAAAAACCATCTGCGCTGTGGGGTTAGATCACTCTGTAACATTCAATCGCCACACTGTCAAGTAGTCACAGTGGACACAGCTCTGTGATAAGATGCTGATAGATCGTGGCACCAGAATGGAAATAAAACACTGCAGCAAAAGAGATTTTTCATCCTGAATAAAGGCCACCTTGTACATTAGCTGTCGGTGATGAGAATTCACAGACCCTGGAGGCGCTGGGTAGAAATCGAGAGGAATGAAAACCTTTCCAGGGTTTTTCACCATTTACAGCAGTGACTCATTTTCTCTCAAACAGAAAAGAGAAAATCGAAAAAGACCTCAGGGATTCTGCTCCCAAACTTTTCACTTTCCCCGTCTCTCACTTTCTGGATTCTGTAGATTTGCGGCTTTGGATAAGATTTGCACCAACGATTCGCGTTTGCTGTCGTTTAGACCAGGCACGACTTCATTATCAAAGCCCACAGTAAGGGAGCGAGGGGTGGGAGATCTGATATTCCCCAGGCACCCGTATGCACTCATCACCACTATCCCCGCATCAACTTCCCCTTTATCTGCAGAAGTTTAATTAATCATGACTTGTGAATCTATCCGCTGTTGTTCGAGGGCCAGTCACTCCGTGCAATGTTAACTGAGCTGGCATTTGGAGCATATCAATCAAAAGGTGGATATTTACGCAAAGATGTGCGGGGTTAGGTGGACTGGCCATGCTAAAATTGACCCAAGTGTGTGGGAGATTGACAGGGTAAACGTGTGGGGTTACGGGCATAGGATGGGAATGTGTTCAGTATAAGTTTGATGGGCCGAATGGCCTCCTTCTGTACTGTAGTGATTCTACGATTCTATGACCAGAAGGTTTTCATGCCCATCTTCCAGCCTACAGGGTGTAGAAACAGAAACATTAAAAATAACAGCAGGAGGAGGCCATTCGGCCCCTCAAGTCTGCTCCACCATTCATTTTGATCATCGAATTCAATATCCTGATCCTGCCTACCACCCTCTCCCAATGCAAACATAGGAAGAGGCCATTGGATATGGGATATTCTGAGGTTATCCCCAACTTCCACACCCTGGGTAGGGCTCTGATCAAGAAGAACGTTGCGATAGATCCAAAGCTTAAAGCAAAATACAGAAAATGCTGGAAATACTCAGTAGGTCAGGGAGCATCTGTGGAGAGAAGAACAGTGTCGGGTGGGTAGCTTCCTCCGGAGCTGGGAATTTGTTAAAAACGCGGCTGATTTAAAGCAAGAACAGAGGAACAAGGTGGGGAGAGAGGGAAAGCAGGACAGAGAGTAAATGAGAAATGGGATGATGCTGGAAGACAAAAAGAGATGGGAATAGGACAAGAACGGAAAGACGGATCTAGAGGAGGAAAAGTCTCAATTTGCAAAAATTGTCTGAATGAAATAGCAGTAATTAAGATCTGAATTGTTCGATGCAGGGGCTGAAACCTCTGATTGTAATGAACTAAGCTGCCACGTCCTCTGTCTGGTAATTACTTTAAAATGTTCAATCTCTCACTTTTTCCAGTTCTGACACAAGCCCTAACTTATTAACATGGAATTTCGCTGTGTGGAATTTCAGATCACTGAGTGTTTTTCCAGCATTACCATTTTTAAATTGATATAATATTTGGATTTAAGATCGTTGTGTCCTTCTCCTTATCGAGGTGCCCCTAGTTTCTGCATGGCTAAGGTGACATAGGTGAAATCACACACTCACTGTATGGGGAATGGCAACCCGTGTCTTTTCACGGGTTAGAGTGGGCTGTCCCAGAGGCAGGCTTGGAGGAGCCGTGCACTGTCAGAGGGTCAGTACTGAGGGAGCGCCGCACTGTCAGAGGGTCAGTACTGAGGGAGTGCTGCACTGTCAAAGCATCAGTACTGAGGGAATTCTGCAGTGTCAGAGGGTCAGTACTGAGGGAGTGCTGCACTGTCAGAGGGTCAGTACTGAGGGAGCGCCGCACTGTCAGAGGGTCAGTACTGAGGGAGCGCCGCACTGTCAGAGGGTCAGAGCTGAGGTAGCGCCGCACTGTCAGAGGGTCAGTACTGAGGGAGCGCCGCACTGTCAGAGGGTCAGTACTGAGGGAGCGCCGCACTGTCAGAGGGTCAGTACTGAGGGAGCGCCGCACTGTCAGAGGGTCAGTACTGAGGGAGCGCCGCACTGTCAGAGGGTCAGTACTGAGGGAATGCCGCACTGAGGGAGTGCTGCACTGTCAGAGGGTCAGTGATGAGGGAGTGCCGCACTGTCAGAGGGTCAGTACTGAGGGAGTGCTGCACTGTCAGACAGTCAGTACTGAAGGAGTGCTGCACTGTCAAAGCATCAGTACTGAGGGAATTCTGCAGTGTCAGAGGGTCAGTACTGAGGGAGTGCTGCACTGTCAGAGGGTCAGTACTGAGAGAGTGCTGCACTGTAGGACGTCGTGTCTTTTGGACGTGATTTAAACTGAACCCTTTCGTGGGTAGTTGTTAAAGATCCCATGGGACAAATTTGAAGCAGAGCAGATGAATACCTCCAGTGTTTTGGTCACTATTGATCACTGAACCATCATCGCTCAAACAGATGGACTGGTCACTTTGACATTGGTGTGTGTGGGATCTTGCTGTGCACAAGCTGACTGTCACATTTCCTACATTGCCCTCACCAAGTGCTTCATTATCTGAAAGGTGCTTCGAGTATGCCCAAGCTTTGCGAAAGGTGCGATATAAAAGTGCAGTTTCTTGCTTTGCTTGAAATTAACTGGTCAATGTTCCAAACGGCTTGTACCAGCAGACCTCAGTCCTGTCCAAAGTTGAGGGGTGGAAGTAATCTAATTAATAAGCCAGCACAACCTCCGATACATGGCAGGATGGGGGAGGGAGTTTTAATGGAACAACCTCATCGGGTTAGCTGATGTCCTGTCCTCACCACTATGACCTTTGGTCTGTCACCTATCATTCTGAGAGGAAAAATGTAACAATGAGTCAACAAGATTTTGACATTACGCCACAGCTAAACAAAGCCCTGGTCAGACCACACCTAAGAGCAACTGTGTTCCGTTCTGGGAATTGAGTATATATAGGTCTTGTGTGAGTACAGACTGGATTTATTAGCACAATACCGGAAGTCAAAGAGTTAAATTACGAGGCATGATGAATCAAACCAGAGTTGTCGTCCTGGGATCTGGAGGTGGTTTCATCAAAGTTATCAAGATATGAAGGAAGGGGAACTAATGGGGCAAAGAGAGAGACAAAGAGAGAGCGAGAGAAACTGCTGCTGCTGGTTGGGCTGTCCTGGACGAGGGAGCATTGTCTAAAAGTTAGAGTCTCCCTTTCAGGAATGGAGCTCGGAAATATTCTAGCTGGTAGAAATTTGAAACTAAAGGAAAAAAGGAATATTTTACGCTCATATAGCACATCGCATTTCCTCAAGAGGAAGAAGAGGAATATGCGCACAAACAGCAATATGAGAATAAATGGAAAATCTGGGAGTGATCTCAACTATCGGTGTAGTGAGGTGGTAAGATTGTGTGCGGAGCGAAAAATTGGGTTTTCACCTGTTTTTGAGCTGCACACGATGTAACCAGTACTGTTTTGCTGGCGGGACCAACTTGCACACAAAAAAAGGCGCAAAATTGACTTAAATACTAATGAAATGTTTAGCAGGTCATTAACGAGACCCACATGGGCCAAGTGAAGCGTCTTCGTTTGAACATATCTCGTCATTAATCGGCCCTCACACGGGCAGGAATCACAGTTTGTCTCCATTAGCAGAGACCAGATGTGATGGCCTTGCCAGGGAGGGTTGGACGTCATTGAAGCCCTCGGGGGCATGGCTGAGCAGTGCCCATGTGCCATAGCCAGTCTGATGGTGCCCATCTGGCACCCTGTCACTGCCCACCAGGCATCATAACTGTGCTGGGGTAGTGCCAAAGGAACTAAGGCCTGATTGGGGGTGGAACCTGAGTGGAGGAGGAGCTATGGCAGGGGTTGGTACCTTATTCTTATGAAATGATCTGATGAGTACAAGATGAAAAACTTTGACAAATATCTTGTGCTAGCAATACTCAGGCCTGTATTACCAAACAACTATTTGTGTACGTTGCTGTTTCTGGGTACATGCCTTGTGCAACTCGGCTCCGGAGTTTTCTAGTTTACAAAAACAACCATGTTTTAAAAGTGATGAATTGTCCATTAAACAATTTGGAAGGCCAAGAGGCTGTGAAAGATGGTATAAATGTCTGAGTTCTCTCTTCTCTTATTCAGGTACAGTAAAAGGCAATGACCATCACCAGAAATAAGTAATCTAACCATCTCTCTAGAATCCTCTACCATCAACATCCTGGATGTTTCCATTGACCAGAAACTGAACTCCACCAATCATATAAATCCTGAGGTTCCAAGAGCAGGTAAAAGGTGGGAATTCTGGAGTGAACAAATCACTTCCTGATTCCCCAAAGCCAGTCCACCATCCACAAATCAGGAAAGTACTCGCCACTTGTCTAGATGAGTGTAGCTCCAACAACACTTAAGAGGTTGGACACCATCCAGGAAAAAAGCAGTCTCATTTATGAGCAACCTGTCCATCACTCTAAACATTCACTCTGTCCATTACCAATGCACAGTAACAGCAGTGTGCACCATCTATAGGATTCACTACAGCAACTCAAGGGACTTTCTAGGGCAAAGGCAGCAGATACACGGAAGCATTACCACCTGATTCACCATTCTGACTTGGAAATATATCTGCTGTTCCTTCACTGTCACTGGGTCCAAATCCTGGAACTCCCTCCCTAACAGCACTGTGGATGTATTTACACCACATAGACTGCAGTGGTTCAAGAAGGCAGCTCATCACCAACCTTTTCAAGTGAAAGATAAGGATTACAGACTATAGGACATAGGAACAGAAGTCTGCTCCGCTGTTCAATGAGATCATGACTGATCTGACATGAAAATCCTCAACTCTACTTTCCTGTCTTATCCCCATAATCCTCAATTCCCTTAATGATTAAAAATCTGTCTATCTCAGCCTTGAACATACTTAATAACCCAATCTCTGTGGTGAAGAATTCCACAGATTGGATACCCTTTGAGAGAAGAAATTCCTTTTCATATCTGTCTTCAAAGGGAGACCCCTTACTCTGAAATTATGCCCTTAGCTCCTAGACTCTTCCACAAAGGGAGACAACCTCTCAGTATCTACCCTGTCAAACCCCCTGAGAGTCCTAAATATCGCAATTATGTCTCTTCTCATTCTTCTAAAATTCTATGAATACAAGCCCAAATTACTTAACCTCTCCTCGTAAGATAATCCCTCCATAACAGGATCAATCTAGTGAACCTTCCCTCTATTGCCTCAAATACCAATATATCTTTCCTTAGATAAGGGGACCTAAACTGTTCATAGTATTTAGGTGTAGTCTAACTAGTGACTTGTATTGTTTTAGAAAGACTTCCCTATTTTATTTTAACCCCTTTGAAATAAAGATCAACATTCCATTTGCCTTCCCTATTACCCACTGAATTTGTACGCTTTTTGTGATTTATGCACGAAGACTCCCAAATCCCTCTGAGCTGCAGATTTCCGCAGTCATTTTCTATTTGAATAATATTCAGCTTCTTTGTTTTTCCTAACAAAGTGTATAACTTCACATTTTCCTATGCTATATTCCATCTGCCAAGAGTTTGCCCACTCACCTAACTGGTCTCTGTCCCTCCGAAGACTCTGTGTCATTCTCACTATTTGCCTTCCCACCTACTTCTGTCCATCCACAAACTTGGCAATCGTACATTCACTTCCTTTGTCCAAGTCATTAATATACATGTTGTAAATAATTGTGGCCACAGCACTAATCCCTGCTGTACTCCACTAGTTGTCTGAAAATGTCCCTCTTGTCCCAAACCTTTTCTCTTCTATCTGTTAGCTAATCCTTTATCCATGTTAATATACTATCTCCTACATCATGGGCTCTTATCTTACTGAGTAACCTTTTGTACAGTACCTTATTGAAGATTTTTTATCAATAAATATTGGCCTTCCCAGTGATATACTCAAGAATAAATAACAATAATTCATTATTGCCCAGTTCCCCATGAAACAATTTAAGGCACAGATCATTCCGCTGCATTGAGAGGAAAGTTGATCTTTCTATATCTTTACAGTGCGAAGTTTATTCGTTAGTCACAAGTAGGCTTACATTAACATTGCAATGAAGTTACTATCAAAATCCTTTGTTCCGGTGCATTGAGAGAGAATTTAGCATGGTCAATGCACCTAACCAGAGTGTCTTTCTGAGTGTGGGAGGAAATTGGAGCATCCGGAGGAAACCCACATGAACATGGTGAGAACGTGCAGACAGTGACCCAAGCCAGGAAGCGAACCTTTGTCCCTGGCACTGTGAGGCAGCAGTGCCAACCACTGTGCCATCGTGCAGATGAATGGATGTATGTGGAGAGAGTGTGTGAAAAGTACACAAGCTCAACTAAATAAGCGTAATAATATGAGTTTCATTTGCAATGGGACAATTCTGGTGTTAGTTACAGACTGGGAACTGAGATTCTTGGACAGTTGTCAAGCATTTGAGCTGCAAGTGATCACTCAGTGATTCTCGGTGGGCCACTTACATGTATAGTAAGAGCAACTTGTGTTTATATAATGCCTTTAATTTAGCAAAATGTCCCATGTTGCTTCTCAGGAAGACAAACAGACAAAATCTGACACCGAACAACAGAAGGAGATGTTAGAACAGGGCCCGAAAGCTTGGTCAAAGTGCTGGTTTTAAGAATCATCTCAGAGAAGGAGAGAGGTATATATAGGAAATTCCAGACACAGGGAGTCTGGCAGCTGCACAGCCACCAATAACGTAGAACCCCGACAGCGCAGAAGAGGCCATTTGACCCACTGAATTGGCACCAACTCTGCGCCAGGCCCAGAGGTAGGGAGGAATGAAGATATAGATGTGAAAACAAGAATGAGGATCTTTAAATTGCCAGCCTATAAAAGAAGTAAAAAATATTGATGCACAATTTTGCTGTAAACCCCAGTCAAATGTGTACCAGATCTGAATTGTTTTAGGGTAACTGAGTGTCATTCTTAGTAGAATGTTTTGCTTTCCCAAGCAAGGTTTACCTGGTTTTCAACTGGTATCAGCGCTGATTTAAACAGTTCAATTATAAGGCTCGAGTTGAGTCCAGGGTCAAATCCCTTTTGGAGGTGGAGAGATGGTCAAATTGAAGTCTTGTAAATGATAATAGGAATTTACTAGGATGATAAAGTGAAAGTCTCCCCTCTGAAGGGGGCAGAGGAATTATAGGATCCTAAGTGCAGAAGGAGGCCATTTAGCCCATTCAGTCTGCACCAACCACAATCCCACCCTAGCCCCTACCCTCATTATCCCATAATCCGATGCATTTACCCTAGCTAATCCTCCTGACACAGGCAATTTTAACACAGCCAATCCACTTAACCCACATATCTTTGGATTGTGGGAGGAAACTGGAGGAAACCCATGCAGACACAAGGCGAATGTGTAAACACCACACAGGCAGTGACCTGAGCTGGGAATCGAACCTGGGTCTCCGGCATTGTGAGGCAACACCAGCGGGCCAGGAGGATGGGGAAATGGGGAATCCAGAACACGGCAAACTTATGGAACTTGATCATTCAGGGGGTGGCAAAGCATAAAGGAAGTTTGGAACAGTCTCCCAAGAGGCTGAACTTATCCTGGTGGGCAACTGTTTTCAAAACTGAAAGTAATGATGTTTTGTGGGATCTACAGGGATATTAAATAAAAGCAGAGAAGTAGAATTGATGCACAGATCAGTGGTGATCTAACTGAGTGGTGAGACAGGCTCGAGGGGCTGATTGATCTTCTGTTTACAAGAAAGACTCTACACTTTATTTCAGGAAGTCTTCCTCATTGCGGAACCAACAATCAGAATGTTTCTCTTGTCTTGCAGCTGCTGAATGAGATGCGAAATGAACCTTCTGAATGTATATGGACCCATCCCCAATATATTCACTTCCTTCCCATGGAGGGCAAGGATGCAACAGCAGACGGGAAGTTCCTGTTGAAAACACTTCCTGTGCTAAATATAGCCAAAATGCCCAATTCTCGTGTCACTATTGTCACCTTTGAAAATTGATGAAAGAAACTGTTTTTTGGGACCTCGTGAAATGTGTTACTAACAAAGGATGCCTACCACCTCCCCCATTAAGGGAGCCAGGCTGTAACAATAGCAAATTACTATTAGGGTTATCCAGTTATGCTTTGCTGTTGTTGACCTTTAAACCCTTGACCCACTCTACAAATGGGAAGGATTTACAGTTGGCACCTCAAATGTTGCCATTCCTCCATGAATTCCTCCAATCTCCTTCCGAAAATGAAGGCGTTTATGTTTGGTGCAGAAAACATCGCGAAAGATTCCAGAGAAGCTAAGATTGGGGGAACCATTTAGTCGAGATGTTGAAAATTATGAAGGGGAACGGCAAGAGTAAATGAGGAAAAACTGCTTCCAGTGGCAGGAAAACCCAAAACGCAAAGGACACAATTTAAGGTAATTTACAAAAAAAGACTGAGGGGAGGAAACGAGGAGTTTTTTTTTATTTATTCAGTGAGCTGGATTGTGTTAAAATAAGCAAAACGCTGCGGATGTTGGGATCTGAAACAAGAACAGAGGACGTTGGAAAACCTCTGCAGGCCTGCCAGCATCTTACCAAGAGGGAAACAGAGTTAATGTTTTTTTAGACTCTCCGTCAGAACTGAAGGGAGGGAGAACGTTAAAAACTGCAACAACAAGCAGAAACTTTGAGAACAAAAGAGAAGATGGACTGGTGTGGGAGGGGGCGGGGAGGTTGGTTTGAGGCAATACATGTATGGAATAGCAAAAAAAGAAGATGGAGGGAGTTTAAGATGAAGGAGGAAGGTCAAAATCTAAAACTGCTGAACTCAACATCGAGTCCCGAGGGCTGTAACGTGCCCGATTGGAAGATGAGATGCTCCTGCTCCAATTTGTGTTGGACTTCACTTGAGCATTACAGCAGGTCAAGGGCAAGCTGCTGGATTGTGTTGCCTGAAAGGGCACTGTAAGCAGGTTCGATAGCAATATTGTGAGGGGGGGTTATTGAACTTATACACTTGTACAGTGACAGGGCTTCCACAAGAGATGGGACTAAGTGGATAGCTCTTATCAAAAGATCAGCAAAGGACGGCATGGTGGCACAGTGGTTAGCACTGCTGCCTCGCAGCCCCAGGGACTTGGGCTTCGATTCCCAGCTTGTTCACTATGTGCACGTTCTTTCCTTGTCTGCGTGGGTTTCCCCCGGGTGCTCCAGTTTCCCCTCACACTCCAAATATTTGCAAGTTATGTTGTGCTTCACGTCGTTAGTGTACGCTTGACCTGGACCATTTGACGGGCAACACGACAGCTCAGTGACTATCGCTGTGCTGTGCAGATACACGGATTTGGGCCTGTGTCTGTGGGAGTTTGCGCATTCTCCCCGTGCTTGCGTGGGTTTTCTCCGGGTGCTCCGGTTTCCTCCCACATCCTAAAGATGTGCTCTTAGGCTGATTGGCAAAACAAATTCTCCCTAAATTGTCTCAAATTTGATTTTTAATCCATAGATCTATAAACATAGACAGGGATCATGGGTAGAGGTGGGAACATCGGAGTGGCGGCACGGGCTCGTTGGGCCGAAGGGCCTGTTTCCCATGCTGTTTTGTTCTTTGTTCTTTGATTGGCCACGTTCAATTGCTCCTTAGTGTTAGGGAGACTTGCTGGGTAAAGAGATAGGGTCTAGGTGGGATTCTGGTCAGTGTGGACTTGATGGGCCAAATGGCCTCCTTCGTCACTGTTGGGATTCTATGAAAGGCAAAATGGGCCGAATGATCTTCTTCTGTCTTGTTTGATTCTAATTATAGATGAGAAAGACCATTTGGCCCATCTGAATTCATCTATTCAGAAAGATTCTTAATATTCCCACGTAACATAATCACAGGATGGTTACAGTGCAGAAGGCGGCCATTTGGCCATTGACTGGAATTTTATTGCCTCACCCACTGTGAGAATTTATGGTTTCGGAATGAGCAGGCTGTAAATGCCACTGATTGTATCTGCACTGGCTGTTCGAATCAGCAATCCATCCCGGTAGCAGATCAGTTGAGGTAGGAGGAGTTTCTGGGAGCTTCTAATTAGCTCTTAAAAAGTTCCAGGGAGTTTTTCAGTATGGGACTCCTAGTCCATGTGTTAATCACTCACTGTGAAGGGATACTTTAATGATACCTTTCCCTGATTCAACTCAAGAACCCTGTCTCCTTGTCTAGCTGCTGTAATTTAATATTCCAATTGCTCTTTCCTCATTCCCTTAACTTGCTTCTGACAGACCCGCTGAGCTGGTCATTGTGATATAGAGATGGAAACCTTCCCTTCCTTTTTGTATTTAACTAGGCCGCGCTTAGGCCTGGTTTTCCTGAACGCAGCGGGGGATGCAGGGTCAGCCTGACCTTGGGGGCAATCCGGTCTGAAGGCAGGAGCTTGATTCCCAACCGGAAGGGAAGAGTCGGTCTAATTGGATGGATCTTTCAAAGGGGTCAGCATGGCATGCAATGGGCTGAATAGCCACCTTCTGTGCTGCATCGTTCCACTGTGAGTATCTCACCATTTCTCAAAAGAGAAAGCAAAGCTGGCTGGGGTGACAATCTCTTTGTAGGTTTTTTTTTTAATGCCGGTAGTGCAGGGGGGAGGAGGGGGGGGATGTGTGGCGGGGGCGGGGGATCCTTTTTTTTTAAAAACTAACACCCATCATTAAACAGTTTGACTTCACTTATCTGCTGCTGACAGATTGGACGAAGCGATTCTTTTTAGCTGTCAACCGAGCTATATAAAGCCACTCGGCATAAACGCGGTAGGAAGTGAGGAAGCGAGGGATATCCGCAGCATCTGCCAGCTCTTCCCTTTCCCATGCACTGTTGACCTCGCAAAAAAAAGGCTGGAGCTGGGACCTGGCATCGGAGGGAAGGCCCTGACAACCAGAGAGGACAGAGCGAGCCGCACACCGTGCCATGACACAAAAAGGAACTGTGTCTGACCTTGACACCATGTTATTTACAACGCCGTTATCTCTCTCCTGTAGTGATTCTCGCCACAGTTCGTAGCCTGCGCTGCCACAGTCTAAAGGAGCACAGTCTAAAGGCTACGAGGAAATTCAGTCCACACGCAGATTGACCTTCCCCACATCTGGCTGGCCCTGCATCAGGAGAACTTGGCCTAAATGCGGCCTAGTTCAACGCTCCCATTTCTATACCGCCTTTCAAAGCTTCAGGACACTTCAAAGTGGTTTACAACCATCGAAGGCTGTTGCAAGTGTCATTGCTGCTGTCATGTAGCTAAATTACACTGCCAATACAATAGAGTCCAGTCCACCACAACTGTCTGTGTGGAGTTTGCACATTCTCCTCTTGTCTGGATTGGTTTCCTCCTGCATTCTGAAAGATATGCTTGTTAGGATGCATTAACCCAAACAGGTGCTGAAATGTGGTGACTAGGAGAATTTCACAGTAACTTCACTGCAGTGTTAATATATGTCTACTTGTGACTAATAAATTAACTTTAACATTGGCTGTGAAGTTCATGGCAAGCTGAGTTGTGAAAGGTGTTATAGGAGCACTATCTAGGTAAACTAACATAACTTTATGTTATGATATGACCTTATCAAAATAATTCCTTAATTGCATACTTCCTTGCCTGTCAACTGTCTTTACTGGTGGGCAACATTTAAAGAAACTCAGAACATTTTATTCAGAGCCTTCCAGCAAATGTGAAAGATGAGATTCTTCTTTCAGAAGTCACAAACTGTAAAATTGAACTTCCAGCTATTATCGGTGGTAAATACTCATCCTTCAACACAAGCCATCTGTCACATTCTTTCAATCCTGATTTCCTGATCCATGGTACTCCAGTACACTCAAGATCTCGCTATAAATAAAATTGAAAAGACAACTGCTGTAACCATTTAGAATATCACACAGAATGCAGAGACTAATCTTTAAAACATGCTGTTTACAGCTTCACAAGACACATACATGACAGATGGCAGCAACAATTGCTTTTGCTGTAGCTCAGTTGCATCTCTCTCCCTCGAAGTATGGAAGCTGTTTGAGTCTCACTCCAGAGACTTGAGCACAAAATCTCCCACTACAGTACTGATGAAGTGCTGTACTATCAAAGGGACAGTGCTGAGGGAGTGCTGCACTGTCAGAGGGTCAGTACTGAGGGAGTGCTGCACTGTCAGAGGATCAGCACTGAGGAAGTGCTGCAGTGTCAGAGGGTCTGTACTGTGGGAGCGCTGCACTGTCAGAGGGTCTGTACTGTGGGAGCACTGCACTGTCAGAGGGTCAGTACTGAGGGAGTGCTGCACTGTCAGAGGGTCAGTACTGAGGGAGTGCTGCACGGTCAGAGGGTCAGTACTGAGGGAGTGCTGCACTGTCAGAGGGTCAGTACTGAGGGAGTGCTGCACTGTCAGAGGGTCAGTACTGATGGAGTGCTGCACTGTCAGAGGGTCAGTACTGAGGGAGTGCTGCACTGTCAGAGGGTCAGTACTGAGGGAGTGCTGCACTGTCGAAAGGACAGTACCAAGAGAGTGTAATTTGTTATGTCCATTTGTCTGGGCAGACAGGCCCTCAGTTTAACATCTTATCTGAAGGACAGCACCTCTGGCTATAGGGCTGTCCCTCCATACTGTACTGGGGCATCAGCTGAGATTGCTGTATTTAAAAGGGACTTGAACCCACTGCCTTCTGCCTTGGAGGCAAGAGACATGACCAACTGTGCCTCTGCTGGCTGAGGGGAGTGCAGCACCTTCCAATGTGACATCGATAGGATGAGGTACCTGTCTGTTTTCTCAGGTATAAGATCCCACAACCACGATTCCTACGAGCAGGGGAGTTCTCCATACAGTCCTGTACCCATATTATCCTCGACCATCGGATTAACTGATCCTTGCTAGGATTTTCTCGAATGAAAATTGGTCACAATGATGACTGCCTGATGAATTCTTCATCATGAAGGAGTAGTTGATTCTGGGATGAGGGTTCTGAATCTTCATAAAGGAAGCTATGATGGTATAAGTTGGCCATGATGGATTGAGGAATGTTACTTAAAGGGACGATGGTGAATAGGCAATGGCAAACATTCAAAAAATGCATGGGTGAACTGCGACAATTGTTTATTCCTGACTGGCACAAAAATGAAACAGGAAAGGTGACCAACCATGACTTACAAGGAAAGTTAGGGACAGCATTAGATCCAAGGAAGAAGCACGCAAATTAGCCAGAAACAACAGACCTGAGGATTGGAAGCAGGTTAGAATTCAGCAAAGGAGGATCAAAGGATTGATTGAGAAGGGGAAAATACAGCACAAAAATGAGCTTGCGGCGAACACAAAAACTGACTGGAAAAGGTTCTACAGGCGAAGAGAAAAAGATTGGTGAAGACAAATGTAAGTCCCTTAGAGTCAGAAACTGGGGAATTTAGAATGGGGAGCAAAGAAATGGCTGATGAACTGAATAAATACTTTGGTTCTGTCTTGACAAAGGAGGATGCAAACAACATATTAGAAATGTTGGGGAACACAGGGTTTAGTGAGGTGGAGAAGCTGAAGGAAGAGATTGATAGATTTCTGATTAACAATAATGTAAAGGGCTATGGGGAAAATGGGGTGTAAAAGGATTTGAAACGCCCACTCAGCCACAATCATTTTGAATGGCAGAGCAGGCTCGATGGGCTGAATGGTCTACTCCTGCTCCCATATTCCTGTGAAAATTTTTTGATCAGAAGGTGGTGAATCTGTGGAATTCTCTACCACAGAAGGCTGTGGATGATAAGTCACTAAATATATTTAAGAAGGAAATAGATAGATTGCTAAACACTGAAGATCTCAAGAGTGTGAGAGTGTAGCATTAAGATTGAGGATTGGCCATGAATATACTGAGTGGTGGGGCAGGCATGAGGGGCCAAATGGCCTACTCCTGTTCTTACTCTCTATGTTTTCATGTGATGCCATAGAAACATGCAGCATGGCCATTTGGCCCATCGTTGCTGTGCCGCCTCATTAAAGAACTATCCAATTAGTCCCTTGCTCTTCTTCAAAATAGTAGGATCTTTTATGTCCAGCTGTCTGGGCAGACAGGCCCTCAGTTCAACATCTTATCTGAAGGACAGCATCTCTGACTATATGGCTCTCCCTCTGTAATGTATTAGAGCCCTGTAAACATTTCCTTTCTCACTTTTTATTTAATGCCTTTTTTGAAAGTTAGCTTTGACATTCTTTCAGGTGGTGATCACAATCACTTACTGTGTAAAATAAGTCCCATATTCTCCTAATTATCTTTTGCTGGACTATTCTACCATGGAAAGCATCACAACGGAGGTTCAATCATGACCTTGCCCAACACCAGGCTGCAATTTGATTGGATGTTGATTCGCAGCAGGAATCCTGGTTGGTCTTTCCCCCGCCCAAGCCCGGGCATCGCAGATTAATTGAACACCTCACTCACAATGAATTCAGTGCCGACTGAACCTGGCATGGAGAAAGAGATGCACATAGCCCCTGACCATGAGGAAGGCTCCAGCACCAAGTCGAGCTGTGTACATCCAGAAGGCAAGAGGTGTCAAGGTGGGTGAATAATTGTACAAATAATTGTACATACCCGAATAGGCATTGCAGTGTTTTCACAGTAATCTCATTGCAATGTTAATGTAAGCCTACTTGTGACACTAATAAATAAACTTTAAACAAACCTTAAACACCAGACCAGACTAGCTTGGGGCTGACAGCTACTTCGTGAAGACTGAGTGAGATTACAATCCAGTCACTTACGTTCTCAAAATTTCCAACTAAGTTCAGTTCCCCGTATGGTGAACACTCTGGTTTATTATTTTACATTTGTGCTGATAGAAAGATTTAAATACAGTGCTACATGCCCAATGTGTAGCACCATTCAAAGTGTGAAACAAAGAAAGATTTCTATTTATATCCAACCACATCAAGCCACAGAGCAACACCTCGAAGCCCTCTGTCAGTGGGGAGCGTACATGCCTCTGAGTCAGGAGGTTGTTGGTATCAGCCCAGTTCCAGAGAGTCTCTAAACCGCTACTCTCAATGCTGTACTGAGGGGGTGCCGCACTGGAATGAGACTATACCCTACTTGATCTTTCTGGTGAACAAAAGAGGATCTGAGCAAGCAAATTAGGAGCAGGAATCAGCCATTCAGCCCATTGAACCTGCTCCGCCATTCAATGAGATTATGGTTGATCTGATATAACCTCAAAAAAAGTTTATTTATTAGTCACAAGTAGGTTTACATAGGTTGGAAAGAAAGGATAATGCTGCAATGAATTACTGTGAAAATCCCCTAGTCACCACACTTTGTTCCAGTATACTGAGGGAGAATATAGCACAGCCAATGCATCCTAACAAGACGTCTTTCAGACTGTGGGAGGAAACCAGAGCACCCAGAGGAAACCCACGAGACATGGGGAGAATGTGCAGACTCTGCACAGACAGTGACCCAAGCCAGGAATTGAACCCAGCCATCATGGCACCCCACATTCCCATCTAACTTCGATAATCTTTCATTCCTCATCAAAGACCATTCCATAGTCACTATTTCAGAGAGGAGTCAGGGAGATTTCCCCAATGTTATTTCCCATGTTTATCCCTCACTCAACATCATAAAATCCCCATTTATTGGTTCATTGGCACATTGCAGTTAGAGGGAGTGCTTTATGTGAAGTCTGGCTGCTGGAGATGTGGATTAGCTACACTACCACAGTAACAGGGAAACCAAAGTCCTCATCCAACCAGCTCCCTCAATATGACATCTTCCCCCAATCAGTTCAGATCATTGTTGAGACCCTGGAAAATATGGACCATTTCCCAAATCTTGGGAGCCTGCTCTCGATGAAAGTGGACAGAGACAATGAAAGGCATCATCAATTCCAATGTGCCAGTTCAGCCCTCGACTGACTGAGGAAAAGAATATTTGAGGACCAGAATCTAAAACACAAGACTAATTTCACAGTTTACTGGGCAGCAGTGATCCTTGCACTCACAAATGCTTCAGAGACTTGGAACAAGGTACCGCAATTACCGCAAAGCACTGGCAAAACATCATCAGTGGGATCTTCCAAAGATTCTCCAAATCCAATGGTAGGAATGGTGGTCCAACAACAGTGCCCTCTCCTAAGCCAACACGCCAATCATCGAGTCATTAATCACTCAAAAACCAGCTCCGGACTCCCAAAGGCTGCTCTTATCAGAGCTTAGCTGCAGCAGGAGGACAGTGGAAATACTTTAGGGATGTTCCCTCCCTGAAAAGGTCAAACATTCCCCCTGATTCATGGGAGACCCTGTGTCTAACCAATCAAAATGGAGAAGGTTCATTCAGGAACACACTGGGAGACTTTGCCAGGAATGTGCAGAAGTGAGGTTGAGGTATCGGAGGAACACAAACCTCCAAATAACCCATCTACACCCAACCCAGTCACCCACCCTGTGTGTGATTGAGTTTGCATTGGACTTATCAGCTATCTTAGAACCGAAGCGGAAATGGCTCGATCCTGAGACACTGAGATCCTGAGACTCAGAAGATGAAGATTACAACAGGTCCAAAAAAATGCTTAATTTTCTATTATCTGGACAATTTGAAATTATGAAAGACGCTATATAAAATTTCTTTTCAACCATGATGAATTGTGTTTAAGTGACTAATATTTTGAAGAGACACACACAAACATACAAACTAGAAGCAAGAATAAGCCCTTTGAGTGTCCTCTGCCATTCATTTTGATTATGGGTGATTATTGAATTCAATATCCTAATCCCTCCCTTACCCCCATATTCCTTGATCTCTTCAGACTCAAGAGCTATATCTAATTTCTTCTTGAAATCCCACAATGAATGCAGGCATTGAGGTGAACAGCCAATTAATCTGGTTTCCTTTGGTGAAAGCGATTGAGGGAGGAACATAGAGAGATCTCCCTATTCTCCTTCAATTAGTACCATAGAATCTAATCACAAGTGAAGCCTCAGCTTAGCACTGAGAGCACTAACAATAAAACATTTTCCCTGGACTGCCTTGAGGATATCAGTCTCAATCAGCTCAGGTTTGAATCCAGAATATCCAGGCTCAAGACTTGAAATGAAAGACAGGCAGCTGGAAAGCACTGATGGCAACCTAATCCTGCAATACTCCATTCCGATTACTAATTAGTCATTGTTATTCTGTGGCTATTGACAGTCATTAGCAGAATTGGTGTAACAGATAAACCACAGTGAAAGTGAAGAGTGAAATGCACTGGTCAAAACATGAACCTCAATAGGGAGAGACTCGACAGGAAGGCATAAAAGATTACCCAAAGGATTGAAAACTAGATTAGGTTCATGCAATGTATTTACAGTAGTAAAGGATTTTATGATTCATGTTCCAATTGTAAGGGCATCAGGAGAATGGTAGAAACTCCAAGCAGAATTTGTTCATCCGGAGAAATCCTGACAGGTAGAGTCCAGGGCAGGTCAGTGAAGCAGAGTTTAGATATTCTTCATGGCATGTGGAAATCTCTGGCAAAGCCAACATTTGTTGTCCATCCCTAATTGTCCTTGAGAATTGAAAAAACGGTGTTACATTGTAAGGGTTTGTACTTTCTACTGTGGTTATTAAAGATGAGGTAATTTAATTCAGTTCCTGTGAGAAGTAAAACTCTTTCACTATTTGACTTAGCAGGGAGGGCAAATCTTCCCCTCTCACCTTCTCTCTTACCCCTCCAACATCTCTACCTATCCCCAATTGTCCATGGGAACACTTAAGAGTTAACCACATTGTTCTGGGTCTAGAATGACATGTAGGCCAGACTGGGTAAGAAGGGCAGACTTGTTTCAAGATGGGCTTTTTTCAATGACAATCAAACAGGATCAGAATTATTGAGACATTAATTAATTAATTTCTAACAGTCTTCATGGTGGTATTTAAACTCCAGAGCATTATCCTGGATGCTCGGATTACCAGTCCAGTGACAGTATCATTCTGCCACTCTCTCTTTCTAGCATTACACAGATACAAAAATGTAGAAAAATTTCTACATATTTCATCATGTAGAAATATGATGCATTTCTACATAGACAGGTATGCCCTATGAAAAACTATAAATTTGTTGCAGTTCAAAACCTTGTCCAGTTCTTAAAAATTATTTTCAGCTATATTCAGAAGTGTTTTGGTAAAGACAAAGTCTTTATCCACATAATATACTTCCCCCACTGTCAATATATAACCCCCCCCATTGCCCATATACAATCCCCCCATTGCCCATATACAATCCCCCCATTGCCCATATACAATCCCCCCATTGCCCATATACAATCCTCCAGTGCTAAAAAATCATCCACTGCCCATATACAATCCTCCCCATTCCCATACACAACATCCCCCCCCACTGCCCATATTCACATCCCCCCCCACTGCCCATATACAATCCCCCCCACTGCCCATACACAAACATCCCCCCCCCCACTGCCCATACACAACATCCCCCCCCCCATGCCCATATAAATCCCCCCCCCCACTGCCATATACAACCCCCCCATGCGCCCATACACAAATCCCCCCACTGCCCATACACAAACATCCCCCCCCACTGCCATTACCATCCCCCCCCCCACTGCCCATATACAATCCCCCCACTGCCCAATATACAATCCCCCACTGCCCATATACAATCCCCCCCACTGCCCATACACAACATCCCCCCCCCCCCACTGCCCATAAGGATTGCACCCATGCATTTGCTGTCCTGAGGGACTGTGTCAACGCGCTAAGGTTGTTTTAGGAAATGGCAATGGACAGCAGCAAGCTCGACGTGTATGAATAATCCAAACCCTTTGCCAGTTCTTGGGTCTGAACTTTTCATTCATTACGCAAGCTTCATCATAAATCTGAACAAGCCTGACGACTATTTGTAAATACAGGAGCTAAACACCGTGAAGTGATGTCTCTAGAGATTACAGCTGTTTGTTCAACAGTAAAGTCACTCCGTCGCTCGACACTGATATCTGGCATGGGAAATAAAAAGGAAAAACGCAATTAAATTCTAAGGGTTTTGCACTTCTGCTGAGGTTATTATGGTTGAGGTAATTGAAATCAGTTCCTGTCAGAAGTACAAACTCCGTCACAGCCTGAGTCAGCGGGGAAGGGGGTGGGGGCACTGTTCCCTCTCTCATCCTCCCCTTCCTCAGCCTCTTCTTCCTCATTCCTTCACTCCCTCCCTCAGCCCCCCACACCTTCTCATACTCCTCCTCTCCCACATCCTCCCCCTCACACTCCTTCAGACTCTCAGCTTCCCTCCATTCCTCCGACATTCTCCCACTCTCATCCTTCCCCTCACATTCCTTCAGCCCCTCAGCCTCTCACACCCACTAGGGTAACTTCATTGCAGTGTTAATGTAAGCCTTACTTGTGACTAATAAATAAACTTTACTTTACCCCACCTCCCTACTTTCACTCCCTCTGAAGATTGAGGGGCAGTACTCACACTGCTTCCTAGGGTGGGCATTGGCTCCTGCCCGGGATTCAATGAAATGGAACCAAGTTATACTGTCAGCTCCGCTGTGTCTGGCTGCAGGGAGTGCTGCGTCTGTCCACCTGAACCAAGCTAAACTGCTGAGAAGCAAAGTCATTCACCTCACCTGTGGGATCTTGCCGTGCATAAAATGGCAACCCTATTTGACTCCATAACAAGAGTCATCCAATGGCAAAGTAATTCCCTGTACCTGAAGTGACTCTTTGCTGGAGATGAAATGTCATGATTAATTAACAACTCCATTAATCGGCATACCCTGTGACTATCAGGATGGCTAAGACAAACTACAGAGATTTTCTTTATGTCTATCACTTCCTACAATTCTATTTTCTCCTGTTGTCTTTCATTTCTATCTCAAACATAAAAGTTAAACAGAAGGTGAATGAAAATGCTGAATGATCATGGGGCAAAGCCATCTTCAGATAGATCTTTAAAGCATCACAACACCAGATTACTACAGTCTAGGCTGATACTCCCAGTGCCACCACTGAGGGAGTGTCAGCCTAGACTGTAGTAATCTGGTTGGAGGTACCACTCTATGGATAAAACGTGGAACTCAGGTCTCATATCAAAGATGAGCAGGGGACCAATCCCAGTGCCTAGGCTTATTAGTCAAATCAACTTCACTAACATGGGACACAGGTAAGATAGATAATCAACATCTTTTCCCAAAGGTAAGGGATTCTAAAATTAGATGGCATAGGTTTAAGGTGAGGGGGAGAGATCCAAAACGGTCCACAAGGGTAATTTTTTCACTCAGAGGATGCTAAGTATGAACTGTCAGAGACAGTAGTAGAGGAGAATACAATTTTGTCTTTTAAAAAAACGTTTAGACAGTTACATGGGTAAGATGGGTTAAGGGGGATGTGGGTCAAATGCAAGCAATGGGACTAGCTTAGTGGTTAAAAACTGGGTGGCATGGACAATCATAGATTCATAGAATCATAGAACCCCACAGTGGAGAAAGAGGCCCTTTGGCCCAACTGAACCGAACACAATCCCACCCAGATCCTACCCCCGTATCCCTACATATTTTACCCACTAATCCCACTAACCTATGCATCTCAGGACACTAAGGGGCAATTTTAGCATGGCCAATCAACCTAACGTGTACACCTTTGGACTGGGGAAGGAAACCAGAGTACCGGAGGAAACCCATGCATACACAAGGAGATTGTGTAAAGTCCACACAGACAGTGACCCGAGTTGGGAATCGAATGCAGGTCTCTGGAGTTATGAAGCAGCAGTACTAACCACTGGACAAGTTGGGCCGAAGGGCCTGCTATAAGCTGCTATGACACTATGACATAGATCATCTGCTCATTTATCACCTTTCTGCTTGTGGGAGCTTGCTGTGCACAAATTAGCTGCCACATTTCCTCAAACTACATCAGTCACTTCACATCAGAAAGTGATTCATTGACTGAAGAAGTACTTTTTGGAAATACTGAGGATACGAAAGGTGCTGTGTTAATGTATATTTTTGCTACTTGAACAGTACGTTGCGTCTGTGAGAAGCTATGGTGCATTAGTAACCATTTTCACCTCATCAGGCCTCTCACAGCAATGAGATAAATGGCCAGGTGCATGGATAGGTGTCCTGGGCAGGAGTCTCTCTGCTCTTCGTTAACTGTGCCAAGTTGACACTGCACTTGAACCACAATACGGCTCTCCCTCTGTGCCATCTCAGAGCGCCAGTCCAGATGGTGGAGCTTGAACCTACCACCTCCTGATGCACAGTTAACAACTGGGGTGTTCTGTTGTTGCTACCCTTGGCATGTACCAAATGAAGCTGCCTTGTTGAAGTTACAAAAAAGTCTTTATTAAAATGACTGAACTATATACATATTTACATAGGAGATAAAAGTATACTACAGAATCCCATGCTACCTGTATTGCTACCTATTTCTAGACTTTGGATCATGTGCTTTCTTATATCTCCATGTGGGTAGTTTTTGTTTTATTTGTTTATGGGACACAGGCATTGCTGGCTGGCCAGCATTTATTGCCCATCCTGAGTGCCCTTTTTGGGGGGCAGTTGAGAGTTAACCTAATTGCTGTAGCTCTGGAGTCACATGTAGGCCAGACCAGGTAAGTACAGTAGATTTCCTTCCCTAAAAGACATTAGTGAACCAGACGGGTTTTTCCAAACAATCAACAATAGTTTCATAGTCTTCAGTAGATTCTTAATTCCAGATTTTTTTTTATTGAATTCAAATTCCATCATTTGCTGTGGTGGGATTTGAAGTGGGGTGCTCAGAACATTAGCTGAGTTTCTGGATTACTAGTTCAGCAATAATACCATTAGGCCATCGCCTGCCCATGTACTTAGTCCAACGTTACCTCGGCATCTGGTACGAGATCCCTTCTATTACAGAAGCAACAAAAGATTCTTGGCAGTGGCAGGTTTTATCCTAACCATTATGATTTCAAAGTGGGAAGCAGTATCAGAGTTCTCAATAGGATAGCAGTCCGTTTCTAAGGTAGTGTTGGAGGCTGCAAATTTTGGAAGTTCTTGCATTCTTTGTTGCTTTGCATAGGACTGAAAATCAATCAAACTCTCGCATAATCGAAGCAATGATATGGTCTGAAGTATGCCAGTGCGCTTCTCCAAATCTTTGTTTCCTTGTTCCCACAAGGAGCACTCGCTCACATTCCCTGGATTAGTGCCACACTCGAATAAAACACATGTCAGGCATCAACTGGAGAAGGCTGAAACGGTGAAAGACCGCATGCTGCTGTTTGCAATCCTAACCAACAGGACACCCAGAAGGTTTTGTTTTCTCCGAAACTTGCAAATCATATTTAACAATTTGGCAGGAGCTGGATTGGAAATCATTAATAAACAGTTGTGCAACGTTTAACTTCCACACAAGGAGAATAAACAAGTCCTGAATGCCAAAATTCCCAAGCTTCCCAGATCATTTCCAATTTCACAGCCTCCAACCTCCAAACAAAGTGCTTATTCTTCTATCAGGACTAACTTCAATTGGCGCAGAAAATTCCCACCGGATGTTTCCTCTGTCACTTGGACACAGCTCCAGATGTTTGCTCTGTGCTTTCCTGGTTCTTTTGCTTTCTCTCTTACCTCTCTTGCACTTTCCCTTATCTCAGAGATGCTGAGAGGTGATGCACGTCCGCCGGAACCTGAATTATTCCATCAGCACGTGGAGATGTAAGAACATGATAAGAACATAAGAAATAGGCAGGGCATCGGGATTCCTGCTTGCCTTTGACGAGGTTGGTGTCAGCATCCACCACGTTCTGAGATACCCTCCTGAATGGGGCATTGGCCAAAAATCTGGATTCCCACCAGGTGTGAGGGTTGCTGAAATTCACCCAACCACCCCATGGCTCGCTATTTTTCCTAAAGTGTTTTTGATTGTGTAACTCGGTGAGTTATGCAGGGTAACTTTAGTAGCAGCACTCCTTCATCAGCTCGGCAAGAGCGGACAGAGCAGGGTCTGAGAACCGTCTGTTGGATATAATTGGTCTTTGCTGTTCCATATATAACGCTTTTTGGAAATCTTGGATTTTTGGAAAAGCGACACGGGGCAAACGGCCACTGGATGTGCTTTACCACCTTGATTACCCCCCCACCCCCAACCCTGGGGCCCAAGGTGCCAGGGCAGGAAGTCAGTGTAATGTTGGCACCACCAAAGCACATGGCTTGAGGGTGGGCCTGATGGTGATCTGGGAGGCAGACAGGGCGAATGGGGGTTCAGGACGATGTCTGAGGAGGAAGACAGCTGAGTTGGGGGGGTAGTTGAAGGAGATGGTCATGTCAGATCATTCTTTGGGGTCAGGTTATGTCAGGTGACTCTGAGTATTGTGGGGAGGAGACCCCCCCCCCCCCAACCCCCCCTTGCTGTGGGATTGGTGGTTCTCCAGTGGGGAGGGGGGGGGGGAGGAGTTGCCATTTTAATTTTTGCAGTGGGGGGGGAGCCTGCCTTTGAGCTCAGAAATCAGGACATCCTTTAAAAGTGGCCACGTAATCTCTCATTAGCGGAGCTGGATGTGGGTTTCCTGAGATGGTACTCATTTGCAACCTTCAGGTGGGTGAATGACAGACACTGCCAGCGCCCAGCAGGAAGCACTCTCATTTTCAATCTGGAGTGGGCACTTAGTCCCAAGTAGGGTTATTCGAGGACCGAGTAAATTTAAGGAGTAATTATACAGATACTTAATAAATAATGGGCTGAAGGATTATAGTGAATGGGCAAAAAAGTGGAGTTGAGATGGAGATGAGATCAGCTATGATTGTATTGAATGGCAGAGCAGGTTTGATGGGCTGAATGGCTACTCCTGCTTCCAGCTGTTATGTTCTGATGTTCAAGCCCAACCATAAGATAAGCCCCTCATCCCAATAATGAATCAAGTGAACCTCCTCTGCAATGCTGCTAACTCAATTATATATTTTTTCCAATAAAGAGACTAAAACTGTGCACCATTTCCAGACACAACCTCACCAAGACCCTGTACAGCTACAGTAGAGGAGCTGAGGTCAGTGACTGCCTTAGAAATGAGAGTTTGATGTTTGTTCATAGAATTCCTAGAGTGCAGAAGGAGGCCATTCAGCCCATTGAGTCTGCACCAATCACAATCCTAACCAGTCCCTATCACCGCAACCACATGTATTTACCCTGCTAATCCCTCTGATGATAGTGGCAATTTAGCATAGCCAACCAACCTAACCTGGAATGTGGGAAGAAACCAGAGTACCCGGAGGAAACCCATGCTGATACAGGGAGAATGTGCCAACTCCACACAGTCGCCTGATGCTAGAATTGAACATGGCACCTTGGCGCTGTGAACCAGCAACACCAACCACTGTGCCACCGCAGTGCTGCCCACCACACTATGGTGCGTTGTAGAGGTAGAAGCAAGTGTCAGAGACTCAGCATTTGGCAATGTTTTCTTCCACAACGTAACTAGGGTGGCACAGTGGTTAACACTGCTGCCTCACAGCACCAGGGACCCAGGTTCAATTGCAGTCTTGGGTCACTGTCTGTATGGAGTCTGCACATTCTCCCAGTGTCTGCACACGTTTCCTCCGGGTGTCCCGGTTTCCTCCCACAATCCAAAAAAGACGTGCATTGGCCATGCGAAATTCTTCCTCAGTGTACCCAAACAGGCGCCAGAGTGTGGAGACTAGGGGATTTTCACAGTAACTTCATTGCAGTGTTAATACAATGCCTACTTGTGGCACTAATAAACTTTTAAAAAAACTTTCGGGTAAACACCTGGGAATAAGACCTGCGTGGAATTGTTGTCGATTTGGTGCAGGCTCGAAGGGCCGAATGGCCTCCTTCTGCACTGTAAGGATTCTATGATTCTAATAAATGCACCATTGTTTCTTTGCCTGATATTATTTTACAGTTTACCCATCACAGATAAGGAGAATTCTGTACAAGCAGCTAGTTAAAAGCTCTGACAGATTATGCCTTCCTTAATTTCTGCTGCAAATATCATAGTAAGAAGTCTCACAATGGCAGGGTAGGAACAGTGTTCCAAAAGCTGGTGGCGTTTACTACCAAATAAACCTGTTAGACTTTAACTTGGTGTTATGAAACTTTTTACTGTGTTTACCCCAGTCCAACACCAGCATCGTAAATGTCATAAACAAGGCAATCACCAGCAGCCTAACCCACACTAATCAAATTAAAATAGTGGTTAAAAAACAAATAATTTTGTTACTATACTTAGAAACTCAATTAATTTTTTATAACATCTGTTAGCCCCACAACTTCCTGTACTCTCAGTAACTGCAAAGGGTGTGAGTATTTATTTGGTGATTGGTACAACTTGTATGAAACAATTCAAAAAGAACTTCACAAAAACCTTAATGAAACTTTGCAGCTTCCCTAATGTAATTTCTCCTTTGAGTGGGGCTGGTTCCAAGCTCAGAGAGGCAATGACGGTTACCTTTGACTGAGTGAAATGAGTTCCTGGCAACGTCAATTGAATTCTTAGAAACACAGAGCAGTCCCTTCATCTGTAACTAAATTAAATTGTTGAAACAAAAGCCAGAGGAAGAAGAGGTGTAGGAAATTGGAACTTGTTCTTCCATGGGATGTGGGTGTGACTGGCTGGGCCAGCATTTATTGCCCATCGCTAATCCCTTGAGAAGATTAGTCCAAAGATGTGCAGGTTAGGTTGATTGACCATGCTAAATTGTCCCTTAGCGTCTTGGGATATGTAGGGTTAGAGGGATTAGCAGGCTAAATATGTGGGGTTTTGGGAATAGGGCCTAGGTGGGGTTGATTTTGGTGCAGATTTGATGGGCTGAATAGCCTCCTTTGGCACTATAAGTATTCTATGGGCATAATAAGAAGTCTCACAACACTGAGTTAAAGCCCAACTGATTTATTTGGTAGCACAAGCTTTCGGAGCTCTGCTCCTTCATCAGATGAGTGGAGAATTGGCTTCACAAACAGGGCATATATAGATTATAGACTCAATGGCAAGACAATAGTTATTATGATGATCCATTGTCTTTCACTTTTAACTCTGCTGCTCTTGACTTAGGAGTGCTTGGTGCTGTCATGTTTTGCGAGCACCAGCCTTCGACCCACAACATTCAGAAAATTTAAAATAAAATGAGAAGGGATATTGAAAATGAGAGCAGTGAATGTCAAAAGGTAATCAGGTAGAAAGATTGATCAGAGTATGCTATTTTAAAACAAAAAGTATACAAGCAAGGGATGTTTTTAATTTCACAATGTCACATGGGTGAAGTTGAATTGTTGTGAAGTTAAAGATAGTAAGCAATGCAGTAAATGCAGATTTTTAATATATGTTATTCAGATACTCTCTCCCCAGCAACATCTGTGTGAATACATCATTCTTACAAAATAAATATTTTACATAAAAATATTTAGATAAATATTTGCAGTGGAGGGATGGTTGGTGAGATACATGTATTCTTTCCTACATTTATGTACACACATGTAGGAGAGAAAGGGAGGGACAGAGAAGGGCGGTGAGAATATGTTTGCGTTGTGTTAGCGTTCCTTCTATGTCCAACGCTTCGTGGATGCTTTAGAACATTAGAACATTGCAGCACAGAACAGGCCTTTCGGCCTTCAATGTTGCGCCGACCAATTAACAAAAAGCAATGACCCTCTAACCTAAACCATTCCCTTTTCATCCATAAACCTATCCACTGACCTCTTAAGCGCCCCCAAACTTGGCGCATCTACAACTGCAGCAGGCAGGGCATTCCATACCCTTACCCCCCTCTGGGTAAAGAACCTACCTCTGACATCCGTCCTATAACTATCACCCCTTAATTTAAAGCTATGTCCCCTCGTGCTAGCTTTCTCCATCCGAAGAAAAAGGCTATCACTGTCCACCCTATCTAAACCTCTAATCATTTTATATGTTTCGATTAGGTCCCCTCTTAGCCGCCTCCTTTCTAACGAAAACAACCTCAAATCCCTCAGCCTCTCTTCATAAGACCTGCCCTCCATACCAGGCAACATCCTGGTAAACCTCCTCTGTACCCTCTCTAATGCCTCCACATCTTTCTTATAATGTGGGGACCAGAACTGCACACCATACTCCAAGTGCGGCCGCACTAGAGTTTTGTACAGTTGCAACATGACGTTGCGGCTCCGAAATTCAATCCCCCTACCAATAAAAGCCAAGACTCCGTATGCCTTCTTAACAACCTTATTGACTTGATTGCCAACTTTCAGGGATCTATGCACATATACATCTAGATCCCTCTGTTTGTCAACACTATTAAGAGTCCTACCATTAGCCCTATACTTTACCATTAGCCTTTGTAAACTTTGGAACCCAAGTACAGATGAAAGAGCATATTTGACCCAACTTGGCTATCCTTCTGTAAAAATCCAGGAGTCTCCATACCTAAAATACTTTCACCTTGACAGAAAGACTATTCCTTTTCGTGAATGGTTTGTAGCTCAATGAAACACTTCCTGATATCACTCCTGATATTCTCTTTAGATAAGTAAAAGTTGAAAGCAATGTTCTCCTCATTGGGATTTTGCTGGAAGAATTGCCAGAAATATGAAATGCAATCCCGAAACCGTAATAATCCTGAAATGTCAAATAATTCAAATTATTTGAGTTACCGCGGATCGGTGGACAAGCTTTAGGAAGGATGCAAAGTCTTCAATGAGGCTAAAGAAAATATTCACTAGAATGGGTAGCACAATAGTTACGATGCCGGAGACCTGGGTTCGATCTCCAGCTTGGGTCACTGTCTGTGCAGAGTGTGCATGTTCTCCCTATGTCTGCGTTGGTTTCCTCAGGTGTCCTGATTTCCTCCCACAATCTGAAAGATGTGCTGATTAGGTGCATTGACTACACTAAATTCTCCCTCAGTTTACCCGAACAGGTGCCGGAATGTGTGGCGATGAGGGGATTTTCATGGTAACTTCATAACAGTGTTAATGTAAGCCTATTTGTGACATTAATAAATAAACTTTAAAACTTTAAAAAACAGGGACTGGGAAAGCTGGAGTTGTTCTCCTTAGAGCAGAAATATTTGATAAAAGTGTTTAAAACCGTGAAGGTTGCAGATGGAGTGAATAAAGAGAAACTTTCCTCAGTAGCTAAAGGGGCAATTACCAAAGGAACCAGAGGTGACATGAGAAAAAACTTAGTTAATTATTAAAAGGAGAGAAAAAATTGCATGATTCAGGGAAAGAGTGGGATGGGTGATATGTGCCAACTAACTTAATTGCCTTTCTGAAGACCTAGTGCATAGTCGATGGGCAGAATGGCCTATTGCACAGTATTATTCCAGCACTAACATTAAACTGATTGGCCTGCGAGTGCCAATTTTATCCTCCTCCCTCTCTCTGAATAAGGATGAAACATTTATACTCTCCACGTTCCCTCCATGGCCCCTTCACACCCCCTCCACATCAGCCTCTGACCCCCCATTCACCCCCCCCACCCCCTCGCCCCCCCCCAAACCACACACACACACACACAACCATGTAGCACTGTGCCACTAATTTTACTAGTTGTGTCTTTGCAAGATTCTGATGGCGTTACAACTTTGGTGATTGGGGCAGGTGCCTCCAACATGTAACAAATGCAACTTGCTCAAGTTATTTTGAAGAGTCGATAGTTAATCTTTAAAGACAACTTTACCATAAAGAACAGATTGAAAGGCATGTGCACAATAAAAGGAAAGACGGAAGACATCTAAAACACAACATTGAATGTTTATTTAGGAATAGAAGACTTCATGCGTCCTCACTGCCAGAATCATTCTCCACTTCTCCTTCAGAACAAGATGTTCACAATGGATACAGAAGACCACACACTCTGAACTCATTGCTCAGAAAGATCCTAGTTTCAAACAGCTCCCCATTCTCCATAGTGTTACAGGCAGAGTATGGGGGAGGGAGGAGGAAGTGGAAGAGAAGGTGGTGGTTGAGGAGGAAAAGGAGGAGGGCAAAGACACGGAGGTGGTTAAGAGGGGGGCAGAGCTAGAGGAGATTGAGGGTGAGGTAGGAGAATGACACTGAACTGATGAGCTAGGAATATTGAACTGGCTTCAGACCTTCCCCAGCCAGCCTCCTGTACATTCAGATCCAAACTCCAGTGATTATTCATCAGCACATTGAAAACTTATCCACATCACATAGCATTTTAACCATTCAAATCTCCCAATGTCCACTCACAAATTAATCCAGAACACATTGCGATCCATAAACCAAAAATCGAGAATTTGACTGAAATATTTTCTTTTCTTTGCAATTAAAATCGAAGTCTGGCTCCAGAGTGACCAGTTCACTGGACAATGAAAAGATCAGACTTATTTGTTTGTGGAAGGGATTTTTGTTTTAAATGGAAGATTTCACTGGGAGCAGAGACCATTTAATCCATCACATTGACCTAAGCCATTCATCACTGCAGTGTGTAGAAAGGGAGAAATTTCCATCCCCAACATCATTCTGTCATCCCATTCTACTAGATCACTCTCAGTTACTGGACAGTAAAGAGACTCATTAAACACAAACTCCAACCATCAAAGACGCTACTACATAAATGAACAATAGCTCCAATCCGCCAGTGACTGCAGGCAGAATTTACAGGGTTAAATAAATTAATATAAGTTGGTTGAGATAAACGAAAATTCCTTCAAATCTCCCTTAAAATGAGTAGTTTTTTTGTTATTAAAACAACAAGACCCAAGTTAAATTCTGTCTTCTTGTCAGTGGCGAGTAACTTTTTTTTAATTGATCCAGTCAATGCAATAAACAAATCTCGGTGGGAACAGACTTCATTTGCAAGCACGATTAGCGAGATGGACAATGAAACAGGGATATCTCTTCACACAATGTACAGTTCAACTCTCGGGCACTACCTGCTGCTACGCAGGGTAACCCCACCAGAATTCCCAAACTACTGCAGCAACACAGATTCTCCAAATGTCCTTCAGTGCACTCCCCATTTGGGGTGTGTGAATATATGTATAAGAACTCTATAGGTGTCTCCCAACTGTTAAAAGCCTGAACAATCTGTGAAGGTTACAGTCAAAGAAGGAAGCATTCACAATCCAACTGTGAGGGGCAACTACACTTCAAGCCTCACCCCACTGACAGCCTTGAGACACTGATTGAGTTAAACCTCCACAACAACTTTTAAAAGGAGCCCGCAAGTTTATTCTCAGTCTGGGGGCAACCCTGCCTTTGAAGAGCAGCAGCCAGTTCCTACCTGATTTGCAAACAGCCCCAATCCAAATCCAGAGAGAAAAGGTAAAAGCTTTCTTCATTTCTAGATTTCCAGTGCTGGAGTGAGTGAGTTCTCCGACTGAAGAAATAAAGAGTGTTTAATTTCTCTCCTCTCTCTCTCACACACACACAAACTGGAGGGTGCAGTTCAGAACCGTGGTTCAGGGAAAAGCAGATCTTCAAATCCGAGCAGCTCCGGGGACAGACGGAATAAGATTGATGCAAACCGCAAGGAAATCGTTGGAAGGAAATGTGCGCTACGATTAGCATCAAGTGAGATGCGTTTCCTTTCGCAAACCTCTCGCCACTTCCACCGACTCACTGGAGAGGGGTGAGGGGAAGGGGGGCGAACTGTTTCCCCCCCCCCCAACTTTATTCTGACCAAAAGCTTCAAATGTCCTGCCCTGCAAATCTGTTGATTTCTCAATAAATTTTAAAAAAAAATTCCCAACGCCAAACTCCTTCAGCAGAGATTCAGAAATCCCCAATGTGTACTCCACTGGCGTTCAGTTCATCACATTTATGTCCCTTTGCGTTTAAGATTGTATTTTAAACAAATCACTTCTTAACCAGATGCTGTATTCTAATTAACCCCCATAACAAGCCTCTAAGAATGAAACATTCCTATTTAAATACATCAATCTGTACATTGTACTGAGACCCTGATCTTCTCCTTGGCAATCTTTTAAATATCCTTAAGTTTAAAGTTAAACTAAATATTTCCTATGTAAACCTGTCACGCTGCAGTTGCAGACTTCAACCATTGGTGGTTCTGTAGCTCTAGTTTTGCATGGCTGATCTTCTAAGTGTTTCACCTGTTGCTGCTGGTTTTTAAAAATAAATAATGTGAAATCAATTGTATATCAAAAGTCAGAACGTAAGAGGACTCAATTACAGCCAAAAAAAAACTTAATCCTGTCGTTCCTGCAAACTCCAGTTGCAGGAGATTCTAGCAGAATTTCAATTAGTAAAATTTGTCTCATCCATTACACATTCCATAATGAATGAAACACTTGCATTTCTATAGCACCTTTCATGAAATAATAGAAGTTTACAGAGCTGTAGGAAGCCATTCAGCCCATCAAACCTAGGGTGTCTTCCACACCTTTTTAGAACCCCATTGTCAATATCCTTGAGTTTACCATTGACCAGAAACACAGTTCGACTCATTACATAAATACAAGGCTAGGAATACTGAGATGAGTAACTCACCTCCTGACTCCCCAGAGCCTATCCACTATCTACAAGTCAGGAGTATGATGGAATACTGCCCATTTGCCTGGATGGGTACAGCTCCAGCGACACTCAAGGAACTTGACACAATCCAGGACAAATCAGCCCTGCTTGATTGGCACCACATTTACAAAGAATTAATCCCTCCACCATCGACGCTCAGTAGCAGTAGTATGTGTACATCTACAAGATGCATTGCAGCAATTCACCAAAAGTCTTTAGAAATACCTTCCAAATCCATGACCGCTTCCATCTAGAAGGACAAGGGCAGCAGATAAATGGAAACAGCACCACCTGCAAGTTCCCCTTCAAGCCGCTCACCATCCTGACTTGGAAATATATCACTGTTCCTTCACCGGATCAAAATCTTGGAATTGCCTTTCTAACGGCATTGTGGATCAACCCACAGCACATAATCATAGACTCATAGAGGTTTACAGCATGGAAACAGGCCCTTCAGCCCAACTTGTCCATGCCACCCTTCTTTTCTTAAAATCCCTAAGCTAATCATAATTGCCTGCATTTGGCCCATATCTCTCTATATCGATGTAACCATCTAAATGCTTTTTAAAACACAAAATTGTACCCATCTCTACTACTACCTCTGGTAGCTTATTCCAGACACTCACCACCTTCTGTATGAAAAAATTGCCTCTTTGGATACTGTTGTATATCTCCCCTCTCACCTATGGCCTCGAGTTTTAGACTCCCCTACCTTTGGGAAAAGCTATTGACTATTTACCTTATCTATGTCCCTCATTATTTTATAGACCTCTATAAGATCACCCCTCAGCCTCTCCTTATAATTCAATCCATCAAGTCCCTGTAGCATCCTAGTAAATCTTTTCTGCACTCTTTCTAGTTGAATAATATCCTTTCTGTAATAGGGTGACCAGATCTGTATGCAGTATTCCAAGTGTGGCCTTACCAATGTCTTGTACAACTTCAACAAGATATTCCAATTCCTGACCAATGAACCCAAGCATGCTGAATGCCTTCTTCACCACTCTGTCCACCTGTGACTCCACTTTCAAGGAGGTATGAATATGTACTCCTAGATCTCTTTGTTCTGTAACTCTTCCCAATGCCCTACCACATGGACTGCAGCGATTCAAGAAGGCAGTTCACCACCACCCTCTCAAGGACAACTAGGGATGGGCAATAAATGCTGGACAGTCAGCGATGCCCATATCCCATGAATGAATAAAAAAACTGATGAAAAGTTTAAAGTTTATTTAGTAGTACCACGAGTAGGCTTACATTAACACTGCAACAAAATTATTGTGAAAATCCCCTAGTCGCCACACTCTGGTGCTTGTTCAGGCACACTGAAGGAGAATTTAGCCATGATCAATCCATCTAACCAGCATCTTTCAGACTGGGTGAGGAAACCAGAATTCCCAGAGGAAACCCATGCAGACATGGGGAGAACATGCAGACTCTGCACATACAGTGACCCAAGCCAGGTATCAAACTCAGGTCCCTGGTTCTGTGAGGTAGCAGTGTTAACCACTGTGCCGCCAATGCTGTAACATAGGGAAATGCAGGCTCCAACAGACAGCAATGAGGTAACGACTAGATAATGTTCTTTCAAAGATGTTAGTTGTGGTGTCAAAATTAGCCAAGACATCAAGGGTATAGGTGATTTCCTTGAATATAATAGGAAATATTAGGTGATTTATATCCAGCCATTCTGTAACACATTGCAACTACACACATCTTCAATAGTTTGAGTTTACCAAGCTTCAAATCTCCATAGCTCTACCTGTGGGAGAGACAGACAGATAGCTACATTTCTGTAGTGCCTTTCACTACCTTAGGACATCCCAAAAGATTTTACAGTTAATTAAGTATTTTTTACTTGAAATGTTAACTCTGTTTCTTTCTCCACAGATTCTGCCTGACCTGTTGGGTGTTTTTAGCGTTCATTGCTTATATCTTAATGACTGCAGTGTTTTTGGCGTCACATTAAAATACTTTCACTATGTGGTCACTGTTACAATGTGGGAAATACAGAACTAATGCAAAGTTCAAAGTTTATTTATTATTGTCACAAATAGGCTTACATTAACACTGCAATGAAGTTACCGTGAACATCCCTTAGTCACCACACTCTGGCACCTGTTTGGGTAATATGTGCAAGACACAATCTCACACAGAATGCCCATATTGTTGCAATACAACATCTCAAATATGTTCCGGAGAAATTTGCTTTGTCTGCCAACTGTCAGCAATGCCGGGGAGATCTGCTAGGATTAAATATAATTTTATTGGGACATCAGTCTATCATTACAATGCTTGTGGGGAGGCAGTGCCAAAGTGATGTAGGCTAGAAATCTACCAACAGGGTAATGCTCTAATGGACCTGGGTTCTTATCCCACCACAGCTGGTGGTGAAATTTGAATTCAGTAAAAATCTACAATTAAAAGTTTTAAAGTTCATTTATTAATGTCACAAGTAGACTTACATTAACACTGTAATGAAGCTACTGCGAAAATCCCTTAGTCGCCACACTCCAATAAACGCTGACTCAGCCAATGACACCCACATCCTATGAACGGATGAAAAAAAAGCTTAGCAATAGATTTCATTCATCACAACTTTGTGACATCTGAAAACACAGCTTCAGTTTTCTCAAGTACAGTACTGATGTCAGCTCCATCTTTTGACTCCGCCATTGTTGCCAAATTATCAAACTGCCTGTCAGACATTCGGTGATGAATGAACAGAAACTTATTTCAATTGCTTTTGGTCTCCAGAATCTATCCAACTGTCTTGAGGCTAAATTAGCATATTCACAAAATTGTCCCCTGGGTGATCTTCTGATCAGATCTCTGTACCATCACTAAGCTCATCTATTTCCACAATTTGACAATGCTCAACTCCACCTTCTCAGTTCATCTGCTGAAACCTCATTCATGTCTATATAACATCTATTATTACCCTTCCAGTAACTTGAGATAGCTAAATGGATACAAAATTGGCTTGATGACAGAAGACAGAGAGTGGTTGTGGAGGATTGTTTTTCAAACTGGAGCCTGTGACCAGTGGTGTGCTTCAGAGATTGGTGCTGGTCCGCTGTTATTTGTCATTTTTATACCAATGGTTTGGATGGGAATATAGAAGGCATGGTTAGTAAGTTTGCGGATGACATCAAGATTGGTGGCACAGTGGGCAGTGAAGAAGGTTATCTCGGATTGCAATGGGATCTTGGTCAATTGGGCCAGTGGACAGACAAATGGCAGATGGAGTTTAATTTAGATAAATGCGAGTTGATGTATTTTGGTAGATTGAACCAGGGCAGGACTTACTCAGTTAATGATAAAGTGTTGGGGAGAGTTATAGAAGAAAGAAATCTAGGGGTACAGGTTCACTCCTTAAAAGTGGAGTCACAGGTGGACAAAGTGGTGAAAAAGGCATTCGCCATGCTTGGTTTCATTGGTCAGAACATTGAATGCAGGAATTGAGACGTCTTGTTGAAGTTGTACAAGACATTAGCAAGGCCACACTTGGACTATACAGTTCTGGTCACCCTATTATAGAAAGGATATTATTAAACTAAAAAGAGTGCAGAAAAGATTTACTAGCATGCTACCAGGACTTAATGGTTTAAGTTATGAGAGGCTGGATAAACTGGAACTCTTTTCTGTGAGTGTAGGAAGCTAAGGGGTGATCATAGAAAGATCTATAAAATAATAAAGAGCATACATCAGCTAGATAGTCAATATCTTTTTCCAAAGATAGAGGAGTCTAAAACTAGAGAACATAAGTTTAAGGTGAGAGAGAAGAGGCACAAAAGGGTCCAGAGAGAAAATTTTTTTCATACAGAGGGTCATAAGTGTTTGGAACAAGCTGCTAGAGATATTAGAGACAGGTACAATTTTGTTTTTTAAAAAGCATTTAGACAGTTACATGGATAAGATGGCTATCGATTGATATGGGCCAAATGCAGGCAGTTGGGACTAGCTTAGGAGTTTAAAACAAAAGGACAGCATGGATGAGTTGGCTGAATGGCCTGTTTTCATGCTGTAAACCTCTATGATTCTATAACTTGCAAGTCTCCCACATTTAATCTTCATTAAACTGAACTCAGTATAAACTCTGTGGCCTGAGTTCTTACTACTACGAAAGCCTGTTCACCCATTCTTCCTGCCCTCATTGTTTCTACATTGGCTTTGGCTAACCAACACCTCCACTTTTAAAATTCTTATCATTGTTTTTAAATTCTTCCATGACCTCACCCCTCTTTCCTATCTCAGTAACCCCTCTGGTCCTAAGATCCTCCGGAAGATCTGCATTCTTTTAATTCTGGCCTCTTGAGCTTCCTTGCTATTTTTATCCCTCCATCACTGGCAAACATAGAAACATAGAAGATAGGAGCAGGAGGAGGCCATTTGGCCCTTCTAGACTGCTCCGCTATTCATCACAACCATGGCTGATTGTCTAACCTAGTAGTTTAATACTGCTTTCTCGCCATAACCTTTGATCTCATTCACCCCAAGTGCTATATCTAGCCACCTCTTGAATACATTCAATGTTTTGGCATCAACTACTTCCTGTGGTAATGAATTCCATGGGCTTACCACTCTTTGGGTGCAGAAATGTCTCCTCATCTCTGTTCTAAATGGGCTTTCCCTCAATCCTCACTCTGTGAGTTGAGATGGTTGTGCTTTCTGCCTTCCAGACTCTGAACTTTGAAATTCCCTACCTAACCCTTTCTGTCTAATTTCCTCTCTGTCCTTGTTTAAGGTGCCTTCAAAACCTAATTCTTTGGCCATTTACTTAATACCTTTTGTGGCCTGATATCAAATTGTCTTTACTGCATTAAAAGTGCTACATAAGTACAAGTTTTTGTTGTTGTTGTTGGTCTCTTTTTGACACTGAGTAAATAGATCGGTATTATTAAATGACAAAACTACAGGTAATTATTAACATTAATAAGCAAATAATTAAAAGCCAGAAAGAAAAATTTTTTGAGATTAACAGCTGAATGTATAATATTTTTAAAGGCATTTTTTAATTCTGGAGACTTCTCCCATTTAAAATAACAGATTAATATTGTTGCAAAGTGCATGGATCAAGGAATATTCAAGAACATTATAAACATTTTTCTACTTCCTATCGCAGTCTTTGAAATCAAATCTGGAACAAAGATTGAGAGATTGAGACAAGAAATGAGCAGGTTTGAGAGAACAAGGGATATAAATTAAGTAAAAGGTAAAGTTTATTTATTATTCATAAGTAAGACTTACATTAACACTGCAATGAAGTTACTTTGAAATTCTCCTAGTTGCCACAGTCTGGGGCCTGTTTGGGTCAATGCACCTAACCAGCATGTCTTTCAGAATGTGGGAGGAAACCAGGGCACCCGGAGGAAACCACACAGACACGGGGAGAACATGCAATCTCCACACAGTCACCCTAGCTCAGAATTGAACCCAGGTCCCTGATGCTATGAAGCAGTGTTAACCCACTGTGCTACCATGCTGCCATGGGATAAGTGGGGCCGGCATGTGGTGAAATCAGGATATTAAATTTGATCAGTCATGATCAAAGTGAATGGTGGAGAAGGCTTGAAGGAACTCAAGTTTTTTTTAATTCATTCATGGGGCGTTGGCTGACCAGCGTGTGTTGCCCAACCCTAGTTGCCCTTGTTCAGAGGACAGTTGAGAGTCAATCACATTGCTATGGCTATAGGTGAGACCAGGTAAGAACAGCAGATTCCTTCCCTAAAGGACATTAATAAATCAGACGGGTTCTTATGATAGTCGACAATGGTTTCACGGTAACCAGTATATTTTTAATTGCAGATATTTTTTATTGAATTCAAATTCCACCATCTACCATGGCAGGATCCAAACAGGGTCCTAGAATATTAGCTGAGTTTCTGGATTAAAGTCTAGCAATAATACCACTGGTCCATCACTTCCTCACGAATGGCCTGCTGCTTGTTCTAGTTTCTATTTTTCTATCTGATATCTTATTCCTTGAACTAAAATGTGTGCCTTTCCATTACCATCCTCTTGTTTAGTTTAATTGTGATTATTTGGCTATCTGAGATCTTGGTTAGAAGGCATTTGAGTTAGTAAGGAGATAAAATGTTGTTTACAGCATGGGTCTGAATTCCTAACTCAATTGCTCCTGACAGCCCCTTTTCCCACCAGTTAAAAATAAAACCCACCACTGCACACATGTGAACTATTAGAAAGCAGTTCTTCCTCTACTCTGCACTCTGGAACTAATTTAAAGGCAAACAGCATCAATGTCCCCTCACAGAATTCTGGCACCAGCAGCTGTCTCCTCGTTCCTTCACTTATAAAAATACCACAAATAAAACTATGCTGCACCTGTTGTACTCTTGGTCCCATAAATATCCTCACACCCTTTCTCTCCATAGCCTCTCCATAACACCCATAATTTTTCCTTAACATAGCCTACTCATCTTCTCCCCATATCCCTCAATTCTATTAACTCATCTTCTCCCTAGCTTCCTCAATCCCACCAACACATCTTCTCCCTATATCCCTCAAGCTAGCCTATCCCCCCTTTTTCCCATATCTCTCAATCCATCTACTCACCTTTTCCCCCTTCTTCAATTCCACCTACCCATTTTCTCCCGAGAGCCCTCAATTCCACCAGTTTACCATTTCTCCATATCCCTCAATCCAACCTACCCACTTCTCCCCATATTTCTCAATCCCATCAACCCGCCATCTCCCTATATCTCTCAATCCTCGCTATTTACTTTCTTTCCATATTCCTCAATCCCACCTATTTACTTTCCTGAGTTCACCTACCTCTCCTTAATCCCATTTACCTAATTCCCCACTGTGAGTGTTGGTCTGTTCCTGTGGTTGCTATACATTAGAAAGGTGATTATCAAAGCTAGCAAAACCATGTTTGCTATTTCCCAATGAATTGTAAATGTCTTTTATGAGACCAGACGTACAGTTTTGCCATAACTCTGCAAATCTCCTCCAGATCCATTCCCAAATTTCTCTTCAATTGTTCGTTGGCACCATTTACACTCTGCTTTAATTATTCCACAATTCATTACTCTCCTGGTCTTAAATATTTTTGTGACTTCCCTACTTGCAGTCATACAACACAGAAAGAGACCATTTGGCCCATTGTGCTTCTGCCAGCTCTTTGAAAGAGCTGTTCAATTAGTCTCCTCACTTTCTCATTCTAATTCCTGACTACAGTCATAGAATAGTATCATAGAATCCCTACAGTACAGAAGAGACCATTCGGCCCATTAAGCCTGCACCAACAACAATCCCACCTAGCAACTTTAGCAATTCCTGCAACCCAACATTCAGTCTGGCTATTTTGACAACTGCAGTGGATTGCTTATTTTTTTTTTGATTGACATCTTTATGTGATTGCAATAGGTTCTTCCTTCTATGATTCCTTTGACAATGCACAAATGTTTATTTAGAACATAGAACATAGAACATTACAGCACAGAACAGGCCCTTCGGCCTTCGATGTTGTGCCGACCAAAATAAAAAGCAATGCCCCTCCAAACTAAACCATTCCCTTCTCTTCCATATACTTATCAATTAACCTCTTAAACGCCACCAAACTTGGCGCATCTACAACAGCTGCAGGCAGGGCATTCCACTCCCTAATCACTCTTTGAGTAAAGAACCTACCTCTGATATCCGTCCTATAACTCATACCCCTTAATTTAAAGCTGTGTCCCCTCATGCTAGCTTTCTCCATCCTAGGAAAAAGGCTATCACTGTCCAAAGACAAGATTAAGAATTGTTAAGTAATTAAAACTTCTGTACCAAAACTACAATTGCCCTGTCTGGTTGACACTTTTATAGGATTGTAGAAACGATCATTTATTTCAGAAAAGATTTCTGAATAGACTTCTTTTCCATAACATTTACCGCAGTTGTCAAAACAGAACCCCTGATGAACTAATGCATTTGGCTGTCTTGGTTCTCAGCCAAGCATTCATTATGAGCACTGATGGACAACTTAGATGACTGACCATCTCTTGCAACTGACATTTTTAACTGTCTTCAGAGTTGTTTCTATTCCATGAATATCTGGTAAATCAGATAAAGAAACCAGTATTTTTTTCTCCATGTTTTCTGGGTCGCTCTTCCTGCCTCCAATTCAGATAGGAGGTTGGTGAGGATCCCATTGCTTTCCTGCCCATGTGACCAGTTGTCCTGTATTTTAAGCTGTTGTCTTACTTTGACTGTTTGGCTTTGACCTTCTGTAAAGGTCCAAATTTCCAAATTTTATTAAAACTCACACTCTGCTGTTTTCCTTAAAGGGCCAATCACACTACATCTCCCCCTCCAACTCATTTATACAATCTTCAATAACTAATTTACTCAGTCCTAAATTCCAACTAAATATTAGTTATTTGGGCAGCATAATGGCACAGTGGTTAGTGCTGCTGCCTCACAGCACCAAGGACCCATCCGGGTTCGATTCCTTGATTGTGTCACAGTCTGTGTGGAGTCTGTGTCTACATCGGCTTCCTCTGGATGCTCCAGTTTCCTTCCACTGTCCAAAAGATGTACTGTTTAGGTGCATTGGCCATGCTAAATTCCCCCTCAGTTACCCGAACAGACGCAGGAGTGTGGGATTTTCACAGTAACTTCATTGCTTTGTTAATGTAAGCTGACTTGTGACACTAATAAATCAAAAATTTAAAAAAAAATCGTGTTGGACAATTATAAATTGAGCCTTTGAAGGGGTTTTGTGTTTCTTGTAGAATGGTGTAACCCCGTAGTTGGAAATGCTTCCACAGGATAAGTAGAACATAGAACATAGAACATTACAGCACAATACAGGCCCTTCGGCCCTCGATGTTGCACCGACCAGTGGAACCAATCTTATGACTGTGTAATCTAAACTGTCCCAATGTTATCCATGTGCCTATCTACTGACCATTTGAACACCCTTAAAGTTGGCAAAGGGCGTTCAACTTGAAATATTAACAGGAACTGCAATAACGGGAACCCCTTTTGACAGAGACAGTCCGTTACCACTCACTTCCATAGAGACATCCATTACATCTATAATGAGTCGATCAGGTACTTTGGTGCTTACGGGTTTGAAAACATTGTGTGATGGCGAACACAAATAGCCAGAGCATCTCTCTACCCCTCACATGGGCCATGTGTAATGAATGATCCGCCTCTTCAGATCTGCTGGATATGACAAGACTCTGGTCACAGAGACAATAATTCCAGAGTTCAAATTTGGTTTGTCACTGAAGTTTCATATTGTGATACTATGTTATATTGTATACCTAATAAGGGTTTTATGTGCAGCTATGGTGATGGCTCAGTGATAAGATCTTGAAGCTTGCGTGGTTAAACATAAACACCTTTATTGGTAGTCTTTAACTATGTACAGTTCCAAATATGGTCTTGAATGGAGCTGGTCCGTGCAGGCACACTGCTTACTGAGTTCAGTTTTAGACTGTTCTCCAACCATGTGTCACGTGTGAAGGAATGATTGTGGTATTCTGTTTCTGGTACTTAGATCTTGCGAAAAAGTTTCTTCTCTGTCCAGCATTTCTTTTTCATTGACCAATTGATCATATTAGAACATAGTAACTTAAGAATATAAGAACTCGCTCATGGGTACATAGAACATAGAACATAGAACATTACAGCACAGAACAGGCCCTTCGGCCTTCGATGTTGCGCCGACCAATATAAAAAGCAATGCCCCTCCAAACTAAACCATTCCCTTCTCTTCCATATACTTATCAACTAACCTCTTAAACGCCACCAAACTTGGCGCATCTACAACTGCTGCAGGCAGGGCATTCCACTCCCGAACCACCCTTTGGGTAAAGAACCTACCTCTGATATCCGTCCTATAACTATCACCCCTTAATTTAAAGCTGTGTCCCCTCGTGCTAGCTTTCTCCATCCTAGGAAAAAGGCTATCACTGTCCACCCTATCTAAACCTCTAATCATCTTATATGTTTCGATAAGGTCCCCTCTTAGCCGCCTCCTTTCTAACGAAAACAACCTCAAATCCCTCAGCCTCTCTTCATAAGACCTGCCCTCCATACCAGGCAACATCCTGGTAAACCTCCTCTGTACCCTCTCCAATGCCTCCACATCTTTCTTATAATGTGGGGACCAGAACTGCACACAATACTCCAAGTGCGGCCGCACTAGAGTTTTGTACAGTTGCAACATGACGTTGCGGCTCCGAAATTCAATCCCTCTACCAATAAAAGCCAAGACTCCATATGCCTTCCTAACAACCTTCTCGACCTGACTGCCTACTTTCAGGGATCTATGCACATACACACCAAGATCCCTCTGTTCATCTAGACTACTAAGAATCCTACCATTTGCCCTATACTCTACACATTTATTATTTCTGCCATAGTGCATTACCTCACACTTTTCCACATTAAACTCCATTTGCCACCTCTCGGCCCAGCTCTGCAACTTGTCCAAGTCCCTCTGCAAACTATAACACCCCTCTTCACTATCTACCACTCCACCGACTTTAGTGTCATCTGCAAATTTACTAATCCTCGATTAGTAAATTAGGGTAGGGTAGGCCCCTTGAGCCTGCTCCGCCATTCAATAAGATCATGGCTGATCTTTCATGGACTCAGCTGCACTTACCCCCTGCTCACCATAACCCTTAATTCCTTTACTTTTCAAAAATTTATCTATCCTTGTCTTAAAAACATTCAATGAGGTAGCCTCAACTGCTTCACTGGGCAGGGAATTCCACAGATTTACAACCCTTTGTGTGAAGAATTTCCTCCTCAACTCAGTCCTAAATCTGTTTCCCCTTATTTTGAGGCTATGCCCCCTAGTTCTAGTTTCACCTGCCAGTGGAAACAATTTTCCTGCTTCTGTCTTACCTATGCTCTTTACAATTTTATATGTTTTTATAAGATCTCCCCTCATTCTTCTGAATTCCAGTGAGTATAGTTCCAGTCCACTCAGTCTCTGCTCATAAGCCAACCCTCTCAACCCTCTCCTCTGCACCACCTCCAGTGCCAATATATCCTTTCTCAAATAAGGAGACTAAAACTGTACATAATAATATTAACTCTTATGTTTGTTGTTAGTGTTCACAAATCTTATTCTGGCATTGTAATGTCAATTTCTTTCTCTGTCTGAATTGCTGGTTCTGCTTCAATGTCAATGTTTTCACCTCTTCAGTTAGTTTCTCATTGCCAAGCTTCCCTTCTTCATGCTCCTATTCTCCCGATTCCATTCTTCATTGGGCTTGGTTCTTATTGTCTTGTTGCTTTTTCATGGAGTTCATTAATTTCTCATTAATTTCTTCTTCGTCTTAACTTCAGTTTGTAATGTTTTTCTTCACAAATTCTTTATTCTCCAAATTTGCTGTTAGTTATTTCATCATGTTGTTTTAATGTCTTCCTTTCAGCTTTAATTTGTTTTACTGATTTCTCTTCATGTCCAACATTTCTAATTTCTTCTGAAGACTTTAATTTCTGCATTTCGTCTGAGGTGAATCCATTATGTTCTGACTGGACATTTACAAATGGAGTCTTCATTTCTACTTGTCTTAACTTCAACCCTTTATGGCTTCACTATTGATTGGGTCTGTCTCTGATGAAGTGTTGATTTGTTTTCATTCTGCGGCTTTCTCATTGCTCATCATTTGGTTATTTATTGTCTTTCAGTGATTACTTTCTGGGGTTTTTGATCATCCTCCTTCTGGGATCTTCTTTTGCCCACCTTCTGGGTCTTCAATTAGCTCTTCTTTAAGGTCTTTGGTTGCCTCTTCCATGAGGTCTTTGCTTCTTCTGGACCTTTTTTTGGGAGTTGCCCTTTATCTGGGATCTTCTATAATTTTCCTGCCCATAGCTGCTTATTCCTTCTTCTGGTTGCTGCTTTAAGTGCATTGCCACATTAAATGGATCACCTCTTTAAATGGTATTATCACTTTAAAACTGTATAATAACCTTTTTTCCCGACACAGGCTGTCATTGCTCAGATATTGTTGGCTTCCCTTTGCAGCTGCATTGACAACACATGCATCAATGCAGGTACAGTATGTTCAGAGCTGTTATTTTATTATTCTTAAAGTTGCAGCACTGCTTAAACTTGGCAGCAACTCTTTTTAACCTAAGTTCTAGTGTTTTAAAACTTAAAGCCACAGCTCTTGCTTCACAAGGTTAATTTCTTTTTTTTTGTCCATAGGTTTCTTACTAAACTTTTGACCCTGCTGACCCATTCAGAGTCCTGCTGTGCCTGTCCCTCAGACAATATCTCAAGTGGTTCTATTTGCCCAAAGAGAGGCATTCTGGTAAAATTGTTCTTGCAGTCTTCAATTTACTCACAGGTGTTGGGCCAGAGGCAGTGTCAGGATAATTTATCCTCATTGCCAGATGTAAAGAAGCACTTTCACAGACTTCAATAAAGAACACAAAAAATGATTTATTAATAAGAATTATTCTGCAGCCTAGTGGCTGTAACTTGCTCCCAAATGTCTCTGGCCAGAGGAAGACTCTGCCCCTGGAGGGGGTGATTACACACTCTGAGTCCCAATTAGTTGCATAAATCATGTGATCCTTACTCTTCTGTGTTGCCCTTGAAAGGACAATCCTTTACTTCTGTTGCCTCTTGGCTTTGCTCCTCTTTGTGTGTGAGTATGTAGACTTTGGTTGTTGGCAACCAGTAGTTATGGTTACTTCCCCCCCCCCCTTCTCCTACCCACTCACACTTACTCTTATGGTCTCCAACAATCCCCGACCCTGGCCTCATAGTTAAAGCATTCCATCTTCTATTTCAGTATAGATTGGTCATCCTGTTCTCTCTCCCCTCCTCGCCCATCCTGATTAGGTCCATGATGGGAAAGATCAAGGCCCAAAGTTGGGCCCAAAGGCCCACCGCCAATTAAGGTCTTTAATTAGGCAATTGATATCCACTAGTGCCTCATCCTGTCACAAGCTGATATTAACCAAGTGGCAGGTGGGGGGTTGGGGATAGAGCTCGCCATGATGGAAAACAGACTGAATTGTGGTCTCTTGAGGGAGTCTCTCATTCAAAGGTGCTCAGCGTATGATAAAGGATTTAGCATCAGAAAGGCGAGATGGTGCTTAGAGCCAATCCCTGCTCTCACTATTATCCCCCCAAGTCCCTCCACCCCAAACTCCCCTCCTGCTATTGCTTGCTTGTGGCCTCGGATCCACCAAATATCCTGGGCCTTGGGTTGGTGTCATCCCCGCAGTAGCCACCACCTCCCAGTGGCACTGCCCTTCAATAGAGCTGCTGGCCTACGATTGGCTGACAGGACAGAGCCAGTCAAGGTGCTTTCAGCCCAGGTGTGATGACGCGAAGCGACCCAAAGTGGCAGGTATAACACAAGGAGACTCATTCAATGGGAAAAATCTATTTACAATGAAAGGATTTACAACACAACACAGGGTCTGCAACTCGCCAACACATTCAATCAGGAACACCCTCACTCCCTATTGGCCAAGGTCCCGCCACTTGCACTCTATTGGTTCTGGCTCATTTGGTCATATGGCCTATGAAAGACCGCCTCTTAAAGGGACCACGCTGCTGCTCAGTTCAGTGGTCCGCCTTAAAAGGGGTGACACAGGGTTCACGAGCCAGCACGTGAGAGCCCCATCATCTCCATTAAACACCATCCTCTGCGATTTAGTTCTCCGTGTCTCCCTCTTTTTACTCTCCCTCTCTGTCGACTCTACAAGCTTGGGGTAGTCGAGTACAACTGAACACTCTCTGTCAGCAAATTCTGACAAAGCATGGGCTGGCTCAGCCCTTCTGGACCTGTATAAACTCTATATTAACAGGGTGTGTCCCACAGACAGGAAATAAAATATATATGAGAAAGAATGTTGGTTCCATTAAAAAGTTGTAGACTGGGAGCTGATGGAATATTGAATTCTTCTTTGTACAGATCTTCCCCAAATATTTTCCTTTCTTTCCAGCCAGCTCCCCCTTTTTTTCCTGCCTGAATAATTCTGATTAACTCAGAGGAATTATTGTCGAATCCATAGGATGCCTACACACTGCAGAGGGAGGCCATTCGGCCCATCGACAACAATCCTACCCTATCCCCACAACCCCACATATTAAACCTCCTAATCTTCCATTTACCAAGGTCATGGCCAATCACCCTAACCTGTACATCTTTGGACTGTGAGAGGAAACCGGAGCATCCAGAGGAAACCCACGCAGATACGGGGAAGGATGCGCAAGCTCCACACAGTGACTCGAGGTTGGAATCGAACCCGGTGCTGTGAGGCAGCAGTGCTAACCACTGTGCCACCGTGCCACCCCTTGACTCAAACCGCTTAACTGACTGCTCTTCCTGTGTGAGCCGAAGTAGCAATTGCTGGCCAAATATTCGAGCATGGGAGGCATCACTGCCGATTTGCTTTGACTTCTTATTGTTAACATGTATTGGTATATAGTAAAAAAATTGTGTTTCTTGCACAGTATACTACACTGAGTCCAAAGATGTCCTGAACTAACATTGACACACAGGCACACTTTGACGGAGATTGTTGGATGATTTCCCTCCCCGACTTCTAAGGCACTGAGGCCAATTGAAATTCCACCTCCTCCCTCCACCCCCTCAACCCCTCACCATCCTTTCTTGGGGGAGTTTAGCTAGTGCAGTGAAACTCACAGTCTAGTCTAACCTGCATGGTTCAGGCTCACTGGCCCCAACAGTGTAAAAACTTCAAATAAATTCTTCCAAATAACGTCTGATTTATCACTCGTGGCAGCTTTGACAAAAGAAAATAAGTCATGTTGAAGTTCTCCTGCCTTGTTATTCATTCAGTAACCCGATGATTGAGAGCTTTGGGGTACAAGGTGCAGAAAAGATTGAAGCCCAAAGAGAGAGATTTATTTCCATTTGTCATCACCTTTCACACAAATTAATATCTGGTCCTGAGTAAGCTGCTGTCCAGCTGCAGATTTATCACTTTACAAATAGAATCCAGGTGAGAGAAATAAAAGATTGAGGGCTGGAGAGTGGCAAAGGGAGAGGGAGAGGGAGTGAGAGGCAGTCGCGGAGAGATAGAAAGAAACAGGCCAGAAAAAGAGAGATGGAACTGGGAGAGAGAAAGGCAGAGAAAATTGGAAAGACAGAGAAAGAGAGAGAAGAAAGACAGACGTGTTTGGGTAGAGAGAAACGGAGACAGAGATGGAAAAGGAGACAGACAGAGGCAGAGGGAGAATGGGAGAGAGACTGAGAGGATTGGGGGAGAGAGAGATAGGGACAGACAGTGACAGGATGGACAGAGTTGGAAATGGGGAAAGAGAAAGTTTAGGAATAAACAAGAAGGCAGAGAGAGATAGAGGAGGGAGATAGCGTGAGAGAGAGTAGGGGAGGAGAAAAATGAGTGACAGAGAAAAGAGAAGGCTTGATGGAGAGAGGGAGGAGGAAAGAGAGAGAGTGTGAGGGAGAGAGAGAGCGAGAGAGAGGGAGAAAAGAGAGACCAGGAGAAAGGGGCAGGGATACAAAGATCGGGGAGGGAGAGGGGCAATTTTCTAATCTCGCCAAGCCCGGAACAGATCGTACTGATCTTTTAGGGCTAAAACTGATTCTGAGCACGGCGTAAACAGTTTGCAATCATTCTGCTCCCTTGTTACTGTCGTAAACTGGATCATGCCTAGAAAGGGCATGAAGGCGATTAGCATATTTTAAAGTAGCATTTAAATTGTCCTGACTAAAGGAAAGATTCTCAGCCTGTTTAGCCCTTCATGAGAGTTGTGGCCTCTCAGTCCTGGTACCTGGTAAATCATTTCTGCACCTTCCTCAGGCCTTTACATCTTATCTAGAACATGGAGGTCAGATCTGCACAATCTCTCTCTCTCTCTCAACCTGGGGCATAGGTCATACTTTGTCTGCTGCTTAGCTAATTATCCCTTGAACAGGTCACTGGTCTGTTGCCTGGGCCTTATAGCTTGAGGGGCACAAGCCCACCTCAAGCATAGTTACACTCATACACGCAGCCAATTTAAGGGGCAATTTACCATGGCCAATCCACCTAACCTGTACGTCTTTGGACAGTGCGAGGAAATTGGAGCACCTGTAGGAAACCCCTGCAGACATGGGGAGAACATGCAGACTCCACACAGACAGTCACCCATGCCGGGAATGGAACAGGGTTCCATAGCGTTGTGAGGCAGCAGTGCTAACCACTGTATCATCCTGCCACCCCAACTGCAGAATAACCACTCTAAATCATTCTGCCCCAGACCCTCACAGCTTTAGAACTCCGTATAGAAATGTTTATAGCGTTACAAGGAATGAGAAAGCCAGGACAGACGCAATGGGGTGAATGGCCTTCTTCTATGCATTGTCTGATTATATCCTACTTTCTCTCACCCTTCTTGTTCCTGCTGCAGTTTAAAAACTTTCACAATCCACTGACCATTAATTCCTGATTTTGTTCTTTGGTTTTCCTATTCTTTCCAGACCTGATGGTGTCACATAGCATCCTCCGACCCCATACAGTTGTCCGAATCACTGACCGTTCTTCTGACTGATAGATTCTGCAGTTTCAGAAAATTATTTCGGATCTCCGACATTCCGGGGATGTTAATGCTGAACTCCAGCACATTTCTGCCCATTGAGAAATAAAAACATTCTCATCTCTCAGTCCCACTGTGTGGAGCAACGTGTTGACCTAATGGCAGCAAACAGAGCAAAACTCAATTGATGCAGCTAAAGCAATGAAACCAGTAAATAACATTATCCTTTTTCTCCAAGGATTATATTTTAGTGAGTGATTAGTGTCCATGACAATGCTCTGTCGCCTAATGCTCAGGTTATGGTGCGATATGTGGGACCTCATAATTGTCTCATCAGAAGGGACTCTTCAAATAGAGACAATAAAAATAGAACAGAACTTACTCCAGCTTATAAATCAAAGAAAAGGTTTGATAAAGAAATATCATCACTCCAAACTTGGGACTTTGCCCTGGGCTATTGCAAATTTTCCACAATTCCCAACAGGTTCTTATTTATAGTAAGTCAGCTGGTCAGCTGACTATCGCATCATTCTATAATTGGTTCCATGGTTTACTGGGTCAGCTGATCCTTACATCTTGTTACCATTGGTCACATTACATTCAATACAATGCTATAATTGGTTACATTCTAACAGTAACTCGGGTATTTTGTGAACTCAAACATAAACTATCCGCAAGGCTGCCAATAAATCCAGCAGGGATTCTGGGAGAAGCTCCCCTGCGCTGTGATTGGGGGATCTGTCTGTCACAGGAAGTAGTCTAGATGAATAGTATAGCTGCCTTTAAAGTGAAGTTGGAGAGAGAAATTGAAGGATATGCTAATAGGATGAGATGGAAAGGGGATGGGTGGAGACTCAGATGGAGCATGAACACTGAAATGGACCAGAGGGGGCAAATGGTCCGTTTCTGTGCTGTAATGTAATGTGTGTGATTCTGTAGGTTATTAAAAACCTAACTGGTTCATGGAAGTTCTTCAGGGAAGGGATCCTACCATCTTCATATGGTTTGTTCTACATATCTAAAGATGTGCAGGTTAGGTGGATTGGCCATGCTAAATTGACCTTAATGTCAGGTGGATTAGCAAGGTAAGTATGAGGGAGTTAAGGGAATAGGGCCAGGGCGGGATTGTGGTTGTGCAAATACTCGATGGGCTGAATGGCCTCCTTCTGCACTGTAGGAATTCTATGTGGCTCTAATCCCAAGCTGCACAATTGAGTAGAAATTCTAACCTAACCAGTTCAGTGAGAAATTGTTGGGACTGGGTGTAATGTTAGTTTTTCTATCTGCGGGCGTTTACTCTTGATTGAAATAGGTGGTAAACATTGAGTGGCATTTCAAACCAACATTCCACCCCAACCACAGAGGATTCTCGCCCTGTGAGGTGGGTTAAAATTGCCCCCTTAGTGCCCCATGGATGGGTGATAAATGGCAGTTGCATCCCAGGAGAAGATGAAGTGAAAAAGATATTCTGTTCAAGGATGGAAAATTGCTCCTTCTCTTCAGCAGCAGAAATGCAAACTGTTATTAGATTAACTCCGGAATGAAGAGAACATGGGGGAGGGTGGCTGAGGTTTCTGGGAACGAAGCACAGATCATGAGTCAGTACAGAAGCTTGGTGGTAGATAGACATTGCTTAGAAACATGCATCTGTGCTTGTCTATGACTTAGCAGCACTGGCTGTGATCCAAAGCTCTCGTACAATCTGTTTCTGCATTACTAAACTGTGTCTTACATTAATGTCCATTGGCTAAGTGCCCTGGGAGGATCAGTTGTTAAAGAGCTTTGCTGTACGCTGCAGGGAGCTCCGCTTTTCCAACCCTGGTGTTTTTTGCTGAGTTAGCTACACTCAGTCAGTGTAATGTTAAAGCTTCGAGTTTATTTATTATTGCCATAAGTAGGCTTACATTAACACCACAATGAAGTTACTGTGAAAATCTTGAGTTGCCACACTCTGGCGCCAATCTGGGTACACTGAGGGAGAATTCAGTATGGCCAATGCACCTGACCAGCACACCCTTCAGATTGTGGGCAAAAACTGGAGCACTCGGAGGAAACCTAGGGAGAAGGTGTAAACTCCACTCAGACGTTGCCCCACACTGGATATCGAACCTCGGTCCCTGGCACTATGAGACATCAGTGCTAACCACAGTGCCACCGTGCCATCCTGTTTGTGGGATAGTTACTGTCAGTCCACATTAGGCAGAAGAATGTTAATGGTCCTTGGTGATAAATGCAACTGGACATTAAATAAGGGCGTGGTGCCTCCCTTGATTGGTTAGCCGGCTCACCATTGTATAAATCTGAATGAATACACCAGAAATTTGAAAGCGTACATTTCTTAGAGCTTTTACACCACTTCAGGATGTCTTGAAACCTTTTACAACCAATGCAAGACCATTTGAACTCTTCCATGTTATAATATAGGAAATGATGGCCAATTGTCCCACACAACACTTCCTCAACAGCAATGTAATAATCATTACGTTATACTTTTTAATGGTTAAAGGAGAACTCCTTTAGCTTCTCCACATAGTGACTGTGTCTTGTGACTTTGTATAGTGCACAAAAAAGCAATAATTTTCACTGCAAGCTGATACATGTGACAATAATAAATCCAATCAAATCAAACTGTGGGGTCTTTTCCATTCAACTGAGGAGGCAGACAAGACCTTAATTTGAAATCTCATCCAAAAGACGCAAACCTGGCACTGCATAATTCCTACAATGAACAAAGATCAAAGAAATTAAGCACAGGAGCAGGCCCTTCAGCCCTCCAACCCTGCACCGACCATGCTGCCTGTCTTAACTAAAAGTGCCTACACTTGCAGGGATCATATCTCTCTATTCCCATCCTATTCACATATTTGTCAAGATGTCCCTCAAAAGTCATTACTGTATCTGCTTCCACTATTTTCCCAGGCAACGAGTTCCAGGACCCGCTACTCTCTGTGTAAAAAATCTTCCTCGTATATCTCCTTTAAACCTTGCCTCTCGTGCCCTAGTAATTGACTCTTCCACCCTGGGAAATAGCTTCTGACTATCCATAACCCTGGGAAAAAGCTTCTGACTATCCATAACCCTGGGATAGTCCAATGTTCCAATTTTCTCACACAGTCCAAAGATGTGCAGGTTAAATGGATTGCTAAATTGCCCCTTAAAGTCAGAGGAGTAGCTAAGGTAAATACATGGGGTAATGGGGATAGGGCCTGGGTGGGATTGTGATCAGTGCAGATTGGATGGACTAAATGGCTTTCTTCTGCACTGTTGGGACTGTATGATTTTATGATTCTACGAAAAACAAAAAATGCAGGCCTGGCAGCATCTGTGGAGAGAGAATAGAGCCAACACTTTGGGTCAGGATGATCCTTCATCAGTTTATACCATGAGGGGGGACTGTAATTGGACGGAGATAGTGTGAATGGTGATAATAAATGCTGAGAAAGGTGCAAAAAGCATCTATTAAGTGATTAGAATGCATGAATGGCAGAGCAAAAGGCACAAATGGTTAGGAGACTCCCTGAGGAATGTGATTAATACACGCACATGCTATATTGGCTCATTTCAGGACAACTTGGCCTCTTGGTTTAAGTCCATAATTTTCTGTGATTTGTAGCAGTTGAGTTTGTTTGCTCCTGGGAGCCCTCTTCCTCACTCCAGCCCTCATTCTTCAAACGATGAATGGAGCTCACTGCAGCTGGGAAGGGGCGATAAAAAACATTAAAACTTCACTCATGTTGCAGGTCAGCTGTGTTACAATCACATCACAGGGAGACAAAAACAGAAATCTACAAGCCCCAGTGAATCTAATCGAGCAGAATAGCTCCTGTGAATGTAACTACTTTTTGACAGGACACCCCACCCCTTCATCGTCCTCGGTAAGAGCCTGGGTTTAGCTGTTGGTTGTGTGCCACAGTTGACCATTGATGAAACATGAACAAACACGGATATATATGGAGCCGTCTCTAAATACGTCAGACCCCCACGCAACTGTTACCAAGGACTTCAGCAGTAGCAAACTTGTCCTCCAGCCCATAACGTTTGCCCACTGCCACTCACCGGCTTCCACAGCACCCTGCAATTCAACCTGTGGAGGGAAATAAACATATCAGTGATCTATGTGCAAACTGTCATACGGACTCTACACACGTGTTGATGATATCATTCCTCTGGCATCCATCAATTTTAAGAATGTTTTGTGTGTGAACTGGCAACGTTTTCATGTCGAACAGTGAAAAAGGTAGACTTTCTCATCTGTCAGAGGTCATATCTTGACGTAATGATGGCACAGTGATTAGCACTGCTGCCTCACTGCGCCAACGGTTCAATTCTGGCCTTGTGTGGATTCTGCATATTCTCCTCGTACCTGCATGGGTTTCCTCCAGCTGCTCTGGTTTCCTCCCACACTCCAAATGACTAGCTAGCGTAAGCGATGGGTTATGAGGATAGAGACTGAGTGGGATTGTGGTGGGTGCAGACTCAATAGACCTCTGTCTGCACTGCATAATTCTACGTGCTGATGAGATGGATTAGCCATGCTAAATGGTGAAAGGGCAGAAGGGAAGGCCTGGACGGAGTGATTTTTCAGAGAGTCAGTGCACACTTGATGGGCTGCATTGCCTCTTCCTCCACTATAGGGAAACAATGTTTCTGTGTGTGCCTATCTGATTGTGTGAAATTATGCGGGTGTGGGGGTATCCATGGCTTCATTCAATTCAGCACTGGATGGGGCTGTAGCTCTAAGAGGCATCACGGACTGTTAAATCCCCAAACGTGATTGCCAGGATCCTCAGGCTGCAACAGAAAGTTAAGCTGACGTGATTCCACAGCACGGCCACAGCCATAAGGACATAGTTATCTCAGTGCATATCACCTTGTGTGTATATCACTCTATGCGCATAGCACCCTGTGTGCACATCATGCTATATGCATATCACTCTGTGTGCATATCATTCTGTGTGCATATCATTCTGTGTGCATATCATTCTGTGTGCATATCACTTTGTGTGTATATTACTCTGTGTATGTATCATTCTGTGTGCATATCACTCTGTGCATATTACTCTGTGTATATATCATTCTGTGTGCATATCACTCTGTGCATATTACTCTGTGTATATATCATTCTGTGTGCATATCACTCTGTGTGCATATTACTCTGTGTATATATCATTCTGTGTGCATATCACTCTGTGTGCATATCATTCTATGTGCATATCACTCTGTACTCATATTACTCTGTGTGCATATCATTCTGTGTGCATATCACTCTGTGTGCAAATCACTCTGTGTGCACATCATTCTGTGTGCATATCACTCTGTGTGCATATCACTCTGTGTGCAAGCCTGGAGAAATTGCCTCTGCAGCCCAGAGTTCATCTGCAATAGCTGTTTTGGGGGGCCCCCTCCACAAACTGATCCAGCCTCTGCTGAGGGACTACTTCTCCATCTCCAACCTCTGCTGATGGTGGGGGGCTGTCTTCTCTGTCTCCAGCCTCTGCGAGGAGGGAGAAGGGGGGGTGATCCAGCTGTCTTTGTCTCCAGTCTCTGAACAACCAGTAATAATTCTTCCAGATGGTGCCTGAATGATCCTCCAATTGCATCAATGCCTTGGAAATGCTAACTGTACAACTCTTGACTGCTATATATGCAGACATTACATTTTTCGACCTATCACACCGGACAACCTCTGTTTGGACAATCTTATCCTTTATCAGGAAAAATAAATGAGAAGTTAACAAAATTCTTGACATTACTGGTGTGAGCTTACGAGTTCCATGCACTATTTTGTAATGACCTCATCAAGGCCCATGAGGTTGGCATCTTGGAGTACGAGCTCCTTGATTGCCTGCCCCATCAGCGATAGATAGATACCCTACAGTGCAGAAGGAGGCCATTTGGCCCATCGAGTCTGCACCAAACACAACCCCGCCCAGGTCCCGCCTCCATATTTATCTACTAATCCCTCTAACCTACACATCTCAGGACACTAAGGGGCAATTTTAGCATGGCCAATCAATCTAACCCTCACATCTTTGGACTGTGGGAGGAAACCCATGCAAGCACGAGGAGAACGTGCAAAGTCCACACAAACAGTGACCCAAGCCAAGAATCTGAACCCCTCAGGTCCATGGAGCTGTGAAGCAGCAGTACTAACCACTGTGCTATCATGTAGGGAATCTCAGCTACTTATACATTGAGGAGTGTGAAGGCTACTGACATTCTGGATTCAGAGTCTGTACCTGAAGCACTCTTAGGATTGGAGACAAGTTTGTAAATAAAGGGTATCTGGTGAAGGGACATCAGCCTCTGAGGAATTATTTCATATTTGTTTTTGGCACATTATTGTTCATGGAGATGTGAGTACATTAGGAAACACAACACCATGAGAACTTCCAGGGCACCAATTCAGACCAGCTAATTTCAATTCAGAATTCAATTAATTCGAACTGTTTTTCCCTTCTGGAATGTTCAGGAATTCTGTGAATTATTGAAAAAGTTTTAACTTAACAGTTACCCAAATCAGAGCTAGAATGGCCTCATTCCTTGTTGCAATTCCGACGTAATTCCAGGAAATTTAATATGTTTTTCCCCAGGCATTGCCAGAACTGATTCCCTCCCTCCTTGTTTGCTCAGGTTCTTAAAAATAACCGCAGGGGAAAAGGAGCTGAGGGAAGGGGCCCTCCTGTCTTTTTTTGTCTGCTGCTGGGTCAGTGTGGGCCGTTTTCCTTTGAGGGTTCTGTGCAAGGACACGGAGAAGACATCTGTCCTTGTGTCCGCACTGTAGGATGTCCTGTAAGAATTGTCCAGGGAATTACTCATGATTTCATTCATGTCCTTTCAGGCAGAGCACAGCACTCCATCAGTGTTATGTTCAAGCCGTGGGACATTCACCTTAATGTGTTTAGCTCTTCAATATCACACTGGGCACCCACAAATATCTTTGTCCAATCCAAGTCTCCAACTGAGGAGACAATCTCAGGAGCACTGTCCCAGGAGACAATGGCATACAGAATCCTTGTTACCAACAGAATCTATCAGTCTATGTTTGGAGAGTTTCATTCGATACCCAGCCTACATGTTTGTGATAAAAGCTGATTACTGCAGACGCTGGATTCTGAAAGCAAAAAAGAAAATGCTGGAAAATCTCAGCAGGTCTGGCAGCATCTGTAAGGAGAGAAAAAAGAGCTGATGTTTTGAGTCCAAATGACTTTTCTCAAACCTTTGACAAATGGCCATCTGCACGCAAAACATCAATTCTTTTCTCTCCTTCCACATGCTACCAGACCTGCTGAGATTTTCCAGGGTTTTCTCTTTTGCGAATTGTTTGTGAGATTGTTTCAGAATAGGACAGAAAGTCACAAGCCACATTTCATTGATTGCAAAGCGCTTTTGGTCATCCTTGGTTTGGTTATGAGAGATATTGATTTGATTTTCATTTGATATGATTTATTATTGTCACATGTATAATTGTCACAGTCCAAACATGTGTGGGTTAGGTGGATATTGTGTTGCCCCTTCGTGTCAGGGAGACTAGCTGGGATAAATGATGGGGTTACTGGGATATGGCCTGGGTGGGATTGTGGTCTGTGCAGGCTCAATGGGCTGAATGGCCTCTTTCTTCATTGTAGGATTCTATGATCTATGAGTTATTAGTGTACAGAGAAATTTTTTTATCTGATGTACAGACAAAGCATACTGTTTGTAGAGAAGGAAAGGAGAGAGTGCAGAGTGTAATGTTATAGTCATAGTTAAGGTGTAGAGAAAGATAACTTTGTGCAAGATAAGTCCATTCAAAGCCTGATGGCAGCAGGGAAGAAGCTGTTCTTCAGACGGTTGGTACATGTCCTCAGACTTTGGATCTTTTTTCTGACGGAAGAAGGTGGAAAAGAGAATGTCCAGGATGTGTGGGGTCCTTCATTATGCTGGTTGCTTTTCTGAGGCAGCAGGGAGTATAGACAGAGTCAGTGGATGGGAGATTGGTTTGTATGATGGACTGGGCTACGTTCGTGACCCTTTGTAGTTTCTTGCAGTTTTGGAGGGAGCAGGAAATGTACCAAACTGTGATACAACCAGAAAGAATGCTTTGGCCTAAATAATCTACCCCACTTGCCACACAAATTGTTGCAGGCTGGGCGGATAATCTGACAGATGTCCATCGATCTCAAGCAGGAATTTCAAATCTTGAGGTCTTGCGGGATTATGCATTCCTGTCCATTATCTAAATGCAAATTCGCTCAAGAATTTTTAAAAAATTCATTCCTGGGACATGGGCATCGCTGGCTGGCCAGCATTTATTGCCCATCTCTGAGGGCAGTTGAGAATCAACCACATTGCTGTGGCTCTGGAGTCACATGTAGGCCAGACCAAGTAAGGATGGCAGACTTCTCTCCCTAAAGGACATTAGCGAACCAGATGGGTTTTCTGACAATTGACAATCATTTCATTGTCGTCAGTAGATGCCTCATTCCAGATTTTTTTTTATTGAATTCAAATTCCACCATTTGTTGTGGTGGGATTTGAACACAGATCCCTAGGACATTAGTTGAGTTTTCTGGTTTAATATTCTAGCAATAATATCATTGGGTCATCACCTCCTCAATTAAAAACCATCATTACGATAATGCAGCGGGAATATTGCTCTGGCCACATACTCTGCAGTGAGCCTTGAATCCTTATGCTGGCAGCATAAGTGTGAGCCACAATCAATTCAGAGTAAACTGTGAATCGTGTATCAAAGGACAGTTTGGTTAATCAGCATTTGTGACTTATTCCCTGAAGCAGGTAGTAGTATCTTTAGACACAGTCCACTGCCCTGATATTTTCCCGTCATGGAAGGAAGACGTAGCACATTTAACACCGTAAAACTACCCAACATCCTGCACAGGGGCATCCTGAAGGAAAAATTGACACCACGTCACATAGGGAGATAATAGAGTAAGTGACTTGGCAAGAATGCCATAGAGAGCCTCTCTGAGACAGAGGTGTAGGGGTTTAGGGAGATAATTCCAGAGTTCAGGGTCCAGGCAGCCAATGATGGAGCAATTAAATTCAAGGATATTCAAGTGGCCAGAATGAGAGGAGCACAGAGATCTCAAATGGTTGTAGAAGTAGAAGGATATTACACAGCTAGAGAGAGAGAGACTGGGGCCATGTGAGGATTTGAAAACAATGATGGGAGTTTTAAAATGGAAACATTACTTGATGGGGGAATCACTGGAGGTTGGTGAAGACAGGTTTGATGAGTAAATGGGACTTGCCATGTGCTGGAATGAGCAGTGAAGTTTTGGCTGAATTCAGGGTTATGCAGGTTGGGAGGTGGGACAGTCGAGCCTGGATAAGAGAAGCAGCAGTGAGAAAGTGGTTTGCCTTTACACTAAGCTCACTGGCACTGCCACCCCTAATGCAGTCTAACCAGCATTCTGACTGGATGAGCCTCTGAGATACCTGACATTGAGCCAATGGTGGCACAGTGGTTAGCACTGCCACATCACAGCACCAGGGACCCAGCTTCAATTCCAAGCTTGGGTCGCCGTTTGTGTAGAGTCTGCATGTTTTCCCCGTGTCTGTGTGAGTTTCCTCTGAGCGCTCTGGTTTCTTCCCATCGTCCAAAAGACGTGCTGGTTAGGTGCATTGGCCATGCTAAATTCTCCCTCAGTGTATCTGAACAGGCACTGGATGTGGCAACTAGTAGATTTTTACTGTAACTTTATCATAGTGTTAATGTAAGCTTGCTTGTGACACTAATAAATAAAGTGAAATTTTATCCTGGACAGTGAAATAGCTTGTAGTTGAGTCGGGGAGAGGGAGTGGGGATTACAGGTGTGTGTTGGTGGGATGTACTTTAATGATAGTCACTCAGCTTCACGGTCACTTTCCATACTACTAACCTTCTTAAAAAAACAGAATTCAAATTCTAGAACAATCTACCTGAAAAAAAATGCCATGCTGGAAAATCTCAGCATGTGTGACAGCATCTGTGGAGAGAGAATAGAGCCAACGTTTCGAGTGTAGATAACCCTTCATTGAAGTCTAGGCGACCCTTTGATGAAGGGTCATCCAAACTTGAAATATTGGCTCTATTCTCTTCCCACAGGTGCTGTCAGACCTGCTGAGATTTTCCAGCATTTTCTGTTTTTGTTTCCGATTCCAGCATCTGCAGTATTTTGCTTTTATGAAAAGAATGGTGGTGCAAGGCAACTTTTTTTTGATTTATTCATGGGACATGGGCATTGCTGGCTGGCCAGCACTTATTGCCCATCCCTAGTTGCACTTGGAGGGCAGTTGAGAATCAACCACATTGCTGGAGTCAAGTGTAGGTCAAACGGGGTAAGGACATTAGTGAACCAGATAGGTTTTTTTGACAATTGACAACGGTTTCATGGTCATCATTAGATTAGATTTGATTTGATTTATTACTGTCACATGTATTAACATATAGTGAAAAGTATTGTTTCCTGCATGCTATACAGACAAAGCATACCGTTCATAGAGAAGGAAACAAGAGAGTGCAGAATGTAGTGTTACAGTCATAGCTAAGGTGCGGAGAAAGATCAACTTAATGCGAGGTAAGTCCATTCAAATGTCTGACAACAGCAAGGAAGAAAGTATTCTTGAGTCAGTTGGTACATGACCTCATTCTTTTGTAACTTTTTCCCAAAGGGAGAAGGCGGAAGAGAGAATGTTTGGGATGCATGGGGTCTTTAATTATGTTGGCTGCTTTGCTGAGGCAGTGGGAAGTGTAGACAGAGTCAATGGATGGGAGGCTGGTTTGCCTGATGGATTGGGCTACATTCACGACCTTTTGTACTTCCTTGTGGTCTTGGGCAGAGTAGGAGCCATACCAAGCTGTGATACAACCAGAGAGAATGCTTTCCGTAGTGCATCCGTGAAAGTTGGTGAGAGTCGTAGCTGACATGCCAAATTTCCTTAGTCTTCTGAGAAAGTTGTTTGGCTTTCTTCATTATAATGTTGGCATTAGTGGGGGACCAGGACAGGATGTTGGTGATCTGGACATCTAAAAACCTGAAGTTCTCAACCTTTCTACTTCATCCTCGTTGACGTAGACAGGAGCATGTTCTCCAACAGATTCTTAATTCTATATTTTTTTAAAAATCCAAATTCCACCATTTGCTGTGGTGGGATTTGAACTCAGGCTCCAGAACATTAGCTGACTTCCTGGGTTTAATATCTAGCGATAATACCACTAGGCCAACACTTCCCCAGGATATAATGCTGCAAAGCAGTTGGGCAGGAACCCGAGGAAGAAGACACAAAGACAAGATATAGGAGTTGAAGGAAGTAATTCGACTATTTGAACTTGCTCTTCCAATCAACAAGATGATGGCTAATCTTCTATCTCAACTCTACCTTCCCACACTGTCCTCATTGGATCCTGTAAACCCGAGTGTCCAACAAATTCTATCGATTGAATATACCCGATGTCGGAGCTCCTTGAGTGGGGACTTCTAAAGATTCATGGTACTCTGAGTGAACAATCTCTCCGAATCTCAAATCCTAAATGATAACCCTTTATTTTGATACCCTCCCTCCACACCCGGTTCCAGATTCCGCTTCCAGAGGCTGTGGGAAGGGTTGAACAGTCCTGTGCTGTAAGATTTGATGAGTCTCTGGTGGGCTTTTGTGGGATCACGTACTCGGAGTGTTTTCCTTCATTTTTTTTTCAGACCGTAGACCACAGCTCCTGCCCCAGCCCCTCCCCCCATCAGGTTTCACGGGATGACAAAGGAACACATGGTTAGAAAAGTACAAAGCAGCATTTCCCCCGCTCTGCTGCTGTGTGCAGGGGCTGCGGGGCGGATACATTCATTGGGTCACTGATCTGTTTCCTAACCTCCTGACCCAGAGGATGAAATGCAGAAACAACAAGCGCTTCCTGACTGTACACAGACAATGTCCCTGAGGATGCTCCCAAAAAAAAACAAGAGAGCGAGAAAAAGGAAAAATAGACGCAGATTGCAAAGAAGAATTTCTGGCTGGAAATCTGTCACTTCTACAAATCGAATGCATTTTCCACTCAGCCTTTTCTCTGCCCCCACATGGAAAATCTGGCAAGGGGTTGGTTTCTGTGAAGGTAGCAACACTTGGGAGAGTTTTATTCTGCACCAGAAACCCACCAACACCTCTACTTTCTCAGAAGACTAAGGAAATTTGGCATGTCAGCTACGACTCTCACCAACTTTTACAGATGCACCGTAGAAAGCGTTCTTTCTGGTTGTATCACAGCTTGGTATGGCTCCTGCTCTGCCCAACACTGCAAGGAACTACAGAAGGTCGTTTTTGTAGCCCAATGCATCGGGCAAACCAGCCTCCCATCCATTGACTCTGTCTATACTTCCCGCCACCCTGGCAAAGCAGCCAACATAATTAAGCATACCATGCACTCTGGATATTCTCCCTTCCGCCTTCTTCCTTTGGGAAAAAGATACAAAAGTCTGAGCTCACGTACCAACTGACTCAGGAATAGCTTCTTCTCTGCTGCTATCAGACTTTTGAATGGACCTACCTTGCATTAAGTTGATTTTTCTCTACACCCCAGCTATGACTGTACCACTACATTCTGCACTCTCTCCTTTCTTTCTCTGTGAATGGTACGTTCTGCCCATACAGTGCACACAAAACAATACTTTTCACTGTATGTTAATACGTGTGACAATAAATCAAATCAGATCAAATCAAAAGTTGAGGACTTCACCTATATCCGGCTTCAAACAGACCTACTGTGTCTAAAATGTTACCCTCCACAATCAATTCTTAAAGTTAAATTACCTGATGCTCTTGCCGAATACTGGTTCAAATAACAGGGCTGGTCACACTTCCTCAAGAAGGTAAATGTTTAAACTTGTGACCAAGATCTTGGGTGGGATTGTAGGACCTCCTTCATCCCATAAAATCCATAAAATCCCATCTAGTGTCAACAAACCTTTCCATGGCCTGTCCCTCGCCTGCTCCGATTCCCGGTAAAATGCCAGTCCTTGTCTTTGCTTCTGTTTAGTTAGATCTGGTCGCCACACTATCAGAAGAATGTGGAGGCTTTGGAGAGGGTACGGAAAAGACTCACAGGATGTTGCCTGGTATGGAGGGCATGAGATTGGAGAAACTTGGTTTGTTCTCTGTGGAACAACAGAGGTTGAGGGGAGATCTGAGAGATGTCTACAAGATTATGAGAGGCATGGGTAGAGTGGATAGTCAGAAGCTTCTTTTCAGGGTGGAAAAGTCAATTACTAGGGGGTATAGGTTCAAGGTGCGAGGGGCAAGGTTTAAAGGAGATGTACGAGGTAGGTATTTTACACAGAGGTTGGTGGGTGCCTGGAATTTGCTGCCAGAGGAGGTAGTGGAAGCAGATATGATAGTGACTTTTAAGGAGCATCTGGACAAATACATGAATAGAATGGGAATCGAGGGGGATATGGTCCCCAGAAGGGTTAGGGGTTTTAGTTCAGTTGGGCAGCATGGTTGGTGTAGGCTTGGAAGGCTGAAGAGCCTGTTCCAATGCTGTAACTTCCTTTGCTCTTTGTTCTTATGGAATGATATTTCACTGAAGGAGGCTGTTTGTGCCATCATGCTCATGCTATCACTTCGAAAAATCAAGCCAATTAGTTCTATTTTCTTTGCCCATTTCCAATGCTCCTTCAAATACTTATCCAAGTTCTTTTAAGAAGTTTAGATTATTTTGTTATTCATTCATGAGATGTGCGTGTCACAGTTTTGGGCCAGCATTGTTTGGAGTCAACCACATTGCTGTGGCTTTGGAGTCACACATCAGCCAGACCAGATAAGGACGGCAGATTTCCTTCCCTAAAGGACATGAATGAAACAGATGGGTTTTTACAAAAATGTTCCTTGGTCATCATTAGGCACTTTTTATTGAATTTAAACTTCTCCATTTCCCTTAGTGGAATTTTAACCCAAATCCCCAGAGTATCACCCTAGATCTGTGGATTATAAGCCCAGCAATAATACCATTATACCATCATCTCTCCATTACAGATTATATCTGCTTTCAGTCACATTACAAATCACAAAACTTACCGTGTAAAAAATATTTCTCTTCATTTTGCCAATTACCTTAAGTCTGTGCTCTGTGACCCGTGTGCCACTGTAAATGGTTTCTCTTTATTTACTTTTTCCAAACTGCTTTGTGATTTTCAACACATCCGGTAAATCTCCCCTCAATCTTCGCTGCTCGAAGGAGAACAATCTTAGCCTCCCTCATCTCTCCACATTACTTAAGTGCTTCATATCTGGTACTGTCACTACTGGAGGGTCAGTACTGAGGGAATGCTGCACTGTCAGAGGGTCAGTACTGAGGGAATGCTGCACTGTCAGAGGGTCAGTACTGAGGGAGTGCTGCACTGTCAGTGGATCAGTATTGAGGAAGTGCTGCACTGTCCGAGAGGCAGTACTGAGGGACTGCTGCACTGTCCGACAGGTAGTATTGAGGCAGTGCTGCACTGTCTGAGGGTCAGTATTGAGGGAGCGCTGCACTGTCCGAGGGACAGTACTGAGGAAGTGCCGCACTGTCAGAGGATCAGTACTGAGGGAGTGCTGCACTGTCAGAGGGTCAGTATTGAAGGAGTGCTGCACTGTCAGAGGGTCAGTACTGAGGGAGTGCCACAGTCAGAGGGTCAGTACTGAGGGAGTGCTGCACTGTCAGAGGGTCAGTACTGAGGGAATGCTGCATTGTCAGAGGTCAGTACTGAGGGAGTGCTGCACTGTCAGAGAATCAGTACTGAGGGAGTGCTGCACTGTCAGAGGGTCAGTAGTGAGGTAGTGCTGCATTGTCAAAGGGTCAGTACTGAGTAGTGCTGCATTGTCAGAGGGTCAGTACTGAGGGAGTGCTGCACTGTCAGAGGGTCAGTACTGAGGGAATGCTGCACTGTCAGAGGGTCAGTACTGAGGGAGTGCTGCACTGTCAGAGGGTCAGTACTGAGGGAGTGCCGCACTGTCAGAGGTCAGTACTGAGGGAGTGCCGCACTGTCAGAGGGTCAGTGCTGAGGGAGTGCCGCACTGTCAAGGGTCAGTACTGAGGGAGTGCCACACTGTCAGAGGGTCAGTATTGAGGGAGTGCCACACTGTCAGAGGGTCAGTATTGAGGGAGTGCCGCACTGTCAGAGGGTCAGTATTGAGGGAGTGCCGCACTGTCAGAGGGTCAGTATTGAGGGAGTGCCGCACTGTCAGACGGTCAGTATTGAGGGAGTGCCGCACTGTCAGACGGTCAGTATTGAGGGAGTGCCGCACTGTCAGACGGTCAGTATTGAGGGAGTGCCACACTGTGGTGTATGACGTCTTTTGGATGAACCATTAAGCTCGGGTTCTTCTTTCAGGAAAGTAAAAGATGCCAGAGTGCTGTTTCAAAAAAGAGTTGGGGAGTTCCCCTTCAATCACCTCATTAAAAAGGAACTATTTTGTGATTATCTTATCACGCTATGAGATTTGCTACACTCACATTTTAGTTAGCATGTCTACTGATTACTACAACAGTGATCCCATTTCTTCTCCACTGACACATCCTGAGGTACTGAGAGGGGCTGTAGAAATTTTCACATTTCTGATTGGCAAATTACTAAAAGTCCTTTGAAAGACTAAAGTCCAGGTGCCGTGCAACCTTTTGGATAGCTTGGTTAAGTTTAATTCTCCACTGATCTCTTGTACATCAGAGGAGGCATTGAGCATGTCACAGGATGGAGAGACTTCCTGTCAGCCTCACTGTAAAGAACCATCAATAACTCAGCGGCAACTGGAATGTAACACCCAATCCTCCACTCCCTACAAATGTCAACAACCAAAATATCCTACTCTGTTTGTTTCACGCATGTTGTGCTCGCTGACCAACTTTAGCTCCCGTTCTGCCAAAACCTTGGTTTTCCAAAAAATCTGATCCTTGTTTTCAAATCTCTCCATGGTCTTGCTCTCTATAATCAGCTCCAACCATTAAGCCCTCCCAAATCTCTGCCCTCCCCCAAAATCCGTCCCTTAAAATCTCTGCCCCCAAAATCTGTCCCTTAAAATCTCTGAACCTCCAAATCTGTCTCTCAAAATCTGTCCTTCCAAAATCTCTGTCTCTCAAATTCTCTGTCCTTCTAAATCTCTTTCAAAATCTATCTCCTCCCCTAAAATCTGCCTCTCAAAATCTTTGTCCTTCCCCCAAAATCTGTGCCTGAAAATCTGTCCCTCAAAATTTCTGTCCTCCAAATTATCTGTCCCTCAAAATCTGTCCTCCAAAATCTCTGTCCCTCAAAATCTGACACTCAAAATCTCTGTCCCCAAAAGTCTGTCCCTCAAAATCCCTAGCCTCTAAAATCTCTGTCCCTCAAAATTTGTCCTTTGTTTCAGATTTCTGTTCTATCTGAAAATGCCTCTCCTCTCCCATCCTGGTCTCTTTTAATATCTTCACCATTGATGGCCATGTCTTCAGTAGCTTGGCTATGAGCTCAGAAATTCCCTCCTTAACCTGTTTGCCTCTCCACCTCTCTCACCTTCTTAAGATCCTTTGCCCCAGAAGTCTTAACTTTTTCTGGACTTTAGTGTAGCATCTTGCAAAGTTACACTTCCGTGAAGTGATTTAGAGTTTTACGTTGAGGTGTAGCTGCACCCATTGTTGGTAAGAAAAGTTGCTGGGTGATGGGCTTTGGTATGGCTTAAGACATAGACAGCAGCCATTTGTGTTACTCCAAGCTTACAAAGGTAGCACACAGAATGCTGGCCAGGAGAGTATTGAATTGGTCGGATCTGGAAATAATAACAGCATTCCAAGAACGGATGAGTTCAAGTGGCTGGAGTTGGGCAAAAATTGTACAGGGTATTGGTGAGGCCACATCTGGAGTATCATGTGCAGGTTTGGTCTCCTTATCCAAGGAAGAATGTGTATGATATAGAGGGAATACAGCAAAGGTTTACCAGGCTGATTCCTGGGATGGCAGAAGTGTCATATAAAGAGAGAGTAAGGATTGTATTAATTGGAATTTAGAAGAGAGAGAGGGAATCTCATAGGAACTTATAAAATTCTAACAGGATTAGACAGAGTAGATTCAAAAAGAATGTTCCCAGTGATGAGTGAGTCTAGAACTAAGGTGTCATAATTTGAGGGTAAGGGATAAATCTTTTAGAACTGAGGTGAGGAGAAATTTCTTCAGCCAGAGGGTGGAATTCACTACGACGGAAAGGAGCTCAAATCACTGTGTGATTTGAAGAAGAAATGAGATCTTGGGGCATTAGGGTCCAAGGGATATGGGAGGAAGGGGGAAAATCAGAACATTGAATTCGATGATCAGCTGTGATCAAAATGAATAGCGGAGCAGGTTTGAAGAGCCAAATGGCTTTCTCCTGTTTCTAGATTCTGTGTTTCCATTACGGAGGTGCTGTGGGTGAGCACACAGAGGGAACGGAATCTCATCACTGGGTCACTCTCAAAACGGAATTTGTGACTGATCTGTTCAGCTGCAGGCAGTGACCAGTTAGGAAACAGAGTACATGGTACAGACTGAAGAGGAGTTGATGTTACACTATCCCAACAAGTCTTCTGTTTTCTATTTTTTTCTCTTTTGCCTTTCTATCACCCAATCCCTTCCTTCCACCTGATTGCAGACCTTCCTTTCTGCTCTTTCCTCTCCTTCCTCTGCCTTTCCTGCGTCTGGGATCAAGTACAGCCAGTTCCACCTCTTTTGATTTATTATTGTCACATATATTAGTATAGAGCAAAAAGAATTGTTTCTTGCACGCTATACAGGCAAAGCATGCCATTCACAGAGAAGGAAAGGAAAGATGTGGCCGCACTTGGAGTATTGTGTGCAGTTCTGGTCCCCACATTATAAGAAAGATGTGGAGGCATTGGAGAGGGTACAGAGGAGGTTTACCAGGATGTTGCCTGGTATGGAGGGCAGGTCCTATGAAGAGAGGTTGAAGGATTTGAGGTTGTTTTCGTTAGAAAGGAGGCGGCTAAGAGGGGATCTTATTGAAGCATATAAGATGATTAGAGGTTTAGATAGGGTGGACAGTGATAGCCTTTTTCCTAGGATGGAGAAAGCTAGCACGAGGGGACACAGCTTTAAATTAAGGGGTATGAGTTATAGGACGGATATCAGAGGTAGGTTCTTTACTCAAAGAGTGATTAGGGAGTGGAATGCCCTGCCTGCAGCTGTTGTAGATGCGCCAAGTTTGGTGGCGTTTAAGAGGTTAATTGATAAGTATATGGAAGAGAAGGGAATGGTTTAGTTTGGAGGGGCATTGCTTTTTATTTTGGTCGGCACAACATCGAAGGCCGAAGGGCCTGTTCTGTGCTGTAATGTTCTATGTTCTATGTTAAGAGTGCAGAATGTAATGTTACAGTCATAGCTGGGGTGCAGAGAAAGATCAACATATTGCAAACTAACTCCATTCAAAAGTCTGACGGCAGCAGGGAAGAAGCTATACTTGAGTCGGTTGATACATGTCCAAATTTGATGAAATGCCAGTGGCCTGGAATGTTAACTCTCCCTATAGATGCTGCATTCGAAGATTGTGAGGTCCAGAGGGTAGGCTCATATTCACAGAGCATTACAGCAAGACTAAATCCACAATTCCAGATTTTATTACTTGCATTTAAATTTAAATTCCACCAGCTGCGGTGGTGGGATTTGAACCCCTGCCCCCAGGGGATTAGCCTTGGGCCTTTGGATTAGTAGTCCAGTGACATTTCTGGAACATCTCCATCCTTTCTGAGTGAGAATCAGGGATGCTAAGAAGATGCTGGATGGACTGGGACATTTTTCCCTGGAGCGTACACAGGCCCTTCGGCCCAACTTGTCCATGTCGCCTCTTTCTTAACCCCTAGGCTAATCCCAGCTGCCTGCAATTGGCCCATATCCCTCTATACCCATCTTCTCCATGTAATTGTCTAAATGCTTTTTAAAAGACAAAATGGTATCCGTCTTTACTACTACCTCTGACAGCTCGTTCCAGACACTCTCCACCCGCTGTGTGAATCCGGACCCTTTCCATCCCATGAAAGAATTCTTCAAGAGCTGTCGGTTTTTGGAAGGTGTGGACCAAAGAAGATGTGTGGGTCGAGTGAGCTGTGTGATGGGAAAGTTTTATTTTCTTTATTCTTTCAAGGATTGTTGGAGCCCTCGACCATCACTACACGTTACTCCAGGACTACAACACGCATGTAAATGTGCATGTTATCACGGTAACACTGACCTCAGTAGCCTGGATGGCCAGCGTGGTTGAGGTTGGTGAAAACAGCGTGTGCTCTGACCCCCATCCTGGCTGGCAGTATATTGGGACCTGCCCCCTCGCTCTGTCCACAGTGGAGCTCACCCTGCTGTGGGTCAGGCCTGAGAGAACTCGATGCAAAACCATCTGACCACAGAAAGAGGCCATTCAGCCCAACACCGCTATGCTAGTTTTTAGAATTAATTATAGAATCATAGAATCTCTACGATACAGAAGGCAGCCATTTCGCCCATTGGGTCTGCACTGACCACAATCCCACCCAGGCTCCATCCCCATAACCCCATGCATTTACTCTAGCTCGTCCCCCTGACACTATAAAGGGCAATTTAGCATAATCAATCCACCTAATCTGCACATCTTTTGACTGTGGGAGGAAACTGGAGCATCTGGAGGAAACCCTTGCAGACAGAGGGGGAACGTACAAACTCCACACAGACAGTGACCCAAGTTGGGAATTGAACCGGGGTCCCTGACACTGTGAGGCAGAAGTGCTGTTCCATCACGCTGCCGCTAGTTATTTATATTACACATGAACCTCCTCCCACTCTATCACGATCAAGTGTCAGACAAGCCCAAGATTGGGTGCAATGCCTTACCTTGTCAGCTTGGATCTTATTTGTCTCTCTTCTGGGAGACATAAATTGGATTCCTTGGATTCTGAACTTCATTTCTGGAGCAAGTACGGAATGGATTTGGATTTGCCCAGGCCCATTCTGAGAATTGGTTTTGTAACTTTAAGATGCTGGTGTTGGACTGGAGTGGACTCAGTAAGAAGTTTCACACTAGTTTAAAGTCCAACAAGTGTATTTGGAATCACGAGCTTTTGGAGCACTGCTCTTTCATCAGGTGAGTGGCATATGTAGACAAATTGCAAGATTGGAAAGTGAAGAATGATTGGTATGTGAGTCTTTTCAGGTAATTAAGTCTTTACAGGTACAAACATTGTGAGTGGAGAGAGAGATATTCACAGGTTAAAAAAACATGAATTGTCTCAAGCCAGGACAATGAGTAGGATTTTGCAAACTCAAGCAGTATGGTGGGGGTTACAGTGGTGTGACATGAACTCAAGATCTCAGTAGAAGCCAGACTCAAGTGCAGAACTTGATCATAGATCATAGAACCTTACAGTGCAGAAAGAGACCCTTCGGCCCATTGAGTCTACAGCCAGGCCCTACCCCATATCCCGACATATGATACCCACTAATCCCTCTAACCTACGCATCCCTGGACACTAAGGGCAATTTCTTTGCATAGCCAATCAATCTAACCCACACTTCTTAGAACTGTGGGAGGAAACCGGAGTACCTGGAGGAAACCCACTTAGACACGAGGAGAACGTGCAAACTCCACACAGACAGTGACCCGAGCCGGGAATCGAACCCATGACTCTGGAGCTGTGAAGCAGCAACACTAACTTGGCTATCAGTTTCAACAGCCAAGAAACAGCAGCGTTCCAAGAGCTCGTGATTCCAAGTAAACCTGTTGAAATTGTTGGTATTGTGAGATTGCTTACTGTAACTTTAAGGATGCAGTAATAATTTTAAAAAAATCTTTTATTTATTGCTCTTAACTTTAGTCTTGGATTCAAGTAGAAACATCTGCTGTGTGTGTACCCTATCAAATCCTTTCATTATTTTAAAGACCTCATTCTTGTTTTCAATCTTTTCTCAGAGGTACAACTTCTCAGTTCTGATATCACCTTTACAGATCCTTTCTGTGCCCCCTCTCTCGATTTGATTCCTGTAATCTGGACTACCATGAGCACTTCTGGTCTCCAAGTGTGGTCTAACTAGAATTCTCTACAAGTTTAAAATAACTTCTCTGCCTTTCAAATTCTCAAAACCCCGGATCCTGTTCAGGGTTTTGATATTACTGCCAAAATATCCGACAGGATAACAGAGCATCTCTGCCGTGTAACGATAGCACCCCCTTGTGAGCCAGGTCTCGCGTTGTTCACAATCCAAATCCTTCCAAACGCAGACAAGCCCGAAACACAGGGTAAAAATGAGTTCACACACGTTAAGCGGCTACAGTTCAGTTTATTGAACTAACTGATCATTAATTGTGACCATCCAGCTTGCTAAAATCTTTGCTGGCTTAAGAAATCACAAGCTGATCGGTCAGGAAATGTTGACCCATTTACTGGCCCTTGGAAAGGAGAGTGATTGGCATTGCCCTCAGCAGCATTGACTGGATCATTAGGCCAACCCTCAGAACTGCAGATCCAGTACTACCTTAGCCTGCCCATAGTGGTCAGCACTGCTGACTCACAGCGCTGTGGTCATAGATTCATAGACATTTGCAGCATGGAAACAGGCCCTTCGGCCCAATTTGTCCATACTGCTCTTTTTTAAAAAACCCTAAGTTAATCCCAATTGCCTGCTTTTGGCCAATATTCCTGTATACCCATTGCACCCATGTAACTATCTAATTGCTTTTTAAAATTGTACCCGCCTCTACTACTACCTCTGACGCCTTATTTCAAACACTCACCACCCTCTGAGTGAAAAAATTGCCCCTCTGGACACTTTTGTATCTCTCCCCTCTCACCTTAAACCTATGCCCTCTAGTTTTAGACTCTTCTACCTTTGGAACGGATATTGACTATCTAGCTGATCTATTCCCCTCATTATTTTATAGACTGTATAAAATCACCTCTCACCTCTTATGCTCCAGACAAAAATGTCCCAGTCTATCCAGCCTCTCCTTATAACTCAAACCATCGTGTCCCGGTAGCATCCTAGTAAATCTTTTCTGGACTTTATCTAGTTTAATAATATCCTTTCTATAATAGGGTGACTAGAATTGCACCCAAAATTCCAAATGTGGCCTTACCAATCTCTTGTACAACTAGGTCCTAAGTTTGAATACCAGCTTGGATCACTGTCTGTGTGGAGTTTGCACAATTCTCCCCGTGTCTGTGTGGGTTTCCTCCGATTTCCTCCCACACTCCAGATATGCAGGTTGACTGGCTATGCTCATGCAAGCACAGGGGATAATACCATCATTTCTAAAGTTTATGATGTCACAAGTAGGCTTACATTAACACTGCAATGAAGTTACTGTGGAAATCCCCTCATTACCACACTGTTCAAATACACGGAGGTAGATTTTATGATGGCTGATGCACCTAACCAGTACGTCTTTCGGACTGTGGGGGGAGCCAGGAGGAAACCCACACAGACATGGGGAGAACACGCAGACTCTGCACAGAGTGTCCCAAGCTGGGAATTGAACTCTGGTCCCTGGTGCTGTGAGGCAGCAGTGCTAACCACTGTGCCATCCTATTTTTACCTCCTCCCTTCTCACTGAGCGAGGCCCTGTAGGAGGAACAGCAACTCATTCGCTCTTCCTTCCATTTAGTCCAGTCATTGCTCATGAGATATTCCTGCATACTGGGGGCACCCAATGCAGACTGGAAGACCGTTTATGGAACACTTCCATTCAGTTGTACAATGACTGACCTGTGCTGACCAATCTGTCCTTGCCATTTGCAGCATTCCTGAGAGGTCTCAATAGAGTGTATGTGGAGATGTTGCCTCTTCTCCAAAAGTTTAGAGTTAGAGGTCACTGTTTTGAAAATAAGGGATGGCTCATACAAGTCAAGTAGAATTTTTTTCGCTCAAGAGTGTGTTGACTTTTTAATGTTATCTGAGACAGCAGAAATAGAATCTTTAAATATTTTTAAAAGGCGAGGTAGGTAAGCAAATGGGTGAAAGGTTATGGGGGGGGGGGGGGGGGGGGGGGGGGGGGGGGTAGATGGGAGGTTACAATCAGACCAGCCATGATCTTATCGAAGGGCAGAGCAGGCTTGAGGGGCTGAATGGCCTCCTCCTGCTCCTTGTTTGTATGTTCACAACACAGCTTCATACAAGCTGAGAGAAGAAGACCTTCGATGAGGCATTTACAGTCAATGAGTTGAACAATGTTGCCCCCCTCCAGCCCCGTATTCTATACTTTCCATTGGTATGACCGCTCATGATTTGACTTTTTCTATTCATACCTCTGATAGGCCCACCTTTCAGGGTCAAAATGGCACAGGAGGCCATTCTGCCCATCAGGTATAAGATGATACACAGACGTTTGAAACCAAAGGCACGAGGGGAATACCTTACGAGAGCTGCTTCCAATTCTTGGATTCCAATCTTGCGGAAGGCTGATTTTTGATTCTGATGAAGTTTATAAGTTGATACATGGCCTTGCAACCTCAAAGCCTGAAAAGTTTGTTATTCGCAATTCAGCTCTTGGCCAAAAGGATGGGGGCAATCTTGTTAACTCATAATGAAGCCAAGCACAATGCTATCAAACAGAGCGACAACAAAGAACAGATCAGTCATTTCAGTTTAACCTGAAATTCACTGCCTCAGAGTTGAGGAAATAATTAAAGTTTGTTTATTTGTCACAAGTAAGGCTTTTATATTAACACTGCAATGAAGTTACTGTGAAAATGGCCGTGGAACATTTGGTTCATCCTTTGGTTCCACCTTTGGTTCCTATCTTGGTATTTGCAATGTTGTGATGCTTGGAATACTATTGCCGGAATTTTACCGACACCCTGATTCTGGGGATAGGCGAGGCTCGACAGAATGGCATTTTCCATTGGCCTCAGGTAGGATCGTATGAACCTTGGGTGGACGTGCCAAATTCCATCCTTTGTCTGATTCTGTTGTCAGCACTGAAAATGTTGTGAATTTTAGACTTGTCAGAAACAGAGTGTAATGTCTGATGTAAGTATTGTTATTAATACTTTGCACTGTATGGCAATAAAGATAAATAAAATTAACCAATCGCAGGCATTATGTATTTTCACAATGCAAGTTTTATTTATTTTAATAATGAGTACAGCAGAATTTCAGTGAACAGTTTGCATTGAAGACAGAAACTAGGCAGAAGGTTCATCAGAACAAAATACTAACTATATTGAGCATTGTTCCTAGCTCCATTCAAGGTTCTCCTGAGTTCACACCACAATTTACACGTCAGGCCTCTTGGCCAGTAGGATGGAGGCAATTTTGTGAACTCAAAATGAAACCAGGCAAAATGACACCAAACAGAGCGACAATGAAGGCAGCTCATTATATCTGCAATTTTCCATAAGTCGCACATTGTAAACTAAATCTAAAAAATTAATCATTTGCTTCAAGATTGATTATTCTGTTTGAAAAAAATCTAAAACAGATCCATCGATGATCAAAGTGAAATCAAAGGATTTGCTGTTCACTAACTGTTAAGGAATGCGTTGGAGATAGGACAATGGGGAAGGACGTGAAGAAGGGACATGTGAAGGAGTGTGGGAAGAAACCCACGCAGACACGGGGAGAATTCCACAAACTGAACCATGACACAGGGAAGACCGAAGACAAGGGTCGGAAAGAGAATTTGAAAGAGAAACACGAGAGAGAGATTGAGACTGACAAATCATCCCATTGCCCCAGATCAGTTGGAGCCCAAAAAGAGAGTTGAAGCCAACGCTCCAAACTACCGAATTTTAATTGGTTAACAGATTAATGCTAAGATGAATTTTGGTGGCTGATGTTCTGGGAGCCACCACCAGATGGCAGCCACTTCACTATTCCTTCCTATTTTATTAGTTCACAAGTAAGCTTGCATTAACACTGCAATGAAGTTACTGTGAAAATCTTCTAGTCGCCATATTCTGGCACCTATTCGGGTACGCTGAGGGTGAATTGATCATGGCCAACGTACCTAACCAGCACATCTTTTGGATTGTGGGGGGAAACTCGAGCACCTGGAGGAAACCCAGATGGACATGGGGAGGATGTGCAGACTCCACACGGACAGTGACCCAAGCTGGGAATTAAACCCGGGGTCCTAGCGCCGCGAGGCAGCAGCGCTAACCGCTGTGCCACCTGTAGTATTAAAGGGATAATGGTAACTTGGTAACAGGAAACTCTCCAATGTTCAAAGTGACTCTCGGCCTAGTCACAACCGCATCCTGCCCTCATCAACTCAAAGCCAGGTATGAGTGAGTGTGGTAACCAGGAGAGGGAAGGAGAGAGGTGGGAGTAGAAGACAGCAGAACATAGAATATTATTGAGGCCCTCAGGAATGGAGCACCGAGGTGGAGGTGGGGAGGGTGAGCCGAGAGTCGAAAGCCCGAGGACTCTGGGAAAACTACTTCAATCTCCGCGCTGCTGGAACGCGAGCCCAACCTCCAGCTCCACACTCCCTCCCCCCCGGCTATGGACTGATGTGGCAGAGCCGGAGGGGCGCAGAGTTAAGCCCCCCCTCGTTGAAGCAGGTGCTGAAGAAGGGGAAGAGTCGCTCGGAGAAGGGCTGGCGGAAAGTCAGGAGATGAGACATATCCTCAGCATCGTAGAACGAGAGGCGGCCATCTTCAAAGTCCAGAAAGAGCCCGATCCTCTTGGGCTTCCTCTGAATGGGCAGACGCTTCCACGGCAACGTGCCAGCCCAGTACTGGTCGCGGTTCCTCAGGCGAAGGGTCCAGTAGCCATTGGCGGGCGTGACCTTGACCACGACCTTCCGGTCAACGGATTCCTTGGCAACGCCCAGGTCCCACTTGGTCTTGCCGTCCACTGTCACCTCCCAGTAGTGTCTCCCGCTCAAGAAGCCCTGGGAGGTCAGGATGTTGACGCACTTGTCGAATCGCTCGGGGTTATTGGGGACAGGCTGCTGCTCATTAACCTCGGAGACGCTGGTCAGATCCTCGGACAGGAGCAGGTTAGGGTGTGCGGTGTTCGGGTCAAAGGTCAACCGGGCTGGAGCTAACAGAAAAACATTTCGGGACCATTCTCAGATCGACAAGCACAAACATTTAGGCTTAAGATACACAAGAAGCAGCTGGCATTTGTATAGCACCTTGATATTTGTTATAACAACCAGGCTGATTCCAGGGGTCTGATATATGATGAGAGATTGACTAGGCTAGGGTTATTTTTGCTGGAGTTCAGACAATTGAGGGGGGAGCTCAAAGTGAAACAGGCAGAGGTTTACAGCATGGAAACAGGCCCTTCAGCCCAATATGTCCATGCCACCCCTTTTTTTAAGCCCCAAAGCTAGTCCCTATTGTCCGCATTTGGTCCACATCCCCCTACACCCATCTTATTCATGTAACTGTCTAAATGCTTCTTAAAAGACAACATTGTACCTGCCTCGCTTATAAAATTCTAACAGGACTAAGCAGGGTAGACACAGGGAGGATTTTCCCGATGATGAGGGAATCCAGAAACAGGGGTCACAGTCTGAGGATTCAGAGTAAACCATTTAGAACAGAGTGAGGAGGCATTTCTTCACCCAAAGAGTGGAATTTATTACAGGAAATAGTTGATGGCAAAACATTGAAGGTACTCAAGAGATGGCGGATATAGCACTTGGGGCTACGTTTATGAGGAGAAAGCAGGGTTAGGTTATTGAGTTGGATGATCAGCCGTGATCGTGATGAACGGTGAAACAGGTTTGAAGGGCCGAATAGCCTCCTCCTGCTCCTATCTTCTATGTTTGATTGTAGTAAAACACACCAGACTGCTTCACACAAGTGACCATAAAACCAGATTGAACACTGAGTTTCCGGAGCTATTAATACAGGTGACCTAATGTTTGAACAAAGTGCAAAGTTTCAAGCAGCATCATTAAGAAGGAGACAGAGAGATTTAAGGAATTCCAGAGCTCAGGCTTCGGGCAGTGGAAGGCAGTGCGGGAATTTAAATCAGGCTCACTCAAGAGGTCAGAATTAGAGGAACGCAGAACACTCAGGTGAAGTATGTGGGCTTCCGAAAGGTTTTTCATAAAGTGCGGCATCAACAAAATTAAAGTTAGAGACAAGGCTCATGAGGAATAGGAACAGGAGGAGGCAATTCAGCCCTTTAGCCTGCCGTGCCATTTAATATCGTTGCTAATCTGACACTCACTAAATCCACTTTCCGTGCCATCTCCGGGGTGGCACGGTGGCACAGTGGTTAGCACCGCTGCCTCAAAGCACCAGAGTTCCATTCCCGGCTTGGTTCACTGTCTGCGTGGGGTCTGCACATTCTCCCTGTGTCTGCGTGGGTTTTCTCTGGATGCTGCAATTTCCTTCCACCGCACGGGTTAGATGGATTGGTCGTGATAAATTGCCCCTTTATATTAGGGGGATTAAGAGGGTAAATTTGTGGGGTTGAGGATAAGGCCTGGATGGGATTGTGGTCAGTGCAGACTCAGTGGACTGAATGACCTCCTTCTGCACTGTAGGATTCTATGCTTCTTTCCATAATTCTTCATTCCCCAAGTAATTAAAAACCTATCGATCCCAGCATTGAAAAAGTTCAACTCTCGGCTTCCAGGAGTAAAGAATTCCAAAGGTTCCCCATTCAGTGGGAGAAGAAATTCTTCCTTAAATCCACTTTAAATCGGGACCACTGACTCTGAGACTGTGCAGGCCTGAGGAGATTATGATAGGGATAGGCAATGCCTTGAAAGCATTTGAATACAAGGGTGAGAAGTTTAAGGGAGAGGCGTGGCCAGGCCAGGAATCCATAAGACGTAGGAGCAGAAGTAGGCCATTCAGCCCATCGAGTCTGCCCTGCCATTCAATCGTGTCTGATCTGATCTGATCTGATAATTCTCAACTTCACTTTCCTGCCTTATCCCCTAACTCTCGATTCCCTGTCAATGCTAGTCAGAAAACACTGGGCAGCAGAGTTTTGGATGAGCTCAAGGGAGCAAGGCACAGGAGGAGTCCATTCAGGCCATTGTGTCCGTGCTAGCTCTAACTAGCTAGCCATGCTGGCTTTACAGGAGTAACTCAGCTAGTTCCACTCATCCACTTTCCCATCACAGCACTGCAAATATTCTCTTCAGCTGTTTATTCAATTCTCTTTTGAAAGTTATAAGGGGTTCACAAAATCCTACAGTGCAGAACGAGGCCATTCGGCCCACTGAGTCTACACTGACCACATTTCCACCCATGCCCTATTCTCCATGCATTTACCTTAGCTAGACCCCCCCTGACACTAAGGGGCAATTTAGCACAGCCAATCCGCCTAACTTGCACATCTTTCAGACGATGGGAGGAAACTGGAGTACTCGAAGGGGACCCACGCAGACACGGGGAGAACGTGCATACAAACAGTGACCCAAAGCTGGGAATTGAACCCAGGTCCCTGGCGCTGTGAGACAGCAGTGCTAACCACTGTGGACTAATAGGCCTTTGGGAGGAAGTTCCTACTCATTGGACAGTGAGACCAGAGGGCATAGTTGCAGAATCACAGAAGATCCTGATTTAAGGAAGAATTTCTTCTCAGAGCGCTGAATCTTTGGAACTCTTTACCCCAGGGGGCCAAACATTGAAAACCTATCTCGATCTCAGTGTTGTAAATCAGTTGGGGAATGAAGGATTACAGACAGAAAGCGGGGAAGTGGAAAAGCAGGCTGACTGAGTGTTAGATTAGCAATGATATTCATTTGATTTATTATTGTTACATGTATTAACATCCAGTGAAAAAGTATTGTTTTTTTGTGCACTATGCAGACAAAGCATACCACTCATAGAGAAGGAAAGGAGAGGATACAGAGTGTAGCATTACAGTCATAGCTAGGATGTAAGATCAAGAAAAGATCTAAGAAAGATCAACTTGATGCGAGGTAGATCCATTCAAAGGTCTGACAGCAGCAGGGAAAAAATTGTTCTTGCGTCAGCTGGTACATGACCTCAGACTTTTATATCTTTTTCTCAGAAGGTAGAAGAGAGAATGTCTGGGGTGTGTGTATGTAAGGAGTATAGTAGGGGGCTGAGAACACAGCCTTGTGGAGCACTATTAAATTACATAACAGGTTTGAAGGGCTGAATAGTCTCCTCCTGTTCCTATTTCTTATGGATCCTGCCTCTAACTTTAACTTTGCTGACAGGTGTGTCAAACAGCACTTTATCAAAACTCTTTAGGAAGTATATATTCATAACATCAACCACATTACCCTCGTCAACCCTCCCCAATTATCAAAAACTTCAATCAAATTAGTTAAATAGGACTTACCCACGGCAAATCCCATTGTGAACTTGCTTCAAACTTCACTGGAAGCAACTAGCGAAGCGATTTGGGAATCTCACACTGCATAACAGCACATGGCTTCTCTATCACTAATCACTACCACCAGATATCCATCCCTTAATACAAGCAGTAGAAATGCCAGTGGCATGTGCATGATCAGTACACACTCATGCGCATGCACGGTTGCACAGGGTTTGTGTTTGGCTGCCTCTTCACAGTTATTAGTCACGAAGCCCATTTCTTGGTGCATCAGGAATGGAATGTGTGGGAAATTGGGAAAAGTTCAGCTCTGGAATCTGGTCATTATTTTCTCTGGGGACTAAAACTAGGAAGCGCTGTTTAAGAATAAGAGGGCATCCTTTACACTGGAGATTTGCTACTGAGGACAAGGCTATCAACAGGTTGTTAATCTGAGAAAAGGAACACCACAGAGGAAGCTTTACTCTGTATTTAACCCCGTGCTGTACCTGTCCTGGGAGTGTTTGATGGGGGACAGTGTAGAGGGAGCTTCACTCTGTATCTAACCCTGTGCTGTACCTGTCCTGAGAGTGTTTGATAGGGACAGTGTAGAGGGAGCTTTACTCTGTATCTAACCCTGTGCTGTACCTGTCCTGAGAGTGTTTGATAGGGACAGTGTAGAGGGAGCTTTACTCTGTATCTAACCCTGTGCTGTACCTGTCCTGGGAGTGTTTGATGGGGGACAGTGTAGAGCGGGCTTTATTCTGTACTTAACCCCGTGCTGTAACTGTCCTGGGAGTGTTTGATAGGGACAGTGTAGAGGGAGCTTTACTCTGTATTTAACACTGTGCTGTACCTGTCCTGAGAGTGTTTGATGGGAACAGTGTACAAACTTCCCTCCATTACTATTGGAGTGCATTCCTGATTAGAAGCACAAAGTCACAAAGTTTCCGGTTGGGAATTGAAGGATAAAATGTTGCATTCAGCAATCCAGAAATCCCTCAATAGGAAGTGCTAAAGTGAAATGAATTGATTTAGAGAAATGAATTGATTGGGGATAGTCAGCATGGTTTCGTGAAGGGTAGGTCATGCCTTACTAACCTCATTGAGTTTTTTGAGAAAGTGACCAGAGAGGTGGATGGGGGTAAGGCGGTTGATGTAGTATATATGGACTTTAGTAAGGCGTTTGATAAGGTGGCCCATGGAAGACTTCTACAGAAAATGCAGATGTGTGGAATAGAGGGTGATTTAGCTAATTGGATTAGGAATTGGCTGGCAGATAGAAGACAGATGGTGGTGGTTGATGGGAGATATTCATCGTGGAGTTCGGTGACGAGTGGTGTGCCTCAGGGGTCTGTTTTGGGGCCCATGCTGTTTGTAATTTTTATAAATGATCTGGATGAGGGTATTGAGGGATGGATCAGTAAATTTGCAGATGACACTAAAGTTGGTGGAGTGGTAGATAGTGAAGAGGGGTGTTATAGTTTACAGAGTGACTTGGACAAGTTGCAGAGCTGGCCCGAGAGGTGGCAAATGGAGTTTAATGTGGAAAAGTGTGAGGTAATGCACTTTGGCAGGAACAATAAATGTGTAGAGTATAGGGCTAATGGTAGGGCTCTTAATAGTGTTGAGGAACAGAAGGATCTTGGTGTATGTGTCAATAGATCCCTGAAAGTAGCAGTCAAGTGGATAAAGTTGTTAAGAAGGCATATGGAGTCTTAGCTTTTATTGGTAGGGGGATTGAATTTAGGAGCCGCATCATCATGTTGCAACTGTACAAAACTCTAGTGCGGCCGCACTTGGAGTATTGTGTGCAGTTCTGGTCCCCACATTATCAGAAAGATGTGGAGGCATTGGAGAGGGTACAGAGGAGGTTTACCAGGATGTTGCCTGGTATGGAGGGCAGGTCCTATGAAGATAGGTTGAAGGATTTGAGGTTGTTTTCGTTAGAAAGGAGGCGGCTAAGAGGGGATCTTATTGAAGCATATAAGATGATTAGAGGTTTAGATAGGGTGGACAGTGATAGCCTTTTTCCTAGGATGGAGAAAGCTAGCATGAGGGAACACAGCTTTAAATTAAGGGGTGATAGTTATAGGACGGATATCAGAGGTAGGTTCTTTACTCAAAGAGTGATTAGGGAGTGGAATGCCCTGCCTGCATCTGTTGTAGATGCGCCAAGTTTGGTGGCGTTTAAGAGGTTAATTGATAAGTATATGGAAGAGAAGGGAATGGTTTAGTTTGGAGGGGCATTGCTTTTTATTTTGGTCGGCACAACATCGAAGGCCGAAGGGCCTGTTCTGTGCTGTAATGTTCTATGTTCTATGAACAGAGAGAAAGATGCCGCAATGACACAGACTGAAGGGCTTCCAGCTGCCAGAGATGCCCACAGTTACCTGGCTCCAGAGATTTGTACATTTTCTTCCAGATGATGTATTGAAGAGGTCCGGTGTAGCGAGCACTGCGAAGGTGGCTGCTGACATCTGGCTCACTCTCGACCTGCACACTGCGAGGAACAGAGGAGGATGTCAATGTGACAATCAGTTGGCACTACAGGTAGACAATGTGAAAACTGGGCTGGGGCCTGAGGCAGCAAGACTTCACAGAGAGAGAGAGGGAAGGGGAAAAGCAAACCATATTCCAAACCTTCCTGAATATCTACCCAATAAAAACAAATTCAGGCACAGAAAGAGCAAATGGAAGAAAACTAAAGAGAGGACAGTGAGTGAAAGAGAGAGAGAGGGAGAAGAGATGTACACAGATGAAAGTAAGCTGGGAGGTGCACCAGCAAGGATGTAAATCATGTATCAGTGAGAGCTTGACTCTCTGATAAAAACAATCCATGGACATTAAACTCTTTCTTTCTTAGCCCTAGGATAATGTGAAGCACTTTCCAGAAAGCAGGGTATCTGATGCGCGAACTGGACTTGGTGCGAGTCGGGTAACAGACGAAAGGCTTTGCACAACCCCACTATTGACCTCAGTGCAGTCTCGACCAATAATGGAAAGCATGTTTGATTATACAATGAAATGAAAGTTCACGTACCTGCATGCTAGACCGCGAGTCTGAAACAGAAACAGAATGAGATACAGTTAGGTACATCTCGAAGCCTCAGTATCCAGCACTCTGATTCCTGCTTGATGTACTGTTTCACCCATCTAACTGAACCTTTGCCCAACCCCATTAGTCTGCATTTCTGGAACTTTACATCAGTGTCAAATTAAACTGAACCAGCGCTGGGTGTTGTACAGTTATGGAGAGATGGTGCTGTCCTGGTAGTGTCGCTGGACTAGTTATCCAGAGGCTCAGGCTAATGCCCTGGGGACATGGTTTCAAACCTCACCATGGCAGCTGCTGGAATTTAAATTCAATGAATAAAATCTGGAATTAAAAGGTAGCATCAGTAACAGTCAAGTTGTAAAAACCCATCTGGTTCACTAACCAGTTTGACTCACGAACCACAACAATGTGGTTGTCTCTTAACTGTTCTTCAAGGGCAATTAGAGACAGACAACAAATGCTGGCCCAGCATTTTAAAAATCCTACAGGTTGTTCAATCAACAAGTCTGGGACAGCCTCCCCCACTATCAACATATTCTATTCCTTTGTCTCTCTCTCTCTGTTCAATCAGCTTCATCTTAAATACATTGCAGAGCAATTATGTCCCACACTCAAATCAGAATGTCACACGTTTGAGTGTGTAACCATGACAAACATTCCCAAAGCAGTACTGAGGGAGTTCTTCACTGCCAGAGGTGCCACTTTCTAAAAGAAACATTAAAGCTAACATCTCTGGAGGGGCTGGATTCTGTGGCCACTATTTCAAAGCAAGAGCAGAGTGGGTTCCCCAAATAATTTACCCTTAACTCCATTTACCCTTCAAATCAGAGTTACTGACAGACCATATTATCTGCTCATGATGGCATTACAGTTTGTGGGAGCTTGCTGTGCAGAAATTAGCTGCCACATTTATGGAATCATAGAATCCCCACAGTGCAGATGGAGGTCATTTAGACCACTGAGTTTGCACCGACCATAATCCCACCCAGGCTCTAACCCCGTAACTCCATGTATTTCCCCTGCTAGACCCCCGACACTAAGGGGCAATTTAGAATGGCCAATCAACCTAACCTGCATATCTTTGGATGATGAGAGGAAACTGGAGCACTGGAGGAAACCCACACAGACATGGGAAGAATGTGCACATTCAGAATTGAACGTGGGTCCCTGGCGCTGTGAGGTAGCAGCACTAACCACTGTACCACATGCCGTCCCCTTTCTAGCAAACAACCCTTCAATCACATCCTGATCTAGAAGTAAATATAACCTCTTTCTTTACTCTCAGATTGCTGACTATGAATTATTCTTGTCGAGTGTTAGATCAGCTGTTTAGAAATAAAGGAAGTGAGAGACGCCAGCCCAGAGTTTGTTTCTGTTCTCGCCAAGCTCAAACATCTGGTAAGTAGACGACAGAATGAGTGTACAAGTAGAGGCCAGAGAGACCAGAGCTCAGCGCCCCGGGCAGCTGGACTTTTGTTTTAATTAAAACAAGAATTTGCAGCATTGAACTGGAGTCAATTAATTTTACAGCACACAACTGCAAGTCATCTGGCCCAACCCACTGGTCCCACTCATCATAATCTATCCCACCCTTCCCTCATTGTGCCCGTAAACATTGCCTCCTCAAGCATTTATCCAGTTCCTGTCAGAAAGTTATTATTGAACCTGTATCCAGCAACCTTCCAGACCAAGTATTCCAGATCACAACAACTTGCTTCACTGAAACAAATCTCCTCTCCCCACAAACCAATCTCATCTTAAATCTGTATCTTGAAACCCGATATTCCGCTTAAGAAATGGAGCTTCTCCAACCAAATTTAGAAAGTTTTGACCCAATCGTTGGAGATGTTTGGTAATGTTGATAGCTTTATTCCGGACTCCTCGCCCAGTGAAATTCAACAAAAATCAGACCAATTCAGCTCTCCCCAGTTTACTCTGAGCCCGGGAGGATGAAGGGATAAGGGGAAAGGCATTTCATACCCATCGCTCATACCCACTCCCCCTTTGCCCAGCTCCCCTTTAGTCCCGCCTAGTAAATGGTGGCACAGTGGTTAGCATTGGTGCCTCGCAGTGCCAGGGACCGGGTTCAATTCCCAGCTTGGGGTGCCTGTTTGTGTGGAGCCCATACATTCTCACCGTGTCTGCGTGGGTTTCCTCCCACAATCTGAAAGACGTGCTGGTTAGGCACATCGAGGGGGAATTTGGCATGGCCAGTGTACCCGAACAGATGCTGGAGTGCAGTGACTCGGGGATTTTCACAGTAACTTCATTGCAGTATTAATGTAAGCCTACTTTTAACACTAATAATTAAATATTGTTACCTCAATCAGCACCGTACTCTTCAGCTGCTCTAGACACCCCTGGGTGCTGCTGATAAGTTGCTCCAGCTCCTCCAGCCCCGTATCCAGCTGTTGGACGTGTCTCTCCAGCTTCTCCAGAGCCGAGGCCTCGTCCCGCTGGAGCTCGTACACCAGGCTGTTCTCCTCCTTCCACAGGATCTGGTGCATCTTCTCAAAGTCACTCTTCACCTTCTGCTGGAGTTCAGCCGAGTCTCGCTGTGAGAGAGAACCAACACTCAAAACCTTCCCAAACAATCTCTCCAGGAAACCAGCATCTACTCACAGCAACACGGAGCACAGCAGGAGACCATTTGGCCCACTGTGCCCATGGCTGGTCTGTCAAGTCCCAAGAGCTCTTTGCATACAACCCGGCATTTATCCATTTCCTCCATTTATCCAAATCAACAAATTCCCACCTCCACCCCTCCCTCCCACTCATCCCCCCTGTCCTGGGTTCAGGAGGTGAATTCTCACCCATATCACAATCAGCACATTCCAGAATTTCAACGGTCACCAAGATTAATCCCAGTCTGCAACAATAAGCCGAGAAAAGCTGGAAAAACTCAGGCGGCCTGGCAACATCTCTGGAGAGAGAAACAGAGTCAACTTCTCAAGTCCAATGGGACATTCTTTTGGAATTGGAGAGAAGGAGGCATGTGATAGGCTTTAAAAAATGGAAAGCGGGGTGGGGGTAAAAGTTGGAGCAAAATACAAAGTCAGCCAGGGGTTGGAGGACAGCAGAGATTAAATGATAAACATGCAACGGAACACAAGACAAGGATGGTGGGACAGCCCTGTTTGTGGAGTTTGGAAGATTTTGGAATGTGCGGAGGGAAGATCGGCAGAGCAGATGAGTGTCCGTCCTGGGAACAATAGTTTGATGTCCACTGGTGGGGTTAGAAGTGACTCGGCGTTGGCACTCAGCCTCTGTAAGGTAGCACCACCCTTGTTGGCAGATTTGATAAGGTCACTGATGGAGCTGAAAGAATGAAGTCTAACTGGTTCTGAAGGAGACAGGTCAGAGAGAATGAGAGGAGCAGAGAAATTAATCTGGCCAATGTCATGCCGAGAATCTTCAATTGAAAGATCGAGAGTGAGTAAGGGAGCCACAATCCAGTCCAAATTTACCTTGATTCCCACAATCTTTTCCTCATCCCGCCTCTTCATCTTCACAAACTTGTCCACCTGGTCCCGATGGCACTTCATGACGTCAGTCAGCTGTTTCTGGAAGATAACATGAGAGAATCATAGAATTTCCACAGGAGTGCAGGAGGAGGCCATTTGGCCCATTGAGGCTGCACTAACAACAATCCTAATCCAGGCCCTACCCTTGTAATCCCCCCATATTTATCCTGCTGGTTCCCCTGACATGAAGGGCAATTACCATGATCAATGCACCCACCCAACACGTCTTTCAGACCGTGGGAGGAAATCGGACCATCAAGAGGAAACCCACACAGACACAGGAAGCCAAAAGAGAAAATGCTGGAAAACCTCAGCAGATCTGGCAGCATCTGTGTGGAGAGAAAAGAGCTGTCATTTTGAGTCCCGATGACCCTTTGTCAACTCTTTCCTCTCCTTACAGATGCTGCCCGACCTGACGAGATTTTCCAGCAGGTTCTCTTTTGGTTTCAGATTCCAGCATCCACAGTAATTTCTTTTTAGACTCGAGGAAAATGTTCAGACTGACAGTCACCTGAGGCCGGAATCGAACCTGAGTCCCTGACACTGTGAGGCAGCAGTGCTAACCACTGTGCCACGGGGCCGCCCCGTCGCGAGGTAAAGTTTCAGGAAAGAACACTCCGGTCTGACCCAAGAGACATCAGTAGCTTTTTAAAGGCAAGTATTTGTGCTCGGACATGCAGGTGATGGGTGGGGGGGCATCCACATTCAGAAACCAAACTAAACACAGGTACCAGTGAATCTGTGATGACAATACCAACAATAATATCTATTCATGAAATATTCGAAGAGGGAGATGATGGTGTAATGGTAATAACACAGGTCGGCAATCTAGAGGCCCCAAGCCAATGCTTTGGGGATTTAGGTTCAAGTTACACCATTACAGTTGGATTACAAAATGGTAACTGAAACTATCATCGATTATTGTAAAAACCCTGGTTCAATAATGTCCTTTAGGGAAGGAATTTTGCCATCCTTACCCTGCTCTGGCCCACGTGACTCCAGACCCACAGCAATGTGACTGACTCTTAACTGCCCTCTGCAATGGCCAAGCGAGACTTGGTTCAAGGGCAAAAGCACTGACCTTGCCAATGATACCAAAGAATAAAAGGATTTATTTGGCATCTTTAAGTTAGTAAAATGTCCAAAAGGCACTACGACAGCAATGTTATTAAATAAAATTTGCACTAATCACGAGATATTAGTTCAGGCAACCAAGCTTGGTCCAAGACAATTTTAAGCATCTTAAAAGGGGAGGATTCCGGACATTGGGGTTGAGACAAGTGAAGGCACAGCCGTCAATGGAGAAGGAATTAAATCTGGATGCTCTGAAGGCCAGGATGAGAGAAATTCAAGGCACTTGAAGGATTGTAGGGCTGGAGGAGATTCGAGATAGGGAGGAGTGAGGAGGCGATGGAAGGATTTGAACATGGGAATTTTAAAAATCAAGGCCTTTGTCAGACTGGGAGACAGTGTGCGGCAGGGGTAATGGGCAAGTGGGACAAGATACAAATTGGAGTAAGGGGCTGGGATCATTCTTCATTTTCAGATTGGCTTTACCTTCTCCTCATTACTCTCAATACATTCAAATATCCCTTAGTTCTTTTTTTAATGCATTCATGTGACGTGGGGCTAATTCCAGATTTTTTAAAATTATTGAATTCAAATTCCACCATCTGCTGTGATGAGATTCAAACCCAGGTCCCCAGAATATTAGCAGAGTTTCTGGATTAATAGTCTAGCGATAATACCACTGGGCCATCACCTCCCCAGAATCCGCACTCTCTCTCGCCAGCTGCCCTGGAGATTGAGTGCAGCCTCAGTGCCATACCAAATTCCAGGCAGTTTTACTTCATGTGAGGCTTGGACCGAGATGAGATTCTTCACATGATTTCAGTTCTGCTCTTTGATGTTGCAATCTGCTTGGAAGACAGCTGACCGAAAGTGATAGAACTGAGAACATGGGATCTGCCTGAGCAAGCACGACACTGAGGATCAGTGAATCCCAACAGTGCAGAGGAGACAATTTAGCCCATCGGTTCAGTACCGATGAATGATAGGGAGTGGGATAGCTTAATCTTGGTTTTGGACAAGTTCGGCAGGGCTTGTATCATGCTGTACTGTTCTACGTCTATGATCACAAACCTCATCTGAGTCCTATTCCTGAAACTGCACATATTTACCCTGCTAATCCCCAACAGTAGGGTCAATTTAGCACAGCCAATCAATCTAACCCTTTGGGGTTGTCATGAGCTCCAGGCATAACAGGAGATGAACATCAAGCCTGTTCTGGGTCTTGGTATGGTCCCTGCTGTATCAATCAATGGCTTCCAACAATGTGGGGTCACAGGTATCAGTATTTATTGTCCATTCCTAATTACCTTCGAGAAGGTAGCAGTGAGCTGTCTTCTTGAATCACTGCATGTGGTGTAGGTACACCCATGGTGTTGTTAAGGAGGGAGTTCCAGGAATTTCACTGAGTGACAGTGAAGGAACGGCCGATATATTTCCAAGTCAGGACGGTGAGTGATTTGGAGGAGAACTTGAAGGGCGGAGTTCCCAAGCACACATTACCTTTGTTCTTCTAGGTAATGGTTTTGGAAGGTTCTGTTTGTGACAAGGTCCTACTCCCCTACTGAACCAGGCTTCATCACCTGGTCTCAACCCGATGATAGACTGGAGGATATGCTGGGCCATGAGTTTACAAATTGTTATTGAGTACAATTCTGCTGTTGGCTCAGTGAGCCTTGTGGATACCCAGTTTTCAGCTGGTAGAGCTATACTGAATGTATTCTATTTATCAGTAGCAGTGGCACACAGTCTGATGCTACATGTCAGCAGGAAGAAGACCAGAAACTTGTTTCTGCAGTAACACAATCATTCAATACTACCATAGACAGAAGCATCAGTGACATGGTCTTTACTCAGAGGGTAGTAAGAGTGTGGAATGCCCTGCCTGCAGCAGTTGTGGACTCGCTAAGTTTAAGTTCAAATGGTCAGTGGATAGGCATATGGATAACATTGGAATAGTTAGAGGGTCATTAGACTGTTTGGCACAACATCGAGGGCCTGCACTGCACTATAATGTTCTATAGTTAATTACTGAGATTGAGGCCGAGTAGGTTTGACCATCTTTGTTCGTTCTACTTGCTGACGGCTGTGTTATTCAGGATGTGGTTAGCTCAGTTAGCAGTGGTGCCAGCACACCACTCATTCAACACAGAGGAATACTGATTCATTAGCCAAAGAAAGGCAGTGGGTGATAATGAGAATAAAGTTTCCAAGCTCATGTTTAAGCTGACGCTGTGAGTCTTCATGGGGTTTGAATCAATATCAAATGCTCTTAGGGCACTCAATCCCAACTCACTGTGCCAGGCTTTGATAAGCTGGGCAGTTGGCTGACAGATATCGAGCAACAGGCAGACACTCACACAGGCAGACGCACATAACCATCACAGTGGCAGTTAAGAACATAGAACATAGAACATTACAGCACAGAACAGGCCCTTCGGCCTTCAATGTTGCGCCGACCAATATAAAAAGCAATGCCCCTCCAAACTAAACCATTCCCTTCTCTTCCATATACTTATCAACTAACCTCTTAACGCCACCAAACTTGGCGCATCTACAACTGCTGCAGGCAGGGCATTCCACTCCCGAACCACCCTTTGGGTAAAGAACCTACCTCTGATATCCGTCCTACAACTATCACCCCTTAATTTAAAGCTGTGTCCCCTCGTGCTAGCTTTTCCCATCCTAGGAAAAAGGCTATCACTATCCACCCTATCTATACCTCTAATCATCTTATATGTTTCAATTAGGTCCCCTCTTAGCCTCCTCCTTTCTAACGAAAACAACCTCAAATCCCTCAGCCTCTCCTCATAAGACCTGCCCTCCATACCAGGCAACATCCTGGTAAAACCTCCTCTGTACCCTCTCCAATGCCTCCACATCTTTCTTATAATGTGGGGACCAGAACTGCACACAATACTCCAAGTGCGGCCGCACTAGAGTTTTGTACAGTTGCAACATGACGTTGTGGCTCCGAAATTCAATCCCCCTAACAATAAAAGCTAAGACTCCGTATGCCTTCTTAACAACCTTATCAACTTGACTGCCTACTTTCAGGGATCTATGCACAAATACACCAAGATCCCTCTGTTCATCAACACTATTAAGAATCCTACCATTAGCCCTATCATCTACACATTTATTATTCCTGCCAAAGTGCATTACCTCACACTTTTCCACATTAAACTCCATTTGCCAACTCTCGGCCCAGCTCTGCAACTTGTCCAAGTCTCTCTGCAAACTATAACAACCCTCTTCACTATCTACCACTCCACCGACTTTAGTGTCATCTGCAAATTTACTAATCCATCCTTCAATACCCTCATCCAGATCATTTATAAAAATTACAAACAGCAGGGGCCCCAAAACAGACCCCCTGAGGTACACCACTTGTCACCAAACTCCAAGATGAATATCTCCCATCAACCACCACCCTCTGTCTTCTATCTGCTAGCCAATTCCTAACCCAATTAGCTAAATCACCCTCTATCCCATACATCTGCATTTTCTGCAGAAGTCTTCCATGGGCGGGTGTGGAGTCACGTACAGGCGTACAAACTCACATCAGACAAGATCTCTCTCCCTACATTAGTGATCTTGGTGGGTTTCTACAATAATCCCAACAGCACCAAGCACACTTTGATTGAAACCAAATTTATTCCAGACTTTAAAAAACAAAACAATTAAAATTCTCAAACTGTGGAACTGGAACTCATTTTTTTTTTAATTCATTCACAAGACTTGGATATCGCTGGCTGGATCAGAACTAGGTAAGCCATTTCAGAAGGCAGTTAAGAGCCATCATATTTCTGAAGATCCGGAGTCACATGTAGGCCAGACCAGGTAAGGACAGCAGATTTCCCTCCCTAAAGGACATTAGTGAACCAGCTGGGTTTTTATAACAGTTGGTTACAGTTCCAAGGTCATCAACAGCGAGGCTAGCTTTTCAATTCCAAATTTTTATGTATTGAATTTAAATTTCACCAGCTACTGTGGTGAGATTTGAACCCGTGTGCTCAGAGCGTTCATTAGCTTGGACTGCCAGCCCACTACACCACCGCCTCCCCTCAAAATTTCCTTAAAAATTCTCAGACAGTAAACTTCTGACACCAGGAACAATCTTCATTATCCCAACAATACAGAACACCAGGATCTGACTGAAAGGCCTCCTCTCTTTAAGCTGAGATGAAATAGGCAGGAGGATACGCGCTTTGCAGTTAAACACTACGTAGTGCTGCGCTAAATGGCCCATTTCCGTCCAGTAGGTTTTGACAGGGTGGACTCAGTTTCTCCCTGGCTGGGGTCACACAGTCTCAGGTTAAAGGTGTTTGTCATTTAAAACTGAGACAAGGAAGTAATTCTTGACTCAGTTGTGTAAACCTTTAGGTTTGTCCACCCCAGTATTGTCTACGGATATTCGGTTGTTGTGTACATTTGAGACCGAGGTCGACAGATAGTTGGACACTCAGGATGTGGGTGGGGGTAGTGCGAGAAAGTGAAGTTACTGTAGAAGATCAGCCATGGTCTTACTGAATGGCAGAAAAGTCCCGAGGCGTCAGGGGCTGCTCCCAATCCCATTTAAACGGCTCTCTCTCAGTCGCAAGGAGTTAACATTGGGCTGGTGTTGATACATTTCACAATTCAATGGGGACTGGGTCACGTAACAAGCTGTAGTCAGACACAGTTAATAACTACGGAAATTAGTCAGCCCCGTCCATGTCATATTGAGAGCAACAGCCACTCAGGGGAGGGGATGAATGAGCCTCAATAAAACATCAGCAGCCGTCAGTTACTTGACAGTGTGACCTGTGGCTGTCTTGCGACTCAAACATGTGGCACTTAGTGGGGTGGTGTTCCCATTCTGCACCACATTCCAGTGCAACCTGTGAGAGACACAAGCGAATCTTGCCCTCTTGCCCCACCTGCCCCCCCACACTTCCCCTTCCCACCTCTCCCCTACTACAGTCATTCCCAAACTCTCAGCTTCAACCTGTTCAGTCCTAAACCCTGCTTGTTGTTGGTTATCTCACCAGCATCAGTTGCTGTACAATTTCAGTGTTTGCTCTCTCATACACGCAATCCCAGACAGTGAACACAAACAGATTATTCACTCTTGGGTAGTGGCGACTGTAACCAAGCCTGAGCCTCTTCACATGACATACACATGTCCCACCAACACCTCCCCTTCCTCTACAGGGACACATGCACCTACAGGCGTGCGCGCACATGTACCTACAGGTGTGCGCACACACCCCTACAGGCACACGCACACACCCGCATATGTACAGGTGCACACGTGTGCTTACCACAGGTGTGCCCACACACATGCGCGTACCTACAGGCACGTGTGCACACATGCACACCTACAGGCGGACTCACACCTACAGGTGCATGCATGTGCACCTACAGGCACACGCACACACACATCCAAACCAGTATGTATTCAAATACATGGGTAGATTCTTGCAATTTTAAATAGGATTCTTTCCTGATCAGCAGCAGGAACTCTGACTGATCTTTCCCTGCCTCAGGTACAGGAACATTCACTATCGCCACTAGCTCCTGGTCCACTCTGACCAGATGTCAAGGGCCCAGCGGGGAAAGCAGCTCAGATCCCCAGCACGTGATCCCTTCGTGGTTTATTCTTAAACAAGGCTAAAACATTTGCCTTATTTTTTAAAATCACGGTGGTGAGGTGGGGGGGAGGGGGGGGCAGAGATGGATGGTGGTATAATGGGAATGCCACTGGACTAGTAGTCCAGGGACCCAAGTTAATGCTCTGGGGGACATGGGTTCAAATCCCACCGTGGCAGCTGGTAGAATTTAAATTCAATTAATGAGTCTGAAATTGAAAACTAGTCTCTGTAACAGTGACCGTGAAACTATCACTGTTTGTTGTAAAAACCCATGTGGTTCACTGATGTTCTTTAGGGAAGGAAATCTACGTCTTCTGGCCTGCATGTGATTCCAGAGCCATAGCAATGTGACTGATACTCTCTGAGATGATTGAGCAAACAACCCAGTTCAAGGAAAATTAAGGATGAGTAACAAATACTGGCCTTGCCAGGGACGTCCATTTCCCATGAAAGAACAAAAATAAAATTGCACAATCACATCTCACATTCAGAACCAGCACCAGGGTAAGAAACAGGGTGGGGCAAAGTTTTCAGGTTACACAGACCTAAGAAAAACAGTCACTCTAACTCTTTGGAGTTAAACTAAGCAATTAACACAACCCCTGCTAAGATCATTCTTTTCAACACCAAACGACCAGGTTGTGAGTTTATGATTTGAATTTCTGTGACAGAATCACACCTCAGATTCCTCCACAAATAGTTTGTCTCTTCCTGATAATCTAACGCGCGCTAAAGAAATAATCATCTAATCGTTTAAACACGGCAGAACAGGATTTTCAAGAATTGCCTTATAGCACAGAAAGAGGTCATTTGTTTCTGTGTCATTACTTTGAAAGACGATTAATTCCATGCCCTTAGAGGTGATAACACTTTCCCTAAGTTTACATCCAATTCTACGTTGAATAATACTGTAGAATCTGTTATTATTGAATTCAGATCCGTGTCGAAGAAAACAATCCCATTCATCATTCCCTCTGGTTCTTTCGCCAATTATCTTGTCCTCTCGCCACAGGAGATAGATTCTCCATTTTTCCCCCCCAACGTGATCAATCATTTCATTTGTTAGTTACACAAGCTCCATAAACCGGACTAGGCTGCCTGATAATTCACTGATTAGCTTTACTCCAGGTTAAAGTCCGACAGGTTTATTTGACAGTACTAGCTTTCAGAGCGTCAATGTCCTTCATTAGGTGAGTGAGGAGTTGTGTTCACAAACAGGACATATATAAACACAAACTCAATTTACAAGATAATGGTTGAAATGCGAGTCTTTACGGGTAATCAAGTCTTAAAGGTACAGACAATGTGAGTGGAGAGAGGGTTAAGCCCAGGTTAAAGAGATGTGTATTGTCCCCAGCCAGGACAGTTGGTGAGATTTTGCAAGCCCCAGACAAGTGGTGGCGGTTTCAGATAATGTGATATGGTTCATCATGTGAGCGGAACTTGGCTATCAGTTTCTGCTCAGCGATTTTGCGTTGTTGTGTTTCGGGGCGGCACGGTAGCACAGTGGTTAGCACTGCTGCTTCACAGTTCCAGGGTCCTGGGTTCGATTCCCGGCTCGGGTCGCTGTCTGTGTGGAGTTTGCAAGTTCTCCTCATGTCTGCGTAGGTTTCTGCCGGGTACTCCAGTTTCCTCCTGCAGTCCAAAGATGTGCTGGTTAGGTTGATTGGCCGTGCTAAGAAATTGCCCCTCAGCGTCAAGGGATGCGGACGTTAGAGGGATTAGTGGGTATAATATGTAGGGATATGGGGGTAGGACCTGAGCAGGACTGTGTTCGGTACAGGCTCGATGAGCCGAAGGGCCTCTTTCTGCACTGTAGTGTTCTATGTAAAGGCCACCTCGGAGAACGCTTACCCGAAGATCAGAGGCCGAATGCCCGTGACCGCTGAAGTGTTTCCCCACCGGAAGGGAACACTCCTGCCTGGTGATTGTCAAGCGGTGTTCATTCATTTGTTTTTGTAGCATCTGCATGGTTTCCTCAATGTAGCATGCCTCGGGACAACCTTTCCTGCAGCATAACAGGTAGACAACGTTGGCTGAGTCGCAAGAGTATGTACCATGTACTGGTGGATGGTATTCTCACGTGAGATGATGGCATCCTTACTGTACGTTATCTTGTAAATTGAGTCAGTTTGTTGTGTTCGTAAACATGGCCTGTTTACGAACACAAGTCCTCACTTATCTGATGAAGCAGCTTAAGACTCCGAGAGCCTGTTGGACTTTAACCTGGTGTTGAGAGACTTCTTACTGTGCTTACTCCAGTCCATCGCCGGCATCTCCACATCATACATTTACTCCATCAATTTGGAATCAGGGAATTGATTATTGCCCAATCCTGACAAAGTGCAGAGTTGATGGGCCGAATGGTCTCATTTTGCACTGTGGAGATTCTATGATTCCATGGGCCATAATTATTGTTGAATTTTATTTTCTTGTTACAAAGTGGCAGCCAGTCTAGCCATAGCAAGGTCCCAACCAGCATCGAGTGAGTGGAATGACATACATCACGTAGGTTCACTTTGGGGGAAAACGCTGGTCTATCGACCAGGAGAACTCACCAGCCCTCAAACAAACTCAGATTTAGATCAAATTGCAAAAAAATCTAAAAACCAAGGGTAGCATAATAGTTAGCACTGCTGCATCACAGAGCCAGGGATCTGAATTCGAATCCTGGCTTGGGTCACTGTCTGTGTGGAGTCTGCATGTTCTCCCCATGTCTGCGTGGGTTTCCTCCCTCACTCTGAAAGATGTGCTGGTTAGTTGTATTGGTCATGCTAATTTCTCCCTCAATGTACCCGAACAGGGACTAGAGTGTGACAACTAGGGGATTTTCACAGTAACTTCATTGCAATGTTAACGTACTTGTAACACTAATAAATAAACTTTAAAAAATAAATCAAATTTTCAGCTCACATCAATATTTGATATGTTGCATTTCTGTAGCGCCTTACACAATCTGTGAATGAACCAAGCATTGAGTGCTCTCTCAGAATGTAGGTCACGCAGCAGTCAATTTGTGCATAGCAAGATCTCATCAACCATAGCATGATAATTTGTTTTTTTTTAAGTAATGCTGGTTGAGAGACAAACATTGGTCCAGGCCATTGGATTTAATATCCTCCTCCTCAAAATCCTGCCATGGGACTTCTAAATTCATCCTTTATTTTAATGTCCCATTGGATAAAATGGTGGCAACAGCAGTGCAGCACCCCCTCAGTACTGCACTGGGAGCATGAGGGTGCACCCTGTACTGTCTGAAGTGGGACTTGGACCAACAATAGTCTGACCTGGGGGTGTGAAGCCACATTGAATCTTTCTGCAAGGCTCTGGTTAGGCAATAGAGCAGCGTCCAATTCTGCTCACCACGCTTCCAAGCACAGGCAAGGGTCCTTGAGAGACTGGAGAGGAGATTTGCCAGAATGGTTCCAGGGATGGGAGACATGTTTTTTGATGAAGGAGTTGGGGTTATCAGTGCGAAGGAGAAATTTGAGCAAGATTGTGGTGGGGTCTAGTTGACGCAAAGTCTTAGCTTTTATTGGTAGGGGGATTGAATTTAGGAGCCGCAGCATCATGTTGCAACTGTACAAAACTCTAGTGCGGCCGCACTTGGAGTATTGTGTGCAGTTCTGGTCCCCTCATTATAAGAAAGATGTGGAGGCATTGGAGAGGGTACAGAGGAGGTTTACCAGGATGTTGCCTGGTCTGGAGGGCAGGTCCTATGAAGAGAGGTTGAAGGATTTGAGGTTGTTTTCGTTAGAAAGGAGGCGGCTAAGAGGGATCTTATTGAAGCATATAAGATGATTAGAGGTTTAGATAGGGTGGACAGTGATAGCCTTTTTCCTAGGATGGAGAAAGCTAGCACGAGGGGACACAGCTTTAAATTAAGGGGTATGAGTTATAGGACGGATATCAGAGGTAGGTTCTTTACTCAAAGAGTGATTAGGAGTGGAATGCCCTGCCTGCAGCTGTTGTAGATGCGCCAAGTTTGGTGGCGTTTAAGAGGTTAATTGATAAGTATATGGAAGAGAAGGGAATCGTTTAGTTTGGAGGGGCATTGCTTTTTATTTTGGTCGGCACAACATCGAAGGCCGAAGGGCCTGTTCTGTGCTGTAATGTTCTATGTTCTATGTAAAATCTCTTCCATTATCTGATGGGACAAGGTCTAGGAAGAGACAGGTTTAAGGTTCTGGGCAAGAGATGCGAAATGGAGGGTGGGGGTTGGGGAGGGAGAGTCAGGGGTGGTTTGAAATGTGAAGAACTTGTCTTTTCACCCAGCAGAAGTGGTAATGACTTATAATTCACTGTGCACAGTGAAAAATGTGATGTGGAGATGCCAGTGTGGGACTGGGGTAGGCACAGTAAAAAGCCTTACAACATCCGGTTAAAGTCCAATAGGTTTATTTGGAATCACGAGCTTTCAGAGCACTGCTCCTTCACCAGCTAATGAAGGAGCGGCACTCTGAAAGCTTGTGATACCAAATAAACCTGGACTTTAACCCGGAGTTGAGAGACTTCTTACTGTACAGTGGAAGACAGAGACATAGACCGTGAAAGGGAAATCCAAAAAGAGAGGGGGGGAAACGGGATGAGAGGGAAGAGGTAGAATGGATTGGGGAGGTGATGGTGAGTATGAGACTAATTATAATTGACAATGAACTGAAATTAACCTGGAGATGCGGGAATTAAGAGTGCGCAACCGCAAATCACCTGTACTCCCCCCTTGGCCCTGCTTACCTGCAGCCTGAACCGAAAGTCCTGGGTGCTCGCCCCCCTCACCCTCTCCACCACCCCGGCCACCAGGTAGTTGGTGCGGAAGTTTTTGGAGTTGAACTGGCGGCGGCACTGGGGACAGGACACAGCGGTGCGGGAACCTCGCCAGAAGCGCAGGATGCATTTCTTACAGAAATGGTGCATGCACTCCAGCATGACCGGCTCCTGAAACATCTCACAGCAAATACAGCAGGTCAACTCGTCCGTAACTCCCTCCATCCTGCACCCTGCTCTCCCCAACTCCGCAAACTTTCCAAAACTTCGCCAAGATCCGCAGCCCCCTTCAACTGCTTTCGGTTTCAGCCCTTGCTCCACCCCGAGGACTTTCTTTCACTCAGTCATTCCTTCCTTCCCATCCCGTTAAACCAATAAAATCGCAGACAAGGCAGTTTGCACTATCTCTCAGCCAGTCTAGCCCAATGACAGCTGCAGGCTGGCAGGGTTTAGGGGTGGGACTGAGAGAGGGGGGAGTGGAGCCAGGAGCTGCCTCCTGCAGCTCCCACTGTAACTTGGCAAAGACCGCAAACAAACATCAGCATTCAGGCCCCGCAGAAACTAGAGCAGAGGTTAAAACATCTCACTGGCATGGAAAGTGCACTATCTAGATATCAACACAGCAAGGGAGCCACTGTAAATACTGACCCACTCCCCATGGATCCCCCCCCCGCTGTAAATACTGTCACACTCCCCATGGACCCCCCCCCTCCGCTGTAAATACTGACACACTCCCCATGGCCCCCTCGTTCCCCCCCCCGGCTTAAATACTGTCACGCAAGCCGCCGCATGGACCCCCCACCCCCTCCGCTTTAAATACTGACCCACTCCCCATGGCCCCCCCCCCGCTGTAAATACTGACACAATCCCCATGGACCCCCCCCCCCCGGCTGTAAATACTGTCACCCTCCCCATATGTGACCCCCCCCCCTCGCTGTAAAATACTGACGGCGACCCCTCCCCATGGCCCTCCCCCCCACCCCCCCCCCCCTCCCCCCGCTGTAAATACTGACCCACTCCTCCATGGACCGCCCCCCCGCCCCCCCCCCGCTGTAAATACTGACCCACTCCGCCATGGACCCCCCCCCCCCCACGGGCTGTAAATACTGACCTACTCCCCATGCCCTCCCCCCAGCTGTAAATACTGATCCACTCCCCACAGGCCCTCCCCCCCGCTGTAAATACTGACCCAACTCCCCATGGACCCGCCCCCCCGGCTGTAAATACTGAGCCGCACTCTCCCCATGGCCCTGTCGCTCCCCCCCCGCTGTAAATACTGACACACTTCCCACAGACGCGCCCTCCCCCCTCAGTTAAATACTGACACACGTTCCATGGATCCGCCCTGTAAATACTGGAGCACACTCCCTGACCTGCATCCACCCACCCACTCCCCCACCCCCCGCCCCCCCCCCCTCCCCCCGGCCCGGTTCCCTTGGAATGCCTGTAATTACTGACACACTCCCCTCAGAACGACCCCCTGTAAATACTGACACTCCCTGCTCATGGACCCCTGTAGAATACTGACACAGTCCCCCCGGGAACCCCCTGTAAATACTGACACACTCCCCACGGACCCTCTGTATACTGACACACTCCCCTGGGACCCCTGTAAATACTGACACACCTCCCCCGGAACCCCCTGTAAATACTGACACACTCCCCAGTGACAGTTCTGTAAATACTGACACACTCCATGGGAACTTTGTAAATATTGACACAATTTTTATGAACCCCACCTAATTACTAAGGCACTCCCCAGGCATGCCTTTAAATAATTTAAATAATTCTTGGGAACCCCTGTAAATATCCCTTTAAATGTCTGTCACTGCATCTTTACTGACCTATCATTTAACCTAACTAGCCAGTTAATTTTAGTTTGCTCTACTTCCATGATTTAAAATTATCCCTATTTAATTTCAACACACTAGTCTTGGGCCCACTCTTCTCTATCTCCAACTGAGTGTAAAGTTCAATCACATTATGATCAAATACTGCAACCGAGGGGCATTTTGTCAATGAGCTCATTAATTAATCTTATCTTTTTGCACAATGCCAGGTCTAGTATAGCTTGCTCTATGGTTGGTTCCAGAACATCCTGTTCTAAGAAACTAGCCTAAAAATGTTCCATGATTTCATTAACTTGACTACATTTGCCCGTCCGATTTTCTGAATTCATATGCAAATTAATATCCCCTTTGACTATCACTGTACCTTTCTGACAAGCTCCCATTATTTTTTCCTTGTCTGCTTACTGCTAGGGGACCTGTTACTCTTCTCCCACAAGTGACTTCTTGCCTTTATTATTCTCATCTTTACCCAAACTGTTTTTATATTCTGATTTCTCAAACTTAGGTCACCCCTCTCTAACGTAGGATGGCACAGTAGCACAGTGGTTGGCATTGCTGCTTCACAGCTCCAGGGACCTGGGTTTGATTCCCGGTTTGGGTCACTGTCTGTGGAGTTTGCACATTCTCCTCATGTGTGTGTGTGTTTTTTTCCTGGTGCTCCAGATTCCTCCCACAGTCCAAAGATGAGTGGATTAGATGGATTGGCCATGTTAAAATTGCCCTTTAGTGTCCTGAGATGCATAGGTTAGAGGGATTAGTGGGTAAATATGTAAGAATATGGGGATAGGGCATGGGTGGGATTGTGGTTGGTGCAGACGTGATGGGCTGAAAGGCCTCTTTCTGCACTGTAGGATTTCTATGATTCTATGTAGACAATAATTAATTAATTGAGCCATCTTTTCCTTACTTCCTCTCCTTCCTGAATGTCATGTCCCCTTCAATATTCTGATCGGAATCTATGTCATCATTTAGCCATTTCTCTGTAATGTCTATCAAATCATATTTATTTATTTCTATTTATGCCATCAATTTATCTGTTTTAGCTTGAACACCACATGCATTCAGATATCGAGCCTTTAATTTTGTCCTTTTATTACTTTTGTAACCTCTAGCCCCATCTGCTAATTTACTCATAGATTCGTACACTCTATTCCTTCCTGCCACAATCTGTTGTCATTTCTCACGTTAATACCTTTCTGTCTTGCCATTTCTCGATTCCATGATTTATTACACCTTCTCAAATTTGGTCTCTTGCCCCATTATTTAGTTTTAAACCCTGTCTAATTCCCTACTTATGTTGCTCACAGGTCTCTAACCAACTGCTTGTGTTAGTATTTACATCAGGGTCCCTCGGATAGTCTCAGTGATCCCCTGTAAATATTGACATATTCCCAGAGACTTCCTACCCACCTGTTTTTGACTGACACACACCCAGTATCTGCCAGTTAGTGTTGACCTCAGGTCATACTATTAAGATAAAATGTTGACCATTTAGATGAAATCGAGATGAGGTGAAATTGTTTCACTCAGAGAGTCCAGAAAGTCTGATATTCTGAGACTGGTGAATGTTCAGTATATTTGGGATTGGCACTGCCAGATTTTCATATACTAAGGAAATTAAGGCATTGGTCTGATCTTATTGACTGGTAGAACTGACTCGACCTATTCATGCGATTGTTTTAGTTTCTACCAGAATTTATTCTGCAGCTTCTGTTCTAAACGTTATTTGTGAAATATCCCCAATGAGACTCGAATGAGGAACAGAGTTAGCCAGTCAAGGTAGCGCTGGAGGAGATTCCTTAGGAGCTGCGCCCAGCATACCTTCTAATTCTATCTTTTAGTCTTGTTCTATCCTTCTAAAACTTTATTCTAACTCTCGCTACATTCTGCATCGTCTCCTTTCCTTCTCTATGGTTGGTATGCTTTGTCTGTATAGCGCAAGAAACAATATCTTCACTATATGTTAACACATGTGACAATAACAAATTAAATCAAATGAAGGGAAACTAACTTACTACTGTCTTTATTTGCCGTAGCTAGGTGTTCATTCCAGTGCAACACTGAGCCAAGGGATCAGAATTGTAGCAATACTGAACTACAAGTGGTGTGGGGACTAAAGCAGGGCTTGTGAGTGGAGAATATCAGCCAAGGTCCATAGCTGATTCCATCTCCTCCACTTGTTGCTGTCTGAAGCAGATGTCTCTCCACCTCACCTCAGCTGACCCTCCAACCTCATATCCTCTCGACCATCACAATGGCCGACCTGCATCTGTGTGGCTGGAGATCAGTTACTTCAGCTGCAGGATAACTATGTCTGAAGTCATGAGATTTCTGATAGGTGAAGACTAAAGCAAGAAGCTCCATTTTGATCTGTGTGTGATGAATCTCAGTATTTGTGAGGGTCCTTGGTGCAAAGGTGTCTTGGTTTACCATTCTGGAGATAAACTGCACCAAGTCCATGCTGAGAGGTCTGTTGATGTGAGTACAGGAGTCTGAATGTCAAAGTATTGTTGCCTCGATGGATCTGTGAGTGCCTGTTTGAGTGTGTTGAGAATGGCTGTTGTCAGCAACATTTGATGTCCTGGTAGGGAAACTCGCCTACGATTCTCACCAACGTTTACAGATGCAGTAAGTAGTCTCACAACACTAGGTTAAAGTCCAACAGGTTTATTTGGTAACACAAGCTTTCGGAGTGTTGCCCCTTCATCAGATAAAAGGGAAATGCTCCAAAAGCTTGTGCTACCAAATAAACCTGTTAGATTTTAACCTAGTGTTGTGAGACTACTTACTGTGCCTACGCTTGTCCAAATCTGGCAACTTCACATCATGTTTGCGGATGTAACGTACAAAGCATTCTTTCTGGTTGTATCACAGCTTGGCATGGCTTCTGTTCTGTCTAAGGCCGCAAGAAACTACAAAGTGTCATGAATGTAGCCCAGTCCATCACACAAACCAGCCTCCTACGCACACTTCCCTCTGCCTCAGAAAAGCAGCCAGCAAAATTAAGGGCCCCACACACATCAAACATTGTTTCTTCCACCTTCTTCTGTCAGGAAAAAGGTACAAAAGTCTGAGGTCATGTACCACTGACTGAAGAACAGCTTCTACCCTGCTGCTGACAGACTTTTGAATGGACCAACCTTGTATTAAGTTGATCTTTCTCTACGCCCTAGCTATGACTGTAACCAGTGTAATCTGCATTCTTTCCTTTCCTTCTCCATGAACAGTATGCTTTATCTACATAGCACGCAAGAAACAATAATTTTCACTGTATACTAATACATATGACAATAATAAATCAAATTCAATCAAGGAGATCCAGTGACCTCTCAAAAACACAGAATGAATTTAGAAAGAATGCTCTGTAGAGTGTGTTTGTACACAGGAATGGCCATCTGACATATTGTGGAATTTAAAATGTTCAGATTGAAATTTCATAGTTTAGAATTAAATTATGTGGAATTTGATTTGATTTGATTTATTGTTGTCACGTATTAACATAAAAGTAATGTTTCTTGCACGCTATACAAATAAAACATATCATTCTTAGAGAAGGAAACAAGAGAGTGCAGAATGTAATGTTACAATATTAGCTATGGTATAGGAAAAATCAACTTGATGCAAGGTAAGTCCATTCAAAAGCCTGACAGCAGCAGGGAAGAAGATGTCCTTAAGCCTGTTGGTACGTGACCTCAGACTTTTGTATCTTTTTCCTGAAGGAAGAAAATGGAAGAGAGAATATCTGGGGTTCATGGGGTCCTTAATTATGTTGGCTGCTTTGCCAAGGCAGCAGGAATTGTAGACATTCATGACACTTTGTAGTTTCTTGCGGCCTTAGACAGAACAGAAGCCATGCATTTAGGGTTTGAAGTTGGATAAGTCCCCTGGGCCGGACGGGATTTACCCTAGGATTCTCTGGGAGGCAAGAGAGGAGATTGCAGAGCCTCTCGCTCTGATCTTCAGGTCGTCGTTGGTTACGGGTGTGGTTCAGGAGGACTGGAGGATAGCGAATGTGGTCCCGTTGTTCAAGAAGGGGAAGAGAGACCTTCCAGGGAATTATAGGCCAGTGAGTCTTACTTCTGTGGTGGGCAAAGTGTTGGAGAGAATAATTAGGGATAGGATTTATAGTTATTTAGAGAGTAATGAATTGATTGGAGATAGTCAGCATGATTTTGTGAAGGGTAGGTCGTGCCTTACTAACCTCATTGAGTTTTTTGAAAAAGTGACGAAAGAGGTGGATGGGGGTAAGGCGGTTGATGTGGCATATATGGACTTTAGTAAGGCGTTTGATAAGGTGGCCCATGGAAGACTTCTGCAGAAAATGCAGATGTATGGGATAGAGGGTGATTTAGCTAATTGGTTAGGAATTGGCTAGCAGATAGAAGACAGAGGGTGGTGGTTGATGGGAGATATTCATCGTGGAGTTCGGTGACAAGTGGTGTACCTCAGGGGTCTGTTTTGGGGCCCCTGCTGTTGTAATTTTTATAAATGATCTGGATGAGGGTATTGAAGGATGGATTAGTAAATTTGCAGATGACACTAAAGTCGGGGGAGTGGTAGATAGTGAAGAGGGGTGTTATAGTTTGCAGAGGGACTTGGACAAGTTGCAGAGCGGGGCCGAGAGGTGGCAAATGGAGTTTAATGTGGAAAAGTGTGAGGTAATGCACTATGGCAGAAATAATAAATGTGTAGAGTATAGGGCTAATGGTAGGATTCTTAGTAGTCTTGATGAACAGAGGGATCTTGGTGTGTATGTGCAAGATCCCTGAAAGTAGGCAGTCAAGTCGAGAAGGTTGTTAAGAAGGCATATGGAGTCTTAGCTTTTATTGGTAGGGGGATTGAATTTAGGAGCCGCAACGTCATGTTGCAACTGTACAAAACTCTAGTGCGGCTGCACTTGGAGTATTGTGTGCAGTTCTGGTCCCCGCATTATAAGAAAGATGTGGAGGCTTTGGAGAGGGTACAGAGGAGGTTTACCAGGATGTTGCCTGGTATGGAGGGCAGGTCTTATGAGAGAGGCTGAGGGATTTGAGGTTGTTTTCGTTAGAAAGGAGGCGGCTAAGAGGGGACCTAATCGAAACATATAAGATGATTAGAGTTTAGATAGGGTGGACAGTGATAGCCTTTTTCCTAGGATGGAGAAAGCTAGCACGAGGGGACACAGCTTTAAATTAAGGGGGATGAGTTATAGGACAGATATCAGAGGTAGGTTCTTTACTCAAAGAGTGATTAGGGAGTGGAATGCCCTGCCTGCAGCTGTTGTAGATGCGCCAAGTTTGGTGGCGTTTAAGAGGTTAGTTGATAAGTATATGGAAGAGAAGGGAATGATTTAGTTTGGAGGGGCATTGCTTTTTATATTGGTTGGCGCAACATCGAAGGCCGAAGGGCCTGTTCTGTGCTGTAATGTTCTATGTTCTATGTTCTATGCCAAGCTGTGATACAACCAGAAAGAATGCTTTGTACGTTACATCCGCAAACATGATGTGAAGTTGCCAGATATGGACAAGCGTAGGCACAGTAAGTAGTCTCACAACACTAGGTTAAAATCTAACAGGTTTATTTGGTAGCACGAGCTTTTGGAGCATTTCCCTTTTATCTGATGAAGGGGCAACACTCCGAAAGCTTGTGTTACCAAATAAACCTGTTGGACTTTAACCTAGTGTTGTGAGACTACTTACTGCATCTGTAAACGTTGGTGAGAATCGTAGGTGAGTTTCCCTACCAGGACATCAAATGTTGCTGACAGTGGATGGGAGGCTGGTTTGCATGATGGATTGGGCCACATTCATGACCTTTTGTAGTTCCTTGTGGCCTTGGGCAGAGCAGAAGCCATACCAAGCTGTGACACAACCAGAAAGAATGCTTTCTATGATAGGTCTGTAAAAGTTGGTGAGAGTCGTAGCTGACATGCCAAATTTCCTTAGTCTTCTGTGAAAATAGAGGCGTTGGTGAGCTTTCTTACTATAGTATCGGCATGGGGGAACCAGGATAGGTTTTTAGGTGTCTATATCACCAACAATCTGAAGCTCTCAACCCTTTCTACCTCATCCCCATTGATATAGACAGGGAAGTTAAAGTGTTTAAAAATTTCATGTTTTCATAAGAACATAAGAAATAGGAGCAGGAGTAGGCCTGTACAGGTATAGTATGGAAATTCATGTACAGTATGGAAAATGTTTATCAGCTTACTGACCTTCAAAAGGAATCAGCCTTTGTTACTTTTTCACAAGCCCCCAAAATATTTTCCTTTCTCGGCCTTCACCAGAGGGTGAACAAGACCAGATTTTTTCCACAACAAACACCAAAGGCAAGTATGAGGCTATGCTATGCAAATGACAGATTAGCAGAAGTCAATTTTTCATTGCATGAGAGAGGGCGAAAGGCTGGGATTTAATTGGCAAATATGTATGACAATAAAAGGTGTGAAAAATCTCTTGTTTCTGATTTGCTGTAATTGACTATAACTGCTGAGCTGTTTCTCTGTAACCTCAGAACTGCTCCAGTCATTCTATGTTGGCGTAGAGAGTTCTCCTTGCGCACAAGCAATTAAAGACCTTGCATTGGATGCATGGTGTCCAACGTTGTTTGTGTAAGGAGTAGACAGAGTGCCTTTAAATTGCTGTTACCCCAGAGAACCCTGACAGTTTTTAGAGGTTCTGCTGAGATTGCAAAGCCCTGGAGTGTCTATGCAGGAACGAAGCATGGTGCCTCGCTGACCAAGGGAGCTTGTGGCTGCCTGAGTTTTGGGCATTGAGCCAACTTGACCAGGGGAGCGCACACACTGTCCTGTGTGGACATTATGATGTGGAGATGCTGGCGTTGGATTGGGGTAAACTCAGTAAAAAGTCTCATAAGAACAGGATATGGTGCTCATCTCATCGATCAACAGTTCCGATGTGCCACAGCCAAAAACCACACCGACCTCCTCAGAAGATAAACACAGTGGACTCTTCATTGTCCAGTACTTCCCCGGAGCTGAGAAGCTACAACATCTTCCCCCAACGTCAGAGAAGCTATGATCTTCAACATATCATTGATGAAGATGAACTTCTCACCAGGGCCATCCTCACACCCCCACTTCTTGCCTTCAAACAACTGCACTAACCTCAAACAAACTTTAACCTGATGTTGTGAGACTTTTATTGTGTGGACATTACCGAGGTAAGCAGATTGAGGGGGCTGTGGGGAGGGGGTAGTGTTTAAGTCCCCTGAAGAAACAACATAAGGTTTGGACTCTCTGTATAGACATTTTTTTTTTCAGTGTCCAAGTCCCTGCAAAACCGCTGTCCCGATTTGATTGATTACCTAATTCCAAATTGATTCAGATCTCGTTGCTGTTATCCCCTTCTCTGCCATACGATGGAGCAAGATGATCTCACGCCATGAGAATTGTAAATGTTTTAACCCTTTGTTAGTCTTTTTCATTAGTCTTCAATGTTTTGTTTGTGTGTTAGTTTTTTTGCCTGTCCGTGTGTGACCATGTCTCACGCTGGCCGGCAGGACAGAACATATCCCTTCTCTGATTATGGGAAATTCATTATGAGCCTGCTTCCAAGGGAACACCTAGTGCATATATATATGGGCAAGAAAGTGTGAATCCCATTCTGAAATGGGCGAAGTGGACACAGGATAAGGAGAAGCTTTCTCTGCCTGATGGTACCTTTAATAGGGACCACATTGAGACTTTGGGATGTGTGTTGAGAGTGAAGGATAAGAAAGGTAAGTGAGGTGTGGGGTGGTCTGCATATTTCCAATGGTGAATGAAGATCAGAAGCGGTTGGATGAGTCTAGGGAAAAGAGTTTAGAGAATGTTAGAAGGTCTGAGAAACTAAGGAATTGTAAGGGAGATGTTAAAGCCAAGATATTGGGTGCGCAGCGTCCTTACAAAAAAACAAAAAAAAACACTTCCTGCTGAGCAGGAAGATGAGGAGGAAGATTGGTCACCTCTAGATCTTCCTTCATTGGATTCACAGTCGTGTCCAGTTGAGGCCACACAAACCAACCCCCCCCCTCACCTCCATATAGATCAACCCTCTCTGCTGATGCCCCAGACTACTATCCACAGGGATTCCTCCCCACTCACAGTTGCAGGCTCCTAAGGATTCATAGCAACTATTTCCCAAGATCCCCCATCTCATCCTGAATCAGATCCCAGACACTTCCTCACTGATGCGACAATTACCCTTCCATACCTACGTACCTTTCTAAGTACCTTTCCCGGACCTTGGAGAACTCCCTTAATTCCCTTAGTTTTTTTTCTCTGGGCTGTATTTAAACAGTCCAGATTCTAAATGTACATTGGCATAGGATACACAGCATGGTACAGGAACCTGATAAGGATGTATTGTGTAGAGAAGTTTCATTTGGTGTTCATGAATTGTTTGGGTGTATCTCAAAATGCTGGAATGTTGTAAATATTCTTGTACCGGGTTTGCATCCTGATCTGAAGGAAACGTTTGCAATGATTCGTGTTGGGTGGGAGGGATGGACCTACCCAAGCTTGTTAGAACACTGTGAACACCAGCTTCAATTCCAGAAGCCAAAATCCAGAAGTAAGGTTACAGGTAATGTATTAGACATTATCCATTTGGGGGAGAGATGGAGGACTGAGGATAAGGCAATCAACTGGCCGAGACAGCGACACAAGTGCCTCTTTCACCTGCGGTCTCCAGGGACACTGGTCCCAGAGACCATATCCAATGACCTTCTGCCATCCCCGCCTCCCTCAGCATCAGCACCCCCAACAACTCCCTACACCATACACCAGCATTTAACTTAGCCATAAATGTCAATGTATGTGTCTGCTACTTACAATATTGTAGAATTCACTTGTATAATTTGCTATATTTGGTATGATTGGATTTATTATTGTCACATATTAACATACATTGAAATGTATTGTTTCTTGCATGCTATACAGACAAAACATATCGCACATAGAGAGGGAAATGAGAGAGTACAGAATGTGATGTTACAGTCATAGCTAGGGTTAGAGAAAGATCAACTTAATGCAAGGTAGGTCCATTCAAAAATCTGATTACAGCAGAGAAGATGCTGTTCTTGAGGCAGTTGGTACATGACCTCAGACTTTTGTATCTTTTTCCTGATCGAAGAAGATGGAAGAGAGAACTTTCGGCATACGTGAGTTCCTTAATTATGCTGGCTGCTTTGCTGAGGCAGCAGAAAGTGTAAACAGTGTCAATGAATGGGTGGCTGGTTTGTGTGATGGATTGGGCTACATTCACAACCTTTGGGCTACATTCACAACCAGTGTCCTTGGAGACGCAGGTGAGGCACTTGAGTCGCTGTCTCAGCCAGTTGATTGCTTTATCCTCAGTCCTCCATCTCTGCCCCAACTGGATAATGTCTACTACATTATCTGTAACTTTACTTCTGGTTGTGACTGAACACATTGACGAAGGAAGAGCGGTGGATGTAGTGTACATGGACTTTAGCAAGGCGTTTGATAAGGTCCCCCATGCAAGGCTTCTGGAGAAGGTGAAAGGGCATGGGATCCAAGGGGCTTTGGTCTCGTGGATCCAGAACTGGCTTGCCGGCAGAAGGCAGAGAGTGGTTGTGGATGGGTCTTGTTCTGCATGGAGGTCGGTGGAGTGCCCCAGGGATCTGTTCTGGGACCCCTGCTGTTTGTAATTTTCATAAATGACCTGGATGAGGAAGTGGAGGGATGGGTTAGTAAGTTCGCCGATGATACAAAGGTCGGTGGTGTTGTGGATGGTCTGGAGGGATGTCAAAAGTTGCAGCGGGACATAGACAGGATGCAAGACTGGGTGGAGAAGTGGCAGATGGACTTCAACGCTGATAAATGTGTAGTGGTCTATTTTGGCTGGAATAATGGGATGAAGGAGTACAATATAAGGGATAGGAGTCTTAGCTGTGTTGTAGAGCAGAAGGATCTTGGGGTCCGGGTCCATAGGACTCTTAAATTGGCCTCGCAGGTGGAGGAAGTGGTCAAGAAGGCGTACGGTGTACTGGCCTTCATTAATCAAGGAATAGAGTTTAGGAGTCAGGAAGTAATGATGCAGCTCTATAAGACTCTTGTCAGACCCCAGTTGGAGTATTGTGCGCAGTTCTGGTCGCCTCATTATAGGAAGGATGTAGAGGCTATTGAGAGGGTTCAGAGGAGATTTACAAGGATGCTGCCTGGATTGGGATGCAGGCCTTATGAAGATAGGTTGAGGGAGCTGGGACTCTTCTCACTGGAGAGACGTAGGTTGAGAGGCGACCTGATAGAGGTTTATAAAATGTTGAGAGGAATAGATAGGGTGGACTCTCAGAGACTATTTCCTTGAGCTGAAACTAGTGTCACTACGAGAGGACACAGATTTAAGGTGCAGGGAAGCAAATATAGAGGGGATGTTAAGGATAAGTTTTTCACTCAGAGGATGGTGAGTGAATGGAATCGGCTGCCGTTGGAGGTTGTTGAGGCAAACTCACTGGGGTCTTTTAAAAGACTTCTGGATGAGTATATGGAAACGAATGGGATAAGGGGTTATAGATAGGTCTGTGGATTGGTAGATGTGGTCGGCGCAACTCATGGGCCGAAGGGCCTGTTTGTGCTGTATTGTTCTATGTTCTATGTTCTATGTTTTGTAGTTTCTTGCGGTCTTGGGCAGAGCAGGAGCCATACCGAGCTGTGATACAACCAGAGAGAATTGCCTTCTATGGTGCCTTTGTAAAAGTTGCTCCTCCGTGCCTTTCCCGGACTGTGGGGAACATCTTTAATTCCTCTAGTTTCTTTTTCCAGGCACACTTTAATAGTCCAAACTTAAACGTACATTGACATAGAACAGTTATTGTTGCCGCACCAGTTCATCAGTTTCTCTATCTCATTCCTGTACTCTGCCTCGTCATTATTTGAGATGACGAGACAGAATACAGGAGTGAGATCGAGAATCTGCTGAACTGGTGCAACAACAATAATTCCTCCCTCAATGTTAACAAAACAAAGGAAATTGTCATTGACTCCAGGAAGCGTAAAGGAGAACATGCCCCTGTAGACATCAATGGGGACAAAGGAGAAAGAGTCAAGAGCTTCCTGTGATAGCATTTTCTTTTGCTTTTTCCTTGTTTTGATTTTCTTGACCTTGTGAAGCTTCATTTTTGCTGCGTCGTTATCAGTACCCAGTATTGCTTTGGGAATGTAATTTCCATTTGCTAGCTGCCAGAAGTCTGTCTTTATTTTTGCAATAGTTACTCTGTAGAGTTTATGAAAATTGTAATTTAATGTAGTTGGTAATTTACTTTGCTGATTAATTCTTGCATTTGATGTAAGTAATTTTATCTTTTTCATGCATGAACAAACATTTACAAGTGCTGTCACAGAAAAGACCACACTTTAGTTATTACAGTAAGGAAAATCCTGCAGTCATTTGGGAGATGGGGTTGCTCTGTAAATTAACTATTCAGATCTCCGTGGGAATCATAACTGTATCCTCATCTTTAACATCAAACATAAATACAAAATAAATCATCTCAGTAACAAATTAGTTTTGAAAATATAAAATCAATTAAATGGATAACACCAAAATTAAGAGAAATGAAATAAATATCCTGGCTTGGGTTTGCACATTCTTCCCGTGTCTGCGTGGGTTTCCTTTGGGTGCTCTGGTTTCCACAATCCAAAGACGTGCGGGTTAGGTGGAGTTCACATGCTAAAATTGTCCGTTAGTGTCACGGGACTAGCTAAGGTAAATACATGGGGTTGTGGGGATAGGGCCTCAGTGGGATTGTGGTTAGTGCAGACTTGATGGGCCGAATGGCCTCCTTCTGCACTGTAGGGATTCTGTGATTCTATGATACTGTTGAAAATTGCATGCGGGAACAACTTGCTTCATGAGCCAGCTTGTTTACCTTACATTGCACTTCCAAAGAACGCAGCTAAGTTCCTGGGCTGGACCCAGAATTCTAGGCTGATGGGGCCAAATTAGCTCAAGTTAGCTTAAAGCAAAGCACAAGTAGTTACATTAGGCAGAAATGCCTGGATTCAGAGTGCCAAATGAAGTCTTTTGGCTGGGCAAATCATCCAGAAGATCCCACAATCCCTCCTTGATTCAGAGGTTGGTGTACCTCTGCACCTATATTACTGCTACCGAACTATGATAAGCCCTTTAACCTTTTATGTCCACGAGGAAAATGGGTTCTCCCAGGCAGTAGCCACCCAATTTCACAGTGTGGGATCCTACCATAGCACTCCTGCATGTTATATGAGTTTACCCACGCGAAAAGAGGGGAATGATCAGAATAGTGCAGCAGTCGTAGTTCGCATCAGGATTTTCCACCTTGGCAGGAAAAGTTACTGCTCGATGCCTACACTGACACAGCAATAACCCTGGAAAGTTGCCACCTGTGGCTGCAGCAGTAGGTCCAAAGCCATGGGGCCCTTTTGTGCAGCTACAAATGGACTTTATACAAATGCCCAAATGTATGGGATATCGCCTTGTTATTGTATGTTTATTCATGTTGGGTAGAAGCGAAGTTGCTGTTATGTGAATATGTTCCCCAATTCGGGATTTCTGAGGCACTGTCTAGTGACAATGGCCCCCCACCTTACAGAGAAACTGATGCAGAAGTTATTGAAAGCATTACAATGCAGACACCACCTTCCCTACCCTTACCGTCCCCAGTCTATGGGTGCAGTTGAGAGGCAGAATGGGATACTAAAGATTAAACTGGCCAAATTTTGTGAGGAAACAGGCTTGAAGTGCCCTGGAGCCTGATCCCTGGTCCTCATGTCATACACTCCCTTCTCTTTGACATCTTATGTGATTGTAATGGGATGTCCCATATGGTTAACTTCTTCCCTGCCCCGACAAATGAATATCCATTCCATGGATGAAGGATTGGTGGACTATTGCACAGCTCTAACCAACTTCCTTACAGGTTTGCATTCCCAGGTCGTCAAACCTCAGAAGCAAGTCACCACTGAGGGCTGCCATCTCTACCAACCAGGAGACTCAGCCTTCATTAAAACCTTCCGAAGAAAGCATTGCCTGGAACCTCAATGGAAGAGACCTTACCACGTCCTACTCACAACTCACACAGCCATGAAGGTGGAAGGGGAACCTGTGTGAATACACGCGACCCACAGCAAGCGGGCACCCTCAGCAGAAGGACAAGGACTCCATACTGTTTGAAATGTGAATTTTTTTTTATTGTCATTGATTGTTCTACCTTTGCAGAGACCTGGATTAGCAATTCCACAATTCGAAGAGTGCAGGCTGTCGTTTCACACGGCAACCAGATCCAATATTGGATCTGTACTCACCTCCCTGCCACCTCCGCCTCATCAGAAATGCATTTTTGTTCTCCTCCTTCAAACCTTGAGTGGTCTGTAGAAGCCACGGTGCTCCTCATCCAATAGGCGCCTATCTGGAGGCAACAACCCACCCCTGTGGCCATTAAAGCACCAACATGGCTGTGTGTTAGGAGGAATGATACCCATGGGGACATTCCAGTGGGTGATCTTCCATTGAGGTCCTGATTATGACTACTGGGAAGTCCAGCTTTGCTTCCACAATCTGGTTCCATGACATCTTGCTGGGATTGCATGACTAACAATCCCTCATGCATCGCTCAGGCCCCCACATCTGAGGCCAAACTCCACTATACCAAGGGTGACTGTGATTGCCAGCAGTCACACAATCTCACCCTCAAAGGTCTTGTTACTGTATGGACTTCTGACAGCACCTACCCCAAGGGATCAGGGCCTTGTAACCATGAAGATCAGTCCAGATGTGCAGGCCAAGTAGCCCTAAGGGCTCCACATCTCAATCAGCCTTGTCACATCCATTGGTATGGCCAGAACAAATTTCCCCAGACCCAATATTGGCTCACCTTTTGTCAAAACTTCACATTCTGATATCCAACCCTTGTTCGCAGTGTCTCGTTCTGGTTTTGTGAGGATGGAGCCTACTTTAGAGATTAGCGAGTAAAGTATGTGGGGGTGGGCCTGGGTGGGATTGCGGTGGGTGCAAACTCGATGGACCGAAGAGCCTCTTCCTGCACCGTGGGGTTTCTACGATTCTATGAAGACTCTCCCCGTCGATTGGGCCAGCACCTGCACCGTAGGTCACATGATCCCCGAGGCCTTTGGGGGTCAAGCACCTATCCATCCACTCCCCCTACAACCACCTAGGATTCCTGAGGCGTCAGGAACAGTCAGTTCCAAAATCGCTAGCCACCCGTACATGGCTTTCATCAGTTTGTCGAGCCCTCCTCCCAGGACTTAGGATTAGAAAAGGCCATTATTAATATTTCCGCTACTATGGAAATAATCGAGAATAGTGCTGTAGACACCATTCAGGGCCTGCAGTGAGAGATTCAATCACTTGCTAAAGTGCTTCTACAGAACCACATGGACCTCGATTTTCTGATAACAGCATAGGGGGGAATGTGCACTGCAGTCAATGAGACATGCTGTTTTTACATTAATGACAATTGTAGGATTGAGATATACCATTCAGAAGCAGGTGCATTTTTTGCATTCAGTTGCTTATGACAAACCCTTTGAACTGGCGGGGCTGGCTCCCTAACCTTTGTGGGCAGTTTATGGACATTTTTAAGGCCCTTCTCAAATACCTTATCATAGGCCTGGTCTTGTTCATTGTCCTGTACGTGGTTATTCAGCTTGTCTCTTGCTTCGTCCATTCTATCTATCACCCTCCTTTTTTTTTTGTCCACAGCCCAGCATCCCATCTCCTTCCAGTCCTCAAACCAACTGAGGAAGAATTTCAAAAGCTAATGCGCATAGACGTAGAAATCATGGAGAATCCATAAGGTTGTCTTTTGAGGACAAAAAAGAAGGAACTGTAGAAATTAAAATGTTCAGATTAAAGTTTCATAGTTTGGAACTTAAATTGTGCAGAAGTTAAAGTGTTCCAGTTAAAATTTCATGTTTTCTCTGTACGGTAGTGGAAAATGTTTATCAGGTTACTGACCTTCAGAAGGAATCAGTCTCTGGTATTTTTCCACAAGACCCCAAAACATTTTCCTTTTTCGGCCTTCACCAGAGAGTGAACAAGACCAGATTTTTTCCGTAACAAATACCAAAGGCAAGATATGAGGTTATCTTATGCAAATGAAGGATTAGCAGACGTCAATTTTTTATCGAATGAGAACAGGTGAAAAGCCAGGATTTAATTGGCAAATATGTGTGATAATGAAAAATGTGAAAAATCTCTTGTTCCTGATTTGCTGTAATTGACTATAACTGCTGAACTGTTACCGTGTTGGCTGTTTGCGGGTTGTGCACAAGTAATTAAAGACATTGCATTGAATGCATGGTGTCTAGTGCTGTTTGTGTAAGGAGTCAACTGAGATGCCTTTAGGTTGCTGTTGCCCAAGAGAATTCTGACAATATAGCCCTTATCTTGTCTGAATTGGACTTTACACCATTGCATTTCAGAAGGCTAAGCTTTGGTTGGATGGCCCTGATACTGTCAAGAATGAGAGGAAGGTGTGCATCATGTTCTTGCATAATATGACCCCAAATCAAGGTGTCATCAATAGGGATCTCACAGGATTGGGTTGAAAAGAGTTGCTTCATGCATTGCTGGAAACTTCACTTCCAGTGGAGATCCCATAGCCTGTACAAAGAATTCAATATCTGCTTATTGGAGACATGAATGTGGTTCGTTTCGAAGATTCCTCATCCAACAGAGACTGCCAGAATCCGAGTTTCACATTGGGAAAGCTAAACACCTTGGATCATCATATGTTCCTCATTCAGAGGGTGATGTGGTCTGAGCAGCAACTTGTTCAAGTGCACTGAGTCAATGCAAATCCTGACTGTGCCACCTTTCTTTACTGTGGCTCCATTGCTGAAACCCAGTCTGTGGCCTCTTCTGTCGCAGATTTGACACCAAGAGCTGTCATCCGGTGAAGCTCATTAACAACGTTCTGCTTCATGGTTACCGGTAAATCTTCTCAGAGAACAGGCTGTTGGTGAAACATGTGGTTTACAACTGACAGCTTACCAATGGTGTCCCAGTTAAAGAGATGTCTCTAGGATGTTATTTCTATAAGATGATATCTCTGGGGTTTGGAATTGTAAGGCATGCACTTCGGGACCAAGGTGAATGAGACCCGATGCAATGATGTTCCAAAACCCTAGTAGTGGCTTTATGTTCTGATGAATTATATGGAATGTGAAATGTCCCTTGGAGAATGGCTAAACATTCACTTTGCCAGAAATGACAAGATCTGGCTGCTGGAATCTGGTGCTATTTACACGTCTACTTTCTGTAACCTTTGACTGGATGGTACATTATCCTTTGCTCCAGAATCAACGCTGACTTTAAGCCTGGTATTACTGCTGTTGAGGGAGGTGAAAATCTCTCCCTTTTCCTGTGGCAGTGTCGACAGTCTCAAAATGTGTTGTTGGAGGCTCTATAGCTTCAAAACTTCAATCCACTCATCCTCCTGACTCTTTGACCCCTAGAGGGTCAAACAGCTGCTACGTTGCTGATGTCAGAGGAGGTCTGCTTTGGTTTGAATCAGTAAGAAGTCTCACAATACCAGGTTAAAGTCCAATACATTTATTTGATACTAAACCCACAAACTTTCGGAAACGCTGTTCCTTCGTCAGGTGCGTGGAAAGTTCTGATCAGAAGCAGGGTATATAAAGGCACACACAGTTTACAGAATACTGGTTAGAATGCGAGTCTTTACAGCTAATCTGCTATTCAAGTCTTAAAGGTGCAGACACTTTAGCTGTTGGATTTTAACCTGATATTGTGAGATTTCTTACTGTGTTTACCCCAGTCCAACACCGGCATCTCCATATCGTGGTTTGAATCTGCAGTACTTGGCAAAGTGATTCCAATTCCTCCCCCCGCCCCCGTCACCCCCTCCGCCTCAACACACTGCCATCCCTGCCACTCGTGCATCATCCAAAACTGAACTATATTGACTTCTGCTCCAGCAACGCCTCAATTTTAACATTCTTATCCTTATTTTCCAGCACACCTCTTGCCCCTCTCTATCTCTCTTCCAGCCACACAAATCTCTTCTCCTGGCCTCTTAAGTATCCTGACTGCCACCATTAGTGGCTGCGCTTTCAGTCTTTGATTCCAGTTTCAGCTTCAGGTCTTTAATTCTATATATCTCCTTATGAGGCTGGCAGTCAAATATTGCCCAGCAGTGCTCCTGTGTCACTGCTTCAGAAATGTTAATCTGCAGAAGACATACCTGAGCTGTAACCACAGCTGCCCTGTAGATGGAGCTCAGGGACCAATATTCACTGCCAATAGCGCTGGCCATCAAGTTAAGCTTCTTTGGACCAGATGTTACAATCCAACACTGCAGAGAGCAGGGACATGCGGGGGGTCAGTGGCCGGGGGGAAGGGGGTGCTTGGAGGGGGTCAGCAGGGGGATTTGGAGAGAGTCAGCAGGACACAGGTCAGAAGAGGTTATTCTGTATTGGCCTGGGCTGCAGTTCCAGTTTCACCCTGTGTAAGGGATTCTTCAAGGTTTCCTGAAAGAAGCCACTAAAGCATCTGGTTTGTACAAACCATTATTATTTATTTGCATTCTGGTTACATCTTAGGAACTCTGCCTGAGGTTTCACTCTTCCCTCTCATGTGCCATTGCGTTGCATTGTCGCTGGGTCAGATTCCAAGTTGAATCCCTGGAATTATTGTCTTTGAGACTGGACCTCTGTCTTATCAAATGCAAATCATGGTGTGAAGATCAAATGTGAATGTGCTGGCATTGGACTGGGATAAACACAGTAAGAAGTCTCACAACACCAGTTTAAAGTCCAACAGGTTTATTTGATAGTAAACGTTTACTATCTAACGTTGGACTTTAACCTGGTCTTGTGAGACTTCTTACTGTGTTTACCGAATGCAACTCATAGATACAAAGAAACATAGAAGATAGGAGCAGCAGAGGCGGTCATTTGGCCCTTTGAACTTGCTTTGCCATTTATTATGATAATGGCTGATCATCCAACTCAGTATCCTAATCCTGCTTTTCTCCTGTAATTTTTGATCCCATTCATCCCAAGTGCTACATCCAGTAAACTCTTGAATACATTCAATATTTTATAAATGTTAAAAGTGACCCCGCATTTACCACTTTATCCGGCAGCTCATTCCACATTCCCATCACTCTCTGTGTGAAGAAGCCCTTCCTCCCCAATATTCCGTTTAAACTTTTCTCCTTTCACCCTTAACCCATGCCCTCTGGCTTTTCTCTCCCCCCCAGCCTCAGTGGAAAAAGCCTGCTTGCATTCACTTTATTTATATCCATCAAAATCTTATGCATCTTTATTAAATCTCCCCTCATTCTTCTACGCTCCAGGGAATAAAGTCCTAATCTATTCAATCTCTCTTTGTAACTCAGCTTCTCAAATCCCGGCAACATCTTCAAAGAATCATTTACATCTCCAAAGAATTCCAACAGATTTATCAAGCATGATTTCCCCTTCGTAAATCCATGCTGACTCTGACCCTGCCACTGCTTTCTAACTCACGCATATAATGTTTAGTTAGAATTTAGGACTGGGGTAACTTAGTTAGAATCATATAATCCCTACAGACAATGACCCAAGGCTGGGATCAAACCCAAGTCCCTGGTGCTGTGAGGCAGCAGTGCTAACCCCTGTGCCACCATGCCACCCACTGAAGATTGTACAAAGAAGTTAAAGGAGAGGGATGTGGTGATTGGCCCTTTAAGGGTGTTAACCAAGACTCTAGCTCCAGTTAACTGATAGACACAAAAATTTCATCTTTAAGTCAAATCACTTCTTTATTAAGAAAATGTAGGAAAATCTCAAATACTTATAACTTCTACAAGACTGGTGCTCTTATGCTGTATCACAAATCAAACTTTTATTCCCCTAAAAATCTACAGCAACAAATTATACATAGATTTTAACTACTTATCTAATAGACCTGTATCCACTCATACTGGTCAGTGATGGAGAAGTCAGACTTCATCAAGTTTAAAGCTTAATGTTTCTCTTCTTCTTTTGTTCTTCTCTTCTGATTCTGTTCTTCAAAACTCCAATATTAGTCTTTGAAACTGGCTTCAACCTATACACTTCTGTACCTAGGCTTTAACTATTCGCCTGTCACCTAGACTGGTTTACTGCAGGCTGCCTGAGGGAATTTTTCTGTCAGTCAGAGGGAGTTATTGTCAGTCTGAGGGGATTATTGTCATCCTGAGGGGATCATTGTCAGTGGGAGGGAATTATTCTGTCAGCCTGAGGGAGTTATTGCCAATCTGAGGAAATTATTATCAGTCTGAAGGAATTGTTGTCAATCTGAGGGAGATATTATCAGTGCTACATCCAGCTACCTCTTGAATCAGTTGGAGGGAGTTATTGTCAGTCTGAGTGAATTATAGAACATAGAATAGTACAGTACAGTGCAGGCCCTTCAGCCTTCAATGTTGTGCCGAGCTATGTCCAAATCCAAGATCAAGCTATCCCACTGCCTATCATTCTGGTGTGCTCCATTTGTCTATCCAATAACTACTTGAAAGTTCCTTAAGGGTCCGACTCCACTATCATCAGTGCATTTCACACTCCAAGCATTCTCTGAATAAAGAGTCTGCCTCGGACATCCCTCCTATATTTCCCAGCATGAATCTTATAGTGATGCTCCCTAGTAACAGCTACATCCACCTGAGGAAATTGTCTCTTCATGTCCACTCTATCTATCCCCCTTGTCATCTTATAAACCTCTATTAAGTCGAATTATTGACTATTATTGTCAGTCTGAGAGAGTTACTGTCAGTTGGAGGAAGTTACTCTCTCACCCTGAGGTCAAACATTCGTAGTGTATGTTCAGGAGAATTTTTGACAGCAGTATGTTTTCAATGAACTCAGTGAGAAATGAGGCACTGATGGACCTGGCTGTTGAGAATGAGGTGAGCCAAGTGAATTAAATAACATCAGTAAGGTATTTCGGGAACAGTGATCATTAAGTTTGGGTTAGCTACGGAAAGAGGACAGGGAACAATTATTTATTTGGCAAAAACCACATTCAGTGGAGTAAGAACAGATTTGGCCCAGATAAATTGTATTGAAATGTTTACAGCAAAACTATAGATAGCTGAGCAAGGGCTGGTTTTAAAAAGGAGTTAGTTGGGCACAGTCAAAGTACGTTGCCACGAGGTGGAAAGGTAGGGCAAATAAATCCTGGATGACAGAAGATTTGAGGATTAAGATGAAGAAGATCAATAGCGTGAAGTGATTTCTCATCTGTCAGGTCAGATCAAAGCTCCACAGTCTTAGACAAGTCGGCCTTGAATGGTGGTGGACAATTAAGCAACAGATGGCTGAGGCTGCACAATTTTGGTTTTGAGTGGAAAATCATGTCTCTCAAATTTGAATTTTTTAAAAGGATAACTAAGAAAGTAGACAGTGCAGTCAATGTTATCTGCATGAATTTTAGCAAGACCTTCGACACGATATTGGTCATTTGACACAGGTGGCATAGTGGTACAATGGTTTGCACTGCTGCCTCACAGTGCCAGGGACCTGGGTTTGATTCCTGGCTTGGGTCACTGCCTGTGTGGAGTTTGCATGTTCTCCCTCTGTCTGCATGGGTTTCCTCCGGATGCTACAGTTTCCTCCTACAGTCCAAAGATGTGTGGGTTCTGTGAATTGGCCATGCTAAATTGCCCCTTAGTGTCAGTGGGACTTGCTAGGGTAAATGAATGGGGTCATGGGAATAGGATCTGGATGGGATTGTGGTCAGTGCAGACTTGATGGGCCAAATGGCCTCCTTCTGCACTGTAGAATTCTGTGATTTATGAGGGAGTTATTGTCAGCCAGAGGGAATTACTCTGAGAGAATTATCATCAATCTGAGTAAGAAGTATTCCTACACATATTCAGAGATTTATAGCAGTTGCAGATAGGGCATGAAAAGGGTTACATGATATTTGATTTCTTATGAGAATGCAAACTGGACTTGCAAAACTGCCGAGATCAGGAATATGATAATGGTTCAATACGAAAGGAAAAAAGTAAAAGAGTTCATTCACGTTGCTTAAAGGAAACTCCATGTGCATTTTATACACCACATGGATATTATTCCCTCAGTTTAGTAGTAGGAGATGGTGTTGCCTGCAATTACTTTCATTTTTTGGACCCCCTCCATTGCATATCTGTCTCAGTTTTCTGCCTCAGCCATGCGATGACACACATTGAGAAAACCATGTGAAATGATTCACCACCAAGTCTTTGAATGAGCCTTGATGGGAATGCGGGATAGACAATCTCAAAGCTATCAGATATAAAGTTATTGGAGTCTGAAATGTTCGCCGTGATCTGCAATGTGACCTGAAGTGGGAGCTCTTCTGTCACAAACTGAAGATTTTAGTTATTATGAGATTCTCGTATGATATCTATAATAACTCTAGGAGTTAGCTGTAACGGAATGGTGCTTCATTGCACAGTATAAAGTAAAGCAAAATCACAAGCCTGTGCTGAACACAAACAGGTCCCAACCAGAATAATACAACAATGGATCCACTCAGAGTCTTGCTTTATACAGGGCTCTGTATATGGTCTTCAAATTTTGAGTTAATTACTAATCCACAAAGAGCTCGTATTCATCTAACCTTACAGGGAGGTCAATTGGTGATTTCTCCTCTGCAAGTCCTGAGGGTTATCATGATAACTTACTCAGAATACGCAATGTCAGCAAAACTGTGCAGACTGCCTCTTTGGAACCATCTCGAACACTATCATTAATCAGTAATGTCACTGATTACTTAACTGATTATCATGTAAATGTTTTTGAAAAGGCACAAGTATTGGCCAAAAAATTAGCTGCAAATTAAGCTTTAGAGAAGATATAGAAAAGATTTACCAAGATCTTGCCTGGTATGGAGGGCATTAGCTATGAGGACAGATTGGAGAAACTTGGTTTGTTCTCACTGGAGTGACGGAGGTTGAGGGGAGGCCTGATAGAAATCTACAAGATTATATGAGGCATGGACAGAGTGGTTAAATAGAAGCTTTTTTCCCCAGGGTAGTAGAGTCATTTACTGTGGGGCATAGATTTAAGGTGCAAGAGCGCAGTACAGCCCCTTTGGCCTTCAATGTTGCGCCAACCAGTGGAACCAATCTAACGACCCTCTAACCTAAAATATTCCAATGTTATCCATATGCCTATCCACTGACCATCTGAATGCCCTTAAAATTGTCGAGTCCACAACTGCTGCAGGCAGGACATTCCACACCCTTACTACCCTCTGAGTAAAGAACTTATCATCCTATAATTACCATCCATTAATTTAAAGCTATGTCCCCTCATGTTAGCCATCACCGTTCGAGAAAAAATGCTCTCACTGTCCACCCTATCTAACCCTCTGATCATCTTGTATGCCTTTTCTGTGACATCAGATTGAACCTTTGAGTCACTTTTCAGTAGAAAGAGATCTTATCAGAAATATAAAAATGGGAAGAACCATAAAAAGATTTTCGGATCTAAAATCGAGGAAATTTTAGTTAGTTTGAATAGTGTACTGTTACCCATGTAGGTTATTGGGTTTAATTTAGATCTGGTTTCTCCTTTTTTCTTTAAGTTCCCTCTTCAGGGAAATAGCTTAAATTCTCTCTTTTTCCTTTCTTCTATTATGTTATCATGAAGAAAAATCGTAAAACTGTAAAAGTTGTACAATTTCTGTCAGGATCGTGTACATTTGGATATCTGGAACGTTTGACTTTTTAAAAATGTTTCTGCAACAAATTCTTAGTTTTAATATTTATTGTATTTTTGTGCTAACCATTGTACCACTATGCCACCTGTGTCAAATGACCAATATCGTGTCAAAGGTCTTGCTAAAATTCACGCAGATAACATTGACCGCACTGTTTACTTTCTTAGTTATCCTTTTAAAAAATTCAAATTTGCGATTAACGATTTCCCACTCAAAACCAAAATTGTGCAGCCTCAGCCTTCCGTTGCTTAATTGTCTGCTACAGTTTCCTCCCACAGCCCAAAGATGTGTGGGTTCTGTGAATTGGCCATGCTAAATTGCCCCTTAGTGTCAGTGGGACTTGCTAGGGTAAATGAATGGGGTCATGGGAATAGGATCTGGATGGGATTGTGGTCAGTGCAGACTTGATGGGCCAAATGGCCTCCTTCTGCACTGTAGAATTCTGTGATTTATGAGGGAGTTATTGTCAGCCAGAGGGAATTACTCTGAGAGAATTATCATCAATCTGAGTAAGAAGTATTCCTACACATATTCAGAGATTTATAGCAGTTGCAGATAGGGCATGAAAAGGGTTACATGATATTTGATTTCTTATGAGAATGCAAACTGGACTTGCAAAACTGCCGAGATCAGGAATATGATAATGGTTCAATACGAAAGGAAAAAAGTAAAAGAGTTCATTCACGTTGCTTAAAGGAAACTCCATGTGCATTTTATACACCACATGGATATTATTCCCTCAGTTTAGTAGTAGGAGATGGTGTTGCCTGCAATTACTTTCATTTTTTGGACCCCCTCCATTGCATATCTGTCTCAGTTTTCTGCCTCAGCCATGCGATGACACACATTGAGAAAACCATGTGAAATGATTCACCACCAAGTCTTTGAATGAGCCTTGATGGGAATGCGGGATAGACAATCTCAAAGCTATCAGATATAAAGTTATTGGAGTCTGAAATGTTCGCCGTGATCTGCAATGTGACCTGAAGTGGGAGCTCTTCTGTCACAAACTGAAGATTTTAGTTATTATGAGATTCTCGTATGATATCTATAATAACTCTAGGAGTTAGCTGTAACGGAATGGTGCTTCATTGCACAGTATAAAGTAAAGCAAAATCACAAGCCTGTGCTGAACACAAACAGGTCCCAACCAGAATAATACAACAATGGATCCACTCAGAGTCTTGCTTTATACAGGGCTCTGTATATGGTCTCCAGCTGGTGAGTTAATTACTAATCCACAGAGAGCTCATATTCAACTAGCCTTACAGGGAGGTCAATCGGTGATTTCTCCTCTGCAAGTCCTGAGGGTTATCATGATAACTTACTCAGAATACGCAATGTCGGCAAAACTGTGCAGACTGCCTCTTTGGAACCATCTCGAACACTATCATTAATCAGTAATGTCACTGATTACTTAACTGATTATCATGTAAATGCTTTTGAAAAGGCACAAATATTGGCCAAAAAATTAGCTGCAAATTTGGCTTTAGAGAAGATATAGAAAAGATTTACCAAGATGTTGCCTGGTATGGGGGGGCATTTGCTATGAGGATAGATTGGAGAAACTTGGTTTGTTCTCACTGGAGCGACGGAGGTTGAGGGGAGGCCTGATAGAAGTCTACAAGATTATAAGAGGCATGGGCAGAGTGGTTAGTCAGAAGCTTTATCCCCCAGGGTAGTAGAGTCATTTACTATGGGTTTAAGGTTTAAGGTGCAAGAGGCAAGGTTTAAAGCAGATGTATGAGGCAGATTACACAGAGAGTAGAGGGTGCCTGGAGCTTATTGCTGGGGGAGGTAGTGGAAATGGATACGATAGTGACTTTTAAAGGGCGTCTTGACAAGTACATAAATAGGATGGGAATAGAAGGATATGGTCCCCAGAAGGGTAGGGAGTTTTAGTTAAGTCGGGCAGCATGGCTCTGGCTTGGAGGGCCGAAGGGCCTATTCCTGTACTGTAATTTTCTTTCTTCTTTATTTTATAAAGTACAAGAGTGAGGCGCAAGAAAAGGCAATCTGAGTGTTGACCAAGTTTTTAATGCAAGAAACTTGAAAGCCTGTTCAAACTTGTCTGTCTACTGGCCGAAATGGACACCATCAAAGTGTGTCCGTCAGAAAGATTCAAATAGTCTAAAGTTTGTTTTAAAATTTATTTATTTGTTAGTTACAAGTAGGCTTACATTAACACTGCAATGAAGTTACCACGAAAATCCCCTCGTCACCACACTGAGAGAGAATTTAGCATGGCCAACGCACCAAACCAGCACATCTTTCAGACGGTCGGAGGAAACCAGAGTATCCAGAGGAAACCTCCACAGGTATGGGGAGAATGTGCAAAGTCCACACAGACAGTGACCCAAGCTGGGAGTTGAACCCAGTTTCCTGGCGCTGTAAGGCTGTAGTGCTGCCCACTGTGCCACTGTGCTACCTGGGTGCCATGGTGCCATCACAAAACATCAACAACCACAAGAAGTTTTTTAAATAACTGAAGGGATTTGCCAGGTAAAAAACAATAAATGGATGCATGAGCTGAAAGATGAGTTAAGATATGAAGAAGGCGGTGATGTTAAAGACTGAGACTTAGTGGGTGATTTAGAAATTGCAAAATGCAGTATTTCCTGAAACAGGAAATTATTAACACAACAATTACAGAGACTTGGATGTCTCAGTAAGGCCATTACAGAGACTTGGATGTCTCAGGGACAGGACTGGGTACTACAGGTCCCGGGATTCAGATCCTTCAGGAAGGACAGGGAGGGAGGCAAAAGAGGTGGTGGAGTGGCACTGTTGATCAGGGACAGTGTCATGGCTGCAGAGAAGGTGGATACCGAGGAGGGAATGTCTACGGAGTCTCTGTGGGTGGAAGTTAGGAATAGCAAAGGGTCGGTGACGTTGCTGGGTGTATTCTATAGGCCGCCCAATAGTGACAGGGAAGTTGAGGTGCAGATAGGGAAACAGATACTGGAGAGATGTAGAAATAACAGAGTTGTTGTGATGGGAGACTTCAATTTCCCAAACATCGACTGGAATATCCCAAGGGTAAGGGGTTTGGATGGGGAGGAGTTTGTTAGGTGTGTTCAGGAGGGTTTCCTGACACAGCACGTGGACAAGCCTACGAGAGGAGAGGCTGTACTGGACCTGGTACTAGCTAATGAACCAGGACAGGTGATGGATCTCTCGGTAGGAGAGCATCTTGGGGATGGAGATCATAATTCTATCTCCTTCACCCTTGCATTGGAAAAGGATAGGATCAGGCAGGCTAGGAAGGTGTTTGTCTGGAATAAGGGGAAATATGAAGACATCAGGCAGATGTTGGGGCGAATAAACTGGAAGGAGGTGTTCTTGGGGAAAAGCACAGAAGGAAGGTGGCAGATATTCAAGGAATGCTTGTCTGGAACTCTGCACGACAACGTTCCGGTGAGACAAGGAGGTTTTGGTAGGTCAAGGGAACCGTGGTGCACGAAGGCTGTGGTGAACCTAGTCAGGAAGAAAAGAAAGGTGTATAAAAGGTTCAAAGAGCTAGGAGATGTTGGGGATCTAGAGAAGTATAAGGCTTATAGAAGAGAGCTTAAAAAGGAAATTAGGAGAGCCAGAAGGGGTCATGAGAAGGCCTTGGCTGGTAGGATTAAGGAGAATCCCGAGGCCTTCTACAAATATGTGAAAAGTAAAAGGATGAGAAGAGAAGGGATAGGACCTATAAAAGGTGAAGGGGGGAAAAGTCTGTATGGAACCGGAAGAAATGGCAGAGGTGCTTAATGAGTACTTTGCCTCAGTATTCACGGTGGAAAGTGATCTGGGAGGATGCACTACAAGTTTGCGGCAGACTGAAAAGATTGAGTATGTAGATATTAAGGAAGCGGATGTGTTAGAACTTTTAAATGCTATCAAGATAGACAAGTCTCCGGGACCAGATGGGATGTACCCCAGGTTATTGTGGGAGGTGAGGGATGTCATTGCACAGCCCCTGGCGATGATCTTTGCGTCGTCGATGGAGACGGGAGAGGTTCCGGAGGATTGGATGATTGCGGATGTGGTCCCTATTTTCAAGAAAGGGAACAGGGATAGTCCTGGAAATTACCGACCGGTGAGTCTGACCTCAGTGGTTGGTAAGCTGATGGAGAGGCTTCTGAGGGACAAGATTTACGAGTATTTGGAGAAGTTTAGGTTGATTAGAAATAGTCAGCATGGTTTTGTAAAAGGCAGGTCATGCCTTACAAGCTTAATTGAGTTCTTCGAAAATGTGACTGAACACATTGACGAAGGAAGAGCAGTGGACGTGGTGTACATGGACTTCAGCAAGGCATTTGACAAGGTCCCACATGCAAGACTTCTTGAGAAGGTGAGAGGCCATGGGATCCAAGGGGCTTTGGCCTTGTGGATCCAGAACTGGCTTGCCTGCAGAAGGCAGAGGGTGGTTGTGGATGGCTCTTTTTCTGCATGGAGGTCGGTCACCAGTGGAGTGCCCCAGGGATCTGTTCTAGGACCCTTGCTGTTTGTCATTTTCATAAATGACCTGGATGAGGAAGTGGAGGGATGGGTGAGTAAGTTTGCCGATGACACGAAGGTCGGTGGTGTTGTGGATGGTCTGGAGGGATGTCAAAAGTTGCAGCAGGACATCGACAGGATGCAAGACTGGGCGGAGAAGTGGCAGATGGACTTCAACGCGGATAAATGTGTTGTGGTCCATTTGGCAGATCCAACGGGATGAATGAGTACACTATCAAAGGTAGGAGTCTTAGCTGTGTGGAAGAGCAGAGGGATCTTGGGGTCCGGGTCCATAAGACTCTCAAATCGGCCTCCCAGGTGGAGGATGTGGTTAAGAAAGCTTACGGTGTACTGGCCTTCATTCATTGAGGGATTGAGTTCAGGAGTCAGGAGGTAATGCTGCAGCTTTATAGGACCCTTGTCAGACCACACTTGGAGTACTGTGCGCAGTTCTGGTTGCCTCACTATAGGAAGGACGTGGAAGCTATTGAAAGGGTGCAGAGGAGATTTACAAGGATGTTGCCTGGATTGGGAGGCATGCCTTATGAAGACAGGTTGAGGGAGCTGGGACTGTTCTCTCTGGAGAGACGAAGGTTGAGAGGCGACCTGATAGAGGTTTACAAGATGTTGAGAGGAATAGATAGGGTGGACTCTCAGAGACTATTTCCCAGGGCTGAAATGGTCGCGACGAGAGGGCACAGATTTAAGGTGCAGGGAAGCAAGTACAGAGGGGATGCTAGGGGAAAGTTTTTCACTCAGAGGGTGGTGAGTGAATGGAATCGGCTGCCATCGGTGGTAGTCGAGGCGAACTCGCTGGGGTCTTTTAAAAGACTTCTGGATGAGTATATGGGATCCAATGGGATTGGGGGTTATAGATAGATCTATGGCTGGGTAGGTTTCGATGTGTTCGGCACAACTTGTGGGCCGAAGGGCCTGTTTGTGCTGTAGTGTTCTATGTTCTATGTAACAAGTTGAAGGATGCAGATGATAATGAGAGTGCGAACAATTCCAGTAACAGTGCCCTTGGAAGAAAGAAAATAGAAACTTGTATAGACCACGAGATCCCACTGGCAATCCCACCAACTGTGACCTCCCTTCACTGTGGATTCCCTGGCAATGGGTGGGGTGAGCCACGTAAAACGCAATAGACGTCAGCAGAAGCAGAAAATTCTGCCAGCGGCCAATGTCAATCCATCACTGCTGGAAAACCCGCCGTGGCAGCAGGGATGGAAAATTCCACCCAGAGTAGAACATAGAACATTACAGCGCAGCACAGGCCCTTCGGCCCTCGATGTTGCGCCGACCAGTGGAACCAATCTAATGACCCTTTAACCTAAACTATTCCAATGTTATCCATATGCCTATCCACTGACCATTTGAACACCCTTAAAGTTGGCGAGTCCACAACTGCTGCAGGCAGGACATTCCACACCCTTACTACCCTCTGAGTAAAGAACTTATCATCCTATAATTACCATCCATTAATTTAAAGCTATGTCCCCTCATGTTAGCCATCACCGTTCGAGAAAAAATGCTCTCACTGTCCACCCTATCTAACCCTCTGATCATCTTGTATGCCTTTTCTGTGACATCAGATAGATTGAACCGTTGAGTCACTTTTCAGTAGAAGGAGATCTTATCAGAAATATAAAAATGGGAAGAACCATAAAAAGATTTTCGGATCTAAAATCGAGGAAATTTTAGTTAGTTTGGATAGTGTACTGTTACCCATGTAGGTTATTGGGTTTAATTTAGATCTGGTTTCTCCTTTTTTCTTTAAGTTCCCTCTTCAGGGAAATAGCTTAAATTCTCTCTTTCTTCTATTATGTTATCATGAAGAAAAATCGTAAAACTGTAAAAGTTGTACAATTTCTGTCAGAATTGTGTACATTTGGATGTCTGGAACATTTGATTTTTTAAAAATTTTTCTGCAACAAATTCTTAGTTGTTTTATTATTTATTGTATTTTTGTCATTGTGAAATAATTATCAAAATGGCAACAGGCCTTCAGAACTCCGGCAATTCCATCCAGACTGACATAGACCACCAGACATTCAGACCCCACCCCACCCTCACCCCCACCCCCACCCCCACCCCCCCCACCCCACCACCTCATCCCACCCCCCACCCCCACCCCCCCCCAACCACCCCACCCCACCCCCACCCCACCCCCCCACCCCCACCCCCACCCCCACCCCCACCCCCACCCCCCCCACCTCACTCCACCACCCCCCCACCCCCACCCCCACCCCCACCCCCAACCCCCCCACCCCCACCCCACACCCCACCCCCCACCCTCACCCCCACCCCCACCCCCACCCCCACCCCCACCCCCAACCCCCACCCCCACCCCACCCACACCCTCACCACCCCCACCCCCACCCCCACCCCCACCCCCACCCCAACCCCACCCCCACCCCACACACCTCACCACACCCCCCACCCCCACCCCACCCCCACCCCACCCCCACCCCCACCCCCACCCACCCACCCCACCCCCACCCCCACCCCCACCCCACACTCACCCCCACCCACCCCCCACCCTCACCCCCACCCCCACCCCCACCCCCACCCTCACCCCCACCCCACCCCCACCTCACCTCCCCCACCACACCCCACCCCCACCCCCACCACCCCCCCCCCTCACCTCCCCCACCCCCACCCCACCCCCCACTCTCCCACTCACACACACCCCACCCCACCCCACACCCCACCCACCCCCACCCCACCCAACCCACCCCCCCCCACCCCACCCACCCCACCCCCCCCACCCCCACCTCACCCCACACCTCACTCTCACCCCACCCCCACCATAAACCTCATCCACTCACCCTCAACCTCAATCCCGCCCTCACCCTCACCCTCATCTCACCTCCATCCTCACCCTCACCCATGCCCTCATCTTCACTCCCACTCTCACCTTTCACCCCTCACCCTCATCCCCATCCTCACCCCTCACTCTTACCTACCCCCACCCTCATCCTCACCCCCTCACTCTTACCCTACTTCTACCCTCAGCCTCACCTACACCATCACCCTCACCATCACCCTCACCCACACACTTGAATCAGCCCATTTTGAAGATTTAGTTCTTGGGGGAAACTTTCACTCCACCCCTTTAGCCGGAGGAATCCTGTGAACTCAAGTTTGAGTGAACTTCGAATTATTTTGTCAACAGTTCTGCAAACAAAGGGAGGGGTAAATATTACCAGTAAGAGGAAATGAAATGAATTTACATGAGCCCACACAACAGTTGTAAACATTGGGATTGTGCTAAGAGAGTGAAAGCAATGGGTCTCTGCTTGAGCAGGTAACTCCAGTCTGTATGGGAATAGTGCGTGACTGCTCAAACCTGGGAACACACTCATTAAAGTATAATACTGGGAGTCAGTGACTAATCCATTACTAGAGAAATCACGTATTATCCATTGACAGTTAGACTGCAATCATACAACCTCTTCCTGCCAGACTGTCAGCCAGGAAGTGAGGAATAAGATTTGCACCATGTTTTTTGCCTCCCCCGACTGTACTGGCCCTGTTTTGCCAGCAAAATTAGCTTCAGGCATAGAAAGGAAACAAGGCCAATTTTAAATTAATGGCAATGCCAAGATTCTCCCCAACAAGGATCATATTGTTCCCACCAACAGAGATCAGATGTGTTGAGTCTGTCAGGGGAATTAGAGGTCTTTAAAGCTTCTGTCGGGGCTAGGGCCAGACAGTGCCCATAGGCAGTGTCAGAATGGTCGTTCTTGCCTGGCACTCTGGCATTGCCCATCTGTCACCCTGGCACTGTCCACCTACCTTCCTGGCATTGCTCATCAGGCACCACCATTACTGTGCCAGGGACAGTGCCAAGGGGGCAGAGACAGAGTGGCATTGGAGCCATGACGTCCGGGAGACATGCAGGGTGCTCTGCAGGGGGTGAGAGGACATCTCTGTTGGGTGGTGGCACTGAGGGAAGGAGGGAATTCTGCTGTTGGGGGGGGGGGGGGGGGGGGTGGATGATTGGTGATCAGGGAGGGAATAAGAGAAATTTCCCGTGGGAATGGTGGCTGCCTCTGTCCCAAAGCACAATGCTGTCCAGATAGACCTTGGCATGTGGCACCAGGGGCAAGGAAACTCCCCACCCCCAGGCACAGCACTTATCCGTGATGGTAATACAGAAGGATCCATGGCTCCAGCAGCACGGGGCTGTCCATGAAGACCAGCTGGGCATGGAGATGAATGCCTAGGTCTGCCCTGGCGGAGTGGTGAGCAGCGCATCAGGAGCAGTGCAACACGGTGGTTGTAATCTGTTGCACTCACCCCGCAGTCTCTGGTGAATAGAGAGCTGCTTTGTGCACCTCACTCATTCGCAATCCGGTTTGAACCAGCCTAAATTCCCACTAGCGTGAAGCAAGATTGAAAGGAGTGAGGGGACACCGGCGGGCAGCTATTTCAATCAGCATTCGTCAGATGCAAATGAATGTGAATGGCATTCACACCAGCAATCAGCAAGAAGACCCCAACCCACTATTAACCCACCTTCAGGAGAATTGCAGCGGGATTTTACACCAGTGGGTTTCCAACATTTTGGTTCCTGTCAGATTCACCTCACCGCCCACCACCAAATTCACCCCAACCGGGATGGGAGAATTCCCTCATGGTCTATCTGGTGATAGTGCCGGATAACATAGTGGAGGGTGGCCTCAGTGTGAAGATGAGACTTCATCTCCTGAAGGAGTGTGCAGTGGTCACTCCTACCAAAACTCTCATTGACAGATGCTTCTGCGACAGCCAGACTGGGGAGGAGAGATCAGCTAGATTCCCTTATGCTGGTTCCCTCACTATCTGCAGGAGCCTAAGCCTTCAGAATGTGACTAGTTTGGTGAATAATGTTGCTACCGAGTCACTCTTAGATGTTGAAGTCTCCCACACAGAGTACGTTCTGTGCTCTTGCCAACGTCAGTGCTTCTTCCAAGTGGTGTTCGATGCAGGGGAGTTCATTCACTAGCTGAGGGCTGGCTGGAGATGGTAAGCTGAAGGTTTCCTACTCCATGTCTCAGTCATGTTACCCACGCTCTGTCCCCATTGCCCTATTTTGCTTTCAAATATTTATCCAATTCCCCTGTGAAACATAGAAACTAGATGCTTAGAAGCATAGCAACTAGAAGCAGGAGGAGACCATTCGGCCCTTCGAGCTGCTCTGCCATCCAACTTGATCATGGCTGATCACCAAATTCAATATCCCTCATCCCACCATATCCGTTGTTCACTTTAGCCCAAGAGCTATGTCTAATTTCTTCTTGAAATCTGACAACGTTTTGGCCTCAACTACTTTCTATCGGAGTGAATTCCACACATTCACCACCCTCTGGGTGAAGAAATTTCTCCTCACCTCAGTTTGAAAAGGTTTAGCCCTTATCCTCAAACTATGATGCCTAGTTCTGGACTCCCCAACACCAGGAACATTCTTTCTGAATCTACCCTGTCTAATCCTGTTAGAATTTTATACATTTCTATGAGATTCCTTCCCCCCTCCCCTTCACTAAACTCCCAAGTGAAAATTGGGATTGAAACTATTCCATCACCCATTCAGAGAGTGCATTCCAGATCACAACAATTCTGTGCTAGAAGTAAAATGCTTCCCTATCTCTTCACTGTTGACCTCACCTCGTCTGGATTCTGTAACAATGTTCTTCCTTCTGCATCCTCCAACCCTCAAATTGTTTTTTGGGCCTCAGATGTGGGTTTTTTTTGTATCCACCGTCACCGCTGCTGATGTGACAGTTTCTTATTCCCCTACTTCCTCCAAATGTCCTTCTCTTTCTGCTTTTTTATATATATATAATTCTCCACTTCTCTTATCTTTACCGTCTGGTTAAGTTGGTGGGTGTTTGCGTTCTTGTGAAGATGTATCCATTTGATGAGGTGCGGAGTGTGGAAACTTAAACTGCAAGGTTCACAATCTCTCCATCCAATCTCTTCCTCGGGTTTCTTTGAGATTTCTGGCAAATATTCTCAGGCCTGGTGAATGCCATTGGATTCATCAGGAACTTATTATGGTCATGGGCAACATTCATATCTTTGAGTCAAAAGTCCACAGAGAATGATAGAACAGGACAGCAGAAAGGAGTCCATTCAACCCATCAAATTTGTGCTGGCTCATTTGAAGAACATGATGTGGAGACACTGGCGTTGAACTGGGGTGGGGAGAAGCCTCACAATACCAGGTTAAAGTCCAACATGTTATTTGGTAGCTTGAGCTTTCGGAGTGCTGCTCCTTCATCAAGTGGGATCATTTGGAGAACAGTGGGGTTAGTCCAAATCCACAGCTCTTAATCCATCTTTTCCTCTTTCGGATATTTATTCAATTCCTTTTTCAAAATTCCCAATGAATCTCTTTCCATTCCCCTGTCAGGCAGTGCATTCCAAATCCAAAACACCCACTACAAGTTGCCTCCAGCTCTTTGGCTAATCAGCTACCATCTTGGGTGGCATGGTGGCACGGTGATTAGCACTGCTGCCTCACAGTGCCAGGGACCCAGATTCAATTCTGGCCTCGGGTCATTGTCTGTTTGCACATTCTCCCTGAGTCTGCGTGGGTTTCCTCCGGGTGCTGCAGTTTCCTGCCACAGTCCAAAGATATGCATATTAGCTGAGACTTCTATAAATAACTGTCCTGATTACACACTAGATCCACTCAAGAGAGTTGAGCAGATACAGCAGGTCAGCATCTCCAGTCCAGCTCTGAGGTGTTTCTCTGGTTGGCGATCAGTGACTATAGTATGCCCCAGGGATCAGTGGTGGAACCTCAATGGTTTACGATTTACATAGATGATTTGGAGTTGGGGACTAAGTGTAGTGTAGTGTGACACACTAAGTGTAGTGTGTCAAAAGTTGACAGCAAGATGGGTGGCAGAGTAAAGTGTGCAGAGGATGCTGAAAGTCTGCAAAGAGATTTGGATAGTCCAAATGAGTGGCTGATGGTGTACAATATTGGTAAATGCAAGGTCATCCATTTTGGTAGGAATAAAAGCAAAATGGACTATTATTTAAATGATCAAAAATTGCATCATGCTGCTGCGCAGAGGGACCTGGGTGTCCTTGTGCAGGAATCTCAAGCAGTTTGTTTGCAGGCGCAGCACGTAATTAAGAAGTCAAATGAAATTTAGTTCTTTATTGCTAGAGGGATGCAGTTTAAAAATAGCGAGATGATGTTGCAGCTGTATAAGGTGCTGGTGAGGCCACATCTGGAATACTGTGTATAGTTTTGGTCTCCTTACTTGAGGAGGATATATTGGCATGGGGGTGCAAAGTAGATTCACTAGGTTGATTCTAGAGTTGAGAGGGTTGACTTATGAGGAGAGACTGAGTAGATTAGGGCTATATTTATTGGAATTCAGAAGCATGAGGGAAGATCTTATAGAAACATATCAGATTATGAAGAGAATAGATAAGATAGAAGCAGGAAAGTAGTGGTTGAAACTAGAACCAGGGGCATAACCTCAAAATAAGGGGGATCAGATTTAGGACTGAGTTGAGGAGGAACTTCTTCTCACAAAGGATTGTGAATCTGCCCAGTGAAGCAGTTGAGGCTATCTCATTGAATGTTTTTAAGGCAAGGAGAAATAAATTTTTGAACAGTAAAGGAATTAAGGGATTACGGTGAGCGGGCGGATAAGTGGAGCTGAATCCACGGAAAGATCAGCCACGATCTTATTGAAGCGTGGAGCAGGCTCCAGGAGCCAGATGGCCTCCTCCTGCTCCTAGTTCTTATGTTTTTACGTTCTTATACGGACTCCACATCTACAGCAATGTGGTTGACTCTTAGCTGCTCCTTGGGATGGCCGAACAAGCCACTCAGTTCACGGACAATTAGGGTTGGGTGATAGATGCTGAGCCAATGATGCCCATATTCCCTGAACAAATGATATAAAAAGGGGGTCATGTTGAAAATTGGAGTTGTATCTCAGTTGAAGAAGGAAGGGACCATTGTTTTAAACTCTTTGTTGATAACCTTCCTAATCTTTGAAATTCAAAGGATATAAGACTCGTCCACACAGCTTGTCTTTACATGCTCTTCCCAAAGTGTGTTTACTGGCAGAGAAGGCAGCTCGCCATTGTCCACGCGCCAAAGTCAGCGACCGTTTGCATTACTTGTTGGCCCACGCTGCCAAGGAACCTGCTGGCGGGAAGAGGCTGGAAAATCCCAGCCTTGGTATCATCCTGGCCACTTCATGCTTCATTTGATCTAAGACGATGGAATCCTTGCAGAGTTGTGGTGCCCAGAACTAAACGTGGTATCCTTCCCATCACACATAGTAACCTTCGCCCTGACATTCATTTCACTGTCTGTTTAGGTTTGAAGATAAAATCAGGCTCCAAAAAGAGCCTGAATTTTGTTTTTTTTTGAGTGACATTCTCTGGAAGGAAGCGTTGAGCGAAAGTTCTTTAGTGAAGAATTTCCTTCCCTTCTGAGGTTAGCGTTTTGTTGGTGTCAGCATTCAGTTGGTTACTCATCGGGAAGTATTTTTATTCCAGTTGCATGCTGAATCCTTCCTCTAAAGATCCCACATTTTATTAATTTGCTTAATTAGCTGATGACATTGAGAACACTGGCAGGGGCATTGCAACTGGCACCTTATGATAAAGAAGGGCATATGTCATCGATACAGATTGCTGTCCAGAATACTGGCTCTCATTGCCCTGTGTCTTCATTCTCCTTTCTTTTATTTCTCTCTCTCTCTCTTGCTGTGATTCTCTCTGTCTTTCTGTCTCTCATTTCCTTCTTTCTTCGTCTGTTTTTCTGTCTTCATTTCTACCTCACCATTTCAGGCTATGGGATTGGCTGATGTTGCTGGCATACTCACCATATTCGAATACAATTCTTCAGTATCATTTGTGGCAAGGTGGCACAGTGGTTAGCTTTGCTGCCTCACAACTCCAGGGACCTGGGTTCGATTCCCGGCTTGGGTCAATGTCTGTGTGGAGTTTGCACATTCTCCCCGTGTCTACATGGATTTCCTCCCACAGTCCAAAGAGTGTGGGTTAAATGCATTGATCATGCTAAATTTCCCCTTAGTGTCCCAGAATGTATAAGTTAGAGGGATTAGTGGGATAAATATGTGGATAAGGGCTAGATGGCATCAATGAGCAGAATGGCCTCCTTCTGCACTGTAGGGATTCTAGGATCATCACCTTGACACATCGAATGCTTGTCTGTAAATGCATAAAGGTAGATTCGCCTTCTTCTCAATGGAATACTGGAATTACTGTTACCTAAGGGCAGTTGAGAGGCAATCGCATTGCTGTGGCTCTGGAGTTACATGTAGGCCAGATCTGGTAAGAACAGTAGATTCCCTTCCCTAAAGGACATTAGTGAACCAGATGGGTTTTTTTCAATAATGAACAAAGGACAAAGAACAAAGAAAATTACAGCTCAGAACAGGCCTTCCAAGCCTGCACTGACCATGCTGCCTGATTTAACTAAAACCCCCTACACTTGCAGGGACCGTAAGCCTCTATTCCCTATTCATCCTATTCACGTATTTGTCAAGATATCCCTTAAAAGTCACTACCGTATCCGCTTCTACTACCTCCCCCGGCAACACTACCCTCTGTGTAAAAAATCTGTCTCGTACATCTCCTTTAAACCTTGCCCCTCACACCTTAAACCTGTGGACCCTGGTAATTGACTCTTCAATTACTTGGGAAAAAATTTCTGACTATCCACTTTGTCCATGCATCTCATAATCTTGTAGACTTCTATCAGTTCGCCCTTCAACCTCCATTGTTCCAGTGAGAACAAACCAAGTTTCTCCAATCTCTCCTCATAATTAATGCTCTCCATACTAGGCAATATCCTGGTAAATCTTTTCCGTACCCTCTCCAAAACCTCCACATCCTTCTGGCAGAGTGGTAACCAGAATTGAACACTATATTCCAAGTGCAGCCTAACTAAGATTCTATAAAGCTGCAAAATGACTTGCCAACTTTTAAACTCGATGCCCCAGCTAATGAAGGCAAGCATGCCGTATGCCTTTTTGACTACCTTTTCTACCTGCATTGCCACTTTCAGTGACCTGTGTACCTGTACACCCAGATCCATCTGCCTATCAATACTATTATGGGGGTTCTGCCGTTTACTGTACATTTCCTATCTGTATTAAATCTTCCAAAATGCATTACCTCACATTTGTCCGGATTAAACTCCACTTGCCATCTCTCTGCCCAAGTCTCCAACTGATTTTTATCCTGCTCTATCCTCTGATGTTCCTCATCGCTATCTGCAAATCCACCAAACTTTGTGTCATCTGAAAACTTACTAATCAAATCAGTTACATTTTCCTCCAAATCATGTATATATATTACAAACAGCAAAGGTCCAAGCACTGATCCCTGAAGAACACCATTTGTCACAACCCTCCATTCAGAAACTCATGTTTCCACTGCTACCTTCTGTCTTCTTTGACTGAGCCAGTTTTTTATCCACCTTGCCAACTCACCGCTGATTCCATGTGACTTCACCTTCTGCACTGGTCTGCCATGAGGGACCTTGTCAAAGGCCTGCTGAAGTCCATGTAGACAACATCCGCTGCCTACCCTCAGCAATCATCTTCGTCACTTCCTCAAAAAACTCAATCAATTTTATGAGACACAATCTCCCCTTCACAAAACCGTGTTGCCTCTCGCTAATACATCCACTTATTTCCAAGTGGGAATAAATCCTGTCTCAAAGAATCCTCTCCAATAATTTCCCTACCACTGATGTAAGGCTCACCGGCCTGTATTTACCTGGATTATTCTTTCTTCCCTTCTTAAGCAAAGGAACAACATTGGCTATTCTCCAATCCTCTGGGACCTCCCCGTAGCCAGTGAGGATACAAAGATTTCTCTCACGGCCCCAACAATTTCCTCCCTTCCCTCTCTCAGTATTCTGGGGCATATTCCATCAGGCCCTGGGGACTTGTCTACCTTAATGTTTCTCAAAAAACACAATATCTCCTCTTTTTTGGTCTCAACACAACTCAAATATTTATACATCTTTTCCTGAACTCATCATCCACCAAGTCCTTTTTGGTGAATATTGACACAAAGTGTTCATTTAATACCTCGCCAATTTCCTCTGGTTCCATGCATAGATTCCCTCCCTTGCCTTTGACTGGGCCAACTCTCTCCCTGACTATATACAAAATACCTTGGAATTTTCCTTAATCCTGCTGGCCAATGCTTTTTCTGATCCTTTTAATCCTCCTTACTCCTTGCTTAAATTTCTTTCTACTTTCGTTGTATTTTACACTTGCTTCATGTGTTCCCACCTCCCTGCTTTGACAAATGCTTCCTTTTTCTCTTTGAATAACGAGAGATATTGTGAGCATAGTCAATGTTCCCAAAATTTGCCATACTTGTCCTTCATCCTTACAGGAATGTGCCAGTCCTGAATCCCTATCAACTTACACTTGAAAGCCTCCCGCATGCCAAATGTTGATGCCCTCAAACATCTGCCCCCAATCTACATTCTTCAGTTCCTGCCTAATATTGTTATAATTAGCCTTCCCCCAATTCAGCAATTAACTTGAGGACTACACTCATCTTTATCCAGCTTACCGAATTGTGGTCACTGTTCCTGAACTGCTCCCCTACTGAAACATTGACCACCTGGCCAGGCTCATTTCCCAATACCAGGTCCAGCATGGTCCCTTTCCTAGTTGGACTATCTTCACAGTGTTTCAAGAAGCCCTTCTGGATTCTCTTTACAAACTCTGGTCCATCCTCAATCCTAGCACTAAATGAGTCCCAGTCAGTATAGGGGAAATTAAATCTCCTGTTACTTTTACATCTTGCCAAAATCTGCCTATTTATCTGTTCCTCTATCTCCTGCTAGCAGTTGGGTGGCCTATAGTAAACCCCCAACATTGTGACTACACCCTTCCTATTTCTGAGCTCTACCCATATTGCCTCGCTGGATAAGTCCTCTGAGATGTCCTCCCAGAGTACAGCTGTGATATTCTCCTTAACCATTAGTGCAAATCCCTCACCCCTTTTACATTCCCGTCTATTCTGTCTGAAACATCTGTATCCTGGAATATTAAGCTGCCAATCATGACCTTCCCTTAACCAAGTCTGTGTAATGGCAATAACACCACAGTTCTAACACTAATTCAAATTCATCTGCCTTATCTGTTACACTTCTCGCATTGAAACAAATGCACTTCAGTCCACCAGACCCTGTTTGATTAGTAACCCCATCCTGCCTACTGTTTCTCTGAGTTTTACTGGCCCTATTCTCTGGTTCCCCTTCAGCTAATTCACCTTTGCTTTGGTTCCCAACTCCCCACCACTAAACTAGTTTAAAACCTTCTATGTGGCACTAGCAAGCCTCCCAGCCAGAATATTTATGCCCGTCCAGTTTAGTTGCAACCTGTCCTTCTTTTACAGATCCCACCTGCCCCAGAAGAGATCCCAATTGTCCAGATATCTGAAACCCTCCTTCCTACGGCTCTTTAGCCATGTGTTGAGCTGCACTATCTTCCTATTTCTACCCTCACTGGCACGTGGCACAGGGAGTAATCCTGAGATTACAACCCTTTTGAACTTTCTACTTAATTTCTTAAACTGCTGCTGCAGGACCTCATCACTCTTCCTATCTATATTGTTAGTACCAACATGTACCGCAACCTCTGACTGTTCATCCTCTCTCTTCCAAATGCTTTCTGTTTGTTCAGAGACATCCTGGATCCTGGCACAGGGAGGCAACATACCATCCTGGAGTCTCTTTCATGTCCACAGAAGTGCCTATTTGCACCCCTAACTATAGTTTCCCCTATAGTTGTTCTAGTGCTCTTTGTCCCTCCCTGCTTAACAACAGAGCCAGCCGTGGTGCCACTGCTCTGACCCCTAATAGCCCATCTTCCCCAACAGTTTCTAAACAGTATATTTCTTATAGAGGGAGATAACCACAGGGGATTCTTGCACTGACTGCCTGCCCCTTGTAGCCATCACCCATCTATCCGCCGACATCTTGGGTGTGGCCACATCTCTACAGCCCCTATCTATGACTCTTTCCACCACCTTTATGCTCCCAAGTGCATCCAACTGCTGCTCTAACCGATCCATGCAATCTGCAAGGAGCTCCAATTGGATGTACTTCCTGCAGATGTAGTCATCCCAGAGGCTGGAAGCGTCATGGATTTCCCACATCTCCCAGGTGCAGCACTTAACCAACAATAGTTTCATGGTCATCAGTACATTCTTAATTCCAGATTTTTTTTATTGAATTCAAATTGCACTCATCTGCTGTGCGAGATTCGAACCCGGGTCCCCAGAGTTTCTGGATTAATAGTCTCGCGATAATACCACTAGGCCATCGCCCCCTTTGTTCACAGTCCTGCAGGTTAGAGGACTTCACAAGCACTTCCGGACATCTTTTCAATGAGTTGAGCATTTCTGCCTCTACCAGGCTTCCCACTATCCTCTGAGTGACAAAATCTTTCCTTATCTCTCCTCTAATCCTACCCTTTACCAACCACTTTGGCTGCAAAAATACTTGTTGTTCACACCATATTCGTGAGATTGGAAAACTTGGTGGCCGGCTAAATCTCCGTTCACCATAGCAGGGTGGGAAAATCCCGCTGGTGTTAACGATGATAAGATTCTGGTGTTTAAATCCATGTCCCCTTCATCACTGACCTCATTGCTGAGGTAGATATTGACAAATGAAATAGGAACGTGAGACCAAAGAAGAATCGGAACAATAAATAAGAAAACTTAATGATTATTTATTCTAAACTTTAAAAAATGAATATCGCAATGATGTTAGCTCTTAGTTACAAAATTTAATGCATCAGAAAAATTGTATAAATTGACAATCAATGGTAATATGTGCCAGTTAGTTATATCGGTTAATTTAGTTACAGTGATTATTGATAAGAGCTCAAAACTGTTTCGAAGATCAGTATGCCTGAACAAGTTTTTAAAAATTACCTTTCTTTTCACTCCTTTGAAGAGAGAATTTTGGAGTTATAGACACAAGTTTGGTGAATAATAATTGAACCATTGGTTCAGTGAGTTACAGACAAATCCACCGTTTGGCAAAATAGCAATTCATCTCAATACTGACTTACCCAATTGGTAATGCTGCTGGGAAAGTGGCTGACAGGCAGATTGTTAATGCTTTAATTATACATTAATGAACTAATTGCAAATTAATGGTCTCTGTGCTTTTTGTTCTTCACTATTGATGCGATGTGGAGATGTTGATATTGGACTGAGGTGGACACGGTAAGAAGTCTCACAATGCCAGATTAAAATCCAACAGGCTTATGGTAGTATGAGTTGCCGGAGCACTGCTCCTTCATCACCTGATGAAGGGGCAGTGCTCTGAAAGCTCGTGCTACCAAATAAACCTATTGGACTTTAACCTCGTGTTGTGACTCTTCTCACTGTTAATGTGATTGATTAACTAGTGATCAGAATTGTGCAGTGATGCTACATGCACCACAAAGGAGGCCATTTAGTCCATTGTGTCTGTCCGGCTCAGTGAAAGAGCTAGCCGATTAGTCCCATTCCCTCTTAAATGGTTTTCCTTTTCAAATATCCTTCTAATTCCTATTGGGAAGTTTCCCACCCAATTTGCTTCCACCACTCCATCCGTCGCAACTCACCACGTTAAAAACTCTTCTCATTTCCCACCCTGGGCTTCATTTGGTGCAAGCGTTGTGGGTAAGGAGGGAGGCTGAGACTAATTGAGTAGGTCTTTCAACGGGCTAGCACAGGCCCGACTGGCTGAATGGCCTCCAGTTGTGCCGAATGATTCCATTTATTTAAGAAGCAAATTGAAATCAGTTGTTGTGGTGCTTCATACTTGGTTGAATAGCTCCTATTAGATCAGCCACAGTGCAGCAGCTGAATCAGAGAGGTGTGAGAATCTCGGTGGAATTGCACGTACTGTCTTCTGTTTGAGTGTGATATTCTTTAAGGTTGTTCTTAAAGACCTGTGCAGACATGAAAATGGCAAACCAATCTCCCTGGAAATGTTAGTTTCAAGCTTTAAATGCTGCTACATTTTGATGAGAATAAATGCACTGGTTTCTGAGAACTTCATATCAGGGAGAACATATTGGGTAGCACGAACACACCAGAATGATACAGGAGTGAAAAGGTTTCCATTACAAGTTCTACAGCCGAGGCTTGTATTTCTTTACATTCAGTGATTTATTCTTTGCTGCCTCTGCATCTAAATTTCCCTCCGCACCTTTTCCCCTGTTATAGAGGCTGCTCAGTGTTAGTATTCCAAAATAAGCACCTTAACGACTGCGGTTAAATAGACAGACAGGAATCCATCCCAGCTTTGAGTTTCCCTCTGTTTAAAAAAAAACTAAGTATAAATCACATCATAATTGTGTTGAGCTTTACATAAAAAAAAACCGTTGAGAAATGCAGGTTATACTCGTTGCGTAAGTTGCGTTAGTGAAAGGGTTATAATGCAAGTGTGTGCCACACATGGGGCTATCACACCTTTCAGAAAGTGACCCTCTCACTTAGAGTCCCCTTTAATGCAATATAAAAGTGGATGCGTAAAGTGAGCCTGGGATTTGGTGACAATCTCTTAGACCACAGGCTCTTGCAATTCACTAATACAGGTTATAATTAAATTGGAATACAATACATGAGAAGAGCTAGCACCAACCAGCACGCACCCCCCATCCTTGCTACAGAAAGAAATCTCACCCCCCCACACCCTCAAATATGTCTGGATCCCCTTTCCAAATCTGTGTATCATTCATCAATTAAATCACTGCTCTCTTAAAAAAATAAATCTGCAATCACTCATTCTGTGAGTAACGTCAAAAGCTTCAAGGCAAATAGGATTGAGTCCTGGGCAGTAGAATCTCGAAAAGGTCTCCCTGGGTGGGGAGTGACAGACAGTCATAGGTTGAAGGCTTTTCTGCTGATGTTCAGATCTTGCTGTAAGGATTGATCAATAACATCGTCTCGTCAATTGTCTCGAAGTTGCTCTGATTTGGGGACTGGCAGGTGGGCGATTCTGGAACCTTGTGTTCAGCGGGCAGGCTGGTGAAATCCTGCAGAGACACAGCATCAAAATCAGCATGGAATGCAACAGAAGGACAGAGAGACATCAAGAACATGCCTTTCTCCAGCACTTCTCACATTCTCAGACATCCCAACACACAGCTGTAATGTGAAAGGGACTCCCTACTCTGTCGCTGAAATAAGTCCACGGAGGCCAAAGTCCCTTCACCAAAATCCCGTTATTTATAATTCCAACAGGAGTAGAGCCATTGAGGTTTACAGCGTGGAAACAGCCCTTCGGCCAAACTTGTCCATGCTGCCTTTTCTTAAAACAATTGCCCGCATTTGGCCCATATCCCTCTATACCCATCTTACCCATGTAACTGTCTAAATGTTTTTTAAAGGACAAAATTGTACCCGCCTCTACTACTACTCCTGGCAGCTTGTTCCAGACACTCACCACCCTTTGTGTGAAAAAATTGCCTCTCTTTTGTATCTCTCCCCTCTTACTTAAACCTTTGCCCTCCAGTTTTAGACCCCCCACCTTTGGGAAAAAGATATTGACTATCCAGTTGATCTATGCCCCTCATTATTTTATAGACCTCCATAAATCTTCTATGCTCCAGAGAAAAAAAATCCTAGTATATCCAGCCTCTCCTTATAACTCAAACCATCAAGTCCCAGCAGCATCCTAGTAAATCTTTTCTACATTCTTCCTAGTTTAATAGATTTAACCCTCTCTATAATAGGATGACCAGAACCATACACAGCATTCCAAGTGTGGCCTTACCAATGTCTTGTACAACTTCAACAAGACATCCCAACTTTCAATGTATTCGATGTTCTGACCAATGAACTGTACAACGTTCTGATCAGTGCACAGAATCAGTCAGCAGCCTACCTTTGGGAGTGCCAGCGGATCTGACACTCTTGGATGAATACAACGAAAAGACGCCCCGATTGGCCCATCAGTTAACTCTTTAATCAGGGAGTTGCTATTCCAATAGGCCAACCCCAATGGCCTGATTGAAGTTATTATAGTCCCCACCACAGAAGTAAGTACCTGCTACTTCAAATCCACTGTCACCTCAGCATTGCTGCTTCCTCAAGGTACCAGTCAAGACTTGGTGTGTAGCTGGTTGGCACACTGAGTGCTTGAGTCAGTGACAGCCTGAAGGAGTTGCCAAAGCCACCACCTTCCACCCATCAACTCCACTTCCCACCCATCGACTCCATCTACACTTCCTGCTGCCTCGGAAAAGCAGCCAGCACAATCAAGGACTCCATGCGCCCCAGACATTCTCTCTCCCACCTTCTTCTGTCAGGAAAAAGACACAAAAGTCTGAGATCAAGTACCAATTGATTCAAGAACAGCTTCTCCCTTGCTGCCATCAGGCTTTTGAATGGACCTACTTCACATTAAATTAATCTTTCTAGACAGCCTAGCTATGAATGTAACACTGCATTCTGCACTCTCTCCTTTTCCTTCTCAATGAACGGTATGCTTTATCTGTATAGCGCACAAGAAACAATACTTTTCACTGTATCCCAACACATGTGACAATAATAATTCAAATCAGAGGCCCACTTTTTCCACCACAGGCTGGACTGGGGTGAGTGCTTTATAATTTCAAAGTGATTCTGATTTCAGTGGGGAATTCACTCAGATTTCAGGGACCACCCATTTTCCCACCAGTCCCTGTTCTCTGCCCAGACTCTCAGTGAAGGTAGAATTAAATCCCACTTGCTTGTTCGCTGTATTCACTTCTCTGCTTGTTGAGTAACTTCACAATCTGGTTAAAGGTCGGACGAGCTGTGGGCTCAAGACTCCAACATCCTGTCATGATGTCATACCTATTGGAAACAGAGTTCAAAGGTCAAAGGTGAGTTAATTGTCTGTGAGTCCAGAGTCATGATCCCAAGTCTCACACTCTGAGGTTCTTGACTCCCCCAAGTCCCCTTATACCCTCAGGTCACAACCTAAATCCACGAAACTAAAGATTCATGACCCCAGCTTGCTGACTCTACATTGGCATTGTACTTTACCCTACTCCAGGGAACTCACCAGTGTAGCACTGAGGGGGGTGCTGCTCTGTCAGAGTTGCCATTTTTCAGATGAAATGTTAAATTCAACATTTCAAGCGAACAGATCCCACTATTAATGGCACCATAAAACTGCTATAAGTGAATTTCACTGTTATATAACTGATTGTTTTACCCGGCCAATTCAGAGGGCAGTTAAGTGTCAACAATGTTGGTATGGGATTGGAGTCACGTATTGATCCACACTGGATAGGACAGAAACATAGAAGATGGGAGCAAGACGAGGCCATTTAGCCCTTCAAGTCTGCTCCACTTTCAAAATGATCATCCAACTCAAAAGCTTAATCCTGCTTTCTCCCCATAACCTTTGATCCCATTGCTCCCCCTGGGTTCTATATCTAGCTGCCTCTTGAATAAAGGCAACATGCTTTCTTTTCTAAAGGACTTTAGTAAGCCAATGGGACTATATGGAAACCTACATTAATCTCTTTTACTAGAATGAATATCCTCTTTGGTCATGCATTAAATCAATCTCAGTTTTGGCCCATCATGACTGTTCCAACTCTTTGGTAAAGCGATCAAATTAGCCCCAATTTCCACTCTGCTTTTCCTGCTCCATCCCCATATAGTCCTGCATATATTTCCTTGTCAAGTAATTATCGAACTCCTCTTTGGAAGTCACCATTGAAACTCCTTCCTCCACCCTTTCAGGCAGTGTGTTTGAGTCTGTGACAACTCGCTAAATAAGAAAATATAAACTCAATTTCTTTCTCCCTATCTCTGCTCAGCAGAACTTCTTACAATTCTGGGGTTGCAGAACTGGGTCTTTCCATCTGGAAGCCACTTCTTATCAGTTTGTAGAACCTGCTGTCCACAGGTATTCCTGGGTAAGGGCTTGAACCTGCAGTGAAAATAAATATACAGTTAGTATTTACAGTGGATTCCCGGGGAGTGTGTCAGTATTTACAGGGGGTTCCATGGGGAGTGTGTCAGTATTTACAGGGGGTTCCATGGGCAGTGTGTCAGTATTTACAGGGGGGTCCATGGGGAGTGTGTCAGTATTTATGTGGGGGGGCATGGGGGGTGTGTCAGTATTTACAGAGGGTCCCTGGGGAGTGTGTCAGTATTTACAGGGGGGTCCGTGGGGAGTGTGTCAGTATTTACGGGGGGGTCCCATGGGAGTGTGTCAGTATTTATGGGGGGGGCCCTGGGGGGTGTGTCAGTATTTACAGAGGATCCCCGGGGAGTGTGTCAGTATTTACAGGGGGTCCGTGGGGAGTGTGTCAGTATTTACAGGGGGTTCCATGGGGAGTGTGTCAGTATTTACGGGGGGTTCCATGGGGAGTGTGTCAGTATTTACAGGGGTTCCATGGGGAGTGTGTCAGTATTTACAGGGGGTTCCATGGGGAGTGTGTCAGTATTTACAGGGGGTTCCATGGGGAGTGTGTCAGTATTTACAGGGGGTCCATGGGGAGTGTGTCAGTATTTACAGGGGGTTCCAGGGAGTGTGTCAGTATTTACAGGGGGTCCATGGGGAGTGTGTCAGTATTTACGAGGGGTTCCATGGGAGTGTGTCAGTATTTACAGGGGGTCGTGGGGAGTGTGTCAGTATTTACAGGGGGGTCGTGGGGAGTGTGTCAGTATTTTACAGGGTGGTTCCATGGGTTTGGTCGTATTTGGGGGGGGTCCGTGGGAGTTGTCAGTATTTTACAGGGGGTTCCGTGGTGATTGTGTCTATTTACAGGGGTGGGTCCATGGGGGTGTCATTATTTTGGGGGGGGTCCGTGGGTTGTGTGTCCAATATTTACAGGGGGGTCCGTGGGGAGAGTGTCAGTATTTACATGGGGTCCGTGGGGGTTTGATCATATTTACAGGGGGTTCCGGGGAGTGTGTCATATTTACAGGGGTTCCATGGGCCGTGTGTCAGTATTTACCGGGGGTCCACTGGGGATTGTGTCAGTATTTACAGGGGTTCCATGGGGAGGTGTTCAGTATTTACGTGGGGTCCGTGGGGATGTGTCAGTATTACGGGGGGGTCCATGGGTGTGTGTGTCAGTATTTTTGGGGGGGTGCTGGGGAGTGTGTCAGTATTTTACGGGTTTGTCCAAGGAGTGTGTCAGTATTTTGGGGGGTCCGTGGGAGTTGTCAATATTTACAGGGGGGAGTCCGTGGGGAGTGTGTCAGTATTTACAGGGGTCCGTGGGGTGTGTCAATATTACAGGGGGTTCTGGGGGAGTGGTCAGTAAATTTACAGGGGGTTCCATGGGAGGTGTCAGTATTTAAAGGAGGGTCGTGGGGAGTGTGTCCAGGATTTACAGGGGGTTCCATGGGGAGTGTGTCAGTATTTACAGGGGTCCCATGGGAGTGTTGTCAGTATTTACAGTGTTAATGGGGAGTGTGTCAGTATTTACAGGGGTTCCATGGGGAGTGTTCATATTTACAGGGGTTCCATGGTGTGTCAGTATTTACTAGGGGTTCGATGGGGTAGTGTGTCAGTATTTACAGGGGGTTCCGTGGGAGTGTGTCAGTATTTACAGGGGGTCCGTGGGGATGTGTCCGTATTTACGGGGGTTCCATGGCAGTGTGTCATATTTTACAGGGTCCATGGTAGTGTGTCAGATTTACAGGGGGGTTCCATGGGGATGTGTCAGTATTTCAGTGGGTTTCCATTGGGTGTGTCAGTATTTACAGGGGTGCCATGGGGAGTGTGTCGTATTTACGGGTTCCATGGGGAGTGTGTCAATATTTACAGGGGGGGGTGGGGTCCGGGGGGAGTGTTCTTATTTGCAGGGGGTTCATGGGGAGTGTGTCGTATTTACTGGGTGTTCCATTGGGAGTGTTCAGTATTTAAGGGGGTCGCGTGGGGGAGTGTGTCAGTATTTACAGGGGGGTCCGGGGGAGTGTGTCAGTATTTACAGGGGGTCCGTGGGGAGTGTGTCAGTATTTACAGGGGGTTCTGGGGAGTGTGTCAGTATTTACAGGGGGTTCCATGGGGAGTGTGTCAGTATTTACAGGGGGTTCCATGGGGAGTGTGTCAGTATTTACAGGGGTTCCATGGGGAGTGTGTCAGTATTTACAGGGGGTTCCATGGGGAGTGTGTCAGTATTTACAGGGGGTCCATGGGGAGTGTGTCAGTATTTACAGGGGGTTCCATGGGGAGTGTGTCAGTATTTACGGGGGGTTCCATGGGGAGTGTGTCAGTATTTACAGGGGGTCCGTGGGGAGTGTGTCAGTATTTACAGGGGGGTCCGTGGGGAGTGTGTCAGTATTTACAGGGGGTTCCATGGGGAGTGTGTCAGTATTTACAGGGGGTCCATGGGGAGTGTGTCAGTATTTACAGGGGGTTCCATGGGGAGTGTGTCAGTATTTACAGGGGGTCCATGGGGAGTGTGTCAGTATTTACAGGGGGGTCCATGGGGAGTGTGTCAGATTTACACGGGGTTCCATGGGGAGTGTGTCAGTATTTACAGAGGGGTTCCATGGGGAGTGTGTCAGTATACAGGGGCGTGGGGAGTGTGTCAGTATTTACAGGGGGATCCATGGGGAGTGTGTCGTATTTACAGGGGGTTCCATGGGAGTGTGTCAGTATTTACAGGGGGTCCATGGGGAGTGTGTCAGTATTTACAGGGGGTCCGTGGGGAGTGTCAGTATTTACGGGGGGGTCCATAGGAGTGTGTCAGTATTTTGGGGGGGGGTCCATGGGGAGTGTGTCAGTATTTAAGGGGGGGTCCATCATGGGGGTGTGTCAGTATTTACAGGGGGTCCGTGGGGGTGTGTCAATATTACAAGGGGGGGCCGGGGGGAGTGTCAGTATTTACAGGGGTTCCATGGGGAGTGTGTCAGTATTTACAGGGGTTCCATGGGGAGTGTGTCAGTATTTACAGGGGGTTCAGGGGAAGTGTGTCAGTATTTACAGGGGGTTCCATGGGGAGTGTGTCAGTATTTACAGGGGGTTCCATGGGGAGTGTGTCAGTATTTACAGGGGGTCCATGGGCAGTGTGTCAGTATTTACAGGGGGTTCATGGGGAGTGTGTCAGTATTTACAGGGGTTCCATGGGGAGTGTGCAGTATTTACAGGGGGTTCCGTGGGAGTGTGTCGTATTTACAGGGGGTCCCTGGGGAGTGTGTCAGTATTTACAGGGGGTTCCATCGGGAGTGTGTCAGTATTTACAGGGGGTCCGGGGGAGTGTGTCAATATTACAGGGGTTCCATGGGCGTGTGTCAGTATTTACAGGGGGGTCCGTGGGGAGTGTGTCAGTATTTACAGGGTGGGGTCCTAGGGAGTGTGTCAGTATTTTTTGGGGGGGGGGGGTCCATGGGGTGTGTCAGTATTTACAGAGGGGTCTCTGGGAAGTGGTTCAGTATTTACAGTGGGTCTGTGGGGAGTGTGTCAGTATTTACAGAGGTCGCTGGAGTGAGTCAGTATTTACTGGAGGGAGGGGGTTCCATGGGGAATGTGTCAGTATTTACAAAAGTCCCTGGAGTGAGTCAGTATTTACAGGAGTTGGCGGGGGCGGGGGGGTGGGGTGGGGAGGGGGCTGGGGGGGTGTGGGGGATGGTGGGGAGGTGTTTCATGGTGAGTGCGTCAGTTTTTACAAAATGTCTCTGGAAAGGGTATCACTATTTACAGAGAGTCTCTGGGGTGTGTGAGAATGTTTACAGGGAGTCCTGGAGTTTAGGGGAATCTCAATTTGAGAATTCATGCATCGTATTTTGGCTAATTAAGGAATGGATAGCTAGGTTACCGAGTGAGAAAATCTCCCAGAGCAGGATCCCGTAGGACCAGACGTCACTCTGCACCGTGTACACACAATCAAAGATACTCTCTGGAGCCATCCACTTCACTGGGAGACGGGCCTGGAAACAGAATAGCAAGTCAACCCAAAACAGAGCCAAGAAGCAAGAGGCACATTCTGCTCATAATAATCAGAGCAGGAAATAAGAACCTGAGATGTAGGAGCAGGAGTAGGCCATTCAGCCCATCTAGTTTGCTCCTTCATTCAAAATGATCATGCATATCATTTACTTCCTTGTCAGACCAAAACCTCAGAGCAGGGTAAACTAGCCCTGGGGAATAAATGATCATCTGAAAGATGAACATCTGTGATACATCTCTAAATATCAGCCTATATTTTTTCCTTCCAGCTGTTGTTTATTGTTCCAGATGTATCCATTAAATCTATGTAAAGGGTAGACTCACTCTCATTAACTTCATAGGTGCCTTTGAGACTAACTCTGACCATAATTTCCCATGGACAATTTTCTTTAAGTGTATTTATTAGTGTCACAAGCAGGTTTACATGAACACATGTAATTAAGTTACTGTGAAAATCCCCTAGTTGTCACACTCTGGGTGCATACACTGAAAGAGACTTTAGCATGGTCAATGCACTTAACCAACATGTCTTTCAGACTGCGGGAGGAAACCGGAGCCCCTGGAGGAAACTAACGTAGACACGAGGAGATTGTGCAAACTCCACACAGAAGACAGTGACCCAAGCCAGGAATTGAACCTGAGTTGTTGGCGTTATGAGGCAGCAGTGCTAACCACTGTGCTGAACCTGTACCCTTGGTGCATCCAGAGGGAAGTCAGTTGATGATAAGGAACATCGCCAAGAGGTTCCCCTCCAAGTCAATCACCATTCTGACTTGGAAATATATCATCGTTCCTTCAGTGTCACTGGGTCAAAATCCTGGAACTCTCTCCCTTATGGATGTACCTACACCACTTAAACTACTGGGGTTCGAGAAGGCAGCTCACCACCAACTTCTCAATGGCAATTAGGGTTGGGCAATGAATGCCAGGCCTGGCCAGCGATGCTGAGAATGAGTAAAGAGAATCAGCACTGGGAGTTGGGATATTTAGGACGTGTAACTCAGTCCCTCAAAGGGTGACACACTAAGCCATGCAGCCCTGTTGCTATGAAACCCCTCTGTGATTTATATACTCACATTGCCTTTGACAATATAGTTCGAGTCATTCATGATGTCTCTCGCCAAACCAAAGTCACATATCTTGGCAATCCGGCCTTCTGTCAATAAAATGTTCCGCGCAGCCAAGTCACGGTGGATGCACTGCAATGAAATCCCATGAACCATCAATCCCTCTTAAAGCAATATCCATAACCATGACACCACGATCTCAATTGGTGCTACACAATCCCACCAGATCCACATGTCAATCTACCTCCCAGTGAGAGAATCAGTCACTTCTTTCCCCATTATTAAACCAAAGGGTTAGATTACACTCAATGGGAGCACTCCTCCCACTCCCCCCCACTTGCAGGCTGATGACCCTATACACATCTTTCAACACCACCGACCCACATTCCACATTTAGCAGTGGTGTTTACTATCTATAAGATGCACCTCATCATGGCACCTTCTAAACCCATGACCACCACCATCTAGAAGGACAAGGGTACCTGGAAACACCACCATCTTCAAGTTCCCTTCACCACTCTGGCATGGAAATATATCGCCATTCCTTCACCGTCGCTGGGTGAAAATTCTGGAACTCTCTCCCTAACAGCACTGTGGGTGCACCTGCATCACATACAGTGGTTCAAGATGATGGATCATCACCACCTTCCCAAGAACAATGAGGGATGGACAATAGATGCTGGCCTCGTCAGCAACGCCCACATCCCAGAAACAAACTAATGTGTCTTCAGCATGCTGAGGGGAGAGACATGAACGGTTAGAATTACTGAGTAGGAACAGGAATGGACAACTGAGCAACTTTCCCTACTCTTTCCCTGGCCCAGGAATACTGAGCTTAAATGGAGCACCACTTGGATATGACGAGCTAACATATTCTGGATCTGGGAATTGAGGCTGAGGTCTTGGAGGTAGTGGGTGTGTGTGTGTGTCTGTCTATGTGCTTGTGGCTCAGTAACACACTAGACCCACTCACATCTCTACTCACATTTTTGGAAGACAAGAAATCCATCCCAGTAGCAATTTGGTAAGAGAAGTTCAGAAGGTCTTCAACGTTCAATGGCAATGGGTCTTCTTCTTCTGTTTGAAGGACATAAACTAGTTAGATAAGTGGGCAGTGAGGGAGTCAGTGAGGGGGCTGAGGAATCAATGTTTCTTTGAAAATTCCCAACATTTTGGCTGAAGCGTTGTTAGGGTTGGGAAACATCCCATTAACACCCACATCCTGTGATTTTAAAAATCCCTTTGCGATATAAACATAACATTTGTTATATTTAGTTGGGGATGCGATGGCCTAATGGTGCTTTCATTATTATTGCTATTCATCCAAAAACTCAGCTAAGGTTCTGGGGACCCAGGTTCGAATCCCACCACGTCAGATGCTGGAATTTGAATTTGATAAAAATATCTGGGATTAAGAATCTACTGATGATCAAGAAACCTTTGTTGATTGTCAAGAAAACCCATCTGGTTCATTAATGCCTCTTTAGGGAAGGAAATCTACTGTCTACTGGGCTACATGTGACTCCAGAACCACAGCAATGTGGTTGACTCCCAACTGCCCTCTCAGGCTAATTAGGGATGGACAATAAATGCTGGCCCAGCCAGTGATGCCCATGTCCCAGAAATGAATTTAAAAAATGTTGTGGTCAATGGTGCCATAGTGTGAAAATGAAAGTGAATTGGCTTTAAACTGATAAATCCACAATGGAATGGGGCAATGTTCAGAAAGGGAGCCAATCCCAAGTCAATCCCAGTCCATCCGTGACTCCCAGCATGGCTGGCCGTTAATCTCCCTCTCGAGTGGTTTAGTTGTATCAAATCGCTGAGATAGGTCTAGAAGAAGGTTCACCCCCTATTTGCCCACCCGGGGCAAATAGGATTGGGCAGTAAATACCGGCCTTGCCAGCATCATTCACAGCCTCAGAAAAGCATCTGTTTAAAATGATTGGCAATAATCTGAGAAGTTTCATGCTCACCTTCCGGAGTTTGGGAATCTGTCTGAGAAATCATCGGGCTCATGCTGGACAATCTAGGCCTCATGGGCAGGTAACCTTCCGAGCAGTCACTGTGGGAAAGACAAGGTGACTCTTTTACATCAGGTTAGCACAGGGGTTACAGTGGGCTTGAAAGTGAGAGCAGAGGGATGATGTCAAGCATCGGTTCCAAACAACCTAGAGAGGAGAGGCTGGTTAACTCGGTTGGATAGATCATTAGTGTGTGGTTCAGAGTAACGGTAATAATACCGGTTCAATGTTCACCTGGGTTACAGTAGATTTTGACCTGGCCCAGGCTGGGTGCAGAATGCCTCAAGCTATTTAATCAACTGAATCTCTCTAATGAAGAGATGTAGACCTTGAGTTGCACGTGGCTATTCACCTACCTAAAGAAGGATAAGGATGATTGAGGGGAAATGGAAGGTAGGCCTTTGCTCGAGCATAGAGTGAAGGGGGAAGAGTTTTTTTTGATTGGACATATTCCTGAGGATTTGTCACATGACCTCCTGCCTCATCTGCCCCACCGTCACGCTCCTTTGTAATTGGTTACCCAACATATCCATTCTTGTGATGTCCTGCCTTCTTGCAGAAAGCTTGGATAAAGTTTGATTCTTAGTCAAAAGAGATTGTTTCCCCACTTCCCACCCCACTTTTCCTTTCATAGAATCATAGAAACCCTACGGTGCAAAAGGAGGCCACTCTGCCCATCAAGTCTGCACTGACTTCCCCCCACTAATACTCATAACCTACACATCTTTGGGCACCAAGGGGCAATTTAGCATCGCAAATCAACCTAACCTGCATATATTTGGACTGTGAGAGGAGACTGGAAGAAATCCATGGAGACGTGGGGAAAATGTACAAACTCCACACAGACAGTCACCCAAGACCAGAGAGCAAACCCAGGTCCTTGACACTGCGAGGCAACAGGTCTAATCACTGTGTCACCCACATATCTCATTGAATATTTCTCTGGATTTTTCTCATAGGAGAGCCCTGGATATCAATCCTCGATTCCTGGAAACTCCAGAGTAATCCTGGAGAGTTGGTGACCTCAGGGAGAATGTGTAAAGTATTAGAGGAGCAACTGGAAGAGTTTCTAAAGAGCATTAAACTCAGTATCACTGAGAACAGGAGAAGAGTTGAGAAGGAAGGCGAGGATGAAGAGAGAGAGAGAGGAGGCCCGGCCATGAACTTACTCATGTCATTCTTCAAGGTGTCTGAGGAAGAGTTTAGAAAGGTCAGGGCAGGTCAGGATCCGGATGGATGAGGGGATCACAGACATTTAAACTTGTTGGACATTGAGTACAAAACAGAACATTATTCATAACTGAGAGATCGGATGTGATCAAAAATTCCCCCATGAAGATGTCAAATAGTCCCTACCTTGGAGGCCCCTTGTGGTGGACCACATTCTTATAATTATTCATGGCATCATCGCAGGATATGTACTGGACCCTGTTCTTCAGGAAGTTCAATAAATCGCCATAGCAACAGTACTCCGTGATGACAAGAACAGGGCCTACAATTAAAAGACAAATCACGGTAAGTAAAAGTG